>CM051823.1:39610000-40210000 GCA_028451465.1 Erethizon dorsatum
TGATACCATCCTCTCAAGTGAAATATATCAGACAAATGTGTAAATATCACATTGTGTCTCTGGTGCGAGAAACTGAAAGTGTAAATAAGAACCAAAATGTATAATAGATGTTGTGAAATAGGAAGAAATTGTTCAAAAGGAAAGGGGAACTGGGGCGGTAGAGGGGGAAAGGAAGAAAGGGAAAAGAAAAAAATGAGAAAAGAAGGATAAAATGGAAATAAAGCTTTGTAAATAAGGAGGGGAAGAGGGGTTAAAGGGAGACTAGGGGATTGAGAAAAAAGGAGGAATCAAGATCTGTCATGTGCAGGTACAAATTCCCTACGATGCCAGTGATCATTATGTATATCTAAAATGTACCAATAAACTTAATAATAATAAAAAATACTAAAACAATAAAAACAGCTAGAGTAGTATAGTGAATCTCAGCGTAACCAACATATAGCTCCATGAATTACAAAATCATGGCCAAGCTAGTTTTATCTATACTCCTATGTTTATTTTGAAGAAAATCTCAGATATTCATCATAATTTATATTCATTTATAAAGCAAAAATTAAAATTTTTATATAAGTCCACCATAATAGAGTTTTTACTCATGTGGAAAATTAAAGCAAAGGAATGCTCAAACAATAATTACAGCAGAATTATAGTTCAAGAATGTTGCAGAGGGCCAGTGAGATGGCTCAGCGGCATAAGCGCCCGCCTGGCAAGCACGGGGTCCTGAGTTTGACTCCTGGAACCCATATAAAGGAAAAAAAGGGCTGGTGATATCACTCAGAGGCACAGGTCCCTGCTGGCAAGCTCGAGGTCCTGAGTTCGACTGCTGGTACCCACATTAAAAAAAAAAGAATGTTGCAGACCATTCATCCAGTACAGTTGTCATACTAGTGGTCTTCTTAGTTTAAACATTTTTTTGTGCTCTGGAATTACAGAAAGGAAAAGTTTCCCAGCGTATCTTAAAAACAAGAAGAAACAAAATACAGACAGTGTAAGAAAGTCACTAGTACATTAACATTTTATCACTTGTATATATACAAAAACACTGGAAGAATGCTAAAATATGAAAATGGTCAATTAGAGAAGGGGGATGGAGTGGATGGGAGCAAGAGAAGACCAGAACTTTCTTTTTTTCCTTCAGTGCTGGGAGCTGAACCCAGGGCCTTGCACATGCTAGACAAGTGCTCTTCTCTGAGCTACACTTCCAGCACTGCTAATCGATATATTGCTATATTTTTACCTTTGAGCCATGTATACTTTAAAAATAAATAAAACCTTAAACATTATATTGTACATCTTAAATTTATACAATAATGAGTGTAGATAAATAAAAATCTTTTCTTCTAATATGTTTCATTGTCATACAAACACTAGGAAAACTTTATGCTCAAGTAGGTTTGAAAGTATTATTAACTGAATACCAAAGCCATTGTCAATTGGACAAATATCTTTGTAACATCTAAAAATAGCCAGGGATATAGCTCAGTGGCATGGCCCCTGCCTGGCAAGTGCAAGGTCGTGAGTTTGATAAATAAAATAAATAAATAAATAAAAATAAAAATTACCTCACTTCAATCTCATCTTTTTCTGTGGTAACTTTAATCATTATATTTCAATTCAGGTCTAAAAACACTTACAGCTTAATATTTTACAGCTGAATGTTTTACAGCTCTCAGACTTCATGAATCTTTTTTTCTCAGACTCCTCCTTCCATTGGCTCAACAAATAAGAGCTTCAGTTTCTAGTTTGGCTAACTTTAGCTAAGTTTGACTTAGATTCGCCGATTCTCCCACTCTTTACTCCCACCCCTTCCCTTAGAATCTAGTGATGACACCTCCCATCTTCAGTTTAGCTATTGGGAATGCCATACCCATTCTTCAGTTTAGCTATTGTCTTTTCTCTAAAAAGGATTATGTCCAGAAAGGAGGAACTCAGCCAAACTAAGTCTCAGAGGGACTCTTCCCTGTACTCGTCCCCTCAGCCCAAGATTTAATTGGCATTCATCTCCAAAGAGCAACTTCTCCTTAAGTCTGCCATTCAGAGCAGTTTAGTTCATAAGGCACTTTTTAAGCATCAAGCACAGTGGTGGCAAACCTATGGCACAGGAGGTTACTTGTTTTTCTTTAAGACAAAAGATGTTAATGTATGACTTGTTTTTTCTAAACTAAAACCTCAGTATTCAGGTTTAATTGCAATGTTGGCACTTTGCGATAAGTAGGTTTTGGGTTGCAGTTTGGGTCCTCATCTCTAAAAGGTTTGCTGTCACTGATCTAGTATGTGCCAGGCACTATGACTGGTGCTAGATATGCGGAGAGGAAAATATTCCTGCCCTAGGGATTCAGAGACTAGCAAGGGAAATAGACAAGAAAGCAAAGTTATGAGGTAGTGGATCAAATATTGTTTGAGGTCAGCAGAACTTGTCATGGTCAGGTTAGGGTGGTGGGATTGAGAAGGGTGGGTGGGAGAACTTTCTCAGGAGAACAGAGTCTTGACTACGAATAGAAGGTAGTCACTAGGCAGGGGACACAGATGGGAAAATATAATGGTCCAGAATTCTAAATAATGTTCTGTGTATGTAGAACCTTATATATTAGCAAGGGGATAAAGTACAAGGCAGGGGAAAGCAATAGAAAAAGATAGGGATCCTTCCCCTATCTTATTATGCCCTTGGGGCTCCCATCATTTTCTAAGCCAGAGCCAGGGAAGGGAGTCCCAGTATAATTTTAAGTCCTCAGGGAGAAGAGACAAGACCTGTGTTACTTGGGATACAAGCATTTCCCCTGCGTGTCATGCAGGAGGAAGGTGAATGGTGGTCAAAACTTTCCACAACTGCCCAAACTCTATGCTTTCCCCCATTTCCATCGTTAATGCTCTTTTTGAAGCCTGGCTTGAGGTGGTTGACAGGCAAATGCAGAAATATTCCTGGTTACCCTTTGTTAAATCAAGGGCCATTCTCTTCTTCAGATCTATCAGGCAGGAGTCTGGGAAAGTTTTGTACAACTGCGAATCTCTTCAGAATTATTTTTTTCCTTTTCTCTCATTGCCCTTATCTTCTCACCATCTGGGTAGTCTTTGTCCAGACAGCACTGCTGCTAAGGAGGTTCCTGATGCTGGATCAGTTTTCATTTGGGTACGTCTCTACTGAAAGCCAGTTATATATGGCAGATCATACCTTTCAATAGAAAGATTGATTAGAAACCAGTGACTTCAGCCTGCTTCCTTGCTCTCTGGGAATGCCAGGAAGTGTGGGGTCTACAAGAAGAAAACTGAGACTCTGTACTTAAAATTCATTAGCAAAAAAGTGAAGACATGGCCCCAAATGGAACATGTTTTCAACCACTAGAGATGAAAAGAGCTGTGGTAAGTGTGATAAGTCCTTTCAAAGATAGAAGATCAATAGTGTAGCCCACTACATTTACCCCTGGCCTTCCAGCCTATGATGTTATTATGGTGACATATCTTGGAGCATTGTGAGCTAGTTGTCTATTGCTTAAATTGTAGCTGCTGAAACTCAAGGCAGTGATCACATTTCAGGAGACAGGGAAGGGACAGTTGGCCCTGATGGTTGATTGGTTCATGGGCACAAGAAGGAGCAGGTGACACAGCTTCTTTTTTGTTGTCGTTGTTGTTTTGGGTTTTTTTTTTGAGACAGTCTCACTATGTAGTTCAGACTGGCTTTGATCTTATTATGTAGCCCAGGCTGGCCTCAGACTCAAGGTGATCCTTCTGCCTCAGTTTCCCAAGCACTGGGATTACAGCTATGTGCCACCATGCCTGGCCATGATACAGCTTGTTTAGGGTCAGAAAACCTCTTTGTTCACTAGGCGGTAGATCAGCGTCTGAGGAAGTATACCAGGGAGGACCACCCGGTAAAAGAAGCAGATTACCCAACTCCTCCCTGTTTCTTCAAGTGCTATGCTCATCCTCTGGAACTCCAAGGATGCTGGGCCATTGTCAGCTGCACAGGACAGAGTGTGGGAAGGAATGTGGGAGTTGGAATCATAAACAGGGAAAAAGGATTCAGGGCAGCCCCCATCTTCATGGAGTCATCAAGGGCAATGAGGTCGGAGGAATTCCTTCCATATTTAAATTGAGAGTCAATTTTCCTGTCATTTAGATACAGTTTAGGTCTGGTGCATGCAGTGTTTTCACAAGGAGCAACAGAGGGCCAGGAACAGTCCCCTTTGAGGTGAGCAGTGCTATCTCTTTACAGTCCGCACCTTGTGTTCTGAGCTTCAGCTCAAAGGAACTGTTTCCATGCTGTTCATTTCTGTTTAAGACCATCCTTCTCTCCTGTCAAAGCCACACACATTTTCTAGCATTTATCTGAGGCATAAGCTTTCTCTCTAAGTCTCACTGTGGTTCCTTCCCGTGTCCCTCTCATAGCTGTATGTGTCTGTATCATTTCTCCTACACACATTCTAATTGTTCTGCCATCTCATTAGGCAGTGAGCTGCACGACAATAGAAAGAATGTCTCCTTCATATCTGAACCACCGAGAGTAAAATTTGAAGGACAAATAAGTTAATTTCTATAGAACCTGGAGAGGAGATCATAAATGAATCTCTAGGGAGAAAATCCACAGAACTGCTTAATCCTAGAAAAAAAGGTACAAAAATATCCCTATACACACAGATAGGACACACAGGTGAGAAATTTTAAGTTGAGACTAATGTTTGCTGAGAACAAAAACTGTTGGGGTATGCTAGAGAATAACAGAGCTGGCAGAGAACTGAGGGTCTTAAAATTAACTCTTATACTTTGTGTGGTTATGAGGAATTAGCATTCTCTTGATAACTGAGGCTTTTAAAAATGTGTTTCAGAATATAATTGATTTGCTTGTTATAACTTGGAACAGTCTTCAGAACTGCAAGAACTTGAATCAAGGTTCATTTCTGATGTTATTAATACTTACAGCCAGGAATTCACAGTGCTGTCCCTGACAAATAATTTAGTAAAGCCCAAGTTTGCAAAAGGGTTTTGAGCTGGTAGTTCAATAGGGAAAGTACCATGGACTGAAAAAGCTTAAGGAAGTCATCTTTCTTTTTTTTTTTTTTTGTGGGTACCGGGGGGTCGACCTCAGGACCTTGCACGCCAACAGGCACCCATGCTGCTGAGCAATATCACCGGCCCCTTTTTTGTATGTGGGATCCGGGAGTCGAACTCGGGCCCTCACACTTGCAAGGCAGGCGCTTACGCTGCTGAGCCATCTCACCAGCCCCTTAAGGAAGTCATCTTAATATCCCCCATAATACTTATCTTGAAGGTGATACTGAATTAGTACCAGTGTGTAACTGTACTAATGATAGATTAGAGTGGTGGATTGAATGACTCAGTATAGTTTATTCCTTCCTCCCTTTTTTGCATGGCACAACTTGATATAGAAATGCAAGCATTTTGTGAAGATCTGAGTTCTAGACCCTTAGGTTGTTCTGAAAATTCTCTGTGAAAAGGGTAATTTCATATAATAGGTGTGTGAATGGCCAGATTCCTATGACTTGTTGTACAGCTGGGCAGTTAAAGTTTGAAGATGGGCTAGACTCCTTAATAGTTTCCCAATGGTAGTGGCAGGCCAAGCCTATAGTCCATTGCACTAACTTGTAGGCCAGGCCTTTTCTTACCACTTCATTTGTCAGTTTAGTGTTAGAATCTTTTAAATCTTTGGCATTATCCTTTGCTCTACAGTCAATCGGGTGATGATTTCAGGTGCTTTGGATATTAACAGGATCTGTAATTGGAACAAGTCAGGATATGTGTACCACACCATGGAAAAATAAGTTTTAGGACTGTAAAAAAGAGGACTGCTCTCACCAGGGTCATGTTCATACTGTTGCTTAGGTAAAAAAGACAATGGCTCTTGGTGGGAACCAGAGTGGTGGGATGACAGAGTTTGTCCTGGCAGGCTTCCCAGAACTCAACAGCACAAGAATGGAACTGTTTTCTGTGTTCCTTCTTGTCTATCTGCTGACTCTGACAGGCAATGTGTTGATTGTGGCAGTGGTAGGAGCTGATACTCGCCTACAAACCCCAATGTACTTCTTTCTGGGTAACCTGTCCTGCCTGGAGATTCTGATCACTTCAGTCATCATTCCTAAAATGTTGAGCAATTTCTTCTCAAGGCAACACACTATTTCCTTTGCTGCATGTATTACTCAATTTTATTTTTATTTCTTCCTCGGGGCTTCGGAGTTTCTCCTGTTGGCTGTCATGTCTGTGGATCGCTACCTGGCCATTTGTCATCCTCTGCGTTATCCCTTGCTCATGAGTGGAGCTGTGTGCTCTCGTATGGCCTTGGCCTGCTGGATGGGGGGACTCTTCCCTGTGCTTGGTCCCACAGTGGCAGTGGCCTCGCTCCCTTTCTGTAAACAGGGCACAGTGGTACAACATTTCTTCTGTGACAGTGGCCCACTGCTCCACCTGGCATGCACCAACACCAAGAAGCTGGAGGAGACTGACTTTGTCCTGGCCTCTCTCGTCATTGTATCGTCACTGATGATTACTGCTGCATCCTATGGCCACATAATCCTGGCAGTCCTACGTATTCCCTCTGCTTCAGGCCGCCAGAAGGCCTTCTCCACCTGTACATCCCACTTGATGGTTGTGACCCTCTTCTATGGAAGTGCCATTTTTCTCTATGTGCGACCATCACAGAGTGGCTCTGTGGACACTAACTGGGCAGTGACAATGATAACAACGTTTGTAACACCACTGCTGAACCCATTCATCTATGCCCTGCACAACAAGCAAGTCAAGGAAGCTTTGAAGGACATGTTCACGAAGTTGGTAGCAGGCTTTTTATGAAGGCTTTTACCTGCTAAAAACTTCCTTCAGAAAACGTTAGAGTGAAAGTGAAGGAACTCAGCAACCAGTCTTGAGTCCAAATGGTTTCCTTGTCATTTTTCCTATCATCATCATCACGGACCAAAGGACTGAATTCTGGAACCACTAATGAACTTCAAAGGTATCAGGTCTACCCTCCTGTTTAAGGCAAAATCCATTGATTCTATATGATAACTAATAAGAACCAATAATATTTTATATATTACAATCATCATTTCATAAGACCTTCTAACCTGTGCTTATGGTCACCTAGAGAAGCTAAGGATATGTTTCAGAAAATTTATAAGCTCCACTGGTATTCCAAATTGTATGTTTGAACACATATCCATTCTGCCTGGAAGGGCATCTATAGCTTTAATCTAGCATGTAGAGATATCTGTGTGTATCCTCTCTTTTGATTATGAGTCCAAATTAAGCCTTCTAATTGTTTATGCAAGTCAAGAATTTTAAGACAAATACCATTAAAATAAAAAGGAATACAAATAAATAGTCTTATTTGAAATACTGCATTCTTAGAATATTCTTGTCTTTTTTTCTTCTCTGGGACCACACATGTTTGATTTTCTCTCATTTCCAGTTGCTTTCTTTTTGTCTTTTCTTTTGCAAGTATATCCTCATCAATAAAGTTATTAAATAATAGAACTTCTTAAGGTGTAACACTAGAGGCACCTTCTTTCTTCTGTCCTTATACTCTCTAGGAAATTTCATCCAAACCAGTTTTTGATTTTTTGTTCTGTTTTGTTTCTGTTTTTTGAGACAAGGTCTGGCTATGTAGCCCAAATTGGCCTCAAAATCTTAATCTTCCTGGCTTGGCCTTGCAAGTCCTGGAATTATAGGCATGAGCAACCACGCCTGGCTAAAACCACAGTTTAAATAACTAAATACTGATCACTGCCATATTTATATCTCCAGGCCTAATATCTGAGTTCCAAATGTATAGAAGTGATTGCTTATACAACTCCACAGAGATGTCTGAAACTTAGCACGTGCACAATTGAACTCATCATTTCCTTGCCTTCTTTCTCCAACCTTGGTCATCTTTTCTTGTTCTTTATCTCAGCAAATGCAGTGGGTCATTATTGGTCACATAAATCAGAAAACTAAGAATCTGACCATTTCATTCTTACATTTTCTAGAATTTTCTTTTCTGTATTGATCTAGATTTTCCAGGAAGATTTAATGTCAGTACTCTTCAAACTCTTCCATGAAATTGAAAGAGAAGGTTCACTGCCAAACTCATTCCTGGAAACTAGAAATACTCTGATACCAAAATAGGATAAAGACTTAACAAAATAAAAAAAAGAAAGAAAGAAAGAAAGAAAGAAAGAAAGAAAGAAAGAAAGAAAGAAAGAAAGAAAACTATAGGTCAATCTCCTTAATGAACATAGCTCCAAAAATTCTCATCAAGATACTGGCAAACAGAATGCAACAACCATTAAAAAGATCATACATCATCACCTAGTTGGCTTCATTCCAGGGACATAAGGATAGTTCAACACACATAAATGAATAATTGTAATATGTCACCTAAACAAAAGCAAGGAAAAAATCACATGATCATCTCAACATACAGGATAAGCCTTTGATAAAAATCCAATATCCATTAATGATAAAAAAACTGACAAAATAAGTATAGAAGAATTGTATCACAAGCAGATAAAAGCCATTTGTTAACGCTTGTATCTAAATATCCCCCCAAAGCCTGATGTAGTTACAGGTGCAGCATTTTGGAAGTGGCTGGATCTAGAATGTGTGATGTTGGGATTAAGGACATGATGATGAGATTGACTCATGGTATGGTGCTAAGATTAAGGGTGCCCCACCCTGGTGAATGCTACCTGCCTATCGCGGAGTGATCAGGCCCACAAACTCCCAAATGAGTGGATGGCAAAGGCTTAAATAAATGAGACAATGATATGATTTTAGGGTGCCAGGAGGATCAAAACCCTCTAGCAGAATTCAAGATTCTCAGGGCTAAGACAAAGAACTTCTCCCGGCAGTCTGTATTTATTTGGTTTTCAAACAAAGGAAGGGGATAGAGTGGAAAGCATGGGAAACTGAGCAGGACCTTGGGAGTCAGTTCAAAGACTTTCCTAAGTAGTAAATTATGCCAATCAGGAGAACTATCTTAACTCTAGGTTGACATTTATTGAAGGAGTATGGAACCTGCACCTACAGTCTCTATTTAGTTAACTGAGGTTGCAGCCAGGCATCCTCAGCTGTGGCTTTATTTTGTCCTTTGAGGCATCACAGCATCACAGGCCACTACAGGTCTCAGCCAGGACCAGCGATTCATAGAGGTTCACTTACTATGAGTCTGCTGCCCATCTCCAGACAAGGGGCGTAGGCCTGGGACAGACTCACAAGTGAACATAGAAAGCCAATTGATTAATTTTAAATCCTGCTCAGAGCTGCTTCATAGTGGTCTCCATCACCTGCCCTAATGGTGGGTAGCCTGGATAGAATAAATGGAACAGAAATAGGGCTGCTGTTGTCTCTTGCTGCTTCTTCCTCACTACTTTGCTGGTTTGCTGCCTTTCTTCTGCCCACCATGAACTGGTTCTCCTCTCCCATGCCTCTCTGCCTTTCCACCCTGCCTCAGAGCCAGCCAACTATGAACTGAAACCTCTACAAACTGTGACCCAAAATAAAATTTTCCTCCTTTAACTTTGGGTGTCAGGTATTTTGTCTCAACAATGAGAAAAGTAACAAAGACACCATTTATGGAAAACCCACTGCCAACATCATACTATGGGGAAAAACTGAGAGCATTTCCTTTAAAATCAGTAACAAGACAAGAGAGTCCACATTCACCACTCCTGTTCAGTGTAGTACTTGCAACTTTAGCCAGAGCAATCAGGCAAGAGAAAGAAATAAAAGAGAGTTAAATAGGAAAGGCAGTCAGACTATACTTATTTGCAGATGACATGATCCTTTACACAGAAGACCCCCCAAGAAAAACTTCACAAAAAGACTCTTACAGCTAATAAATTCAGAAAGGTAGCAGAATACAAAATCAATACATAGAAGTCAACAGCATTCCTGTATACCAACCGTGAACCCACAGAGAAAGAAATCGGGAAAATAATCCCATTTACAATAGCTTCAAGAAATTTTAAATGCCCAGGAATTAATCTAATAAAGTAAGTTTAAGACTATAGTACTCTGAAAAAAAGATTAAATCAGAAAATGGAAAGGTAAAAAAAAAAGGAAAGACATCCTGTTCCTGAATATGCAGAACCAATACTGTCAAAATGGCCATATTATCAAAACTAATATATAGATTTAATGCAATTGCAGTCAAAATACCAATAGCATTCTTGGTAAAATTAGAAAAAAAATCCTAAACTTTGTATGGAACCAGGAGAGACCCATAATAGCAAAAGCAATCCTGAGTAACAAGAACAAAGAAGGAGGCATCCCAATCCTGGACTCAAGTTACATTACAAAGCTACAGTGATAAAAACAGCATTGTACCAGCACAAAAACAGGTATGTGAATCAGTGGAATGAATAGAGGATGCAGAAACAACCCAGGAACATTTAGCCATCTGATCTTTGTCAAAGGGGCCAAAAACGTGCACTGAAGGAAAGATAGCCTTTTTAACAAACTAGTTATCTACATGCAAATAATGAATCTAGATCCATATCTCTCACTCTGTACTAAAATGAAATAAAAATGCATCAAAGATCTAATTATTAAAATGGAAACAATCTGCTGGAAGACAAAATAGATAAAATTCTTAAAGACATAGGCATAGACAAGGACTTTCTGAATGGAACCCCAGTTGTACAAGAAATAACACTAACAATCAACAAATCGAATCACATCAAATTAAAAACTTCTGCACAGCCAAGGAAACAACTATGAGTGAAGAAACAACCTACAGAATGGAAAAAAAATTTGCCAGCTACTTTTCAGAGGACTAATATCTAGAAGATACAAAGAACTAAAAAAATTAGACCCCCCCCATAAAAGATCCAGTCAAAAAATGGGCAACTGAAATGCATAGACACTTCTCAAAAGAAGTAAAAATGACACATAAGTACATGAAAAAAATGTTCAACATCTTCGGCCATTAGAGAAATGCAAATTAAAACAACACTAAGGTTCCATCTTACTCCAGGAAGAATGGCTATCATCAAGAAATCAAATAATAGCAGATACTGGTGAGGCTGTGGGCTAAAAAAGCCCTTCATTGTTGGTGGGAACGTAAACTAGTACAGTCATTATGGAAATCAGCATGAAGATTCTTCAAAAACTAAAAATAGAAATTTCATTCAACCTAGTTATTCTCTTACTAGGTATCTTCCTGAAAGAGTTAAAGACATTGTATATACAGTGATATGGCGCACCCTTGTTTACAGCATTTTCCATCTTATTAGAATACAAGTTTTCAAAGTAGATATAGATGATCTTCTGGATTTCTGCAGGGTCCGTTGTGATATCACCCTTTTCATTCTTAATTGCGTGGATTTGAGTACTTCCTTTCCTTTTTTTAATAAGGTTGGATAAGGGTTTGTCGATTTCATTTAATCTTTCAAAGAACCAACTCTTTGATTCGTTGATTCTTTGTGCTGCTTTTTAGTCTCCAATATGTTAATTTCTGCTCTGATCTTTATAATTTCCTCCCTTGTACGAGCTTTTGGCTTAGCCTGCTCTTCTTTTTCTAGAAGTTTGAGTTTCACCATTAGGTTGTTTATTTGTGCTTGCTCTGTTTTCCTGATATAGGAATTTAATGCTATAAATTTCCCTCTTAGGACTGCTTTCATTGTATCCCATAAGTTCCGGTATGTTGTACTGTCATTATCATTCAGTTGCAGAAATGGTCTAATTTCTTCTTTAATTTCATCTGTGACCCATTGGTTGTTCAGTAGGGTGCTATTTAATTTCCATGTGTTTAGGAAGTTTTTGTGATTTCTTTTGCCATTGATTTCTAATTTCATTGCACTATGGTCTGATAATATGCATGGGATAATTTCAATTCCTTTGCATTTACTTAAGCAGGTTTTATGAGGTAGTGTGTGATCTATTTTAGAGAATGTCCCGTGTGCAGCTGAGAAGAATGTGTATTCTGATGTTGTGGGGTGGAACACTCTGTAGACAACTACTAAGTCCATTTGTTCAAAAGTTTGGTTCAGTTCTAATATTAATTATTGATTTTTTTGTCTGGTTGATCTGTCTTTTTGTGACAGTGGAGTATTAAGATCTCCCAATATAATTATATTAGTGTTTATTTGATTTTTCATGTCCTTTAATACTTGTTTTATATAGTTGGGTGCACTGGTATTTGTTGCATATATATTTATGATTGTTATCTCTTCCTCTTGGATTGTTCCCTTCACAAGCATGTAATGACCATCTTTATCTCTCTGAATCATTCTTGGCTTGAAATTCACTTTGTCTGCAAAAAGAATAGCTACCTCTGCTTTTTTCTGGGTTCCTGTTGCATGGAGTATTGTTTTCCATCCTTTGACTTTCAGTCTATGTATTTCTTTTTGAATTAAATGTGTTTCTTTTATACAGCATATTGTTGGATCTTGCTTCTTGATCCATTTTGCTAGTCTGTGCCTTTTGATTGGTGAATTGAGACCATTAGCATTGATGGTTAAAACTGATATGTATTGACTTATACCTGTCATGTTATTTTCCTGTTGTTGGTTCCCCCCTTTTTCCCCCTCCCTCTGTTTAGTAATCTGCCCTGCCTGATGGATTCCTTCTGTTGGGGTTCCTGGAGTTGTAGTCCTTGTTATCTCCTTCTAGAATGTCCTTCAGAACATTTTGGAGTGCTGGTTTGGTAGTCATAAATTTTCTCAGATGTTCTTTGTCCTGGAAGTATTTTATTTCTCCGTCAGTTTTGAAAGATAGTTTTGTGGGGTACATCTATCTGGGTTGAAAGTTATTTTCCTTTAGAGCTTGAAATACATCATTCCAAGCTCTTCTTGACTTAAGGGTTTGTGCTGAGATGTCAGCTGTGATTCTGATGGGCTTTCCTTTATAGATGATTAGTTTATTTTCTCTAACAGCTTTTAAGATTCTGCTCTTCTATTGAATTTCTGGGATCTTGACTACGATATATCTGGCTGAAGATTTTTTTTTGATCATGGCTCGTTGGAGTTCTATAAGCCTCATTTATATTAAGATGAAATTCTTTTTCTCTACCAGGGAAATTCTCTGTGATAATGTCTGTGAACAGGGTCCTGATGTCATTTGTGCTATCTCCTGCTTTTTCATTGATTCCAGTTAATCTTAAATTATTTCTCTTTGTGTCATCTAGCAGCTGCTGGATTGATTTTTCATGGTCTCTTGTTATTTTTAAGAATTCTTTCTTTTCATGATCACTAGTCGCAAGCCTGTCTTCTATATCTGAGATCCTGTCCTCACATTGGCTTAATGTGCTACAAATACTTTCAATGGAATTTTTGTTCTCCTGGATATCTGCTTGAATCTGCCTTATGGATTCCATTTCTTTCCTATGCTGAGCATTCATGGTTTCCATCATTTTCTTAAGCTCGTCTATTTTTTTGTCTGTGTCTGCTCTAGCATCCTTAAGCATGGTCTTCATTGTGGACATTATCTCTGCAGTTACCTGAGAAATTATTTCTGATTTAAATTTTTCCAGAGCCTCATTCAACTGCTTTGTTGTTACCACTTCAGAGATGTCAGGTGGGTGGCTTTTGGATTGTCGCACCTCATTGCCCCCTGGGTTTGCCTTTGGTGAATGGATGTGTGGGGTTGCATCTTATTTAAGTGTCATCTCATTTTCTTTTTTTTCTGTAGTTTAATTCCTGGGGTGATGTTTGTAAATTACCTATGGTAGGTTGCTTTATTGCTAGTGTTTAAAATCCTTAGGAGATGGCTACTTCTCTGTGGTATCTTCCAGATGTAGCTTATTTTTGGGTTTTGAGCCTGCTGCAAGATCCTACCTCTTCAATTTGTTGGGTATGAGAAGTTGCTGCCTGTTTGGCTCAGTCCTTGGTTCTTTGATACTGTGCCACTGTATTTTCTGTGACCCTTAGTCAATCTCAGTCATGGAATACCAGGAAGAAAAGCTGTTTAGAACAATTATGTCACTTTTGGCTATAATGGTATCTAAAGTATCAAACTCAGCCTAGAAAATGACAGTCTGAGCTAACCAGTTATTTGCCACCTTTAACCCTATAAAGTAGAGTTGTGGTTATATAACAAAATCTAAAACACACCAGAAAAATTATATGCAGTATGTAAGTCCTTAATATGTCAATTTTGCCCTCAGGAGTTTAAATTTAAAATGAGTTAAGGAGAAATAGAGAATTGGGAGAAGAGGAAGGAATTAGATGTATGGTAGGAGGACCAAGAGGGATCCCGTTGACATTGGGAAACTGGTGTAGAGGACTCGTGGGAAAAAGAGAAGGAAGGGATAAAAGGAAGAACAGATCAGAACCACAATCACAAGGAGGTTAGAGGCTCTGTTTACACTCATATAAAAACCAGATAGAATAATGAAGGAAAGAGCAAACAGACAAACAAAAACAAAAATGAAGACAAAAACCACAAAACAAGCAAACAAACAAAGAAAAAAAAACCCACAAAAAAATAAAATAAAAAGAACACCTTCACCAGAACAAAAAATGAATAAGAGAAAAAGAGACAGAAAAAAAAAAAAAAAAAAGAATCAGTTCCAGGTTTTGACTCTGCTGTAGGCAGGCACCATGTGATGACAGAGTCCTCTTCTGTGCAGCTCTGTCCCTGCAAGCCAGGAGCAGCCCTTTGGTGGGGCAGTGAGCAGTAGCCTGTACTCTCTGGTGGAGACCAGTCTCATTCGCCTGCCGCTGTCAGCGCACTTTCTGTGGGCCTGAGAGCTGTGGCGCCACGCTGAGTTCTGAGCGCTGTATTTTGGCGCCACGCTGTTTCTCTGCCCCCCGCCAATGGTGCCTGGCCAGTCGCTCTCTCTCCCACTGGACGGCTGTGCTCCAAGGCACTCACCGCCAGCCAGAGCAGTCCTTCACTGCTCCCCTGCACCGCCGCTGTCTCATGTTCCTCTGCGGAGGCCCCCTGGGGGCACCTGCTGTCACCATGTGTCCGCAGATTTGAACTTCTGTCGTGCTGTGGTTCCTGGCATAGGTAGAAGTTCCCCTTGGTCTCCTCCTTTCTCTTCCTCGAAATCACTCTTCACTTGCTCTGTGGGTCCTGAACTGCACCTCAGAACTTTCCTGGGTCCAGGGGAGCCACCTCCCTCCCTCCTGTGCTTTCCCAGTCACTATATTCTGGTAGCCCAACGGCAACATTTAGAGAGTTTCGCTGCCTGCTCCTTACAAATCTGCCATCTTTATTCGGGATCAGGCTCTCTGTTTTCGATGCCTAAAATTCCTTTCTTTGGTTTTAATCTTGTTTTAGACCCCAGGACTTTATCTCCAACTTCTCACTGAGCAAACCCAAAATCCCAGACCTAGCATATCACCTTTCTTTCTGAACAACCAATCTGGAAGTAAAGGCATCTTCTCTCCACTTTCCTTCTAGTCACAAAACCCTTTATTCTCTCCTGCACAAATAACTCTTCTGAATGGAAGACAAATATGATCCAATTAGACAGAAATCCTGCCGAAGAATCCCTGTGTACAAGCAGTGTAGACACACAAGTCAGAAAGGCCTGTTGACCACTGCCACAAGCCATCAGGAGCCACACTCTAAAGCCACAGGGAAAGGTCAGTTGGTTTTGCATGTGAGCAGGGAGCACGTAAAGGTCTAATGATGATCAGTTTGTTACATTGCATTTTGAAAAATAACGCCAGGAAATAATTCAATTATGCTGCCCCTGAACAGAATGGATGGCTACGTCTTCTGAGCTCCAGGGCTCCAAGGAAGCAGCTTTGCATTCAGGATTGATGGCCACCTAAGGCCAAGATCTCAAACTGAGCTACTCCGCAAGCGCAGGGGTCCAACTCCAGCAGGAGGGATCACCAAGGAGACCGGGGCCTCTACACACGAGTTCTATCTCAGCTTTGTGACCCAGTTACCAATCTTTTCAGCAGGAAGTGCCCTAATGAGAAGGGTCCCCCACCACTGCCTCCGTGCCAAGCGGTGAGGCAAGAATGGCCCAGTGCCTGACCCATTGGTGCAGAAAGGGTTGAAAACTAAGTGTTGAACCCGGGACCTCTCACATCCAAAGCGACACTCATCCCACTAGACCAAAGAGCCATCCCCATAAGCCTATTTTACTCTTAACGAATGTTCATTTATGTGGTAACTTGTATCCCAAAGCTTGAAGAATTCTGATTCTTTTTCTAAGCCCAGTGATTTTCTGCGGACTCCACTGATGTCAACAGGTTTGTTTTGAAAGACCTGAGCCACAACTTTCCAAAGATTAAAAAAAAAAAAATCAATTCAGGTCCTGGGTTTAGCAACGAGTCGACCTGTAGATCCAAAGGGTCTCAGTACAGTACTTCAAGGGTTTAGGCCAGCCCTCTCAGGTGCCTGCAACTAGAAAATACAGGAAAAATAGGGATTATCAGCTTCGTGGAACTAGTAGGAGAGGATCTGGAACTAAACTGAAAATGTCACTGCCTTAGTCCACTCAGATATGACAACTTGAGCTTTATAAGTGTGTTTTTGCAACCTCCTTTCACCTTTATGTGATTACCTGTGTATTATAGAAATCTCAAGAGGGTGCAGGAGGTGCCGTCAGTGAAAAAGTGGTTGCTTCCAATACCACTGTCTTCAGAAGCTGGCTACCGTACCACCCAAAAGGTGATGGGTGGGCTTGGAAGACATGGGCTGGTCCTCACTCTACAGTCCCTTCTGCTTTGGAAACAAGCTCCTGGGCTGTGGCTTTAACGTCCCCAAGTCCAAGCAGTGCCTGCCTCGGTCACATTGCCTGCCCTGAGTTGTGCACATTCTGACCATCAGAGAAACCTGGAAAAAGACCTGTTGAATGAACGACTGAACTCATGGACTAGGTGCCAGTCTCCAGGTCAGGCTAAGACCAGAGGAGGCAAAGGGAGAAGAGACGCTCTAGCTTCTCTATGCAACATCATTTTCTATTTGTTTTGGATCTCAAGTTGGGAGCCTAGGAGACCCTAGAGGCCCAGAGAAAAGAAGTTGCCACCCCTCCAAATTGCTAGGAAAAGGGGCATTAAAGGACCAAAGAGGCCTGGGATATAGCTCAGTGGCACAGAGCCTGCCTGGCAAACATAAGGTCCTGAGTTTGATTCCCGGTATCAAAAACAAAACAAACAAACAAACAAAAAAAAACCAAACCAAACCAAAAAAAGGACCAAAGAAAGGCCTAGTTCTTTTCTAGCCTGCTTCGCTTCAAGAAACTGTAACTGAACATGACTTCAAAACAAATTCTTTTCTATTGCAATTACACTTTTAAATTCCACTTAAGTATAACTAACAGGTGGCTGAGATTTTATAAACAGGATCAATGTTAAAAAATTATGTGTGCTTTGGCTCTATAGCTCAGGGGATAGAGCACTGGTCTTGTAAACCAGGGGTCATGAGTTCAAATCTCACTGGGGCCTAATTACTATTTTCCACCTTGCAAAAAGGATGCTCTCGTTTTGTCTACGGCTGGGAAAAGGACCACTTTATGTTCTTTCGCTGAAAGTAAGATCCTGGGAGTTTGACTAGGAAGAAGAGCTCAGCGTTGAAGCTCCTGTGATTGGTCTGGGGAAAATAAGAGCTCGTACGCTTCGGTAAATTGGGGGAAAACTGGGTGTTCGTGTCCCATGGAGAAAACTTAGAAATAATGGAGACCTTACCTTTGTAAGGCTCCATGGAGTCCTACGCATTCCCCACTTGCATCTGCCCTGTGCCGGTTTCTCCTGCACTTTTTGCATGAAAATGGGTTTGCAGATTTCTCTGAGGTAGCTTAGTCCAAAAGCTGTGCAGGTACTTCTAATCCAGGTGGCTTTTGCTTTGTTTCCATCCTTGGTTCCTTGGACTCAGAATTCTTCTTCAGGATGCTCCTGGGATTCGGTTTCCTATAGATCTCCCTTTCTGGAAGCCCTGAGAGTTTAAATCTTAGCCCAACCCCCAAGCACTGGACCAAGAAGGCAGGTTTCTCACTGACACTAAACTCCACATCAATTACATCTGACCCAATCCTTTGGTAGCTCAGCTGGTAGAGTCAGGGACTGTGGAGATGTTGGTTGCTGTCATTCTGAGGTTGCTGGTTTGATTCTAGCTGGAAAAAAGCACTGTAGGAAGCTTCTGCTTCCTTTTACTGTGAAATATTTGTTTTTAAATCTATTTTCAGATTTGAGAGAATGGCTTTTTGCTGACCACAAATTTTAATTTTGTTTTGTTTTGTTCATTTAATTATTTGTTTAATTTGAGACAGGGTCTCCCTACGTAGTTCCGCCTGGCCTTGAACTCACTATGTGTCCCAGGCTGGCCTCAAAACTCACGGCAATCCTCCTGCATCAGCCTCCCGAGTGCTGGGATTACAGGCGTGCACCACCATGCCCTTCTGTGTTCTTTTAATTTGGGTTCTCTCTGTGATACCTTAGTAGGTATAATTCAGTTTACTCATGAGATGTGAATTAATAATGCTTACTTTAGATTCGAACCTGTTGATCTCAAATCTTGCAGACTAGCTTGTGTTATCTGGATCTCGGGCAGTGCCCCTCATCCTCATCCCTACACTTTCTCATTACTGTAAATAATTCATATGCCAATTCAGTGTTTAAGGAGAGATACTTTAGAAAGGCTATAAATCATACAGAAAATACACAATGTAAAGGTCAAATATGCATATGGAAAATATTCCTTCATTAATGAGAAAGAAATACTAATTAAAGCAAGGGAGTGTTATTTTGCCACTAATTAGAAAGTATTTACCGACAAGAATGCAGTGACAAAGACAGTCTTGCAGAAAGTTACTATTTTCTGGAGAACAGCTAGGCATTGTAAATCAAGAAATCTAAAAGGACATTGTATTTGACCTAGTGTTCTTTTTCTGCTTCTAGAAATTTATCATTTAAAAATGATCAAAGGAAATATGTCATAAGTTTATCCATGGCTGATTGATTTTATTATATGTTTATGTATTTCTCAACATATATCACCTGTGCATATTACATTTGAAAAGTTCTTTATTTTACAAAAGGAAGTTTAAAAATGTACTATTTCATTATGGTAAAACAGTTTTACAGTTTCTTACAAAAGTAAGACTGTTTCCCATGCCAACCAGTGGTCATATCCCCAGGTACTTGTTCAAATGCAAAACCTGCACAGCAAACTTCATAGTGGCTTTATTCAGAGTTGCTAAAACTTGAAAGCAACGAAGGTATCCTTTTGTAGACAAACATATAAATAAATGGTGCTACATTTAGACAACTGAAGAGTATTTCTGCAAAGCAGAAATGAGTTTTCAAGCCCTCAAAAGATATGGAGGTAAATTTAAATGCATATTAGTAAATGAAAGAAGCCAATCTGAAAAGGGTACATTCTGTGGGATCCTAACTATATGACATTCTGGAAAAGGCAAAATTGCAAAGATAGTAAAAAGATTAGTGGTTTTCAGGAGTGAGGGGAACAGGCAAGTGAACAAGTGAGGAACAGAGGAGTTGTAGGGCGATGAAACTGCTTTGCGTGATACGGTAACGATGGATGCAAGACATCAAACGTTTGTCCAGACCACAGAATTTACAACACCAAGAGTGAACCCTAATGTAACCTATGAACTTTGGTTAATAATGACGTGTCAATAATAATTGGTTAATAATGATATATCAATACTGGTTGAAACCATTGTACAAGTGAGAGGCTGTGTGTTTTGGAGTGGGTGGGGGCATGTAAGAACTCTTCCTACTCAATTTTAGTGTAAACTTGAAACTACTCTTTAAAAGTAAGGCCTATCAATTTTAAAAAACTGGTGATAAAAGTAACTCATAGTTTGGTTGAAGGAACTAAATGCTGTGTGCTGGTGTGTTGATATTACTACTAAACATCTACAAAGCAGCTTGGGGGCACAGTTAGGATAACAAAAAGGAGTGATCAGGATGGTGACGAGAGACCAAAGAGAATTTTGAGCTTGAATTTGACAGAAATATTGATGTATTCTTAAGGAAGTAAGGGAGCTTTTAGGTATGTATGTGTGGTGGAATGACAAAAGTCTTGAGAGAGGTGACAGGAAGAGTGGGGAAGGGGATACAGCAGGGGTGCAGCTGGAGGAGTCACAGGGGTCATCAAGGGGAATAAGGAAAGGGGACAGAGGAAAGGATAGAGGTTCAGGAGTAGTTTGGTGTTTGTAGAAGTGATGCAGACAGAAAAAAGTCAGGGAGTAGTGAATGGCAAGTGTGAATGGAGACAGAAGCAAGCAAGCATCCTTCCATCAAAAAGGGGGTGGAACTGACTGGGACTGTGGGACAGCCAGGGCTCCTCAGACAGACCAGGCAGAGGAATAAATCAACGTGGATGAAAACACTCCAAGGTGGTGTTCTTGAGAGTCTAGGAAATGCTTCAGTTGTGACTGTCGGATGTGGAAAGTGCCAGGAAAGGGCCCAATTGGGTAGTAATGGTTGGGAAGGGGAGGGAGGGGCTTCAGGGTTATTCTCTTTTACAGGGAGATGATGCCTGACAGGGGATGTTTTCTAGGCCTTTGAAATCCTTAAACTAGAGAGATTAGGTTTCTGGGAGTCATTAGAGGGAGATGAGTAAACATGCAAAAATTTAATACATCTCAGGATAATGCACAGAATTAAGTGTCAGGAGGAAGGAAAAATAAGTATTGGAAGATGGAACAATTGTCCTGTGGAGAAAGGAATGCAGTCATAAGGAAGCTATGAAAGAGGAAATATAACAGAAATGTCACGTTTTTCCATAGGTTTCCACTCTTTCCTTTTTTTTTATTTTAAAGAGAAGAAAAAATAAAACAAATCAAAAGAAGAACAAATTTTCAAAGCAACATAATAGAAGGGTAACAATGGTTAATACATTACGTATTACTATCTTTAAGTTAGTTATTCAGGATACCAGACATTAGCATTCAATTGTCCAAACATTATTGGCACAAACCTTACTCTTCAATGAACGAAGTAAAATTGGTAGTGTATCTATCTTAACCATCTTATATATATATACAATTTTTTTCCCTTTCCCTTCTTTCTTTTCCCTATTCCAGTCTCTCTTTCCTTTTGACCAGTTTCTTTTTGATTCATCATGTCTATTGTACATTTTGGATCTTATTTACTCTTTCAGTTTCTCATACTAGAGAGACAATACGATGCTTACACATGTGCTTCTGGTTTATTTCACTTATGAGTATTTTCTCGAGTTGCATCCATTTACCTATAAAAGTCTCCAGTTTATCCTTCTTTATGGCTGAATAGTACTCCATTGTATAAAAATACCACATCTTTCTTATCCATTCCTCAGTTGATGGGCATTTGGGTTGTTTCCAAGATCTGGATATTACAAATTGTGCTGCTATAAACATGGGTGCACATATATCACTGTGGTACGATGTTTTTAATTCTTCTGGGAAGATGCCCAGAAGGGGAGTAGCTGGGTCAAATGGGACCTCCAACCCTAGTTTTTTGAGGAATCTCCACACTGACTTCCACATTGGCTGTACCAGTCGACACTCCCACCAACAGTGAAGAAGGGTTCCTTTTTCCCCACAGCCCCTCCAGCATTTGTTATTAGTTGATTTCTTTATAGTAGCCATTCTTTCTGGGGTGAGATGGTATCTCAGTGTTGTTTTAATTTGCATCTCTCGAATGACTAGTGATGTTGCACATTTTTTTGTATATTTATTTGCCATTAGTATTTCTTCATCTGAGAAATGTGTATTCATCTCAGATGCCCATTTTTGGAGTGGGTCTTTAAATTTGGCAGGTCTGATTTTTTTGAGTTCTTTATATGTTCTCGATAGTAATCCTTTGTCTGAGGAACAGCTGGCAAACATTTTTTCCCACATTGTGGGTTGTCTCTTCACTCTGTTGGTGGTTTCTCTTGCTGTGCAAAAGCTTTTTAATAAGATGAGATCCCAGTTATTGATTCTTTGGGATAGTTCCCATGCGGTTGAGTTTTTATTCATAAAGTCTTTGCCTACACCAATGTCTCCAAGGGTTTTACTTATCCTACCTTCCAGCAGATTTAATGTTTCTGTTTTAATATTTAGATTTCTGATCCATTTTGAATTTAGTTTAGTGCATGGTGAAAGATATGGGTCTAGTTTTAATCTTCGGCATGTGTAGAGCCAGTTTTTCCAGCACCATTTATTAAAGAGGCTATCTTTCTTCCAGCGAATATGTTTGGCACCTTTGTCAAAGATAAGGTGGCTTAGTATGTCTGGGGTTGTTTCAGCATCTTCTAATCTGTTCCATTGATCTTCAGGTCTGTTTTTTTGCCAGTACCACACTGTTTTTATCACAGTAGCTTTATAGTATAATTTCAAGTCAGGGATTGTGATGCCCCATGCCTTGCGTTTGTTGCCCAGAATTGCCTTTGCTATTCTAGGTCTCTTCTGATTCCAAATGAATTTTAGGATTGTTTTCTCTAATTCTGTGAGATATGCTGTTGGAATTTTGATTGGAATTGCATTAAATCTGTATAACAATTTTGGAAGTATGGCCATTTTCACTATATTGGTTCTTCCTATCCAGGAGCAAGGGATATCTTTCCATTTTCTGATATCCTCTTCAATCTCCTTTTTCAGAGTACTGTAGTTTTCAGTATAGAGGTCTTTTACATCCTTTGTGAGGTTGATTCCTAGGTATTTCATTTTTTTGGATGTTATTGTGAAAGGTATTGTTTCCCTAATTTCTCTTTCAGTAAGTTTGTTATTTGTGTACAGGAAGGCTATTGACTTTTGAGTATTGACTTTGTATCCAGCTACACTACTGAATTTGCTTATTAAATCTAGCAGTTTTTTAGTGGAGTTTTTGGGGTCTTCTGTGTAGAGTATCATGTCATCTGCAAATAATGATAATTTAACTTCTTCCTTTCCAGTCATTATTCCTTTTATTTCTTTCTCTTGTCTAATTGCTCTGGCTAAAATTTCCAGAACTATGTTGAATAAGAGTGGGGACAGTGGACATCCTTGTCTTGTTCCTGATTTTAGAGGGAAGGCTTTCAGTTTTTGGCCATTTAGTATAATATTGGCTGTTGGTTTGTCATAGATAGCTTTTACCAGATTGAGATAAAGACCCTCTATTCCAATTTTCTGTAGGGTTTTTATCATGAAAAGGTGCTGGACTTTGTCAAAAGCTTTTTCTGCATCTATTGAGATGATCATGTGATTTTTGTCTTTGGTTCTGTTAATATGCTGTATTACATTTATTGATTTACCTATGTTGAACCATCCCTGCATCCCTGGGATGAATCCAACTTGGTCATGGTGTATAATCTTCTTGATGATTTGTTGGATTCTGTTTGCCAGTATCTTATTAAGGATCTATGTTCATTAGGGAGATTGGCCTGTAGTTCTCTCTCTTAGTTGGGTCCTTCTCTGGTTTTGGTATCAGGGTAATGCTTGCTTCCAGGAATGAATTTGGGAGTATTGCTTCCCTTTCAATTTCATTGAAAAGTTTGAGAAGTAGGGGCGTTAGGTCTTCTCTAAATTTCTTGTAGAATTCGGCAGTGAATCCATCAGGGCCTGGGCTTTTCTTTGTTGGGAGGTTTTTAATTACATCTTCAATTTCATTGGTTGATATTGGTTTATTTAGGATTTTTAAATCTTCTTGATTCAGCTTTGGTAATTCATACGAATCTAGGAATCTGTCCATTTCTTCTGCATTTTCCATCTTAGTAGAATATAAATTTTCAAAATAGGTATAGATGATCTTCTGGATTTCTGCAGGGTCTGTCGTGATATCACCCTTTTCATTTTCAATTGCATGGATTTGAGTCTTTTCTTTTCTTTTTTTAATAAGGTTGGATAAGGGTTTGTCAATCTTATTTATTCTTTCAAAGAACCAACTTTTTGCTTCATTGATTCTTTGTATTGTTTTTTTAGTCTCCAATACTTTAATTTCTGCTCTGATCTTTATAATTTCCTCCCTTGTACGGGCTTTTGGCTTAACCCACTCTTCTTTTTCTAGAAGCTCGAGGTTTACCCTTAAGTTGTTTATTTGCGCTTGCTCTATTTTCCTGATATAAGTATTTAATGCTATAAATTTCCCTCTTAGGACTGCTTTCATTGTATCCCATAAGTTCCGGTATGTTGTACTGTCATTATCATTCAGTTGTAGAAAGTGTCTAATTTCTTCTTTAATTTCATCTGTGACCCATTGGTTGTTCAGGAGGGTGCTGTTTAATTTCCATGTGTTTAGGGAGTTTTTGTGAGATCTTTTGCCATTGATTTCCAATTTCATTGCACTATGGTCTGATAATATGCATGGGATAATTTCAATTCCTTTGCATTTACTTAAGCAGGTTTTATGAGCTAGTATGTGGTCTATTTTGGGTTTCCACTCTTTCAAAAGAAACTTATATGTTCCTGGTTCCAGAAGGTAGTGCAACTCTCTCGAGGGCCTGAACTCTAGCTATTTCTCTGAGTGTGTGTTTTTAAAATTTGTCTAATAAATCTCTTTATGCCTCTTTCAGAATAGTCCTGAGTATTCTTTTTTCATGACAGGAGTCAGCGAACCTGCAACTTCTTTTACAGGTAGGATGGGTATAGGTTTCTTATCTCCACTTTGGGAACCTCCTTGGACCTTGTCAGGTACAGAACAGCCCTTCTGAGAGGATGTTACTTAACAAGACTTAAATACATCCACTCCTCTTTACCTCACTGGGAAAGAGTCTACACAGGTATTGCAGCTGGGTGTTTCAGAGACATGACAGTCTCCCGGGTGAGTAGAGTCACTCAAAAGGGGCAGGATAGTGGCTGAACCAACATTCACAGTGCATCCCCTGAGCCCCACATCAGCCTCACGTGGAGTCAACTAACAATGAGCTTTGAAGTGTTTTGGGGTCTGATAAGAGGAAAATTCTGAGATGTCCTAAAGTTAGTTGCAAAGGGCAGGAGATGGAGGAGAGAAGAGATCAGGGAAATTAATTAGTTAAGAAGCTATAGGCCCAAAGAACAAAAGATGATTTCACATTTTTGAATGCAAATTAAAACCTTAAATCCCATCTCCACCCCCTAGGTGCCACCGCATGCTGCTTACAACCCCAAACCAATCCAGAGACAATTACTTTACTTCTTGTGGACTGTCTTCCTGTCCCAAACTTTCCCCTCTTTGTGCAATCCCACCTCTTTTCTCCATAGCCAATATATATTCAGTGTAAATGACTTGTGTCTTCCCTCCCCAAATTTTTGTTATAAAAAATATTCTTAGCTCTCTTTCACTGGAAATTTTCCAGTGCTACCTCACCCTGCTGCTGGAGGCTGCAGAAACTTGTCTCAGAATTGGTATTTTCTTTTTGGCTAGCATCCGATAATGGCTCAATAAATCATTTATTTCAGAGTTTTCTTGGTCTTAAAGAGTTTGCGTTTAATAAATCATAACCAGCTGCAAAGTCAAACACAGAACAACCTTTTACCTGCCCCCCACCCCACCCCAGCTGCTCATGAGGCATTTAAAGCCTCCGAAGTCCTGGCTTTCTGCATTCATTCATTCATCATATTCCATTATAAAAGTAATGTTACTTAGAACCAAAATAGAATATTCTCAGGGTATTTTCAGAGCAGGAGCTTTAGCTCTAGCTGTAGCTGTAGCTCCCAAACCAGTACAGGCTGATGGAGGCAACAAGGCGGTGTTGCCTTAATGCATGGGAATTAAAACAGATCATGGGAAAGATTCAACATAAAAGTGGGTTTTAGAAGATGGTAAGGGATCCCTATGTAAGAACACAAACATGGTGAAAAGTGTGGACTTTAAAAAAGTCAGGCTCAGCTAGGGAGTATTGGAAAGGGATGTCAGATGACACTGCCCTGCTGAAGCCGACATTTCTGAGTAAAACGCAATGTGATTTGAGTTGCAAGTAGAGGATGCAAAGAGGAAAATGATGTGAGATGTGTGGGAAGTATCTTTGATAGGAAAGGAATATTTCAAAAATAGTTGTATCTTTAACACACAAGGATCTGTTTCAATATGGACCTTTAATAGCCCAGAATCGCAGTTAGATTAAAATATACCATTGGCAGTGGTGGGATTTGAACCCACGCCCCCAAAGAGACTGGAGCCTAAATCCAGTGCCTTAGACCACTCAGCCACACTACCACATGTCAAGGAAAAACTTCTAATTACAATTTTCCAGCATTTTGGCCTAGTGTATAGACACAAAATCTGAATTTTTTTCTAAGGGACATACAGCAGTTTTATTTATGTCTAAAGATCTGAGCAAATTTCGGAGAGTGGATGAATCGTCGCTTCTTTATAGGTCACTAGAAGTGGGCAAGAAGGTGTGAAAGTTGTCAAAATCAAAATGGAGTCACCTGCGTCAACCCTAACGAAAAATAAAACCTGGAGGTTACGAAGGAGAAATTCTTAAGCATGATTGCTTGAAGGCCACTGTCACAGAAGACTCTGCCAGTGCCACAAGCTTGTATAGAGGCCACCACAATCTTATACAGAAAGTACTTCTCCAAGGATTTCTGCCCAGCAAACGTCTGTGCAGCTCCGACTGATACCCTCAGTATCACTGTTGCCAAGGATTGCTTCAGAATATCTGACGTTGTCCTCCTCATTTTGTATTTAAAAACTACTCCTTGCCTCAGCCGCTCTGAATATACCCATAGATTACTACAGCATGTATATTCCCTTTGCAATAGTGTGCTATTCCGAAGTAAACACCAGTATCCTGTGTAGAATCTTTCTGATTTTTTTTTCAGACTTGCGCAGGTAATCAACGATTAGCCGCAATATTTTTGGAAGATTTCTATCTTTTCCTTAATGTAAGCAATAAGACACATAAAGAGGGGGGAAATCCTCCCAGAGACTTATTGCAGGTTATGAGAGAAGATGAAAGCGCAGGAACTCTTTGCTGTTAGGTCTCTGAGTAGGAATCTTCCTTGGAGTGCTGTGGGATAGAAGTTCAGGTCCCCTTTCCTGCACAGATCTGGCAAGCCTGTCACCGCGTTCACAGGAAGCTCCCTTCGCCTTCTCCTGCAGGTTCAGCACGGTGAAGGTGGGTTTAACCGCTGGCCTTCCTAGTGAGGAACCGAGGCGGCCTTGGGTGCTCGCGTAGGCCGGCGCCCTCGCCCACTGCTGTAGCGCTGGACGCTTTTCCCGTCATAGACACAGAAGGAGGAAGGGCACATTGCTAGAGCACCCCGGTCCAGAACGGGGCGGCACCTTTCCTTCCAAAAGAGCAGAGGTGCGCTTGGAACAATTTCAGATGTGATGCCGTTTCCAGAGTGAGAATCATTCACCTGCCAACGAACCCGACTGGCGCAAAGCCCTGGCTTGTGCATCATTTACGTGCTTGGCCCTTACAGATGGACTGCTTCTGCAACTCTGGACGTCTAATTAAAGTTTCCTAAATTTGAGTGTCCCCTCAGTCCTCGACCGCGATCTGTCCAAAACCCACACCCCGTCTCTTGCCCTCGTTGGCGAAGGCCTTTCCGAGGTCTCTCCAAGCCCTGGTGGCCTGAGGAGCTGGGAGGCGGTGTCGAGCGTGGGTACAAAGGGACAAAGTAGTTTTTCACCTTCTAGTTCATGGGCATCGCTGCTGGAGTGAGGAGAGACGGCAAGCAGAAAAGCAGAAAGGAATTCTAGAAAGCAGCTTAGAAATAGGGCTCAGAAGCACAGTGCAAATGCAGGACCAAGGCACGGAAGCGGTGGCGGCGATATGGTCCGCAGCCCCCACGGTCACAGGTCGGGATCCCGCTGTCCTGGAGGCCGCACCCGCCAGTCCACCCTTTCTCACCGCGTCAGAACCTCCTCTTGGCTTGTCTTCGCCCTCTGCTGCACCCCCATTCTAGCTCACACGCCATCTGGGGGCCTGGGCACAGCCGGGCACCCACCCCTCAGCGTGGATCCAGTCTCTTTCTCCGCAGAAGACGCAGGAGGCAGGAGGGAGGTGCGCACTTGCAGGTGGCCAGCACCATCTCGAGCCCAGCAGATGTCAGTGGTGTGGCCTGCCTGGTCATTTGGATCGAGGGATTCAAATTATCTACCTGTCACCAGCCTCTCACTGAGCAAATGACTTCTAAGATATTTCTCTGTGTTTTCAAACTTTTGGGGGGGAAATTCGGGGGGGGGAGGCGTGTGAGCTTACTGAATCCAGTACCCCCGAGTCCACCAGCGTCCGAGGTGGAAGGATGGGTGTTATTCTGAAGTTTGAAAGAATTCTAGAAATCACGTGTGACCACCTCAGTGTGTAAGTGGAAGAGGCAGCAGTCTGAAAGAGAAAAGAACATGGGGCTTTTTATTATTTGAAAAGGCTGTGGAGATGAATGTGTGGGGAGAGAACAAATAAAAATATGTTGAACTCTCACCTTTACTGAACAGCCAGCCAAGAGGCTCGGGTCTGTGGATGGGTCCCGGGAAGCCTCTTGTTGAGACTTTGATGAAATCTCCAAATGAGATTATACAGTCACATTTATGTCTCTCTGCTACAGTATTACATTTAAACATATAATATATATTTATATAATATAAAAGAGCTACTTTGTTAAAACATCAGTTTAAATATCCCACAGCTCCTGAAACTATCTCTTAAGATGGAAGTGACCTTTGATCCTCTTAGGTGCCAGACTGGACAATAAAAGGAACCAGTCAACAAGAAAGAATCTGGTCATTACAGCAGAGTATCGTTTGATCCTGCAGTGCTGCATGTTCAATCGCCAAACTGACAGATTTCCTTATCTAGAAAGTACCACTCTCTCATGCCCCTGGCCGAAGCTCCTCTACTAACCAGTGGACCCGACTTCCCTTATTCAATCAGTGGGCCTAGCTTCCCTTATTCAATCAGTGCACTTGACTTCTAGGATTAAAGTTTTTCAAAATAAAAAGTTGAGAGTAAATAGAAGAAATATAGAAAAATGGAAAAATAAACAAGTAATTTTAAGTGCTCTTATAATTCCCTTTTATGATACCAACTAGGAGGGAAGAAGTATTCAGCATGAACCAGAGCATCTCAAAACACCCAGGTTTGATGCTGCTCTCCAGTCTGGTAAGCTAGCAAAAGGGCCTCTTGAGATGCCCTGGGGTCAGACAGGCCAGCCACAGTGAACCATGGCCTCTAGTGGGCTGGGAGAACTTTTGTTTGTGTTTACATCGCAACTCACATAGGTTATCATTTCTAGTGTTATGTAAGCGAGTACACAGCTGCTGTGAAGACGTTGATGTTTATTCTAAGCACTCACTACACATTTGATATTTTATTTTATTGATATCTTATTTCCCTGCTAAGTGCACACTGTACAACATAGTAGGAAGCTCCTGACAAAAGAGGAAGAGAAGAGAGGTGACAAGAATGGCCTGCCACACAGGAATGGAAAGCTAAGCACATGTGCTGTCAGTGAAAGCGAGACATGTGCATGAAACACGCAGTCATCATGTGTGAAGACTGCCTTGGGTGTGACAGTTGAAGCAAAGTTTATTTCTGTGGTAGACTTGTTTGTGTTTACATTGTAGTTCACATAGGTTTTCATTTCTGGTGTTATGTCTTAGGCTTTGTAAGCAAGTACACAGCTGCTGTGAAAATGTTGATATTTATTCTAAATGTGCAGTACATATTAAAAATGTAATACTTTATTGATATTTTATGTTCCTGTTAACTACACATTGCATAATATAATAAGAACCTCCTGACAAAACAGCAAGTGAGATGTCAAGTATATCCTACAAAAAGTTCAGGAAAGCAAAACACATGCTGTTGATATAAGCAATACCTGTGTATAACGTGTTGGTGTCATGTGTGAAGACCGCCTGAGGTGTGATAATTGAAGTAAAGATTTTTTTTCTAGAGTGCTATTAATATTTTCATTGTAGTTCATATAGGAATTTATTTCTGTGGTTCTTTTTTAGACTTTGTACACCAAAACCCAGTCAATGTTGAAAATTTTGATGCTTTTTTATAAACACTCAATAAATATTAAAAATGCAATACTTTATTTTTGTGATTTTTTTCCTCTTAAGCACTCATTGTTTAATATAATAAAACTTATAAAATTAAAATTAATAATTCATCAATAGAAATAGTCTAAAGAATAAAAGTGGGTTGGACATACCCATGTTTATTGCCCTTTAGGACAAAAAATGTGTCATGCTGTGGGGTTAGATAGGCAAAGTAAGAAGTCCGTGTCAGCTGTTCTTCATCTTGGGATGAGTGATGGGGAGAGCGCTACAATTAGTGTATTTACCTAACGACCTTTACAGCATGAAAATCAAAGGAGATAATGAATCTTAAGCTTACGGATTTCAGACAAAATTGTGATGTTAAACAAATGCAAACATTAAAAAATAGTGCGGAAGCAGACCTAAGGCAGAGTATCCAACTCGTACTACACCGACTTGCTTCACTCCTGGAGAATGCACGAATTAGTGCTTTTCCCTAGTCCTTATATTTGCAGTAAACAGGTACCAACTCTTCCACAGAAAAATACATTTTTAGTTCATGTTTACCAGAGTATATAAACGAGTTTTTTAAAAAGTTGAAAACACAAATTTAAAATAAAAATTATTTTTATAGCAAAGGTGCGTAAACCTGTGTGCCTTAAACTCTTCCTCTCCAATACCTCTTTTTCCTGTTTATTCCTTTCCCTAGACTTGAGAAAAGATATTCACAACAACAAACAACAACAACAAACAAAACAAAGCAAATTTAAGGATTTGATTTGATGCTGTGGACTCAGAACAAAATCAGGGTCAATCTCTCACCTCCTTCCCTGGATTTTACCACCGTGGAAACGGAGGGCACTACGCTTTGGTTGCCTGTGAGACAGCCTCCAAGCGCGCTCTTACACCTCAGGAGATCTGCCGTGCGCCGGGATATCCGAAATTCTTCCATCGGCAGCCTTGTGCACCAGCGGCTCAGGAGAGCGCATCGCCTCAGCAACAAAGACAAGGGCAGGAAGCCAGCCCAGTGGTGGCTCTGCTCACAGCGGTCTTCTGGAGGGGTTCACAGGCACGAAAAGGTTTCAGTTTTGCAGCAGTATATCTTGGAATTCTATGTAAGCTAAAATCTTGCTTAATATTTCAGTGACGACTTTATAATATACCTCTATAAGATGAGAAATAGAAGGCTCTGGCTCAGATGGTGGCTCCATAGCTCAGGGGTTAGAGCACTGGTCTTGTAAACCAGGGGTCGCGAGTTCAAATCTCGCTGGGGCCTGCAGGTTTTTGTTTTCCCCGGAACGCACAGACGCTTCCGCCTTCTGAAATCTCTGCTGTCACTGGGTTACTTAGGCCGCAAGCAAGAAACTTTGCAGCTGGAGGTTTCCGGTGTGGCCTGGATCTGTCACAGCTACAGACAATGGGCTCGCCGCGTGGGGTTTGCCTCCGCGAGTCGTGCAAACAGGTCCGCGTTCCCACCAGCAGGGGCCACTAGAACACCACGTTATTAAAAAAAAACAAACAAAAACCAAAAAAAACCCGCTGATGACTCCCATCAGCCTTCAGGCAACGTTGAAGTAAGCAGGAGGTGTGGCTTGTTGGTCTAGGGGTATGATTCTCGCTTAGGGTGTGAGAGGTCCCGGGTTCAAATCCCGGACGAGCCCTTTTTTCGTTCTCTCTATCCTGCTTTTGGAAAATTGCGAGGAAAGCTCCAAAGAGGTGTGAAATAACAAACTAAGGACAACCTGAAGTTGGCTTTTCTATTGTCAGAAACAGTGATCCTTCTTCAGTGGTCACTCAGCAGATAAGTCAACTGGCCTCGCAGCGCATCTGCAGTGAAACCAAAATTGTAACACTCTTTTCCTTTCCTAGCTCCAGGAATCCAGCTCAGACGAAACAAAGCATGGAAATTGAATGGAAAACGAAATCAATAGCCTTAGGTAAATATAAGAAACAGTTTTCTTTCCTGAGAAGGAATCAGAAGGTGATGCATACTACTACCATCTTCACCCGGTGTGACATGTTACCCTTTAAATAAGTTTATGTGTTATCACATAATAATGGTCTTTTCCTTTTCTTTCTTCCTTTCTTTACTTTTCTCAACATAACCTGTTCTTTCTCCCTCTCTTGCTCCCCCTTTTCTTGCTCCTCCCCCTCCCCATCTTCTTTTTCACCACAATCCAATGGAGCAAATGAGTGATGACAATATAAATTACCAAAGGCAAAAATTTAAATGTTAAATTTAAAAAATGTTTTCTGGACCCTTAGCAACTCTTTGTATTAAATGAGTAACTATTACAGAAAGCTACAACTTCATTAGAAGTGAACTACATCCCCTTCCTGGCAATACATCAACCCCCTGTCCACTGACGTGCCTACTCTCCCTCTTCTGTCCCGTTTCAAGGCTCATGTTTCACTTCTACCTGAGATACTTGCTCCGGTTTAACGCGACACGAATCCCGTTCTGTCTCCCTACAGAAGGACTTGGTTTTGGCAATCAACCCTCCCTCCGCACTCCCACTGCCGTCCCAATACACACCGCAGCAGTTTCTTCCAGTGCGCAAGGTCGAATCCCGTCAGCATAAGCATGTGCTTAAGGGTCACCAGGCATTTGAAATTTTCCTTCTTAAACACACTTGCCAGCTGTCATACCATTTCTCTTTCCCTGTACAGAAAATAAATAAATAAGACAGTCACTACTACCACCTGCTGTAAGCCCTCCTTCATCTCTTAACAGATTCCCATGATCACTTTTTTTTTTCCACAATAACTTTCTAACTCAGCTTCCTACTTGTATTTTCTATTCTAGAGAGCAGACAGAGTTATCCTATTAAATATAAGCAAAATAATATCCTACTTAGCTTAAAAACATCCAGTAACTTCTCACACTTAGAACAAAATCTGCAATTTTGCCCTTGCATGTTCTGGCCCTATCTCCTGATTCCTCCTCCCCCTTCCCACTCATCCTATTCCAGCCGTAAGGCCTCGCTGCTCCTCAGATATAGGGACTCTGTAGCCTGACTTGGACCTTTTACTTGCAGTTTCCTCTTCCTAGGACGTGGCTCCCTCAGGTATTTGTATCATTTCCTTTTTACTCCTGTTTTTAGATATCGCCTCTTAAAGACACCTTCCTTGAAGACCTCTGAAAACAGCTCCCCATTGTCACTACGCCCTACACCATTTTTCTTCTTCATAGCACTTATGGCTACAGGACAGTATTACATACAGTTGTTTCCTTTTTTCTTCCGTTTTCTCTCCTATGGTTAAGCTCCAGAAGGGCACAAATTTTGTTGTGCCGGCTGCCCTAACGCTCAGCACTTAGCAACGTGTAGGATGATTAAGAATGCATGAATAAATGAATGAATATTACACACCTGCTGGTCTTTAGAGGCCACAATTAAACGGGATTTATTTCTGGGATCTCCCTAAGGATAGAGGCCATAACTGTGGACTTCTACTAAAAAGATGGGAAAGACTAAATTGTTCTTTCTCATGTCTCCAAACTCTGTTCTAAGCATCTTACCAGCATTTACTGATTTTCATATTAGAGATATATACTATTATTAGCCTCACTTTACAAATGAGGAAACTGAGGCACAGGAGAGGAAGTAGCTAGGAACGTGGCACCAGAGCCCTGGCCTCGTGTCAGCTGTGCCACTGGCCCCTCCCTGTCCCTCCTCCCCACGCCCCGCCTGTTCTGAAGACGACTCACGTTTTAGACCATTTTGTAACTGCTTGGTTTACTTTTCCAGTTTAGCCTGTGAGTTTTGCTTTTGGACGAAACTGTGTTTTATTCTTTTTTTTTTTTTTTCTTTCTTTCTTCTTTCTCTTCTATAAGTAGGACAGTGCCAGTTACAGGACGACAGCTGGAAATGTGCTCTTTCGCTGAACAAGAAAGGCAAAGCAAAGCTTACAGTTTCTTTTGTTTCTTCTTCCGGTTCTGAGGATTGAACCCAGGGCCTTTGTACTGAGCTACAACCAGTCCCCCATCCCCGCCTTTTTATTTTATTTTATATTTAATTTTTTTGAGACAGGGTCTCGCTAAATTAAGTTTACAGGTTTGTGATGTTAACGTCCCAGCACTTTGCCTCCGGAAGGGAAGCTGTGCATTCAGAGGCACCTTGCCAGGGTGCTGCTGTCTTTAAGGACTGTGGATTACTATTATTATTATCGTTATTATTATTATTTTAAAATTTTATTAGTATATGTTTGTACCACATAATGATTATATTCATCATGTACATAACACATTTTAATTCTTTTTACACGCCATTCCCCTTCCCTTCATTCCCCACCTCCATCTCTTGGTCCTTTTCCCAGTTGCAAAAGATCTACTGTTAAATAGAGTATGAGAAGCTCCTGAACAGCGTTTAGGTAGCGGCTAGGTGACAGGGGAAAGCTGAAGAAACTCTGTATGTTAACATAGCTGCACATTGTTTCAAAACATGTATGGCAGCGGTGGGATTCGAACCCACGCCCCCGAAGAGACTGGAGCCTTAATCCAGCGCCTTAGACCGCTCGGCCACGCTACCCGCTAGTGGAGATGCATGGACAAAGTATCTACCCTTCTCTTTCTCCCCCACTCTCTGGTGCACTTGTAGTTCTGACCGGTTCTTTGCATCTCTTTTTTCCTTTTCTTTCCGGTTTAGGATTTGTTGTTCTGCTAAACCACAATATTCGAAGTTGACGAAAGGAGTAGTTGATACAGGACGGCGGCGCAGGGCGTACAGGACACCCCGAGAGCGGACGGACCGCCTACGCCAGGCTGAGGGCCGCGCAGCGTCAGCTCCGCGCCTGGCCCTGCACAGCGGCCTCTCCAGCTCCCTCCGCCGGCCGCGGCCAAAGCATGGGTTCCTGGAAAGCAGGGGACGTCCTCCAGGTCACCCGGACTGTCCCTGACTCCCTCCCTCGGTTCCAATAAGGAGAGAAAACTTGCAGCGGAATGATTCTCAGTGATGCCTGATTTTCCTTTTAAAAAGGCCTGTGGTTTCTGGGCTTCGTCAGAATTTAGGCGAGCGAGACTGCAGTGACTTATTTTATCCGGTAGGTGTCAGCCCACGCCCATAGTTGTTAAAAGAACTTTACAACCACTTGTGGACGTGGCTAACAGATTCCGATTGGAACCACAGCATATGATACGGCTCTTCGGTGGCTCGTTGGTCTAGGGGTATGATTCTCGCTTAGGGTGCGAGAGGTCCCGGGTTCAAATCCCGGACGAGCCCTATTTTTCTTTCTGTACAGTCTCCCTAGTAAATCCACACGTTTACTAACATTAAACACCCTCACACCAAGTGCCCACCATCTATATTTAATGATACTGTAAATAAACAGCATTTTATACTACATTACTTAAGATTTATATACTTCATCTTTAGGAAAATGCCTTTTGTGTTAAATCACGAGGGTAAACACCAGATGCTACTATGTATCATTTATCCATTTTTTTCTCCCAAAATCATTATACTAAAATCAACCACTGTTTCTCTTCTGCAATTTTTTTTTGTTATCTAGAAATTGTACATTCAGGATTTAGAGTGGTGTATTTTATATTAACAGTTTTACATAACCTTTGATTTCCCTCCATTGTGAGCATAGGGACCTGTCTCGGTGCTGGGCCCTCCGCTGGTCGGTAAGTGTAGCAAGGTCTCTTGTCACAAAGCCTGCGCTCCCTGTTCGAGCCGTTTTGGGAGGCAGGTGGGAGTGAAGAGGTCTAGAGTAATGTAGCCCCTTGGAAATGAACTGCTCAGCAGGGATTTCCATGCCCTGTGAGTCGCACTCATAACGCCTTTAAACTATTCCCTACTGGGTCCGATCCCAGACCAACTAAATTGGAATTACTGAGCATGGGTTCCTGGGCAAAGCAATTGTTTAAATGCTCTCCGAGTCTGCTTGGGGTTGCTCTGCAGAGGCCCTGCCAGAGACCATGCCCTTTTCGCAGTAACTCTCGGCTCTATGCGTCCCACTTTAGCGTCACTAATCACTCCCCTACACCTGTATGGCACCTTCCCTAGTTAAGTTTACTTCTGACTCAGCCATGTGCCAACTTAGTTTCTCCCTGTGATCCTCTTGACTTCCCCAAGTCACAGAAACAAGCTGTGGTGAAACCAAGAAACTCGAGAGAAGAGACAGCGCAGTGGTTCAGCCCACTTCTTGGAGGGAGTGTGTGTGTGTGTGTGTGTGTGTGTGTGTGTGTGTGTGTGTGTGTAGGGAGGCTCATTCCCTAGATGAGAGCTAGACTCGTCACCCCCATTCCCTCCTTGCTGGGAAAATAGGGTTCACCTCCTACTGGGCAGCCAGGTGTGTCCTGCCTCACTTGAGTGCAAGAGAAAGGGGCCCTTAGTATTTTAAAACTCATTCCCAGTGACGCTGTGCAGCATTTAACTTCTGGCAATTCTCCAGATACTTGGAAAAACTGTGAAATAATTTTGGGATTGTCCTTTATTCTTTTCTCTTACAACCCACATCCATCCCCTTAACAAATGCCGCTACCTCTAACTTCAGTATAGTCCCAGAATCCAAACACTTCTCACCACCTCCACTACCACCACTGTCCCCCAAGCCATCACCGTCTCTCACTTGTACCCTTGTAGCAGCCTTAAGGTCTCCCTGTTTTGTTCATGCACCCTTTCAGGCTATTTTCAACGGAACAGTCAGAATGATCCTATTTTAACCCAAGGCAGAGGATGTCATTCCTTTGCTTAAAGTCTTCTGCGTATCTCCATTTCATTCAGCATAAAATTGAAACAACTTACCATGGCTTTAAAAAGCCCCATCCTGATCTCTCTATTTCTTGGACTTCCTTCGTTTCTTTGCCTTCCCATCTTGAACATCTCTGTCCCTGTTCTCACTCCATTCCAATTACATTAGCCCCTTAGACTCCTCAGACATGCTCGCCTCAGGGCTTCTTGCCTGCTCCTCTCCCTGTCTGGAGAATAATATCCCCCATAGCTGTGCAGCTCATTCCCTGTCTTCCTTAAGATCTCAGTACAGATGTCAACTTTCAAAGATGGTTTCTCTGACCACCCCAGATGAACAGCAGCTTCCTATTTGCTGTCCACCTCCTTTCTTTAACCTTGTCCTTTGCACACATCACCACCTGACTTTTGCTGCTGTTGCTTTTTTTTTTTTTTTTTTTTGTGGGTACCGGGGGTCGACCTCAGGACCTCGCGCGCCAGCAGGCGCCCGTGCCCCTGAGCGATATCACCGCCCCTTTTTTTTCATATGTGGGTTCCGGGAGTCAAACTCGGGCCCTCGCGCTTGCCAGGCAGGCGCTTACGCCGCTGAGCCATCTCACCGGCCCCTGCTGTTGCTTTTTAACATTAATTCTCTCTCACTGCCACTTGAATGGATCTTTACAGCTGAAGTCTCAGAGGCTGGAAGAGTCCTTAGTACCTAATAGATACTCCATAAATATTTGGGGAATGAATTGCGTAAATGGTTTTAAATCAATAAGTCATAGAAACTGTTAAGGCAGGAGTCCCCAGCTCCTGGAACCGTGGACAGGTACCTGTCTTTGGCCTCTTAGGAACCCACCACACAGCAGGATGTGAGCAGTGGGTGAGTGGGCGAAGCTTTGTCTGTTTTTACAGTCCTCCCCATGGCTAGAATTACTGCCTGAGCTCCACCTCCTGTCAGATCAGTGATGGTATTAGATTCTAGCAGGAGTGAGAACCCTACTGTGAACTGTAGTTGTACACTCTCTGAGAATTTAATGTCTGGGGATCTGAAGTGGACCTGAGGTGGTGATGCTAGCACTGGGGAGCAGCTACAAATAGAGGTTAACATTAGCAGTGCGGTTTGATTGAACTGAGACCAGAAAACAAAGACCAGAATCAATTGTTTATAGACTCATAGTGAAACCCTATCACTGAGTGACAAGTGACAATTAAGCTGCATCTGGTGGCAGGCTTTTTAAGTGGCAAGTAAGTTGGTGTACTTTAATTCTATAGCTGCGTCTGGTGGCAGGCTTTAAATCAGACTCTAACACTTATTTTAGTCCTGAATGGCCCTGCCCACGGTTTTTTCCACCACTTCCATCAGCCCCCTCCCCCGGCCCCACACTGCACACTTGTGTCTGTCACAGTAATAGTCCACAAACTAACCCTAGCCAAAATGAGTACAAACCAAATGTCACCAGAGAGCTTCCTTAAAAAGGAAGAATTTACCTCAAAATTACTACTCCCCATCTGTGGAAAAATTGTCCTCCATGAAACTGGTTCTTGGTGTCAAAAAGATAAGAGAAACCTTATACTTGACACCAGAATTGAGGGCTTAATTAGAGGGCTCTGGCAGAAGATGTGTCACCCTCAGGGAAAGGCAGAATGGGGGTGGGCAGCCTGGAAATACCCTGTGGCAGTTCTCCATCTGGCTACAGTGTAGCCCTATAGATGCTTTACATAAGCTTTAAAAGTCATGACCCAAAGGAAGGCACAAAGACGGAAATGCAGATCGCCAGTGCCATGACCTCTCCTTACAGTTGCTCCAAGCAGAGCTGCCACAGTAGAGGACTGCATCAGGTTCGTGTGGTTGGAGTAAACTGAACCAGATGATGTTTTAGGACATCACAGGGTTGCACAGGGCAGGGCCATTCTAGAAGAGTCTGTATGAGAACCGATTTAGCAAAATGAGGAACGAAAGTCCATGCTAGGGAGACTAACAAGGAAGGGGAAAGCTGAGGGGAAAGGCCTGGGTAACCCAACAGGACTTTGTCGGCCTTGCTTAACTCAATTTTTGTGATGAAGGATTAGTTACTATGTAGTCCTGAGAAAATGCTGCTGACGCCTGGGGACAGAGGAAGGAGGACTATGTGGAACAGGGAATGAGAACCTCTTGCTGGTCACAAAATATGCATGGATAGGCAAGTGTTGTTCCAGGCACTAAGTCAAACTGGAGCATGGCTCCCTGTGGACAACAAAAATATTCTCATGGCTCTTTCAGGGGTCCGAATGAGAATTTGTAGGTGGAGCCCATTTCTAGTCCATTTTTGTGTGCATGAGGTAAGAAGGGAAGAAAGTTGTGTTGTTGTCCTGGGAAATGGTGTTCGTACAACTAACCTGAACTACTTATCAAGGTAGATTGCACCCATGGATAAGGAGGGAGAATAGGGCAGAGCTAGCACCCACTAACAACTGAAGTGAGGGATTCAGAGGAGCAATAATAAATTTAAGGCCTCGAATAGTAAGTAGAGGTGCATCAACAACTGTTACCCTCCACTGATCTTTCTGATCTTATGTTTGTATAGTGCTATACAGACCCATCTCAAAAAAGATGACTGAGTTTTATAAAGGAAGCTTTCTGTTACTATAGTTATATTATAGACAGCTAAGCTAGGTAGAAATACTATAGGCAGTCAGATGGGGTAGGCCCCCTAGAGAGTCAGGACGAAGATGATAATGTGTTACAACTGTGGCGGGAGGCGCATCGATTGGAGGCCAGGCCTCAAGATAAAGACAGAATGACCAGGCCTAAGAGAAGTGGTAACACCTGGTCCAATAAAGTCTAGAAAGACATCAGTCACCTCAGTGGGTGACCAAGACCCTCAGACTCATCTGTCCCTGGAAAGTTCTTTGTTCTTTCCATGTACATTGCTGTGTGATTTGCTTCCGCATTGGATCAATATTACCTAAGTGACTATACTTATAATCTTATTCGTTTATCATAGCTATAACCCATGTTGTCTCCGTGTAGTTGTGCTCTATAAAACTTCCCTTGAGAAGTGGGGTCCTTGGCAACCCACTTTCTGGGTACCCTCCTGTCTCTCTCAGGCGGGAGATATCACTCAATGAAGTTTCCTACTCTTAACCTCTGTTGTTCCTAGAATTCATTCTTTGATTTTAGAGAACACAAACTTGGTGTATCAGACATCCAGCAGGTTGGGAGTTATAATATTTCCCCTATATCATAATTGGAGGCCCTATATCATTTCCTATATCAGTTAAAGTGCAAAATATGGTTCTTTTAGGCCATTCATTTATACAGTCCCCGTTCATTCAATTTTTACTGAGCAAATATTTATTGAGCATCTGTTGTATTCTAGGCACTGTACTTGGCACTGGGTCACAGGAATCGACTTGCAGCAGAGCCATTGTTAAGAGAGGGGAGCCCCCTTTCGTGACTCTCCACTGCTGCTCATCCTGCCCTTGCTGGTCTCTTCTGAATGGGGAGGGTGTTTGTTTATTTATTAATTTTTTTTGAATGCTCCTGGATTCTTTAGAGACTTGGGGATTATTTGGAGTGGGGGAAAATCATTCATCTTTTTCAAGGACTTTTATCTGATGTTCAGGGAAGCTGGAACTGGTTCAGAGGAGAGAGCAGAGCCTGGGAGTGGTGTGAGAGAGGTGACTGTCCCGGGAGGGGCCCCAGGGGAGGGCTTGACTAATGGTCCTTCTTTAATCAGAGTGCAGAGAGGGCAGTGCTCAGCCTAGGGCACTATGATCAAAGCAGTCTTAGAAGTACAAAACCTAAACAGGCATAGCAAGTAGCTATTAGAGAGGCATGGTCAGGAGGACTGGTTCTTCTTGGGCTATATCAGGGTAGCGGTCATTTGAGGGACACAGGGAAATTATAAAACAAGGAATAGCTTGGTTTCTTCTCAAGGAAGAACAGCACCCCCGGTGTGCATAGCCTGGGGCTATAATGACACGGCCAAGAATTTGTCAGAATTTTTCCTGTCCAAGATCAGGAGCAGCTTGTTCTTGGACACGTGCAGGCCCCTGTCTGTTCACTTCACCTGGACAAAGGGACAGTGACATAGTGGGAGGGGAGCTAGATGAATGCCCAGCAGCTGGTGAGGGTACTGCACGATTCCTTCAGTTAACAAGTTGTCTAGAAAACACCTCTGCAGTTGCTGAAATAATCAGTGAACCCCTCCAGGACATGGGTGCCTCATCTCCTTTTCTCCCAAAAGTTAGTGTTCTTAATCTAGAGCTGTGCTCCTTTTATCAGTTTGCCAGTTCCCTAGGTCACTTCACAGGAATACTCCACACTCCTAAATCAGAGTCACTTGGGTCTGGTACCCAGAATCCTGCTCCCTGTTTCCCCCTGTGCATCTGCATTCCAGGATGGGAGGCAGAGATCTCTCCCTATTCCTCAGCATGCAGGGAAGCAGAACTTGTAGCTAGGGAATTGTCACCTCAAGAGAATAGCCAAGGACTTCATTTAAATTAAGTTCAGTACCTTAGCTTGTAAAAGCAGAGTGGGACCTAATAGATTCTTCCTTTACTCTTTCCTACCACCCCCATTTTAGAGATGAAGAAACTGAGACTTTGAGAAGTGATACAATTTCTCATGATCACTCAGCCAGTTAGTGCCCGAAATAAGACACAATCTGGCATCTTTTACCTAAACACTTCTCCACTCCAAAATATCTTGTGATCTGAGAGGTACCAGGCCCTGTGCTAGAGAAAGAAGGTGCCCAGCTCCAGGCCTCAAGACGCACACAGCACGCATGAGAGAAGGCCAGGTTGCCCTTCCAGCACCACTCATCAGTTACAAACAGGAAGCATGGAGCAGAATTTCTTGTGGATCCTAAAGAGAGTGCTTAATTTAAAAAAGCATTCCTGGAAGAGATGTGTTGTAATTGGAAACACTTCTTGGTATATGAGCCTGAACTTGGTGCTTTAGAGTTGGTGTGAACCAGTGTAGAGTTGCAGATCGCAGCTTACTGCCACAGTAACAAAGAAATGCAGGACTTCATTAGCTTTCTCATCAGAGTAGCAAGTGCAACTGTTTGGAGGGCTCCTAAGTGAACAGGAACAGGGAGGAAAGAAATCAGATCCTAACTCTGAAGTGCTTCCAGCATTTTAGTCTTAAGTGAGGTGCTCAAAGGTGGCTATGGGTGATAGAAAAACAGGAAAAGGGGGTTAGAAAATGGAGAAGACAGCAGGGCATGGTGGCACAGGCCTGTCATTCCGGCACTCTGGGAGGTTGAAGCAGGAGGATATCAAGTTTGAGTTCAGCCTGGGCAATTCAGAGATGTAGACTCTGACTCAAAAAAAAGATGGTTTTTTAAATAGCTAGTGGGATGCAGCTCAGGGCAGAGGCCCTGGGTTCAATGCCTAGTACAGAAAAAGAGTGAGCGGGGGCACTTTTCACTTCACCAAGTCCAGAGTTTCCCAGCTCCTGCCTCAGCCTTTTTCAAACCCACTGAGAGAGTCTCACTTCCCTCCTTCCCGTGACTCCAGAACCTTCTTGGTAAACTGTGTACCCAGATCACTCCAGCTCGTCTTCTGGACCCTGGTTTCCAGAGGTCCTGAAAGAACACAGATAAGTAAGGACTTAGAGAAATATAGGCTAGCCCTGCTCCAGAGGCGTTTGGGAGGCAGACCCTTGTGATGTCTAGACAGGGAGATTGCTGGGGAGCTGTCTCGGTCCTGGGATGTGATGCTTGTTCTGAGCCAGAGCACTAATCCAGATGCAGAGGGTCCAGAATGGGCTATGAGTATTCCCCATACTTGTGGGTTTTGTTTTGTTGTGGGTGGGTGCAACAGTTTAGAAATGAAGATGTTGTTTAGCAGTTGGGGTTTGGCAGTTGGATTTACCAACCAGTAGATGAACTGGGCTGGGTGGGGCTGGGCTGTTGGTTACAAAGGCAGGTTCCAGAGACAGGCTTCAGAGAGTAAATAGGTATGAGTCAAGGGCTGGGTTCCTGTGTTCTAGAGAGGTAGGCTTTCCAAGGTTAAACTGTGTGAAACAGTAACATAATGTATTGGGAAGAAAACTGATAACTCTCTATGAAATGAAATGAAATGCATGGCTATAATTACTAATATACTCTGCTGCAGAACATTAATAAAATTACTCTTCTTGGGTTAGGCTGTTGTGATGCCATAGTCAGAACTTGCTTTTTTCCCTTTTCTTCCAGCTCCAAATGCAAATTTCATCATTGGGCTCACGCTAATGATTGCAATATTTCCTGCCTTGGGCTTGCAGCTGAAGCCTGACAGAGTAGTTTTTGCTTAGGCAATAATTAAGACTTTACCTTATTTGTGATTACTATAGCGATTACTATACCTACAAGGTATAATTTTGCATGTCTTATTTAAATTTTATGAATTTGAAATATTTTACACTAACTTTTCTCAATAAAGTCCACTATGAAGACAAAAAAAAAAAAAAAAAAAGAATTCACTTTGCTTCCTAGATTTCCTCATCCTTTGCCATTGAAATCAATAATGAGGTGGTAATGGGAAAACAGAAAGACAATGGAGAGAAAACAAACAGGAAATAGAGGAGTGCAGAGATGCACAGTCTTGCCGAAACATGAATTTCAAATGGGCAGAATTCACAGTTGCCTGGGATTAACTTCAAACTGCTAAGTGCTCATTAAAACAAACAAACAAACAAACAAACAAAAAACCCAAACTACAAATGTCTAACATGTCACAATTCATTTGAACTGTACTTTGATCCCTATTGAATAAAAATGCTCTGAGGGTAGATTCCATCAGAGCATCTGTTACATTTTAATGAGAGTGAATTTATCAACAAGATTTGTTTCTAATTAGAAGGAAGATTGAGAAAGGAAGAAAAAGCTTTGAAAAGGCAAGAAAGGACAATAAAGCCTAGGGATGGGGCAGGAAAAGGAATCAGAACTCAGAGAACAGAAGCAGAAGCCTAAAGGACACATTTCAGCTACTGCAAAGTTTGCCCAGAAACTGATGTTACCAAGACTTAAGTCACGTGAGTTCCTGCTCAGTTTCTGTTCAGAGGCTGAGAGTTCTGCTCACTTTCTAGCACCCAAATTCTCTGAAGACAACAGTGACAATAGGATTCTCACAGAAAAATGGTTGATGGAATTCCGCTGGAAAAGAGCCTCCCCAAATGTAAGAAACCATGAGGTGGGTAAGCTTTGCCTATGTACAAAGCTGTAAAGTGTCCTTTACCCATGATTGTGCTCTCATCCCCCATAAACTTAATCAGTGAGTTAAAAGTTGATGCTTACAGAAGACAGAGCTAATGACTAGCATTGACGCACCTCCTTCTTTGATATTACCTTGAATTAAATCCAGATGGTCAATGAAACAATTGAAATCTCTCAGCTGAAAAGACTGGGACGGAAAGTACCCACTAGAGCTTGTGACTCATGCCTGCTGTAGCTCACGGTATGAGCTCTGCTTCTCATAGCTCAGAATTAGTGACCCTGTAAAATGGCCCTACTTAGAAATTACTCTTCATTTCTGTTTCTCAATACTGAGCCTTTCCTCCAGCAAAGCTAGTTGCTATACTAAGAAATAGTATTTTAGTAGGGTGATAGACATGGAAAGAACCTCAAAGATTACCTCAGTGAAGCTCCTCACCTTATAGATGAGGAAACCAATGATCAAAGAACAGGTCTTGATGCAATTCTCAGAATTAGAGGGCTGTCCTTCTCTTCCTTCTCTGGCTGGAAGATTACCATGCCCATAGCTGAATGTGGGGTAAGTAAACAGTGAGTTCAGTTGCAAGAATAAGAGGAGAAAGGAGTTAGCGGTGTAGTTCAGAGTCCTGTCTGTTCCCTCCAGAGACACAAACAGGAGCACATTAGACACACCGAGCTCTGAGTCTCAGCCCCTCCCTGGGAAATCTTTACTCATTTCTCTCCACTATCTTTAAAGAAGATGATTTCTGTCCAGTCAGGCTCATTCTGATCTTCTTCTCCCTTTCTTCTGAGGCACAGAAGGAGTTACTAAACAAAACAGATGCAGTTTGAGTTGCAAATAACATCTTTAGAAAAGACCCTAAAAGTCGATCCCAGTTGTTTTTATATTGGTCAGGAATCTGGGCTCGGATTAGGGTGAGGTGAATGAGGCACTTGCTGCAGGCACAAAATATTAGGGGGTGCCTAAAACTCACTACCTAAGATAAATAATATTTAATGCAAATTTAAAAAATAACTTTAATCTAATATATCCCTTGATGTATAAATATTAAAATTTTAATTAACAAGATATGACCTTTCAGTAGTACAACTCATATAATGCTTCACCCTAATCCCAACTGTGGCCGTTTGAATGTTTAAAATGTAAATATTTGATATGTCAAGGATTTTTGTATTAATTTTGATTTTTTTTTTTATGTGGGTATCGGGAGTCGAACTCAGGACTTGGCGCTTGCCAGGCAGGTGCTTATGCAGTTGAGCCATCTCACCGGCCCATTAATTTTGATTTTTTAAAAAATTCAGTTAAAATATTATTTATCTAGATTACTGTGGTTTTTTTTTGTGTGTGCTGCCTCCTAAATTTTTTGCCTAAAGTTACACTCTTACTCACTTTGCCTTAATCCCAGACTTGCCTTGTATTCACCCTTGGCCCTTTTCAAATGACTCAAAGACAAGAAGAAAAAAATTGAAGCACATACAGACTTTATGGTTTAATTCAGTACAGATTTTTTATTGAAGCAGAATAAAATGATTACAACTCAGCAGTACTGGAAGGATAAATTAACAAGTGACTACCCATTTTGCTTAAGGCCTTATCCCTGTGTCCCCGGGTCAGGTCTTCTGCAGGAAGGACCAGCCCCAGAGCAGCTCAAAGAGAACAAGAAGGAGTCACAGATGCAGGGGCTGATCTCAGTCACTCAACATATCCCTGGAAATTAACTGGCCCTAACTTATCACAAGTGACAAGAACGTACCCCTCCAAGGTGGAAACCTGGTACCTGCAGGCAGGATATATTGTGCCACCGATGAGTTGGCAGACTGTCATTTTGAACTTTGTCTCACTCTGGAAGCAGAAAATGGTAGAATGGTTTGGGCAAGCCATCTTCCTGGGAGAAATGCAGACGCTATTGATTTTTTGGGGCCTCTCATGGATGAAGACATGCTCCTTTTTGCATGTGTGGTTGGGTTCCCTGATGACTCTTTGTAGGATCATGGAATTGCAGTACCTTACAGGAATGCTACTCTTTGGGTAATCCACATTCAAGTGCTCTATGGATGTCACCACTATATCCTCATCCGGCTCCTTCTCCCAGAAGAGGAACAGCAAGAAAATGATCACCATTAGTATCATCAGGGTTAAGATTCCCTTCACATCTATGGCTTTAGCTCCTGTTAAGTAATGGAGACAAAAGGAGCACAGGGTAATCAGGTTCCTCCTGCTCTAACCCCTGGGGGCTCCCCCATGTTTTGTTTTCCGCTTTCTGTTATTTGAAATCACGTCCACCCCACAAGGTCTAACTGGAGGCACAGCTCCCCATTAAAGCCCTCTCGGGCCACTTCAGCTCTCAGAGTTGGGTATTAACTGTCCTGTCATAATTCCCTTTGTCTCTGCATGCTTCTTGTTAGCAAGTACAACCGTTTCCTGCATCTCTCAAAGCTTTTAAAGTGCTTAACATGGAGCTGAATATGCAAAAGTTACTGAAAACTATCCACACCAGATTCTTTCATTCATAGTGCTCAGTGACTTTTTCCCCCACAATGTTCTCAACCTGAATTCCACCCAATTCTACATGTTTTTGGTAATGTCTACTAATTTGTTCTTCCTAATTCCTTCCTTCCTTGTGTCTGTCCTGCTTGATCCGTGTGAGCTCCTCTTACCTGTTATTTTTGCTGCTACTTTCACAGGTAACATATCCTTTTGATCTGAGAAAAGTCTCTTGTGTGTCAGTGTTCCCCGGTGCTAACTGATAGGGAGCAACTTGGGTGTGGAGAGGGCAAGAGAGGAAAGAACAGAAAGGGAGGGACCTGTAGAGTAGCGTCTTGGGTGCATTGGGAAGGAAGAGGAGTTACCTTCAGAGGGTGAGGTAAGGCAGGTCTTGAATAGTTCCTTATTTAAAAAGTAGGAATTTTCAAAATATTCAGTGAAGTCCTCATGTGTGCCAGCCACATTATTGCCCATTTCCTAAATTTTCAATCAGTCCTTCCTACAAACCTGTGGAGAAGCTATGCTTTTAATTTCACTGATAAGGAAATGAGTTGCAGAAAAGTAGAAGTGACTATGGGAAATTACACAGGTCTCACTCTCATAATACTGAACTCTTGAATTCTACTTTCAGTGAGGTTCATTTCCATGTGCTCTCAGCTGGGGATGTTTCCAATGCTGACTTCCACCCACTTAACTATGACATGCTTGGGGATGTCACGGAAAATTAGTGGATGAGGGCATAGTGAAAACATAGTGGCTCAAGGTCTTGAGACAATAGAAATTTTATTTCTGTCATCTCATAGTAAGTTGATACAGGAATGGAAAATTGACTTAATTTTATTAGATCTTGCTCTAAAATCCTCTCCCTCTCTTCATCTGTCTCTCTCTTCTTCTATGCTGGGGACCAAACCCAGGGCCCAGCACGTGCTAAGCAAGCACTACCTTTGGAGACACAGCTAAAAAGTCTGCTCAGCACATATCTGTGTCTTCCAACTGCTGAGAAGGACATGACTGTTGGGTGGAAAATTATCTAGGAAGGACAGAGCATTCTGGAAAAGACCTCAGAGAGTGCATCTCTTCCTATACAATAAAGACATAACTTCAGACCACAAAACTGAATAAGCAAGGGGTTATTATTTACTTTCCAAAAGCTTTCATTCTGAGTTGAATCCTTTCAGGATTCAAACTGTCCTGTTTTGCATATTGTTGCAGTCAGGGTTTACAAGAGAAAAGATTTAATACAGGACACATAATTTATAGGGTTATTGTATAATATGCACCCAAAGAGTCAAATGCAAAAGAATACAGGAGATCTGTCCACACCCTAGAGACCCAAAGAATCCAGCTGAGGGCCTGGATCCCATGGCAATTTCCTGCACGAGTCCAGCTGAAGACCTAGATCCTGTGGCAACGTCCTCCACGAGTCCAATTGGAGGCCTAAAGCCCACGGCAATGTCTCATGCAAGTCTGTATCAAGGATCTGCACTGGGAAGGCCCAAAGGTCTGTGGTGGAAGCTAGAAAGTCTGTGCCAGTGGGATGAAGGATCTGAGCCAGCAGACTGAGGGATCTGCATTGGAGCCAGGAAATGACAAGGTAAACATCAGAGCTCCTCTGAAAAGAACCACAGCCATCCTCAGCAACAATGAGGACCCGAGCTCCTCTGATGATGAGAACAGTTGAGTTCATATCAGGAAATCCAGTGCGGCAAGCTTCTCAAGGAGACTCAGCATCACTCCATCTTCCCCTCCAGTTCTCTTTTTATGCTGTTGGCAACAGTCCTAAGGTGGGCCATCCACACCCAGCATCATGCTTATTCAATTCATCTGGATGTTAAAAGTGGACCATTAGTTAATCCACCACACATATGTGTTGCACAGTGCCACAAAAATATAAGTGCATAATTAATTTTTGGAAATTTTCCAATTAACAAAATTTGATTTGCATATCATGTTGCAAAAAAAGCTCCACTGAATAAGGAGAAGTGTATGCATGTACTGTAACATTTTATTTCCTGTGAGGACTTACAGGTGGCTGAACTACAAATGCTGTATTGAGTCTACAGTCAGGTAAGCAAGCCCTACTACAAAAGATATTCCAACTGAGGCAACTGAACCCATCCCTGAACATTTCAGAGTATCACCGTCCAGAACCAGAGTTAAGACTAACTCCACCTCCAGCAAGAGGTGTGAATTTAGACAATATAAGTCTACTCTTTTCTACTATAAATTCTACCTTATTTTTTATTTATGGATTTTTGAGAAGGGGGTCTCACTATGTAGTTATTTATTTATTTATTTATTTGGTTTTTTTGAGACAGGGTCTTGCTATGTAGTGCAGACTGGACTTGAACTTGCTATGTTGCCCAGGCTGGCCTCAAACTCAAGGCAGTCTTCCTGCCTCAGCCTCCCAAGTGCTGGGATATAGGCATGTGCCACCACACCAGCCCTCTACCTTTTTTAGATTCCACATGCAAGTGAGGTCATTTGGTATTTGTCTTTGTGTGCCTCGCTTATTCCACATAGCATGATGTTCTGCAACTTCTTGCAGAAACTAATTTGTAAATTTGTTCCAGAACAACCTCTCTCTTCTTGAAAATGCATTTTTCCGAATGATTTATATAAAACTGGAAAACATGGAATTCCCACATCGAAAAATGGGAATGGAAGGAGGCTGCAGGGTATAATTTAGGAGAGCTAATGATCTTCCCACCAGCCTCAGCTACTCCTTAAATCATTACTTTCTGGCTCCCATAGATTTAAAACAAGCAAAAAATGGTGCAGCATTTAAATGAAATCCATTGGAGTTTTCTGGCTACTACTTACAAGCACAGGAACCCAGCCCTTGACTCATACCTATTTACTCTCTGAAGGCCGTCTCTGGAACCTGCCTTTGTAACCAACAGCCCAGCCCTGCCCAGCCCAGTTCATCTACTGGTTGGTAAATCCAACTGCCAAACCCCAACTGCTAAACAACATCTTCATTTCTAAACTGTTGCACCCACCCACAACAAAACAAAACCCACAAGTATGGGGAATACTCATAGCCCATTCTGGACCCTCTGCATCTGGATTAGTGCTCTGGCTCAGAACAAGCATCACATCCCAGGACCGAGACAGCTCCCCAGCAATCTCCCTGTCTAGACATCACAAGGGTCTGCCTCCCAAACGCCTCTGGAGCAGGGCTAGCCTATATTTCTCTAAGTCCTTACTCATCTGTGTTCTTTCAGGACCTCTGGAAACCAGGGTCCAGAAGACGAGCTGGAGTGATCTGGGTATACAGTTTACCAAGAAGGTTCTGGAGTCACGGGAAGGAGGGAAGTGAGACTCTCTCAGTGGGTTTGAAAAAGGCTGAGGCAGGAGCTGGGAAACTCTGGACTTGGTGAAGTGAAAAGTGCCCCCCGCTCACTCTTTTTCTGTACTAGGCATTGAACCCAGGGCCTCTGCCCTGACCTGCATCCCACTAGCTATTTAAAAAACCATCTTTTTTTTTGAGTCAGAGTTTACATCTCTGAATTGCCCAGGCTGAACTCAAACTTGATATCCTCCTGCTTCAACCTCCCAGAGTGCCGGAATGACAGGCCTGTGCCACCATGCCTGCTGTCTTCCCCATTTTCTAACCCCCTTTTCCTGTTTTTCTATCACCCATAGCCACCTTCGAGCACCTCACTTAAGACTAAGTGGGTAAATTAGTAAGGGATAAATGGATAAAGAAAATACGGTATATATACACAGGACTAGTATTCAGCCACATAGAAGAATAAAATGATGTCATTTTCAGGAAAATGGATGAACTAGAGAGTATCATGTTAAGCAAATAAGTCAAGTATTGCACATTTTCCCTAATATCTGGAATCTTAAAAAATGACATGAAAGTATAAAGGATGCTGGGCGTGGTGGCACATGCCTGTAATCCCAGCACTGTGGAGGCTGAGGCAAGAGGATCACTGCAAGTTTGAGGCCAGCCTGAACTACACAGCAAGACCTTGATTCAAATAAGTAAATAAATAAATAAATAAATAAGAAAGTATAAAGGATGCTATTACTACACAAGGGGAAAGAAATTATGTGGAGAGGGAAGAGGGTATAGAGAAGGTAATGGGGAATATATATGATCAAACATGTCATATGCATGCATAAAAATACCATATTGAAGCCAAATATCTTATAAAATTAATATTCAGTAATACAAACACATTTTAAAAAGTGGAAATAATATAAATGTCCATAAACTGGTGAATGAAAACCAAGATGTGCTTCATTCATAAATGGGATAGGATTCCTCTCTAAAAAAGTTCAAAGTACAGATACTGGCTACAGCATGGATGCCACTCAAAATATGTTCAAAACAAAGTACAGCATAATCTGTGCTGTAGGAGTCAGAGAAGAAGAAAGATCACTTTGTGCTAGAGTATAAATAGACCGGGAGATTTCACAGAAGAGGAGGCACAGGTGCTTCCTGGGTTGTGAGATTGTGACTGCCAAATGGACACTATGTCCAGTTTTCTCGGAGTGTCCTTGGTTCTACATTGTCTCCTCTATCAGTCTCGTACAATTCTTTCTACCCCTTTCTTGCCCCTCCTTCCCTCAGACCCAATAACAGAAACTCCCAGCAAACAGTTTCATTTCTAGCCTGGCAATAAGCTGGAATCTGTACCGACAGGATCAACTTGTCAAAGGAACTGGTAAAGACAGAAATCTCATGACTGAGAATGGGTGGGAAAAGCCGCAAGGTGGGGGGAATGACTGTATGCTTTGTTTTTTCAGTGGCTACTATGTAACAGGTACTTTATAGGATGTAGGAGAGAGTAAAGGTGAGGAATGTGTTAGGTGAAATGACTGTGACCCACCATGGAGATGATAGATCCCACCAATAAGAGTATAAAAAAGGGAAAAGGAAGAGAAATAATACTTGGTTCTAGTACTTTAAACTTATCACCTTACATAACTATCACAGTTTTTTTTTCCAGATGGGTAAACTGGGGTTAAATGAGGTAGAGTGATTGTAAGTGCAGAAGCAGGGATTTGAATCTGGGTCTTTGGACTCCACAGCTGATTGGCTTTTCACTATATTATACTTCCCTTATTACAGTGATGTAGGAGTCTTACATCTAGGGGTCACTCCTGGGAGTAACGGTCATAACAAAAAGAAAACTTATCTCCTTAACATTCTCCTTTTTGTGTTTTACGTTTTGTCTTTACTGCAGTAGAGACTGCACTAGACTGAGATGGAGACCTCTCTCCTGCTGCTTGGCCTAGGGTTGATTCTCTCAGAAGGCTCAGGAAGTATAATGGAGATAATGAAAGAAGAATTTGCAGAGGAAAAGATGCAACCTGAGATAGCGAAAAGTGGCCAAGAAAAGGAGAATGATGAGGTATTAATGAACTTAACCCTGTCCGATAAAAATGCCAGCCTCAGCTTGTCCAAGGACGTTATACCTTCTTCGCTATGGGCATTCAGGTTATGTTATAGCATCCCCAAAGGAAACAGTCCCGTTAGTGACAAAAAGCATTGCAGTAACATGATGGCCTGGGTCAAAGTTTCGGAAGCTAATGCGTCATGCCAGTCGAGCAATAACTTCATCCATGGCCCCGCTGAAGTGATTTACAGGGTCCACAAGGCCTCCAGCTGCAAGTGTGGACAGAATTGTGGCATACGGGGGTGTGAGAGCCCAGAACTGGAGAATACTGTGTGCCAGCTCACCACAGGCAGACAACTCCCCAGGTGCCGATACCACAGCGTTACCTCATTAAAGAAGATATTGATGGTGCTGGCAGGTCATTCTCTGATGAGCTGGTTGGTCAGTGGCTCTAAATTGTAAACCTCACAGGGATGTGAGCCCTGGGTCTATGTAAAGAAAATTATGTTCACTTTCATAATGTTGCTTCCCTTCTGTTATCTACATTACCTATTAGCCCTATAGTGAACTCAATTATTTATATCAAGTGCAGGAGTGAAAAATCCAGAACACTGGACTATTCAATTAAAATTTATAACTGATCCTGGAATTTACGTCATTGTCTCTCCCCTTTCCCTTCCTTTCCCTTCCTTTGCCTTTCTTTCCCTTCCCTTCCCCTCCTTCCTTCCCTCCTCCTTTCTCTCTCTCTCTCTCTCTTTCTGTGTCTCACACACACACACACACACACACACACACACACACACACCCTGTTCCTCTGAACAAAACTGAATTCCATCCTATCTCAGCTATAAATGGAGTCCTCCCAACAGAGCACATTTTTGGAGAGAAGCCCCAAACCAATATGGATAATTAAAAAGTGAATCATATTGCTAATGAGACTATCCAAGAAAACAGTGAATGAGTGTGGTGGACATTATTAATCAATGCTGCTTTTCAAAGAAGGGTGTGCACTGATGTGTGGACCAAAGTCTGAGTGCCACACAGGCATGGTTTGTCCTTCTCCCAGGAGAAATTGGAGGAAAAACACCTCTGGTATAGCTGCTGCTCTTAGTCTTGGGAGATCCAGCATTGTGCAATTTCCACTTCTTCACCCTTCTCCCTGTCTCACAGGTGGCTGCAAAGGGACATAAAGTTTTATTGTAATTTTCACCCAAGCTACTAAGAGGCTGTTGGAGAAGAACAGCATGGAGGAATGCAGAAGGTAGCAAGTTGGGAATAGGAAGTCTGTGCCAAGTTCCAGGCAAGATTGATCCTTGGCCTTGGTGTTTTCTGACATTGCAGTGAATTTTTCATTACCAGTTATTTATTTGTACATTGTTGTGGTCCAACACTCTGCAAAAAGCATGGATAGTCATCTTGTTCACCGATGTGTGTATGTGTGCTCCTGCTTCCCCCCTTACATCTCCCTCCATTCTGAGATCATTCTTTTTAATGTTTTAATTTTAAATAAATGTGTGTAAATGAATGTTATGTCACTGTAACATTTTTCTTGTTAAATATATCCCTTTACATGTTGACTTTCCCAAAGCTTTACACATTTGACACAGAATTCTCACTATACTGGAACAGCAAAACTCTGGTGACCACTACACAGCATTACAACATGTTTCTGCCATTTAGTTGGGTTTTTCGCATTAGTGTGGTGACTGCTGAAATAAACGTTCAGTGGGTTAGGCCAAACAGGATGCACTTGGCAGCCTGAGGAGAGAGTCACAGAGAGAAATGTTTGGGTCACAAAGGTCTTTTCTCTGTAGGAAAGGAACCCAGGACAGGAAAGGAGCTGTTCTTATTGAGTTCCATTCCCAGGAGAGTTTCACGTAGTGATTCTGATGCCACCGCTCACTCACCAAACAGAAGGGAGTGGGTTCCACCCACAGGAGAGCAGTCTAAGCAATGCTGGTCCAAATTTAGTTCACATCTGAGTAACTTCTTTTCTACTGTAGGTCTTTCAGCTCTGCTGAGGGATGTGTCAGCCCCAGAGACGATGGCTATGTAATCTCTGGGACAGTTTTTGTAATACATTAAAAAAAAAAAACCCAGCTAGTTCAGAATTGAGCACAGATTTCTTCCCTCACAGAAGAAAGGAATAAAGATCTAGAATATATATTTATTCCTAGGCCAGGAGCATCTTTTACACAGGCTTAATTAAGACCAAAGCTTTCACTTCTCTGAAGGGATCAGGAACTCTGCATTCCAGTGCCCTGATCTCCCAGGATCTATCTCATCATCATACTCTGAGGTCTGAAATATGTTGAAAGTGGAGGTGCCACAAGGCCTAGCATTTTTGATCCTTGATGTCTGTCAAGTCTCTGTGCATCCTAAAGTCCCTCATGAGCCAAGACAGGGTAATGCAGGCTTTTAAACATTAAGTTTTCATAATGTCCCCTTTCTGCTTCCAAACCAGGGAGGGCTTCTTTGTTCTTCCAGCTTTACACTTAAGTTCCTCGGGCTGACATTAAGGTCCCAAATGCTCCAGTCTCGTTTTGCCTAGCCTGTCTTCAGCACCTACCCTGTCTCTGTGTTTTGAGGCTGCTCTTCTCCCCATCCATAGGACTTATTTTGTCTTTGTCTTTACACTGACCATAGGGTGCCCCAGAGCCTTTCCTTTCCCTTTCCTCATGAATTTCAGCCCACTTGATTGTGCAAGCCACACCCAACTAGAAATAGTCCAAGGATCCCTTGCACTTGTTAGAAAAATAACTAAGAGGTAGATACATGTTATATCCCTCAAGCTGAAAGAAAAGGTTAGAGAGAAAGAAATGAGGTGATAAAGGAGGCAGATCCAACTATTAAAAAGTTCATGGAACTGAGAGATTGGTAGAGAAAGGAAGCTAAGAATGGACTGATAGAAAGGATTGCACAACAGATACTGAGAGAGGCTATTCAGCATAAAAGAAGCACTTTTTTTTTGTTTTTGTTTTTTTTGCTGCTAATCATTCCCTCTCTGCCAACATAGAGAGTATTACATTTCATTTGCACAACAATCCTGAGGTGACAGCAAGTGCCTGGCCTCGGCACCCAAGATGGCACTGAAGGAAGGAAAACCTGGGCAACCTCACAGATACATCCTCATAGAGTTTGGTGAGAGGGCTCACCCCAGAATTCATATAACCTCACTAGGATTTAACTTGCTTGTTTGCACAGTGTGGATGTTGGATTAGATCTAGGTTCTTAGACTTAGGTGTGCACGAGGATCATGGCAGCATAGTTTCCAGGTTGCCCACTCTAATCAACCATCTCCTTCTCAAAGCCAAGAGGGGCAGTGAGGTATCAGGCACCTGACAGTACTTCCCTCCCTAGACTCTCTGCCCAGAAGTGATAAGGGCCTCTTGTAGGTCCAGGTCTTTCCAACATTGGACTGACCTCCTCTCTGCCTTTTTTGTTCTCCACTGTTACATCCCCAAATGGACATGATTATGTCTCAAATTTAGTTGTGCAGATGTTGATAATATCCTAGGAGTGAACTCAATGGCAAAACAGAAGAAGCCATGATCCTGAATAAATGTGTTCAGCAGAATTATTTTGCTAAACTGGACTGCTCATTTTGGAACTGCTATATGAGAGAAAAATTAACATTTATATTTTAAAACCACTATTTTCTGAGATTTTGTTCCACGACTTTGGTCTTATCCTAACAAATTTAATAACTTTAGGAGTTGTTATTAACTATAAATTACTGGGCAAAAATCCCAGAAATTTGGGCTGTCGAGATCAGAGAGGCAGGACTGTAGCGTGTAGTTTTTTTTATAAGTATATTCGATTTGCTTCTGTGTGCTAAAGTTTGAACACCACTGGCCTAGACGAACTAAAATCTTTTTCTAATTCTAGTACTGATGAGGGAGGGGGGAAGGTTGCCACCTATGTATTCAGAGTTTTTGAGGATGATACTGAAGCAAAATAATTCAATTCAATTCAAGGAGTCCACTTACTACACAGGCTCCCTGAATAGCAGAGCAGTCTTTTTATCCTGAAAATTCCTTGCCATAGAATACATTTGGAAGCAAACACAAGGACGCTGTAAGAGCTATTCATGTTGCCAAAAAAAGTGGTTGAGAAGTCAAAAGAGATATCACACACCCAAAATTCACCATTTTTATTCCTCTGCAAGATAACTGGAAAGTTTGGGACAAGATGACTTTTAAATCCTTAATGTTTGCAAAGTCTGCTAAACTATTTGAAAACCGTGTACAATAATCTACCATACATGTATACATTTGCAATTACTTATCTTTATTTGATAAAAAAAACTAGCCCATAATTATACAGAAAGATAATTCTGGGATGCTCCTGAATAAATTCTACTTCACAAGATTATTTTGGGGATTAAATAATAGCTGCCATTATTATGTGTAGATCAGAGTACTGTACTAAGTATTCGACTGAAAAAAATCTAATATATATGGTTGTCAGGTATTGATATCTTTAATATATAAATAGGTCATTTAGTTTAATAAGACAAAAATGAACATTCACATAGAAAAATAAGCAAGGGATACAAACAAAATTAACCACAGAAGAAATAAATAATCATCAAACATTTGAAAAATATTTTCCTTCTTACTAAATGTAATATAGGTAAAAACAATATACTATCTTTTTTTTTTTTTTTTTTTTGTGGATACCGGGGGTTGAACTCAGGACCTCACATGCCAGCAGGTGCCCTTGCTGCTGAGCGATATCACCGGCCCCATTTTTCCTTCTGTGTGGGTACCGGGAATCAAACTCAGAACCTTGCACTTGCCAGGCAGGCGCTTATGCTGCTGAGCTATCTCACCGGCCCTGTACTATCATTTTTAATACTGATTAATTAGTAGAAGTAAGATTAAGAAAACAACATCAAACTGGCATAGGAACAGGAAAGGGGACATTCTCATGCTCTCCTACCAGGGACACAAACTGATACATTTGCCATCTTTCTGGATTGCAGCTGGAGCTAAGTAACTGGAGCTAGGTCCTCTGTACATTTGGCTGCTTTAGCTTACCACTGGCTCTCTTCCTTCCTCTTACGTACTCTTTAGTACAAACAGTAGCACTGTCAAGGTCCACATGGCATCCAAGGGCCTGAGTAAGCCCTGGGGCTTGTCTCACAGAGGATCAAAGTCCTGGCCATGTGAGACCTGTAGGCTATGCCCGTGCTTGCCAGCTTGGGCTGTTTCAGGAACTTCATGTTCTGTATGAGAGAATTTGGACTGAGCTCTGTAAACTGTCACACTAAATGCCCCTGCTGAAGTCCTCCGGGGTACAGGAAACAGGACATCTTAGAAGAGGAAAGAGGAGGGAAAGTGGGGGCAGGCTGGAAGGATGAGCTACTGAACATGCAATGGCCAGCACAGCTACCTTCACTTCCATCCTTCTTACATTTTCTCCTTCTTTCCTCTTCTTTCCCTCAATTGACTTCTACATTCTCTCCTCTTGAATAGATTGTACTTTCATTACATCTCTCCCATATGTTGCCTGCTTGGCTTCTGTATTCTGTTTTCCTTTTAGGCTTTGTAACACTCAAGTTCATGTGTTCTTTTCTGTGTGGCTTCTTTTCGTGTCTGATTATTGTGCAGTCTGATAATGCCAACAAACTTCACTTAGTGTATGGCAAATCACATTGATTTAATTTGCACAGCTCAAAAATATGTTCTTACATTTCAAAAATTGCGTAGTTTTATTCCTTATGTCAGACAGCCATCTGCCCATAAATTACAAATGTTGAAGGCATACTCAGTAAGGCTAGAGTGGTTAATTAGGCAGTTGATTTGGGGAAAATAAATGTAATGAGATTACTGGGAGATGGCCTATTATGAGGGCAGAGTAATAGGCAAGTGGTTAATAAGTAGAAGATATTTTCAGGCAAGCAATTGAGAAACTTCTTTATGCAAGGCATTGTGTCAATCACTACAGAGCTAAGGCATAAATAAAAGAAATGTGCCTTCACTATGCAAGTATTGGAAAAATTGTATCTTATGAGAGGAATATATCTCTGTCTAAAGCAATCTGTTGAAGATCTTGTGAAAGAAAACTTAAATTCTTCAACTTGATAAATGATCTACTGTAATTACCAAGGTTTGAATAGAGGAAGAAAAAGATACTAGGAACTAGAAGAAATACATGAATAGAAAAAATGGAAATCTGGCTGTAGAGAGATGGTAGGAAATTTCGAGTACTGGGATAAATAATTTGTATTTCTTTTTCCTACAAGACCGTGGTAGATCTCAAAAGATTTTAAGGTCCTCATCCTCAGAACTGATGAATGTTAGAAAGTATGGCAAGAAAGACTATGCAGATAGAATTAAATTAAAAATCTTGTGAACGTAGAGATTATCTGGGTTGTTCTTAAATGCAAGCAGTGTAATAGAGATTTGACTACAGCAGGAGAAGGCAATGTGACAGACTGAAGTAGATGTTACAAAGTTGTCTTTGAAGATGGAGGAAGTAGCCACAAGTCAGAATACAGATTTAGAAGCCAGAAATGTAAACAAAACAAAACAAACAAAGAATTCTGACTATCCCTAAAGCTGTAAAGGGAGCAAAATATTTCTAACACCTTGATTTTGACCCAGTGAAATTTATTTCAGACATCTGACCTCCAGAACTGTAAGAGACTAAATCTGTGTTGTTTTAAGTTTGTGGGAATTTGTTAACAGCAACAATAGGCAACCGATACAAGAATAATGAAAAGTAATTGGAAGATATGTGGTAATTGTATGAAAACAGAAATAATATTTGAAGGTTAATTTGACAATGACATTTTAGATTGAAGGAGAGAGAATAAAGCAAAGTGCATAGTTTGTAGCAGTTTGACTATTATATAGATATAATTTAGGCAAAACTATGAAGACAGGAAACAGAGCAAAGAAAATCCCAGATCAATATCCTTGATGAACGTAGATGCAAAAATCCTTAATGATCAAGGTAGTTTCATTCTAGAGATTGAAAGGATAGTTCGACATATGCAAATAAATAAACATAGTACATCATATGAATAGAATGAAGGATAAATTCATATGATCTTCTCAATTGATGAAGAAAAAGTCAACAAATTTTAACACCCCTTCATGATAAAAGCCCTAACGAAACTACGCATTGAAGGAGCATTCCTCAATATAGTAAAGCCAACAAATCCACCACCAACAGTATTCTGATTGGGGAAAAACGGAAAGCATTTCCTCCCAAATCAGGAATGAGGCAAGGAAGTTCACTCTCACCATTCTTATTCAAGATAGCTCTTGAAATTTTAGCTAGAGCAATTAGGCAAGAGAAAAAGAAGGGGATACAAGTAGAAAAGGAAGAACTCAAATTATACTTGTTTGCAGGTGATATGAGCCTATGCTTAGAAAACCCTAAAAACTCTACCAAAAGACTTTTAGAGCCGACAAATGGATTAAGCAAAGTAGTAGGACATAAAATCAACATCTAAAAATCAGTAGCTTTATGTTACATTAATAATGGCCAAGCTGAAAAAAATCAGGAAAACAATTCCATTTACAGTAGTGTCAAAAAAATTAAAATATTTAGGGATCAATCAAACCAAGAAAGTGAAAGACCTCTATAATGAAAATTTCCAAACACTGAAGAAAGAAATTGAAGAAGACATCGGAGGATGGAAATACCTCCCATGCTCCTGGATTGGGAGAATTAATGTTGTCCCATAAGCCACATTACTAAAAGCAATCTTCAGATTCAGTGCAATCCCTAGGGAGAAAAAAAATGACATTCTTCACAGAACTAGAAAAAAAATTAAAATTAATATGGAAACACAAAAGGCCCAGAATAGCCAAAGCAATCCTAAGACAAAAAAAGCAAGCATGGGTATTGAGGCATCACAATACCCAATTTCAAAATATACTACAAAGCCATAGTAAAACAATAGCATAAAAATAATATGTAGACCAATGGGATAGAATAGAGAATGCAGAAACAAACCCTCATAACTACAGCCGATTCTGAACAAAGGAGCCAAAAATGTACCTTTTAGAAAAGACAGCCTCCTTAACAAATGATCCTGGAAAAACTGGCTATCTACTTGCAGAAGATTGAAACTAGATCCCTATCTTTTACCCTATACAAAAATCAATTCAAAATGGATGAAAGAAGCAGCTATAAGATCCAAGACTTTGAAACTGCTAAAAGATAGCATAGGGAAACACTTGAGGCCATAGTTATGGTGAAGACGGCCTGAGTAGTCTTCAATATCATGGGAAATATCACAGGAAATAATAGCAAGAATCAACAAGTGGAATTACATCAAATTGAAACGTTTCTGAGCAGCAAGGGAAACAACCAATAGACAGAAGTCACAGCCTACAGAGTTGGAGAAAATTTTTCCCGGCTACTCTTGCAGCAGACAGTTAATACCTAGAATACATAAAAAACTCAAAAAACTTAACACCAAAAAATCAAACAGCCCAATCAATAAGCCAGCAAATGGACTGAACAGACATTTCTCAAAAGAAGAAGCACCACTGGCCAAAAAGTATACGAAAATATGTTCAGCATCTTTAGCCATTAGGGGAATTGCAAATCAAAACTAAATTGAGATTCTATCTCACCCCAGCCAGAATGGCTATCCTCAAATACATAAAACAGTAAGTGCTGGAAAGGATGTGGGGGACAGGAACACTCTTTCATTCCTGGTGGGGATGTAAATGAGTACAATTAGTATGAAAATCAGTATGAAGAGTCCTCAAAATATTAAAGATAGAGCTACAATTTCATCCAGCTATACCACTCTTTATATACCCAAAGGAATTGAAGTCACCGTTCTTAGGGATACCTGCATGTGTATGTCTATCGCAGCACAGCCCCCAGTACCCCATAAAAGGAACCAGATAAGATGCCTGTCAAGAGATGAATGGATAAAAAAAACTGTGGCACTTATACACAGTGGAGTATTATTCAGCCACAAGAAAGAACAAAATTCTGTCATTTGCAAGAAAATGGATGGTTCTGTAGATCATCTTGTTGATTGAAATAACCCAGACTCAGACAAATACTGCTTGTTTTAATATGTGGAGCCTGAAAAAGATGACAAGGAAGTAGAAGGCATGCTGTTATTAGACAAGGAAAAGGTAAGAAGATGAGAAGGGAGAGAATGAAAGGCAGCTAATAGAGGGGAAGGATGTAAATGAGATATATTACACACGTTTAACCTCTGCCCTGAAATGTGAAACTAGGGGGAAGGGTTGGCAATGGGGTAAGGGTGGTGAACATGATCAAAGTATGTTTTGTGTATGTATGAACCTGCCAAAATGAAACCCATTAATCTCTATAACCAATTAAAAAGTGAAAAATTTTAACAAAAAAGAAACTATAATCATGACCACTGACATCATTGCAAAGAACTGAACTTTCTGTTTACTAGGATACACTCCCATTCCCAGAATCTTTGAATTGCATAGGAAAGACAGGAGAGATCTGAAGTAATAAGTGATGTAAATTTTGCAGTCATCCTTGATAATGATGATTTAGAAGCAGAAATACTGGATTTAGAAAAGGAAAATAACACAATATATCTTTTATCTATAGCTAGGCATGGACTTGAGAAGAAAATGATGCACTATTTATACAATGTCATTTATTTATTTATTCATTCATTCATTTATTTTTGCAGGCAGATATTGGTCTTTGAATTTTATTTTTTCTGTTTTTGCCTTTTTTTGTCTTTTTCATTTTAAAGAAAAAAACAGTAAAAACGATGGTACAAAATTTCAAAACAGACTGTAGGAGAGTAACAATGGTTAGAACATTGCATATTGTTATCTTCAAAGTAGTTGCTCATACTACCATTTTGTCTTTTTATGAGACAGGGTTTCACTATGCAGTTCAGGCTGGCCTTGAACTCACAGCAATCCTCCTCAACCTCCCGAGTGCTGGGATCACAGGAGTGCACCACCACGCCCGGCTCTTGCCATTATTTTTGTTGTTTTTGTTATTTATTTTTGGTGTGGTGTTATATGTTCTTATGCAGAGAGGTATGAAATTCAGTCTTTGTATGTGTAGTCTAGTGTTCCAATAATTTATTTTGTGCCTAAGTTCTTCTGTCTTATTTATTAAGGATGCTTCTAACTCCAAAATTATGAAAAAGATTTTGTTTTCAATACAGTGTTCTTTTAATTATCTTCATGTCTAAGCCAAATAAAATGAGAAGTACATATGTGTGTGTATAGTGTGTGGTATGAATATGGGGATCTATATAATTCTTTCTTGATATGGAGTCCATTATCTTATCATATTTATTATCCTTTTTCCAAGCAAAATCTATCAGAATTGCTAACCTTAAAGATTTCATATTGAATTTTTATTTTATCTCTGATTTCAGAAAGGGATTTAAATGTGAAATGAAACAAAACTAAGAGTTGAATTAAAGTCTATGTCTTCTAATTTCATATTGACTCACAGGAAAAAATACAGCAGATATTTACCTAACAAAATCTTTTAAAATGTTGTAGAATTATACAATTTAAAAGGTTAAACAGCATAGGAATAAAAATAAATTTGCAGAAAACTTCAGCTGTGAAGAGATATCTGTGATCCTAGAGTTGGCTTCATTCCATGTTTTTAAAATAAGTCACAAAAAATGACTCTATTTTTAACTTTGGAAGGTTGATTTTTAATTATTGAGAAACTTGATCTGTGTATGTCTGCTCTGTGTGCTGCTATAAGCGCTGACATGCAGTGTTACAGTGGCTTTAAGGGAGGAAATGTCTTCACTTCAATGATATGCTCATATCACTGAAACTACCAGTCACCTTATTAAACACATGATAACATTTTCTACCAGACTTGCACAGCCTGACATAATTCTAATTTAGATTATGGGTGTGAAGTTCTGACATAAATATTGCCTCAAAATGTTTTTCAAATTATAAATTTAATGATGGCTAAAGCCTAGACTTTTCTTACTAAATTTAACAACACGGGGGCTGGTGAGATGGCTCAGCGGCGTAAGCGCCTGCCTTGCAAGCGCAAGGGCCCAAGTTCGACTCCTGGATCCCACATACAAAAAAGGGGCCAGTGATATCGCTCAGCGGCACGGGTGCCTGTTGGTGCGCGAGGTCCTGAGGTCAACCCCCCGGTACCCACAAAAAAAAAAAAAAAATTAACAACACGGGCCCTAGGATTTACTCAAAAAGGTTGGTCTAGTTCTAAGAACTGAGGCTTATAATATATCTGTGTTCAACTACTTAAACTAAGAAACTGGCTTTTCCTGATGCTGATGAAAAGTGGGAGGTCACTGTATCGAACTGTGAGGTTCAGGAAATTGGCACTTAATATTTGAGAACATGAGCAATCCAGATCTTGAGTTTATTTTTTTAGTTATATGTTACTGTTCTTTCTGAATTTGCAAAATTGACTACTTTAAATGTAAGAAATTAGTCAAAAGAAATAATGTCTTAAATAATGTCTTAATAAAACCTATACTTTTATTAATTGGGATTATGAGTTAGAGTTTAGTGTTTTGATTTTTTCCCCAGTCCTTGGTAATATACAAATAGTGTCAATTCCTTTTTATGTAGTGGAGAACAACCCTTTTGACACCAGTTGAGATTCTGCTGGGGTTTTAGCTGTGTGGCTTTTGCCTTTACTTCTCCATAAAAACATGTTTCAGGTTGACCAATGAAAGGACCCCACATCCTGGGATTTATCATGAGACAGAAGCAAGGCCAATCAGAAGAGTTGTTTTCCATGGGGATGAAGATGGGAGAAGATGACACTTCCCACTGTGACCCGCAATATAAGGCTACAATTGTGCCAGTGGTTGGCTCTTCCATTACACAGCGTGTCCTTACAAAGCTTATGCACACAGAGTGCTGTGGGAGAGAATGAGGTGGAGAATTGGATTTCTTCTTCTTGCTGTCCTTCTTGGACTTCTGTCTGCTGTGAGTCAATTAATTCCTCTTTTCATGTTTAAGGTAATGTGTTTGAGCTAAGGTAATGTGTTCTTTATCAACCAGATAGTCCTACTTCTATATCACAAAATACTCTCTCTAAAATTCCATTGTTTAATATACTTATAAATTCAGATAAGTAATCCATTCAAAGTAAATATAATTCCATGAACACATACTACTAACTGAATAAATATTACCTCTTATCACAATTATTATTATTGGTGTATTATTATTACTGTTCTGAACATATCAGACTCCATTTAATCTTTACATATTATTGGGCATCTGCATTTCCAAAATTTTCTTTCTTGGGTAATATATTTGCCATTTTTTATATAAACTACTCAAGTCCCTCTTATTATGTCTTCATCTTAGAACTATAGATACTTAAAGGCTCTGAAGAAGCATCTGGTTTTTAAACTTTAATTATCTGCCACCTTTTTTTCTCAAAAGAATTATAACAAATTCTTTGTGGTCAGTGTTGCGTGGTTGCCCAGCTTGTCATTCTCTCACCAGCAACGAACTTTGCAAGGATTGTAGAGATTCCAGATAAGATACTACAAATATTGTTTGTAAAAAACGTCTTGGATGTATCCTTAATAGGTACAAAGGGCAGGGCCAGAGGACCTCGGACTCAGCTGGTAACACATGTCCTGACCTTGTTCTCTCCTGGTTAAGATGCCGTAGAGGCTCCATGTCCACATCGTGGGGATGTGTGCTGAGCCCTCTGGCTGTCACAGTGGGGCCACTTTCCTGAGGAGACTCCCTGAGAGACACTGATGAGAGTGTGAAAGCAGGGATGCAGGAATGGATTATGAGCAGGGTTGCACACGTGTGCCTGAGCTATGTCTACTTTAGACTAGTTCTTATTTTCTGTCCCATTCTCTGCATTCCTGTACTCAACTTTCCATTGTCTCCACTTTTCAGTGTGTGCCACCAACATCCACCTTTCTTTATCTCTACAAATTTTTAGACTTTCCTATTTACAAGATTGGAATCCAAAGATAAAATTGGCCACCTCCAGCTGCATCACATGTAGACCAGGGTTTCTGGATTAAACTGTTAAAATTACTCAGATTGAAGGAAATGCTAACAACAATAAAAATTAATGTTTTTATTCTCCGTTAGTTTAGATGGTGAAAATAATATATATAAAATCCTTAGTATAGTATATGCTTGTAACTACTCATTGTGTTATCTATATTACTATTATTTAAGTTTTTGGCTGACTTCAACACTGTATTTATGAGCTGCTCAAATTCATTCTTCTAACTCCTCTCATTGCAGGTTAATAGCCCCAGCATCAGGATTTCCTAGGCTCAGCCTTGAGACATTTATTCTCTGAAGAATACACTATACCCTGAATGAGGTAAGGAGGTCACAGGCAAAGAGAGGCCCTGCAGGCAATCATAGTTCTCTGAGAGGAAGGACTCCTTAGAGAATTAATGAGAAACAGTGAGATTTAGAATAGGAATAGAATAGCCCCAGATGTCATCTACAAAAGATGATACTTTCTACTAAAGAATAGACTATGCCCTGATGTTTGTTTAAGCAATTGGAAAGAATTCCTTGGGTATACAAGGAATTACTACTACTCAGGTCCTGTGAGAAAAGTCTTAAAAATCATTGATCATCATTACAAGACAGCATAATAATACACATCATTTATATGTACCAAACTAATAAATATCTTCTTTTTCTGTTTGTTTTGAAATGTATGTCATCTGCTTAGCATTACAGATCTGTATAACAAAGACACTTGCTCAAAAACATGTAAAGTACTATCCTGAGGAAATATTAGGCAGCCTGCCACACAGTGAACACACATGGAGACACAGTGAGGGAAAAAGTAATGTCACGACTGGGAAATCTCTCGTGACGAGGCCATCATAACTGCGGATAGGCACATAGAGTGAAGAAAGTTTAGGGATGCAAAAACCCAATTCTAACAAAATCCACAAATCTATTTAAGAGAGATAAAGAAAAATCAGAAGGTGAATGACTCACTTTAGTGGCAGAGGTATGCTAAGTGGTAAGACTAGGCAGGAGGGGCTGCAAAATCAGTTCCAGACAATGAAGGAGGGGTAAAAGCAGGCATGAAAGAAATTCAGCATAGCATTCACTTGGCTTCTATGGACCTCTGTGACCAAATGTTAGCAAGATGAGAAAATAACTTATAAATTGAAGAATTACCCTCATCGTGGCAGAATGTCCAGAAGCGGAGGATGGGTCATTTATGTTTCTTTGCTCTGCCAATCGTTAACTGCTGAGATGGGATAAGATGTATGTATTCCAAATGGAAGGAGCATATGAGTTTCCTTCTTCTCCCTTCCACTGAAGTCTCTATCTCCTTTTTCCTACCCTCCTGCCCTACTCCTCTTCTTTTATCATTCTCCTTCCTTTTCTTCTGTCCTTGCCCCCCTCCCCTCCTTTCATTTCCCTTGCCTTCCCTCACACACCCCTCGTTCCCTCCCAGTATCCTTCTCTCTCTCTTCCCTTCTTATTCCACCTTCCCTTCCCTCATCCACTGTTTTCAGGACTAACATACATGGTAAGTTATTTTGTCAATATGTAAGAACTATTTAAATTCTAAACTACCAATTGTAGTGATTTTCGAATGGCCCAAAGTCTTAAGAGTACAGAATAGGAATGGGCGGTAGAAATGGGCCTTGCACAGGAGACAGAAAGACACATATTACAACGGAACATTTCTCTTTATCTCTTTTGTCACCACAGAGAAAGGATGAGAATTCTGTTCACCAAGCACCCAGTGCCTCTGCTGTTCCTGCTGCTGCTACCACCAATGCAGCTTCAAGGGACATTCTCAAATTTCTACCTTTTACCTAATTTTACACAGGAAGATTTTGAAAGTTATCTATATGAACTTTATGGTACAGGGCCTACAAGACCACCTTCCAAAAGAAAAATTGAAAAAAACAGTCCTTACTGAGGAAGATTTGAGACCTTTGTACGATACTGATTACTGTGATGGGGAAACTAAATATAAAAATGTTCATTATAAGCTGCGGTGTGTGAACTACCATTACTTCCTTCAAATGTCATATGAGTTGTTGCAACAGACTTGTCACAAACCCGCAGTGCGATGTGGGGATGGAACTGACGGATGTAAGATGAGTGACAAAGCAGTAGAGGGCGTGTTTTGTAAGTTAATATGAGGAACTAGAATGCCAGAGTGTGAGTATGAATTTACTTACATGCATGGTTATGTTGTTATCACCTGTCAATGGAACAATGAAACTCAAGAGTTTATTCCTCATACTATAAATAACATGGTACCACAAGCCTAGCAGAAAAGTATCATCCATTGGGAAGGTATCTTTCTTCCACTATTCAAATAGAGTTTTCTCTAAACAATTAGAGAAGAAGGAAATCACCCTCTCCAAGCTTACCTTTGCCAATCAAAATTGAGAATGGTAATTTGATTCTATTCATTTTGATCACCCTCCTCTCTCCCTTTCTGCCTCTCCCTTTCTGGGCTGGATTCAGAGTGTACTTATGGGCGGTCTCATGTAGGTCACATAGTTCAGTATGTTTGAACATGTCCTGACTATGAAAACCCACGGTGGAAGGATGACTAGCACTGGGAGGAGCAGAGAATGGTTGCCTGAACTGCGCTCTACAGATGTATTTGTATGATTCTTTAGGTCAGCAGAAATAATAAAGTGATTCAATCCAATGAAGTGTCTCCTGAATGCTTGTATAGGTTTCTAGGTTTGGGATTTTCTTACTTGTCACACCACTTCCCACCAAGAACTCAAACTCCTTCAGGACATCTTCCCAGTACTGCAGTGGTTGATGTTACACCTGCCCTGTTCCATCCATACCGCACAACACACGACCCTGAAGAGACAGATCCAGATAGGGTACATCTCAGGAAAAATGTGTCTAAGTACTTAAGAGGAAAACTCCCCAAAGTACTTTTCAATTGCCTGATGTTATTCATGTGTATTCTCACACTTTTGGTTTAGCGTAGACATCAGTCTCCACAAAACTACAAACAATTCCTCGCTCTCTGACATTGTCACAATTAGCCACAATTCCTTTCCTAACTTTCCAGTAGACGTGGCTACATTTTAACACACATCACCTCAGAAAAAGGCTGGAGAATCACTGTGATAAAAGAAATCTATCTGTCCAGTTACAGTAGCAGTTTCCTCCTCTTTTTCATGCTTCTTAGTATCTTTTTACTATTATTCCTTAAAACTTGCTGAAAAATGTGATAAGCAGTAGTGATGGTAGATAGTAGGGAGGCACACTTCACCCCAATCAATTCTGCATTCATCATCACTGTCTTCAGAGTGATGTAAATGAAGGCCTAAGGCCAATGTCTACCAGCATCCTTTCACTAGAGGAAGGTTCACCAAGGAAAGGATCACTAGAAAAGCATGCTTCTTCCCAGCACTCCTGGAAGCTGAGGCATGAGGAACTCAAGTTCAAGCCCAGCCTGGGCAAATTAGAAAGACCCTGTCTCAAAAAAAAAAAAAAAAAAAGTATGAGGATATAGCTTAGTGAGAGGCCCTAGCACCACAAAATAAATAAATAAATAATTCCTCTATATACCTATATTTACTTGTAGGTCTGTGGTTTTTAATTGTAGTTGTGAATGAGGGTCTTACTGAGCTCTTGTGAGCCTCTATTGCACCCCTGATAATGTAACATTTATACATGAGCTGAAGAAATTCTGCACATAGGCTAGACTAGGTAAGTGCTATGAGCCATCTCATCTGGGACAAGTTCACGTCATCAATCTTTGAGTTATACAACAGACAATGTACGTGTAAGTTTGGTATAGAGCAATAAGTGAGGCATAAAAAGTTATAATATATTTTCCTTTCTCTGGAGTATCCAATGTTATTCAAACACCTTTCCAAAATAAAATCATGTCAATAAAAAAAAAAAAGAGCATTTGCACAGGGTCCTTCTGTTGTATAATATAGCATTAAAAGTTCTGGAAATGACCTGTACAAATTGGGTTCTCAGGAGATGGCCTGAATATCCAATCCTATTCAAATACCTTTCCAAAACAGAATCATAGAAATAAAACAAAGACCATTTAAAAATAATTTTATACCCAGGCATTATGGCACATACCTATAATCCCAGCACTCGGGAGGCTGAGGCAGGAGGATTGCCGTGAGTTTGAGGCCAGCCTAGGCTACATAGTGAGTTCAAGGCCAGCCTGGACTACAGAGCAAGACCCTGTCTCAAAAAAAATTAATTTTATTAATATTTAAGATATATGTAATAATAACATTTATTGTAGGGAATTTATATCCATACATGATATATCTTGATTCTTCTTTTATCCCATTTCCCTCCCCTCCTCTCAACCCCTCTTCCCCTCCTTATTTACAAAAGATTTGTTTCCATTTTTTTTGTGGGTACTGGGGGTCAACCACAGGACCTCACGTGCCAGCAGGCACCCATGCTGCTGAGCGATATCACCGGCCCTTTTTTGGTATGTGGGTACTGGGAGTCAAACTCAGGACATCACGCTTGCCAGGCAGGTGCTTATGCCGCTGAGCTATCTCACCGGCCCTTGTTGCCATTTTTTCCTGTTATTCTCTTTTTTTTTTCCTTTTCCCTTCCTCCCCCCCGCCAGTTCCCCTTCCCATTTGGACATTTTCTTCCTATTTCACCATATCTGTTATATAGTTTTGTTCTTCTTTACACTTCCGGTTTCTTACATCCGAGAAACCATGTAATATTTACACATGTGTGTCCTATTTATTTCACTTAGGAGTATGGTCTCAAGGTCCATTCATTTACCTGGAAAGGTCTCAAGTTTATCCTGCTTTATAGTTGAGTAGTACTCCATCATATAAAAAAACCACAACTTTCTTCATTCATCAGTTGATGGGCATTTAGGTTGTTTCCAAGATTGGACTATTACGAACTGTGCTGTTATAAACGTGGGTGTGCATATTTTGCTGTGGTATGATGCTTTTAATTCTTTCAGGAAGACACCAAGAAGGGGAATAGCTGGGTCAAATGGAATCTGTATTTTTAGTTTTTTGAGGAATCTCTACAATGATTTCCACAGTGGTTGCACCAGTCTACAATCCCAAAAGCAGTGGAGAAGAGTTCATTTTTCCCCACAGCCCCTCCAACATTGTTATTGGTTGATTTCTTGATAATAGCCATTCTTTCTGGAGTGAGATGGAATCTCAGTGTTTTAACTTGCATCTCTTGAATGATCAGAAAAGTTTAATATTTTTTCATATATTTATTTGCCATTTCTACTTCATCTGAGAAGTGTCTATTTCAGATGCCCATTTTTGGACTGGGATTTTTAATTTGGGGGTCTGATTTTTTTGAGGTCTTTATATATTTTATTTTATTTTACCTTATTTTTATTTTTATTTTTTTATATGTGGGTACCGGGAGTCAAACTCAGGACATTGTGCTTGCCAGGTAGGTGCTTATGCCACTGAGCTGTGTCACTGGCCCTGAGTTCTTCATATATTTTAGAGATTAGTCCTATGTTTGAGGAACAGCTGGCAAAAATTTTTTCCCATTCTGTGGGTTGTCTCTCCAATCTGTTGGTGCTTTCTTTTGCTGTGCAAAAGCTTTTTAATAAGATGAGATCCCACTCGTTGATTCTTTGTCATAGTTCCTGGATGGTTGGGATATTTTCATAAACTCTTTGCCTAGACCTATGTCTTCAAGTGTGCTACCTATTCTCTCTTCCAGCAGATTTAGTGTTTCTGTTTTCATATTTAGATCTCTGATCCATTTCAACTTTAGTTTAGTGCATGGTGAGAGATTTGCATCTAGTTTTTGTCTCTGGCACGTGGAAAGCCAGTTTTTCCAGCACCATTTGTTAAAGAGTTTATCTTTCTCCCAGCGAAGTTGTTTGGTTCCTTTGTCAAAGATAAGGTGGCTGAGTGTGTTTAGAGTTGTTTCTGCATCTTCTAATCTGTTCCATTGATCCTCATGTTTGTGTTTTTGCCAGTACCATGCTGTTTTTATCACAGTAGCTCTGTAGTATAATTGCAAGTCAGGGATTGTGATGCCCCCTGCCTTGCCTTTCTTGTCCAGAATTACTTTTGCTATTCTAAGTCTCTTCTGATTCAAAATGAATTTTAGGATTGTTTTGTCAAATTCTGTGAGGTATGCTATTGGTATTTTGGTCAGGATTGCAGTAAAACTGTATGACAATTTTGGAATATGGCTATTTTTCCCTATATTGGCTCTTTCTACTCAAGAACAAGGGATATCTTTCCATTTTTGGATATCCTTTTTGATCACCTTTTTCAAAGGACTATAGTTTTCCACACAAAGGTCTTTTACTTCCTTCATTAGATTCCTAAGTATTTCATTTTTTTTTTTTGGATGCTATTATGAAAGGTATGGTTTCCCTAATTTCTCTCTCCGTGAATTTGTTATTCAGGTACATAAAGGCTATTGATTTTTGAGTGTTGACTTTGTATACAGCTTTGCTACTGAATTTGGTTATTAAATCCAGCAGTTTTTGGGGTCTTATATGTAGAGTATCATGTCATCTGTGAATAATGATAATTTAACTTCTTCCTTTCTTATAGTTATTCTTTTATTTCTTTCTCTTGTCTAATTGCTGTGGCTAATGTTTCCAGAACTATGTTGAATAAGGGTGGTGATAGTGGACATTCTTGTCTTGTTCCTGATTTTAGAGTGAAAGCTTTCAGTTTTTGTCTTTTAGTATGATGTTGGCTGTTAATTTACCATGGATGGCTTATATCAGATTGAGATAAAGACCATCCATTCCAATTTTCTGTAGGGTTTTTATCATGAAAAGGTGTTGGACTTTATCAAATGCTTTTTTCTGCATCTATTGAGATGATCATGTGGTTTTTTTGTCCTTGGCTCTGTTAATATGGTGTATTACATTTATTGATTTGTGTATGTTGAACTGCCCCTGCATCCCTGGGATGAATCTTACTTGCTCATGTTGTGTAATCTTCTTGATGATTTGCTGCATTCTCTTTTTTTTTTTTTTTTTTTTTGAGCAGGGTTCACTATGTAGTTCAATTTGGCCTTTCACTCAGATTTGCTCCCTATGTTCATTAGGGAGATTGGCCTGTAGCTGTCTTTTTTGCTTGGGTCCTTCTCTGATTTTGGTATCAGGGTAACGTTTGCTTCCAGGACTGACTTTGGGAGTATTGCTTCCCTTTCAATTTATTAGGGAGTTTGAGAAGAAGTGGCATTAGATCTCTAAATTTCTTGTAGAATTTGGCAGTGAATCCATCAGGACCTGGAATTTTCTTTATTCATAGATTTTTAATTACATCTTCAATTTTATTGATTGATATTGGGTTATTTAGAATCTTTATATCTTCTTGATTCAGCTTTGGTAATTCATATGCATCTAGGAATCTGTCCATTTCTTCCATGTTTTCCATCTTATTAGAATACAGTTTTTCAAAGGAGTTATTGATCTTCTGGATTTCTGCAGGATCTGTTGTTATTTCACCCTTTTCATTCCTAATTGCATGGATTTGAATCTTTTCTTTCCTCTTTTGATAAGGTTAGCTAAGGGTTTATCAATTTCATTTAATTTGTCAAAGAACCAACTCTTTGATTCATTGATTATTTATATTGTTTTCTTAGTCTCGATTGCATTAATTTCTGTTCTGATCTTTATAGTTTTCTCCCTCATACATGCTTTGGGTTAAGTTGTGCTACCTTTTCTAGAAGCTTGAGGTTTGACATTAGGTTATTTATCTGAGCTCATTCTGTTTTTTCCAATTTGGGAATTTACCACTATAAATTTCCCTCATAGGACTGCTTTCATTTGGTTCTATAAATTCTGGTATGTTATATTGGCATTATTGTTTAATTATACAAACTGTCTAATTTTTTCTTTAATCTCATCTGTGACTCATTGGTTGTTCAGGAGGTGTTATTTAATTTCCATGTGTTTATGAAGTTTTTGTGGATTTTTTGCCATAGATTTCCAATTTCATTGCACTATGGTCTGATAATATGCATGGGATAATTTCAATTCCTTTGCATTTACTTAAGCATGTTCTATGAGCTAGTATGTTGTTTATTATGGAGAACGTCCCATGTACAGCTGAGAAGAATGTGTATTCTTTTTTTTTTTTTGTGGGTACCGGGGGTCGACCTCAGGACCTTGCGTGCCAGCAGGCCCCCATGCCGCTGAGCGATATCACCAGCCCTTTTTTCGTATGTGGGTTCCGGGAGTCGAACTCAGGCCCTTGTGCTTGCCAGGCAGGCACTTACGCTGCTGAGCCATCTCACCGGCCCCAAGAATGTGTATTCTGATGTTGTGGTTGGAACACCCTGTAGACATCTACTAAGTCCATTTGTTCAAAAGTTTGGTTCAGTTCTATTTCTTTGTTGAGTTTTTTTGTCTAGTTGATCTGTCTATTGGTGACAATGGGGTACTGAGTTTCCCCCATTGCAATTCTATTAGTGTTTATTTAATTTTTATATCCATCAATATTTGTTATATATAGTTGGGTGTGCTGGTATTTGGTGCATATATATTTATGATCATTATCTCTTCCTCTTGGATTGTTCCCTTTACAAGGATGTAGTGACCTTCTTTGTCTCTCTTACTCAGTCTTGGTTGAAGTTTACTTTGTCTGCAAATAGAATAACTATCTATGCTTTTTTCCAGGTTGCTGTCACATGGAGTATTGTTTTCCATCCTTTGACTTTCTGTCTATGAATTTCTTTTTGAGTTAAATGTGTTTCTTATGTGCAGCATTTTGTTGGATCTTGCTTCTTGATCCATTCTGCCAGTCTATTTCTTTTGATTGGTGAATTGAGACCATTTATATTGATGGTTATAAATGATATGTATTGATTTATTCTTGTCATGTTATTTTCCTGTTGTTGGTTCCCTTTTTTCCCCCTCTTTTTATATACTTGCCTTGCCCGGTGGATTCATTCTGTTGGAGTTTATGGAGTTGTAGTCCTTGTTATTTTTTTCTAGAATGTCCTTCAGAAGAGGAGTGCTGGTTATGAACCTTTTCAGGTGTTCTTTGTCATGGAAGTATCTTATTTCTCCATCAATTTTGAAAGATAGCTTTGCAGATTATATCCATCTGGATTGGAGATTGTTTTCTTTTAGGGCTTGAAATACATCATTCCAAGCTCTCCTTGACTTAAGTGTCTGCGTTGAAAAGTCTGATGTAATTCTGATGGGCTTTCTTTTATAAGTGATTTGTCTCTTTTCTCTAACAGCTTTCAATATTCTGTTTTTTTGTTGAATTTGTTATGCCTTGGCCTAGATTTTTTTTGATCCTGGCTAATTGGAGTTCTATATGCCTCACCTATCTGTATGTAAAATTCTTTTTCCCTGCTTGGGATGTTTTCTGTCATTACTTCTGTGAACAGGTTTTTTTTTTTTTTTTTATGTTGTTTGTGTTATCTCCTGCTTTTTCATTGACTCAGATCAATGTTATGTTATTCTTCTTTGCATCATCTAGCAGCTGTTGGATTGATTTTTTTGTGGTCCCTTGCTATTTTTAAGAAATCTTTCTTTTTTTTTTGTGGGAGCCGGGGGGTCGACCTCAGGACCTTGCGCGCCAGCAGGCGCCCGTGCTGCTGAGCGATATCACCGGCCCCTTTTTCGTATGTGGGTTCCGGGAGTCGAACTCGGGCTCTTGAGCTTGCCGGGCAGGCGCTTAAGCCGCTGAGCCATCTCACCGGCCCAAGAAATCTTTCTTTTCATGATCACTAACTGCAATCTTCTCTTCTAGATATGATAGTCTGCCCTCACATTGGTTCATTCTACTGTGTGTACTTTCAATAGAATTTTTAATCTCTTGGATATCTGATTGAATCTGTTTCATAGATTTTATTTCTTTCCTATATTTGGCATTCATGGTTTCTGTCATTTTCCTAAGCTCCTTTTTTTATGGGTACCTTCCCTAGATTCACTAATTATGCCTTTCACTATGATCATCATTTATGAAGGTATTTGAGAAATTATTTCTGATTTTATTTTTCCTAGAGCCTCATTCATTTGATTTGTTACTTCTGCTGTTACCACTTCAGAGAGTCTCAGTGGGTAGCTTTTGAACTGTTCCACCTCATTGCCCCTTGAATTTGCCTTTGGTGAGCTGGAAGCCTGGGGTTGCATCTTACTTCCATGTCTTCTCATTTTCTACTGCTTTAAAATTTAATTCCTGCATTGATGCTTGTAAATTGTTTATGGTAGGTGTCTTTATTTTTAATATCAAGAATGTTTAGGAAATGACTACTTCTCAGAGATATCTTCCAGGTGTAGCTGGCTTTTGGGTTTTGAGTTTGTTGCAAGATCATACCTCTTCAATTTATTTTGGATGAGAAATTGCTGTCTATTTGGCCTAGCCCCTGGTTCTGCAGCATTGGCCTCTAATATTATTGATGACCCTCAGGCAATCTCAGTCTTGGTATACAAGGAAGAATAACTGATTAAAACAATTATGTCACCTTGGCTAAAGTAGTACAATCAGTAATAATAATAATAGCATCAAACACAGTCTAGAAAATGACAAACTGTGGTAAGTATTGATTTGCCACCTTTAACCATATGAACAAGATTTGTAGTTATATAATAAAATCTAAAACAAACCAGAGTATTATGTACCATAAATATCCTCTCAATATGGTGATTTTAACCTCAGGGGAGAAAATTTAAAAGGGGTTGAGGGAAAAAGAGAGAAATAGAAGAAGAGAAAGAGATTAGAAGCAAGGCTGGAGGACAAAAGAAAATTATGCAAGCTTGGGAAGTGGTGAAGAAGACAGGAGGGAAAGAAAGAAGGAAGAAACAGAAACAAGAACAGTGTTCTAACTCATAAAAATGAGAACAATCATGGAAAGAAAAAAATTTTTTTGTTTTTTTGAGACATGGTCTCACTATGTAGTTCAGGCTGTCCTTCAACTCACTGTGTAGTCCAGGCTGGCCTCAAACCCATGGCAACCCTCCTGCCTCAGCCTCCCAAGTGCTGAGATTACAGACATGCATCACCACTCCCAGTTAAGAGAAAAACATTTTAAATAAATTAAAACAAAATTAAAAAGCAAAGAAGGAAAACAGAATAATGTCCACTTTAAGGCATATCTCTGGTGTGACATATGCCCACTTGTTAATCTTCAGTAGGTCACTGAAGACCCAATAAAGGATACAGTTGCCATAATATATTCCAATACAAGATATTAGGTTGCATCTTTAGTCCATGTAATGGACATTGAGTGCCTACTACCAACTCATTTGTTGAAATTATGACCCCAGCATTTGGAAAGAAGTTATAGTAAACAAAATTCATCAAGTGAAGATCTGAGGCTACTGGTCCTGTAGACTTCTGTAATAATTAAAATGGAGGAGAAATCTGATGCAACAATTGTTCCCCAAAACAGTAGCTCAAATGGATAAAAATTTGATAAGCACACTGAGTATAAATGTATAGAAATATCACACTGATATCAGGGAAAAGCACATTAAAACAACAATGAAATATCACTACACCTACTGAAATGGCCAGAATCCAAAACACTGGCAACACCAAATGCTGACAAAAGTGTGCAGCATAGGAAATCTCATTCATTGCTGGTAAGATTGTGAAATGGTCTGTCCAACTTGAAAGGCAGCTTGCAGTGGCTTACCAAAAGCAAAATAAAATATACTCTCACAAAGTGATGCTGTAGTTGCAGTACTTGCTATTTACCCAAGGACTTGAAAACATGTCAACACAACAGCTTGCAAATGGGTGTTTATAGCAGCTTTATTCCTGACAAAGCTTGAAAATGACCGAGATGTTCTCCAGAAGGTGAATGGATAAATAAACTGTGGTATATCCCGACAATGACGTATTATTTGAGAATAAAAATAAATAAGCCCTCAAGTCAGGGAGTGTTGCAGTGTGTGACTGTGGTGACATGAAGGATGAAAAGATTACTCAGAGACAAGACTCAGTTCAATCTCGGACAGGCCCAGAGAGACTGCTGCAAAGTCTCAGGAGAACAGCAGTGAGCTGAGACCTCTGAAGCTATATATTTGTAATTCAAGGACATGATAAAAACGATGTAGAAGGAAAGCATTTGAAACACTTCTATAGGAGTTTTAGACAGGGGACATTAAAGGAATGGAGTGGTGATGCAAGTCAACCTAAGTTAAGCAATCTTATTGTGACAGGAGGGATACAAAAACCAGAGCGAACATCTCTGAGAATAATTTATTGTTGATTCTGGTAACTGTTGTCCTGCAGATCTGCTCTAAACTTTAATCATGCATTCCAGGAACCTGGGAACTATTGCTCCAAAGTCCCTTCCTTTTAGCACTCATTTCAAGCACTCCTCCACCCAGCATCTCCCTACAATGGAGAAAATTTAATTAATTAATTACTAGAAAGTGAAAGAAAACAATAAGAAAGGCTATATGTTTTATGATTCCAGCTATATGTGATTTTGTGTATAGTGCTCTAACTTAAAATTTGGCAGGTGGCAGCAGTGTGCCGACTGAGATTATGAGGGGTGCTAACTGCTCCATGATTCCATGGCATTGCAAGTATCCCACGGTGATCCTTCTTGAACATGTCCTCTGTTTATTCAACATGAGCAAATTAAGTGTCTATGTCTGCTAGCCATCAGGTGCAGTGAAATATAGGTCCCTGTCTGCTGATTAAATTGTTCCTGAAACAGACTCAGGCATATGTGGTTGACTGGTGAAGCATATTTGGAAGGGTTCCAGTTTCCCGAGAATTGCTAAAGAGGAAGGATCCTGTATGCTGAAAAAGAAAGATGAAAAGTGGACCAGAGGAGGTGGGTGGAATTCCTAACCTATGAGTCCCACCCTACTAAGTGTTGGTTCTAATGCTTGTATTTAAATTTTTTGTTCTCTTCTCATGCCATGTTTTACTTCCATACACCACACTTTATATACACCATAATTGCACACACTTGGCCTTTTTGACCAGTATCTGAATACTATTTGGAGATGAGTGTTAAGTAAAATATGATGAAGTTATATTCATGAGAGATGCTGAAACATAGAAAAACAGACGATACTGTTTGATGCTCAAGGGAAATAGGGTATTACAGAGTGATCAAGGCATAGTCTCTTGACTTCCCAAAGGAAAACATCGTATCTCAACCAAATCAGTCCTGGCACTGTTGAGAGGAAGTACATTTAGGTATAGATGTCACCAGTTTCATGCAGGTACTGGCAGCTATGATGATGATCAGGCTCCTACAGGTATCTTCTTGAGTAAAGGACTGGAAGCTAGACATGGTGGGGTTTGCCTGTAATCCCAGGACTCTGGGGAGAAACTGTTCAAAAGGAAGGAGAAACTGGGATGGGGAAAAGGAGAAAAGAAGGAAAGGAAAAGGAAAAAAAAATATATATATATACAAGATAGTTAAGATAGTTATACTGCTAATTTCTCTTGGCTCATTGAAAAGAAAGGTTTGTGCTAACATTGTTTGGACAATTTTTCATGCCTATATCTTGTATTCTGAGGAACTACTTAGAAGATAACAATATGCAATGTATTAACCATTGTTATTCTCCTACTCTTTTGAAATCGTTTTATTTTTTCTCTTTAAAATAAAATTAAAAAAAAAGAAAGAAGTCACTGATGATATAGCTCAGCACAAAGTCCCTAGGTTGAACTCCAGTAACAGTAACAACAACAACAACAACAACAACAACAAAACAGAGTAGAATAAAGAGAATCAGGATTGGAAAAAGATGGCGGATCTGTAAGAAGCAGGCAGTGAACCTCTCCAAAAGTCGCAGTCCAGACATGAATATAGTGACTGGAAGAGGACAAGAAAGAGGGAAGCGGCTCCCTTGGGCCCAGGAAAGATCTGAAGCACAGTTCAGGGCCCACAGAGAAAGTGAAGAGAGAAACTCCAACAAAGAAGGAGGTGTCCACTGGCTCCTTTTTCCTGTGTCAGGAATCCCAACGTGACTGAAGCAGTTCAAATCTGCAGACACGCGGTGACTGCCGGCGCCCCTGGGGGCCTCCTTGGAGGAACATGAGATGCCGCAGTACAGAGAAGCACCAGTGTGAAGGACACACTGACTGGCAGTGAGTGCTGACACCCAGCTGTCAGGTGCGTGAGAGCAACCAGCCAGGCACCATTGTGGGGGGGCAGCAGCTGAACTTGAAACTCAGGGTGGCTGTCACTCCATCCACAGCTCCAGTGGGGACCTCTGTGGAGGAACACGAGATGCCGCAGTACAGAGAGGCACCGGCCATGAAGGACACACTGACTGGTGCTTTTCTTCCTGGTATTCCAAGACTGAGATTGTCTAAGGATCACAGAAAATACTGTGGCACAGTACCAAAGAACCAAGGACTGGGCCAAACAGGCAGCAACTTCTTATCTCCAACAAATTGAAGAGGTAGGATCTTGCAGCAGGCTCAAAACCCATAAATAAGCTATGCCTGGAAGATACCTCAGGGAAGTAGCCATCTCCTAAGAGTTTGAAATATTAGCAATAAAGCAACCTACCATAGGCAATTTACAAACATCACCCCAGGAATTAAATTAAAGAAAGAAAAGAAAATGAGACGACACTTAAACAAGATGCAACCCCACACATCCAGTTCACCAAAGGCAAACCCAGGGGGCAATGAGGTGTGACAAACCAAAAGCCACCTACCTGACATCTCTGAAGGGGTAACAACAAAGCAGTTGAATGAAGCTCTGGAAAAATTTAAATCAGAAATAATTTCTCAGATAACTGCAGAGATAATGTCCACAATGAAGACCATGCTTAAGGACACTAGAGCAGACACAGACAAAAAAATAGACGAGCTTAAGAAAATGATGGAAGCTATGAATGCTCAGCATAGGAAAGAAATGGAATCCATAAGGCAGATTCAAGCAGATATCCAGGAGAACAAAAATTCCATTGAAAGTATTTGTAGCAGATTAAATCAATGTGAGGACAGGATCTCAGATATAGAAGACAGGCTTGCAATTAGTGATCATGAAAAGAAAGAATTCTTAAAAATAGCAAGGGACAATGAAAAATCAATCCAGCAGCTGCTAGATGATGCAAAGAAGAATAGCTTAAGATTGATTGGAGTCAATGAAAAAGCAGGAGATAGCATAAATGACATCAGAACACTGTTCACAGACATTATCACAGAAAATTTCCCTGGTAGAGAAAAAGAATTTGATGTTCAGATAAGTGAGGCTTATAGAACTCCAGTTAGCCACGATCAAAAAAAATCTTCACCCAGACATATCATAGTCAAGATTCCAGAAATTCAACATAAGAGTAGAATCTTAAAAGCTGTTAGAGAAAATAAACTAATCACCTATAAAGGAAAGCTCATCAGAATCACAGCGGACTTTTTAGCACAAAACCTCAAGTCAAGAAGAGCTAGGAATGATGTATTTCAAGTTCTAAAGGAAAATAACCTTCAACCCACAATGATGTACCCCACAAAACTATCTTTCAAAACTGACGAAGAAATAAAATACTTCCATGACAAAACATCTGAGAAAATTTATAACCACCAAAGCAGCACTCCAAAATGTTTTGAAGGACATTTTAGAAAGGGATAATAAGGACTACAACTCCAGGAACTCCAACAGAAGGAATCCACCAGGCAGGGCAAACAATTAAAAAGAGGGAGGGGAAAAAGAAAAAGAGAGGGAGCAACAACAGGAAAATAACACGACAAGGATAAGTCAACACATATCAGTTTTAACCATCAATGTAAATGGTCTCAACTCACCAATCAAAAGGCACAGACTGGCAAATTGGATCAAGAAGCAAGATCCAACAATATGCTGTATACAAGAAACACATTTAATTCAATAAGAAATTCATAGGCTGAAAGTCAAAAGATGGAAAACAATACTCCATGCGCCTGGAACCCAGAAAAAAGCAGGGGTAGCTATTCTTTTTGCAGACAAAGTGAATTTCAAGCCAAGAATGATACAGAGAGATAAAGATGGTCACTACATCCTTGTAAAGGGAACAATCCAAGAGGAAGAGATAACGATCATAAATATATATGCAACAAATACCAGTGCTTCCAACTATATAAAACAAGTGTTAAAGGACATGAAAAATCAAATAAGCACAAATACAATTATATTGGGGGATCTCAATACTTGACTGTCACAAAAAGACAACTAGACAAAAAATCAATAATGAAATATTAGAACTGTACCAAACTTTTGAACAAATGGACTTAGTAGATGTCTATAGAGTGTTCCACCCCACAACATCAGAATACACATTCTTCTCAGCTGCACATGGGACATTCTCCAAAATAGACCACATACCAGCTCATAGAACCTGCTTAAGTAAATGCAAAGGAATTGAAATTATCCCATGTATATTATCAGACCATATGCAATGAAATTGGAAATCAATGGCAAAAGAAACCACAAGAATTTGCTAAACACATGGAAATTAAATAGCACCCTACTGAACAACCAATGGGTCACAGATGAAATTAAAGAAGAAATTAGACCATTTCTGCAACTGAATGATAACAACAGTACAACATACCAGAACTTATGGGATACAATGAAAGCAGTCCTAAGAGGGAAATTTATAGCATTAAATTCCTATATCAGGAAAACAGAGCAAGCACAAATAAACAACCTAATGGTGAACCTCAAACTTCTAGAAAAAGAAGAGCAGGCTAAGCCAAAAGCTCGTACAAGGGAGGAAATTATAAAGATCAGAGCAGAAATTAACGTATTGGAGACTAAAAAAACAATACAAAGAATCAACGAATCAAAGAGTTGGTTCTTTGAAAGATTAAATAAAATCGACAAACCCTTATCCAACCTTATTAAAAAAAGGAAAGAAAGTACTCAAATCCATGCAATTAAGAATGAAAAGGGTGATATCACAACGGACCCTGCAGAAATCCAGAAGATCGTCTATACCTACTTTGAAAACCTGTATTCTAGTAAGATGGAAAATGCAGAAGAAATGGACAGATTCCTAAATACATATGAATTACCAAAGCTCAACCAAGAAGATATAAAAATCCTAAATAAACCAATAACAATCAATGAAAATGAAGATGTAATTAAAAACCTCCCAACAAAGAAAAGCCCAGGCCCTGATGGATTCACTGCTGAATTCTACAAGAAATTTAGAGAAGACCTAACACCTCTACTTCTCATACTCTTTAATGAAATTGAAAGGGAAGAAATACTCCCAAATTCATTCCTGGAAGCAAGCATTACCCTGATACTAAAACCAGAGAAGGACCCAACTAAGAAAGAGAACTACAGACCAATCTCCCCAGTGAACATAGATGCAAAAATCCTCAATAAGATACTGGCAAACAGAATTCAGCAAATCATCAAGAAGATTATACACCATGGCCAAGTTGGATTCATCCCAGGGATGCAGGGATGGTTCAACATACGTAAATTAATAAATGTAATACACCAGATTAACAGAACGAAGGACAAAAATCATATGATCATCTCAATAGGTGCAGAAAAAGCTTTTGACAAAGTCCAGCACCCATTCATGATAAAAACCCTACAGAAAATTGGAATACATGGTCTTTATCTCAATCTGATAAAAGCTATCTATGACAAACCAACAGCCAATGTCATACCAAATGGACAAAAACTGAAAGCCTTCTCTCTAAAATCAGGAACAAGACAAGGATGTCCACTATCCCCACTCTTATTCAACATAGTCCTGGAAACTTTAGCCAGAGCAATTAGACAAGAGAAAGAAATAAACAGAATAATGATTGGAAAGGAAGCAGTTAAATTATCATTATTTGCAGACAACATGATACTCTATGTAGAAGACCCCAAAAACTCCACTAAAAAATTGCTAGATTTAATAAGCAAATTCAGTAGTGTAGCTAGATACAAAGTCAACACTCAAAAATCAATAGCCTTCCTGTACACCAATAACAAACTCACTGAGAGAGAAATTAGGGAAACAACACCTTTCACAATCATATCTAAAAAGATGAAATACCTAGGAATCAGTCTCACAAAGGAAGTAAAAGACCTCTACACTGAAAACTACAGTACTCTGAAAAAGGAGATTGAAGAGAATATCAGAAAATGGAAAGATATCCCTTGCTCTTGGGTCGGAAGAACCAATATAGTGAAAATAGCCATACTTTCAAAACTGTTATACAGATTTTATGCAATTCCGATCAAAATTCCAACATATCTCACAGAATTAGAGAAAACAATCCTAAAATTCATCTGGAACCAGAAGAGACCTAGGATAGCAAAAGCAATTCTGGGCAACAAAAGCAAGTCAGGGGGCATCACAATCCCTGATTTGAAATTATACTATAAAGCTACTGTGATAAAAACGGCGTGGTATTGGCAAAAAAATAGACCTGAAGATCAATGGAACAGATTAGAAGATGCTGAAATAACTCCAGAAATGCTAAGCCACCTTATCTTTGACAAAGGTGCAAAACACATTCACTGGAAGAAAGATAGCCTCTTTAGTAAATGGTGCTGGAAAAATTGGCTCTACACATGCTGAAGATTAAAATTAGACCCATATTTTTCACCGTGCACTAAACTAAATTCAAAATGGATCAAAGATCTAAATATTAAAACAGAAACATTAAATCTCCTGGAAAATAGAATAGATAAAACTCTTGAAGACATTGGTGTAGGGAAAGACTTTATGAATAAAACCCCAATGGCACAGGAAGCATCACAAAGAATCAACAACTGAGATCTCATCTTATTAAAAAGCTTTTGCACAGCAAGAGAAACCACCAACAGAGTGAAGAGACAACCCACAACGTGGGAAAAAATGTTTGCCAGCTGTTCCTCAGACAAAGGATTACTATCGAGAACATACAAAGAACTCAAAAAAATCAGACCTCCCAAATTTAAAGACCTAATTCAAAAATGGGCATCTGAGATGAATACACATTTCTCAGATGAAGAAATACAAATGGCAAATAAATATATGAAAAAATGTGCAACAGCAGTAGTCATGCGAGAGATGCAAATGAAAACAACACTGAGATACCATCTCACCCCAGAAAGAATGGCTATTAACAAGAAATCAACTAATAACAAATGCTAGAGGAGCTGTGGGGAAAAAGGAAACCTTCTGCACTGTTGGTGGGAGTGTCGACTGGTACAGCCACTGTGGAAATCTGTGTGGAGATTCCTCAAAAAACTAGGATTGGAGGTCCCATTTGACCCAGCTATTCCCCTTCTTGGTATCTTCCCAGAAGAATTAAAAACATCGTACCACAGCGATATATGTGTATCCATGTTTATAGCAACACAATTTGTAATAGCTATATCGTGGAAACAACTCAAATGCCCATTAACTGAGGAATGGATAAAAAAGATGTGGTATTTTTATACAATGGAGTACTACTGAGCCATAAAAAAAGATAAACTGGAAACTTTTATAGGTAAATGGGTGCAACTCGAGAAAATACTTACAAGCGAAATAAACCAGATGCACATTTATAAGCATTGTATTGTCTCCCTAGTATGAAAATGCAATTTCACTGTGACTAGTCCATTCCTTAGTCTTCTATTTTTACCTAGATTTTACATGGCTTAATCTTATATTGAGTAATGTTTTTCTCCAAAAGGTATTTGTACATTCTCTAATGCTTGAGTTTGTTAATACAGGAGAATGTTTACCTGTTGTCTTTAAAATAAATAAATTAATTAATTAAAAAAAAGATAATCAAGGACATCATCTATTACACCTGACCTACTTATCTACAAACATTTAGAGAGTGCTTCTGGAGAATCTTACACATGACAAATGTGAGATGGATGAGATTTATAATGAGACCTGGAATATATATAGCAAAGAGACACTACACATTGTCCCTCAATGTCTACAATACTGTTCTTCATATGGATTATAATAGGAATCTCCAATTTTGTCTGAGCACATAAGGAAATATTTCCCGGCTTTCATTTTAAATAAAATTAGCCATATGGGTAAATTCTAGACAATGATACAGACAATAAATACAAATGAGTAAAGCTTCTGGAAAGTGTCTTTGAAGAGAAAAAGGCTCACACATTTTCTTTCTTTCTTTCTTTTTTTTTTTTTTCCCTTTGGTACTAGGCATTGAACCCAGAACCTTCACACAGCTACATCTCCAGCCCTTTTTCATTTTTTATCTTGAGACAGGGTCTCAATAATTCACTAAGTTGCCCAAGCTCAGCTCAAATTTGCAATCTTCCTGTCTCAGCTACCCAGAGAGCTGGAATTATAGACATGTGCCACCACACCCAGCTGTTCTCTTTCCTTATGGTAGACATGATGGCTGAAGCTGAAGCAGTCATCTTAGATGCTCACATGGAAGCCATATGGTGGATTTGCAGAGCAACTAGACAGAGCCTGTATACCTGACACAGTGGAGTACCACAACAGACCTGAATTGGCTTTCCCTGGACTTCAGAAAAAGAAATGTAAGAGGGAAGTAAACACCTAGTGTGGGAGACCACCAAGCTGTGCTGTCCTGAGTAAGGAAGCCCCTTGCCTCAATCTTTCCCTGACCTCTCCTTCAACCCTATTCACTGAGATATGCAGAGCTGGCTATATTGAAGCAGATGTTCCCTTAATTGGCTGAAAGAATATGATCGAGTCTGGCCGAGATACCAGCTTGTCTTATTGTAGCACATGGGTGAGAATTGCCCCCTGTTGATGTCTGGAATGGGGGCTTGGGCAGGAGCCTGTGAGATTTCAGGGCTAAGACATGCGATAACATCTCAGCTGAGGCCATGAGGCTCAATAAGAATTATGCCTTCCTGGCAGTAAAAGTGCCAGCCTTGCATACATCATACTATCTGTTGCATTGCTAATTGGAGAGCCTTTGTGCCTGGTGCAAAATTGCTCTGTTCCTCCTTACAGCCAAAGCCTGCAAAATTTCTTTTCCCTATCACTCTGTTATGACACCCAGCCACCTCTCTGATTGATACCAATAAAAGCCATGAGCTTTTGGACTCATGGCCTTTTGTTCCACAGAGAACATTGGTCATTCTAGAGCTCATCAACTGCAGAACTTTCTCTCTTTGTCTTTATTTTGTATCCATGTGCCATATTGCCAGGTGAGAGACCTGAAACTTCTATGGGAGTTTTGGTAACCTACCTGGTTTAAACAACTGCTGTGTGAAGTTTCCATCATTGCCAACACATACAGGAATTGAGGAAAGGTGAATGAAATCATGTGAGATGTAGGTGGTTACTATTAAAGCAATCCCATCAGTAACCCCACACTTAAGGCTCAAGAAGATTAAATTACCCAAGTATATGCACTAAACTTCCAGCACTGTGTATAATGATATAATAAAAAATCCAGAAGTATATAGCCAAGGCTACTTTAGAGAAATTGTGAACTTTTCTCCTAACTGCCGTCTAATACACACTCTTTACCTCAAATGTTCTGGCACAAGAGAACAACAACAACAAAAAAGTCAAATATAAAAATTAGAAGAAGCAACAGTTAGTGGGTTGGGAGTTACAGTTTGGGATGCTCTGATTTATGGCATTTATGAGCCTGGAAGACCACAGAAATTTTGGAGGCTTCATTAGGCTCATATGGTTCTTCTTATCCCTGAGAATCTTGAGGTCAGAAGTGAAGTTCTTTGATCAGCCTTGTGCCTCTTTAAGCCCAAGCAAAGACCTAAACTAGGTGTTCTGTGTCCTCCACATCAATTTGATGATTTATGGCTGCAGGTAGCAAAAATGTTTGTGACCAAAAAATCCAGGCAGGTATCTACTGAATTTGTGAATTGAATAACAAAACTTAAAAGCCTGAGGAAGGATGATGGATTTTAAATTTTAACCAATTTTATTTTCATCATTAAAACCAAAATAAACATCTGAATAGATGTGCTAGAAAAACTACTTTGAATGCACTAAAATACTTCAACACTTCTGTTCTACACACTCTGTCCTGCAATAGGCTGATGATATGGGCTTTTTGCTCAGCATTTAGTGTATAGAAAAATTGTGATGATGCTAGGCCTGGAGTCCACCCTGGGCTTTCCGTTTCTGGCTAAGAGCCTACAGGACTAGATTAATGGCCCTGCACCTGCCAGGAAGACCCTGGGGAATCCCCAGGGCAAGTCTTGGGCATGATCAAAGGATAGAGTTCAGAGGATTAATGTAAAAGATATGGAACACTCTGATATGTGCTGTCCATGCACATACTGATCTCATTTTCCTCACTGTCCAAGAGGGTACTGATTTCTTCCTTATTTCAAACAGTAATGACAAAATCAAGAAAACACATTTCTAGGGTTCAATATCTTGTAAGTGTAAATAAGGCTGTGCTTCCATTAAAAACAAATGTTAAAGTCTTCAAATGCCCATGTCCCCAGACAGGAGGGTACTTGCCCTGTAAGGTCTTTGGGGGACTTATGAATCTCCCGGCAGTGCTGACTTCCACATTCACAGGCCCTCCCAGTGTTTCTGGCTGCTCTCTTCATGCAGGAGCCACATCTGTGGACTGTCCTGTCAGAGGGTGTCGCAAGCCTGTCCCCACACTGGTGAGGCTACTTTCAGCACTGCTTCAGCTCCAGGGGAGTGGGCTCTGCTGGGGCCCTGGTAATTTTAGCTCCCAAGAACATACTCTGCTCCTTACTTAACTACCCAGAGCACAGCTATGAACACATTGAAATGTTTTCAAAATTAACTTTTAAGGAATTTAAAGTAAAAAATTCAAGCAGGGCTAAAAGAAATATAATTTTTTTTTTTTTTGGTTTCAGGAATTGAACTCAGGACCTTGCACGTGCCAGGCAGGCACTTGTGCCACTGAGCTATATCCCCAGCTCCCAAAAAATGTAATTTGATTTCCTTATACAAACCTCTTCATCTTGAGCAATGTTTTTGAAGTATACAGTCCTTGAAGTAAACTTCACAAGTTACATGAATGTCTGATTTATGATAGTTACAAAACTATACATTTATGTTTTGCATGCCATTCGGTGACTGTGTTATACTTTAATTTTAATATTTTAATTTTGTCTAGAATAAAAGCAAAGTTTCATTTTAAATCTTTATGTGTACTGACAAATTTTATCCTCCAAACCTACAGCAATATATACTCTAAAAAAGACTTTCACTAAATCCTCCTAACATTATTATCAAATATATTCCATTCTAGTAGGTTAAAGATTGTCTAGCTACAATTACCATTAAACATCTCACATATTTACTAACAATTTATTCTTTTCTTTTGTGAATTTCCTATTCATCTCTGCTGCATATCTTTATGTATTTATAAACATTAGGAACATTTTAAACACAATTAGAGATTAAGCCTTCTTCTAGTTAGATACTACAAATATTTTTCCTTTTCAGATGTTTCTCTTTTTTTAATTTTAAACAGGAAAAAGTAAGAAATAACAATAAAACAGAGTTGCAAAACAGGCTAGAAGGAGAGTAACAATAATCAACACATTGTGTATTGTTATATTCACAGTAGTTGTTCAGAGTACAAGATATAGGCATGAAACATTGTCCAGAAAATTACTAGCACAAAACTTTACCCCCAATGAACCAAGAGAAACCAGCTGCATAACCTTCTTAACTGTCTTGTGTTTATATATATATTTTTTCCTTTTCCCTTCCTTCCTTTCTCCTTTCTTGCATCACAATTTTTCTTTTCTTTTGAAAAGTTTCTTTCCTATTCACAATATTTACTGTACATTTTGGATCTTGTTTACTCTTTTAGATTCTCACACCAGTGAGACGGTATGAGGTTTACACAAGTGGGTCTGGTTTATTTCACTTACGAGTATGGTCTCAATTTGTATCCATTCATCTACAAAAGTCTCAAGTTTATCCTTTTTATGGCTGAGTAGTATTCCGTTATATATTAAAAAAAAAACACATCTTTTTTATCCACTCCTCAGCTGATGGGCATTTGGATTGTTTCCAAGATTTAGCTATTACAAATTGTGCTGCTATAAACATGGGTGCAATTATATCTCTGTGATATGATGTTTTTAATACTTCTGGGAAGATACTGAGAAGGGGAATAGCTGGGTCAAATGGGACCTTTAATCCTAGTTTTTTGTTTTTTTGTTTTTTTTTTTTGTAGGTACCAGGGGTCGACCTCAGGACCTCGCGGACCAGCAGGCACCCGTGCCACTGAGCGATATCACCGGCCCTTTTTTTGTATGTGGGTTCCGGGAGTTGAACTCAGGCCCTCGTGCTTGCCAGGCAAGGCACTTACACCGCTGAGCCATCTCATTGGCTCTAATCCTAGTTTTTTAAGGAATCTCCTCACTGATTTCCATGGTGGTTGCATCAGTCTACACTCCCACCAACAGTGGAGAAGTGTTCCTTTTTCCCTGCAGCCCCACCAGCACTTGTTATTGGTTGACTTCTTTTTTTTTTGTGGGTACCGGGGGTCGACCTCAGGACCTCGCATGCCAGGCAGGTGCTGAGTGATATCACCTTTTGTCATGTGTGGGTACCGGGAGTTGAACTCATGATCTCGCACTTGCCAGGCAGGTGCTTATGCCACTGAGCTATCTCACCAGCCCCCTGGTTTCCTGATAATAGCCATTATTTCTGGAGTGAGACAGAATCTCAGGGTTGTTTTAATTTGCATCTCTATAATGACCAATGATGTTGAACATTTTTTCATGTATTTATTTGCCATTTGTATTTCTTCATCTGAGAAATGTGTATTCATCTCAGATGCCCATTTTTGGATTGGGTCTTTGAATTTTGGGAGCCTAATTTTTTCAATTCTTTATATGTTCTTCATGTAAGTCCTTTGTCTGAGGGATAACTGGCTATAATTTTTCCCACTCTGTGGGTTATCTTTTCACTTTGTTGGTGATGTCTTTTGTTGTGCAAAGGCTTTTTAATGAGGTAAGATCCCATTTGTTGATTCTTTGTTGTATTTCCCATGCAGTCTGGGTTTTGTTCATAAAGTCTCTGCTTACACCTATGTCTTCAAGATTTCTACCTATTTTCCTTTCCAGTATATTTAGCATATTTCTGTTTTAATATTTAGATCTTTTATCCATTTTGACTTTAGTTTAGTGCATGGTGATAGACATGATGATAGTTTTAGTCTTTGGCATGTGGAAAGCCAGTTTTTCCAGCACCATTTATTAAAGAGACTATCTTCCAGTGAACATGTTTGGCTCCTTTGTCAAAGATAAGGTGGTTTAGTATGTTTATAGTTCTATCTGCATCTACTATTCTGTTCCACTGATCCTCAGGTCTGTTTTTTTGCCAGTACCACACTGTTTTTATCACAGTAGCTTTATAGTATAATTTCAAGTCAGGGATTGTGATGCCCCCTGCCTTGCCTTTGTTGCCCAGAATTGCCTTCACTATTCTAGGTCTCTTCTGATTCCAAATGAGTTTTAGGATTGTTTTCTCTAATTCTGTGAGATATGCTGTTGGAATTTTGATTGGAATTGCATTAAATCTGTATAACAATTTTGGAAGTATGGCCATTTTCACTATATTGGTTCTTCCTATCCAGGAGCAAGGGATATCTTTCCATTTTCTGATATCCTCTTTGATCTCCCTTTTCAGAGTACTGTAGTTTTCAATGTATAGATCTTTTACCTCTTTTGTTAGATTGATTCCTGAGTATTTCATTTTTTTGATGCTATTGTAAAGGGTGTGGTTTCCCTAACTTCTCTTTCTGTGAGTTTGTTGCTTGTGTACAGGAATGCTATTGATCTTTGAGTGTTGACTTTGTATTCAGCCACACTACTGAATTTGGTTATTAAATCTATAAGTCTTTTGGTGGAGCTTTTGGGGTCTTCTATGTAGAGTATAATGTCATCTGCAAATAATGGTAATTTAACTTCTTCCTTTCCTATCGTTATTCCTTTTATTTCTTTCTCTTGTCTAATTGCTCTGGCTGTTTCCAGAACTGTATTGAATTGGAGAGGTGATAGTGGAATCCTTGTTTTGTTCCTGATTTTAGAATGAAAACTTTCATGTTTTGACCATTTAGTATGATGTTGGCTGTTGGTTTGTCATAGATGGCTTTTATCAGATTAAGATAAAGACCCTCTATTCCAATTTTCTGTAGGGTTTTTATCACGAATGGGTGTGGACTTTGTCAAATGCTTTTTCTGCATCTATTGAGATGATCATGTGATATTCGTCTTTGGTTCTGTTAATATGGTGTATTACATTTATTGATTTGCATATGTTGAACCATCCCTGCATCCCTGGTATGAATCCAACTTGGTCGTGGTGTATAATCTTCTTGATGATTTACTGCATTCTGTTTGCCAGTATGTTATTGAGGATTTTTGCATCTATGTTCATTAGGGAGATTGGCCTGTAGTTTTCTTTTTTGGTTGGGTTCTTCTCTGGTTTTTGAATCAGGGTAATACTTGCCTCCAGAAATGATTTTGGAAGTATTGTTTCCCTTTCAATTTCCTTAAAGAGTTTCAGCATTAGTGGCATTAGTTCTTCTCTAAATTTCTTGTAGAATTCAACCATGAATCTGTCAGGGCCTGGCTTTTCTTTGTCGGTAAATTTTTTATTACATTTTCAATTTCACTGGCTGATACTGGGTTATTTAGCATTTTTATATCTTCTTGATTTAGGTTTGGCAGTTGAATTGTGTCTAGGAATCTGTCCGTTTCTTCTGTGTTTTCCGTCTTATTAGAATATAGGTTCTCATAGTAGGTATTGATGATTTTCTGAATTTCTCTAGGATCTGTTGTGATTTCTCCATTTTTCATTCCTAATTGCTTGAATTTGTGTTTTTTCCTCTTTTTTGATGAGGTTGGCTAATGGTTTATCAATTTTATTAATTCTTCAAAGAACCAACTTTTCAATTCATTGAGTCTTTGTATTTTTTTTTTAGTCTCAATTGCATTTATTTCTGCTCTTATCTTTAAAATTTCCTCCCTCCTATGAGCTTTGGGTTTGATTTGTTTTTCTTTTTCTAGAAGTTTGAGGTTCAACATTAGGTTGTTTATTTGAGCTTGTTCTGTTTTCCTGATGTGGGAGTTTACTGTTATAAATTTCCCTCTTAAGACTGCTTTCATTGTGTCCTGTAAGTTTCTGTATGTTGTATTGGCATTATCATTTAATTGTATATACTGTGTAATTTCATGTTTAATTTCCTCTGTGACCCATTGGTTGTTCAGAAGTGTGTTGTTTAATTTCCAAGTGCTTGTGTAGTTTTTGTGATTTCTTTTGTCATTGATTTCCAGTTTCATTGGGCTATGGTCAGATAGTGTGCAAGGAATAATTTCAACTCCTCTACATTTACTTAAACATGTTTTGTGGGCTTGTACATGTTCTAGTTTGGAGAACATCCTGTGTGCAGCTGAGAAGAATGTGCATTCTGATGTTGTGGGGTGGAACACTCTGTAGACATCTACCAAGTCCATTTGTTCACAGGCTTGGTTTAATTCTGATATTTCTTTATTGATTTTGTGTCTAGTTGATCTATTTGTGAGAGTGGGGTATTAAGGTTCTCCACTACAACTGTGTTAGTGCTTTTTTGTTTTTTCATGTCTGTTAATATTTGTTTTATGTAGTTAGGTGCTCTGGTGTTTGGTGCATATATATTTATGACTGTTATCTCTTCTTTTTGGAGTTTTCCCTTAACAAGTATGTAGTGATATTCCTTGTCTCTTGATCAGTCTTGGCTTAAAGTTTACACTGTCTGCAAATGGAATAGCTACCTTGCTTTTTTCTGGTTTCCTGTGGTACGGAGAATTGTCTTCCATCCTTTGACATTTAGTCTACAAATTTCTTTTTGGGTTAAATGTGTCTCTTGAATGCATCATATTGATGGATCTTGTTTCTTGATCCATTCTGTCAGTCTGTTTCTTTTGATTGGTGAGTTGAGATCATTTACATTGACGGTTATAATTGATATGTATTGGCTTATCTTTTTCATGTTATTTTCCTGTTGTTGGTTCCCTGTCTTTCTCCTCTGTTTAATCTTGCCCTGCTTGGTTGTTTCTTTCTATTGGTGTTTGTGTGTTTGTGGTCTTCATTATCTCTTTCTAATATATTCTTCAGAGCATTTTGTAGTGCCAATTTGGCAATCATGAATTTCTTCAGTTGTTCTTTATCATGGAAGTATCTTATTTTTCTGTTGAATTTGAAAGATAGTTTTGTGGGGTACATCAGTCTGGGTTGAAGATTGTTTGCTTTTTGGGCTTGAAATATCTCACTCTAAGCTCTCCTTGATTTGAGGGTTTGTGTAGAGAAGTCTGCTGTGATTCTGATGGGCCTTCCTTAATAGGTGACTTGTTTATTTTCTCTAGCTGCTTTTAATATTTTGTTCTTGTGTTGAATTTCTGGAATCTTGATTATTATATACCTTGGTGTAGATTTATTTTGGTCATTGCTATTTGGAGTTCTATATGCTTCATTTTTTTTGTATGTCAAATTCTTTATCCATGTTTGGGAAGTTTTCTGCCATTATATCTGTGAAGAGGTTTTTAATGGCATTTGTGTTGTCTCTACCTTTCTCACTGACTCCAATCAATCTTATGTTGTTCTTCTTTGCTTCATCTTGTAACTGTTGGATTGATTTTTCATGGTTCCTTGCTGTTTTTAAGATAGCTTTCTTTTCCTGGTGGGTAGTCACATTCTTGTCTTCTAGGTCTGATATTCTATCCTCACCTTCATTCAATCTCTTGCATATATTTTCAAAGGAGTTTTTTTTTTGTGGGTACTGGGGGGTCGACCTCAGGACCTCGCGCACCAACAGGCACCCATGCCACTGAGCGATATCACCAGCCCCTTTTTCATATGTGCGATCCAGGAGTCAAACTCGGGCCCTCGCGCTTGCAAGGCAGGTGCTTATGCCGCTGAGCCATCTCACCGGCCCTCAAAGGACATTTTATTTTTTATTTTATTTTTTTTTTTTTTGTGGGTACCGGGGGGTCGACCTCAGGACCTCGCGTGCCAACAGGCACCCGTGCCGCTGAGCGATATCACCGGCCCCTTTTTCGTATGTGGGTTCCGGGAGTCGAACTCGGGCCCTCGCGCTTGCAAGGCAGGCGCTTACGCCGCTGAGCCATCTCACCGGCCCAAAGGACTTTTTAATCTTCTGAATTTCTGTTTGGATCTGTTTCATTGATTCCATTTCTTGTTTATGTTGGGTATTCATGGTTTCCATCATTTTCCTAACCCCCTCTATTTTTTTAATATGTATCTGCTTTAATTTCTTTCATTTTGATTGTCATTTCTTTTTGTACCTTAGATATTATTTTTTCTATGGCCTCTTCCATTTGTTTTTTCACTTCTGCTGCTATCATTTCAGAGAGTTCCAGTGGTTGCCTTCTGATTTGCTCTGTCTCTTTGTGCTCTGGACTTATCCTGGGTGGGCTGGGCATTTGGGGTTTCATTTTGCTTCTTCCTTGTAGTGGTTGACTTATTGTGTCAACTTGAGAAGTTTAGAAGCTTAAGTAAATCAGCTCAGCAATTCTACACCCTAGGGTGTAGAAGACACACCCTAGGGTGGCTCATCACCTGGATGATATAAAAAGGAAATAAGGAAGGACGGAGGTGTTCCAGTTCCGATTCTTCAGAGGAGCTCTGGTCTTCTCCTTCATTGCAGACTCTTTGGCTCCCACCATGGATCCTTCAGCCTTCCGGCATAGACTCTTCAGTATTCCATCGCAGACCCATCAGCCTCCTGATATGGACTTGCACGGAGAACTGCAGTGAACTCCAGACCTGAGACTGAATCCTTCGGTCTCCAGTGTGCAGACGTCCTCTGCACGCTTCCTCATCCAACTCTGTATCTGACCATCGTAAGCCAATCTTGTAACTTCTTATACATTTGTATATCTTGCATTATATTCATTTCTCTAGTAAAACCCTGACTGATACATTCCTCTTGTCATTTTCTATTTTTTATTTTATTTTGTTTACTGTCTTGATGCTTGCAGATTTCTTATGTTGGATAGCTTTATCCCTGGTGTTGAGGCTTTCCTAGGTGCTGGCTGTTCCTCAAGGAAGTCTTCTAGATATAAGTGGTTCTTCATCTTTCTGTCTATCCCAAGAACCTACCTTCCCAATATATTAAGAATGTGGAGTTGCTATCTTTTTTACTCAAGGCCTACTCCTTTGGTACTGTATTATTGTGGTGGTTATGGCCCCTTGCAATCTCAGTGTTGTCATACAGGGGAGAAAAAACTGATTATAACAGGTATGGCATCCTGGTTAAAGTAGTACAGTTAGCAATAACAATAGACTCTAGCACAGCCTGGCTACTGACAAACTGTGGTAACTATTTGCCTGATATCTTTAACCATAGGAGCAAGTTCTACAGTTATATAATATAATCCAACTTATACAAGAACTCATATGCAACATTTTTCCACTTAGTAGAGTGATTTTATCCTGTTGTGGAGGGGGTTTAAGAGGGGTAGGGTGTAGGATGGAGAAGTGAATGGGGTTAAATATAGTAGGAGCAAATTTGGTGGGCAAAGGTTGATCATCCAAGTTTTGGGTAATTGTAGGACACAAGAGGGAGGGGTTGGAAGAGAAAGCCTAGGAGTACTGAAGTGAACCAGAAAGGGAAGAGACCATATTTACTCACATGAAAGGCTCATAAAATCAAGCAAGATAGGTGATGAAAGAGAGGGATCAGTGGAATAATACAAAGGCAAAGTTTAGAGATCTAAATCATGAATGAGAGGGAAAGGAAGGTAGAAAAGAGAAGGAAAGGGAAAAAAAGGAGGAAAAAAGAAAAACCAGGAAACAAAAATAATCATACACATGGAAAAAACAACAAATATACAGAGAGAAAAACAAAACAGGGCAAAACAGAACAGAGAGAAAAAGAGAAAAGAAGGGAAAGAACATAAACACCACCACCGACAACAAAAATACAATAAAAATAAACAGCAAAACAAACCACACTAACCCAGCAGACTACCAAGAGGAAAATGCATCAGACATAGAAAAATAAAAGTAGTGAGATTCCTCTAGTGTCTACAGTTCTGTGGTAGGTCCAAGTCTGATCTCGGAATGTGTACTCTAGCCAAGACTGCAGGTGGATTTGTACTGGGTTTGGGTCTGATCTTTGTCTCTGGATTTGGGGGATGGGATTAGTTTTCTGTGACTGGAGTTCTCCCCAGCCATTCAAAAAAGAAAAAAGAAAAGAGAGAAGAAAAAGAAAAAGAAAAAAATAGGGAAAAGAAAAGAAAAAAAAGAAAAAAAGGTGTCACTACCTGCCCACTTCTATTTTGTGTGTCTTTGTCCCCAAACACAAAGTTGGTTCACCTAACTTATCACGTGCTGGCTCATATTGTTACTGTTGCTTTGTACTTTTCTGCGCCACTAGTCTCGCCTGTCCATCTCGTGCGCTGTAGCCGGGGTCCTCCTGTGTTGCTGGCTTTCCTGCTGGTCTCTGGTCCCTGAGTCCCATCAATGGAGGGAGCAGGAGCCTGTCTCAGACCTTATTCCTGCCAGTCACTGCAGCTCCCTGGATGTTCTTTTCTTTTTCTTTTTTTAACCTTTTATTTTTATATTTTTTATTTTAAAAAGAAAAAACAATAAAAACTCTACAGAATTTCAAAACAAGGTAATAGGAAATTAACAATGGTTAAAATATTGCGTATTGTTATCTTCAAAGTGGTTGCTCAGGTTATAAGATATAGGCATTCAAAACTGATCAAACAATATAAGCACAAACTGTTCTTTTCAATGAACCAAAAGAAATTAGTAGTATAATTATCTTAGCTATCTTGTGTATATATATATTTTTTTTCTTTTTCCTTCCTTCTTTTCTCCTTTCCCCATTCCAGTTGTGTTTGTTTTATAGGTTTGTTGATATCTTTTGTCACCCACAGGTCTTCAAATTTGCATATCAAATTATAACCAATGGTTTGCAAATCCTCTTAACATTATATATATATTCCTACACTTTCTGTTTGTGCTCTTGTAATGCAATTTTTAAATTTCTTATATTTCACTCAAATGAAATATTTTTCAGTTTTTAATGTGAAGTAGAAATCTAACTCTGCTAACTTTCAAAGGTTAGCCTACTGTGTCTCCACTATTTTGAAGTTCTATTTCAGCTTCTGGAATGGTGAAATAGGTTGTTTCATCCCAACCTCTTGCTAAAATGACAGGAAGAGCTTATCAAAAAAGTGTTTTAATCTCTCTGAAGGTATCAGAGAGTATATGGTAATAATTCATTGTGTGATCAACTTCCAGTAGAGAAAGTGGCTGTGACTTTCCCCCCACCCAAGACAACATAAATGTCAAAAACAGCATTTGAGAAGCTAAGAAGAGCTTTACTCAGAATCACATGGCTAAGGGAACAAAAATTAAGCTTCAATGGTCCAAGAATGAGGAGACATCTGATCATTCCTAGGTATCTGAAAGTATCTTAGCTTTTGGTTAAAATGCTGACTGCTCTACCCTAGAAGTAAGAAAGAACCCAAAATAGACCTACACACACAGAGAGGAAATTTAGCCCTGAAGCCTGTAAAATTCTGAAGAATAAATTGAATTAGGACTGCTAATGATCCAAGCCTTATTTCCTAAAAGAAGCAAAAGGAAAACTTCATGGAGGAAAATAGCATCTTTCAGAACTTCAAAGTATCTTTATAATTTGTCATATAGTCAACATGCAGTTTAAAATCATCAAAGATATAAGATGGGTCATGATGCAAAACCAAGAGCAAATGAAACAGGGAAAACAGGTGATAACCACAAAACCCAGGAAACAAAGTTATTAGGTAAGAATTTTTAAATGTCTGATACATTTCAGTACATGAAACGCCTGTGTTGCAGTCTCATCCTAGAACTATCCAATGCCTCCTAATGCCTATTTTCCAGTTGTATGTGCCCTGCATCACCACCTCCTCCCCTTCAGTGTAGGGGGACTTGTGAATATGATGAGATGGTCATGCTGCAATTATGCTATGCTTTACTGAAGCATTTTTTCCATTTCAATAATCATTTTTTTAGTATACAAGAGCGCTATGTACATAGTGCAAAAAGCTGTTGATCCTCCTTGTGCCAGAACAAACATCCTTCATACCACAAAACAAGATGAAAATCCCCTCATGTCAGAGCTCATACTGATTCTGCTAGTTTTTATTAGAGCATTACAACGAAGACATTAAATTATAAATTTGTGTGGTACAGTTAGAAATTAAATTACAAAATAACACAAATAGTTTTAAGATGTGATGTGCCAACAAAGTTTAAATTTTTACCATTCATTAGGGTTCAGGTTTCAGATTAGGCAAGAAGTTTGGTTGATTTTGTGATGTGTATAAAAGTTGAAAAGACCCAGGAAGAGAAAGATGTCTAGATAAATTATTTCACAGAAAATTTCTTAAATCAAAAAAAGGTAATTAAGTTTTTAGCAGATTAATTTTTAACCTGTTGGCACAACATACAGAAAATACATAACAACTTTTTGAAGCAAACAGCAGCTTTATAAACAGTAATACTTCTTTATACATGTATTAAAGTAACGATGCGTTATGATTTAGCAGTTTTATGTTGAAAATGAATGTAGAGATAACTAATCATTTGCACTTTTTAATTCCCACCCCACCCACCTCCCCCAACTTATTAAGAAATCAGACAAGTATGTTATTTGGGTATTAATTTATCAATATTTAAACTATGTGAATTTCTTTTGACTAATTCTTTTCCAAATACTGGAAGCATATAAAATACCATCTCTGCAGAAATGATTAGGATTGGACCTAATTCAGTGAGGTGGACTGGGCTCTACTGAGAAAAAGAGATTCGAGTGTGGGAAGGAATTGATGTTAAAGTTCTCCATTGCTGTCTATAAATACAGAAGAGCAACATGGCAGGAAATAGAAGATGGCTTCAGGTTCTTGAGACTGACCCCAGGCTAATAGTCAACTAAAACAGGGAACTCAGCCCTGCAACCAAGAGGAACTGGATTCTGCCACCAACCTGGATGAGCTTAGCAGTGAATTCTTCCCCAAAGCCTCCCAGTAAGAAGCAGCGCACCTGACGCCTGGAGTGTGAGTCACTTGGCAGAGAACCTGGTCGAGCTGCCCCAAGACTCTGACATACAGAGCTGTAAGATAATAATTACGTGCTGTTTTAAGACACTGCATTGGTGGTAATTTGTTATGCAGCAATAAAATAACTAATGAAACAAGACTGAGGATTTTGGCTGGCACCAAGAAGGAATGCCGAAGAAACATATGGTATACCAGAACGAAAACCTACAACTGAAATAAAAAACTAGATGTGTAGGTTTAAAACAGACACAAGTGAGAAAAAAATATGGATCTGAGAAATTGATGAGAACAAAATACCCAGGCTGAAGTACATAAAAACAAAAGGATGAGAAATGCAGAGAAAAAAGTATAAATATATATGTAGCATATGTTACATGTATAGAATTGAAGGCCCAGAGGAAGGAAGAAAGCAGATAGGAAAGCAATCCATGAAAAGTTAGTGGCTGAAATATTACAAAATTGTAGAATACTTTAATCCATGCTTTCAAGAAATGCTAAGAAGAGCCGGGCATGGTGGTGCACACCTGTAATCCCAGCATTCGGGAGGATGAGGCAGGAGAATAGCTGCGAGTTTGAGGTCAGCCAGGGCTACATAGTGAGTTCAAGGCCAGCCCAAGCTACATGGTGAGACCCTGTCTCAAAAAACCAAAAAAGAGGGCCAGGGATATAGCTCAGCAGCGCAGCGCTTGCCTGGCAAGTGCAAGGTCCTGAGTTCAATTCCCAGTACCAAAAAACAAAACAAAACAAGCTAAGAAGCATACAGAAAGAATATCACACTTAATACCAAATAAAAGAATACCAAAATAAAATTAATAAAAACCAAAGAGAGGGCTGGGTGTGGTGGTGCATGCCTGTAATTCCAGCATTTGGGAAGCTGAGGCAGGAGGATTGCCATGAGTTCGAGATCAGCTTGGTCTACATAGAAAGACCCTGTTTCAAAAAGATAAAAAGAAGAAAGTTCACAACCACACTGGCCTTTAGTGTAGACCAAAAAGAGATTGCAGATCTGCACCTGACCCAGGATTGTAGCCCAGAGAAACAGGCTTTTTGAGGACACACTGGGAGGTTTTTCAATCATATGTAGGTACTTCCTAGGAATCTCACCATTTTACACTGTTGGTAGATACTCTTGGACAATGACCAGAAAGAACCATGGCATGCCCACCGCCTCATGTAAGTCAAGGGCTAGACTTAGAGAACTGCGTTTGGGAACAAGACAGTGCAGGAATATACTACCTGTGGCTCCTACTTCCTGCTTCCAGAGCAGTGAAGAGAGGCAGGAAGTAGGAGCCATAGGTAGCTCCTTCCAACCACCTGGCTGAGTTGGCAAAAATTATAAAGCCCCATGGGTCTCAGAGGGAATCACAGAGGGAAGTAGTATATTCCTGCACATTCTTATCCCTAAATGTAGTTCCCTCCTTTCCTCTCTTCCATTTTTCTCTCCATCTTTCCCTGTGTTCCTCCTAGGATTAATGTGTATATATGCATATATAATCAAGTTATATATGGTTTTTAAGAGCAATTCTTATGAAAACTTGTTTTGGCACCTCCAGTTCTGAAACAAATGATAGAATTAAGACTTGTGTGGCAAAAAAGAAAAAAGAAATGTACCAAAGCTGGGCACAGTCTCACACACCTATAGTCCCAGCATGGAAGAGACTAGGGCAGAAGGACCACTTGAGCCTAGTTCAAGATCAGCGTGGGCAATATAGTGAGACCTCCCCCATCTCAAAAACAAAACAAATAAACAAACAATCACGCTGTAACAAGGTTAACACAAGCTCTGATATATTGAGAGGGTTGTAGCAGGAAAGGGATTTGTATAGTATCTGTGGTATACCAGCAAAGACATGATTCTATGGGAGTTTAGTTTTTGTTTTTGTCATTGCTGTTATTGTTTTTTGTGACAGGGTCTTGCTAAGTCCCAGGCTAGCCTTGAACTTACTACATAGCCCAGGCTGGCCTCAAACTTGATGATCTTCCTGCCTCAGCCTCCCAAAATGCTGGAATTGCAGGCATGCAATACTACACCTGGCTCTACAGGAATTTTTTTACTGAAGTTTTTAATACACACTTTCCTATCAGCATATGAAAGTATATTATATAAAAGTACTCATTGTGTAAATTATAAGGAGACTATAGTAGTCTGATTAATGGCTCCCAAATTGTCCATTCTAGTCACCTGCACCTGCCACTATGTTGCCTTACATGGTATATGGCACTTGCAGGTCTGATCATGCTACGGATTTTGAGATGGGGGAATGAGTCTGGAATATCTGAGTGTATCAAGCATAATCCTGAGAGGCACAAGAAGATGTACATGAGTGAAGGTGACGTGAGAGAAGCAGAGGGAGATCTGATAAAGAAAGTTCAAGTTGAAGAGAGGACAGGGCCACAGGCCAACCAAGGTAGGTGGTTCTAGAAGCTGGAAAAGGCAAGAAAATGGATTTCCCTGGAGCCTCTAAGAGGAATTCAGCTCTGCTGATATTTGAATTTTAGCCTATAAACTCATTTCAGACTTATGACCTTCAACATTGTAAGATAATAAATTCACATTGTAAGATTGCTGCAAGAGCAATACAAAGCTAATATGAAGGCTTTATGACATTGAACACCTCTGTTTTTCCCCAGCATGGAGAGCATGTATGTATTTGTGGTTTAATGTAAAATAGTTGTATTATGTTTAAATGGGGCATTTTTAAATTTATGTATGTCTTAAGAAGGGGAGTGTGCAAGTGTGTGTGTGTGTGCATGCATGTGCATTTTCATGTACTTGACAGTAAGGGACAATCTAACGTGGACCTCTATGGCTTTGTCTGTTCAAACCCCTTCCTTTCTCCTGGGCACAGCCTTCTTTTCTCTGGGGGAGCTTCCCAATTTCTACTCAAACTGCACAGTTCTAGTTGTTGTCAATCACAGTTATGTGCAATAAGCAGAACCTTAGTGCTTAGGACTTGATTAAAACAGCCAAAAAATTCTTCACTTTTCCTCAGCTAGTTCAGGTTGCACTTCTGCCATTTGCAACCAAAAGCTTCTGACTGACTCAGATTCTACTCCCTGGGCAGTCATGAGATGGCCCAAAGAGCATGTGGTGGATTGACAACTGGCGGGCACCTTGTGACACCCAGCTGAACTGAATCAGCGTGGTGCTGGGTGTGGAGGGCGCACCTGAGGACTGTTGTCAACAACATTAAAAAGAGAACTGGAGAGGAAGAGGTGGTGCTGTTGGTTCTCTTCGAGGAGCTTGTTGCGCTGGCTTTCCCGATAGGAACTTGGCTGTTCTCATCCTCGGAGGAGCTCCGGACCTCATTGTCGCTGAGGATGGCTGTGGTACTTCTCTGGGGAGCTCTGGTCCTTTCTCTGAGCATTGCTTCCTGGCTCCAGTGCAGACCCCTCAGCCTGCTGGCACAGATCCTTCATCCCACTGGCATGGACTTTCTAGCTTCCACCACTGATCTTTGGGCCTTCTCAGTGCAGATCCTTGATACAGACTTGCATGAGACATTGTTGTGGGCTTTAGGCCTCCAGTTGGACTTCTGGGGGCATTGCCATGGGCTCTAGGTCTTCAGCTGGACTCGTGCAGGACATTGCTGTGGGATCCAGGCCCTCAGGTGGATTCTCTGGGTCTTTAGTGTGTGGGCACATTTCCTGCACTCTTTTTGTATTTGATTCTTTGGGTGACTACTATAAAATAATCCTATAAATTATGTGTCCTGTATTGTTTCCCTTGCAAACGCTGACTACAATAGAGCAGGACCTACTGGGGTCAACACAAGACCTCTCCAGTGTGGAGCCTTAGATTGTAGCATGTAGACAAGAAGAAAGAGGCATTGCTCCTCCAGCTACAGTCTTGAGCTTTGCAATCAGTGTAAGAGATTTATCTATAAAATAATAACGGCGTGGAACAGGCTGATTAATAACCTCTGATGACTTACAGGTCCTAATTCCTGGAGTCTGAGAATGTTACCTTATATGAGAAATGGTATCTGCTGCCATGATTGGGCCAAGGATCTTGAGATGGAAAGGTTATTCTAGATTATTCAGGTGGGCCCTAGTGTAATTGCAAGTATATTCATAAGAGGGTGGCAAATGGAACTACAGGCAGAAGAGAAGGCCATCTGACAGAAACAACAGGAAATAGAGTAAGGGAGATAAGATGCTATGTTGCTAAGCTTGAAGAGGGATAAGGGGTCCTTGAGCCAAGAATTGTTAAGAAATGCAGTTTTAGATATCAAAGGCAAGGAAACAGGTTCTCCCTCAAACATTCCAGAGAGAAAAGCATCCTGATAACACCTTGGTTTTAGTCCAATTAAACTGATTTCAGATTGCTGACCTCCAGAACCTCAGAAAAATAATTTGTGCATATACAGTCACCAAGTTTTTAGTAATTTGTTAAAGTAGCAATAAGAAGTGAAGCGTTACTTTAATCCCATCGCATTTGGGGGTTGTGCTATCTACTTACCTACAATTAAAAACACGAAGTTCCATAGGCTAAGTTTGAAGCATTTATATTGTGTTATCCTACTCTATGAGAACATTCAAGATCCTTTTGTTTTAATACCAAGAGAAATTGTGCTTCCTCTAAAAAAAAAAAAATGACTTTTACTTTAGTACCAGATTGATAACACACTCCACAATGACTGGGATAAGAGTTTGCACTTACTTTGATCTACAAATCTGCATTAAGTGAAGAAATATCTCCCCCTGCAGATTGAAGAGTAAAAGGAACACAGTTTGTCCTGGTTTTGAACTTAACTGCGGGTATATTTGCCTTGCCCTTGTCTTCCAAACCAGCATCCTCATGTTGCATGTTCTGTGTCCTTTAACATACTGATTTAAATGGGAGTAGGTCCAAAAAAAGAATAAGCATCTAAATACTTGCAAAATGCATATAAACCTTTTGATAATAAATATCAAAGATAAACCCAGACACTAAAGCAGTAAAGGCAGATTTTAATCTGTAATATATTACTGCAATAGAGACAACAACCAACACAGTAAAAATGGCCAGACTCCCAAAATTCCTATACAGATTTAATGCAATCCCAATTAAAATACCATTAGCATACCTCACAGAACTAGAGAAAACATTCCTAAAATTCATTTGGAAGCAGAAGAGACCTAGAATAGCAAAAACAATCCTAAGCAACAAAGGCAAGGCAGGGGACATCACAATCCTTGACTTGAAATTATACTACAAAACCACTGTGATAAAAACAGCATGGTACTGGCAAAAACAAAACAAAATAAAACAAAACAGACCTGAGGATCGATGGAACAGATTAGAAGATGCGGAAACAACTCCAAACACACTCAGCCACCTTATCTTTGACAAAGGGGCCAAGCATGTTCACTGGAAGGAAGATAGCCTCTTTAATAAATGGTGCTAGAAAAACTGAATTTCCACATACCAAGGACTAAAACTAGATCCATGTCTATCACCATCCACTATACTAAAATCGAAATGGATCAAATATCTAAATATTAAAACAGAAACACTAAATCTACTGGAAGAGAAGATAGGTAGAACTCTTGAAGACATAGGTGTAGGCAAAGACTTCATGAACAAAACCCTGACTATATGGGAACTACTACAAAGAATCAACAACAGGGATCTAATCCTATTAAAAAAAACTTTTGCACAGCAAAAGAAATTACCAATAGATGGGCCGGGGAGATGGCTCAGCGGCGTAAGCGCTTGCCTTGCAAGCGCAAGGGCCCGAGTTCGACTCCCGGATCCCACATATGAAAAAGGGGCCGGTGATATCGCTCAGCGGCACGGGTGCCTGTTGGTGCACAAGGTCCTGAGGTCGACACCCGGTACCCACAAAAAAAAAAAAAAAAAAAAAAAAGAAATTACCAATAGAGTGAAAGGACAGCCCACAGAGTGGGGAAAAAATTTTAGCTAGTTGTCCCTGAGACAAAGGACTAATATCTAGAACATATAAAGAATTGAAAAAAATTAGACCCCCTCAAATTTAAAGACCCAATCCAAAAATGGACATCTGAGATGAATATACACTTCTCAGAGGAAGAAATACAAACATCAAATAAATATTTTTAAAAATGTTCAACATCCTTGGTCATTTGAGACAGGCAAACTAAAACAACACTGATCCCATCTCACTTCAGAAAGAACGGCTATTACCAAGAAAAAAACTAAAAACAAATGCTGGCCAGGCTGTGGGGAAAAAGGAACCTTTCTCCACTGTTGGTGGGAGTGTCAGCTGGTGCAACCACTGTGGAAATCAGTGTGGATAGTCCTCAGAAAATTAGGATTGGAGGTCCCATTTGACCCAGCTATTCTCCTTCTGGGTATTTTCCACAGTGATATATGCACACCCACATTTATAGCAGCATAATTTGCAATAGCTAAATCTTGGAAATAACCCAAGTGCCCATCATTGAGGAATGGATAAAAACAATGTTTTTTTTTTTTATACAGTGAAGTACTACTCTACTATAAAGAAGGCTAAACTTGAGACATTCCTAGGTAAATGCATGCATTCTTGAGACCATACTCTTAAGTGAAATAAATCAGACACATATATGTAAATATCTCATTGTTTCTTTGGTGTGTGAGAAATTGAAAGGGTAAATAAGGACCAAAGTGTGTAATAGGTACTGTGAAATAGAAAGAAACTGTTCAAAAGAAAGGTGAGTCGGGGGAGGAAGGGAGGGGAAAGAAAAAAATACAATAAGAGAAGGATAAAATGGAAACAAACATTTATAAATAAGGAGGGGAAGAGGCATTGAAGAGAGGAGAGGGGATTGAAATAAAAGAGGAACCAAGATATATCATGTACAGGTACAAGTTCCCTATGATGAATGTGATTATTATATATATATAAATTGTACCAATAAACTTAATTAAATAAATGAATGCAGAAATCCTCAACAAAATATTAGCAAATAGAATTCAACAGCATATTACAGGGATCACACATCATGACTGAGTAGGAATTATAAGTCATTTTCAAAATCAAGGATGGTCCTGGGTGTGGTGGTGCATAGCAGTAATCCTAGTAGCTGGGAAACTGAGGCAGAAGGATTGCTATAAGTTTGAGGCCAGCCTGAACTACATAGTAAGACTCTGTCTCAAAAAATTAAAAAATAAATCAGTAATGGTTCAATATATATGCAAATCAATCAATGAAATACTCCATATTAATAAAATGTAAGTTAATGACATTATCACCTCAATAGATATAGGAAAAGCATTTGACAAATTCCACACCCTTTCATGATAGAAGGACTCAACAAATTAAATAAAGAAGGAATTTACCTCAGCAAAATAAAGGCCATATATGAAAATGCCATAGTTAAATCATGTTAAAGAGTGAAAATCTAAAAGCTTTTTCTTTAAGATCCCAATCAAGACAAGGACGATCACTGCCACTTCTATTCAACACAGTAAGGAAGCTGGGCATGGTGGTGCACACCTGTAATCCCAACACACAGGAGGCTGAGGCAGGAGAATCACTGTGAGTTCAAGGCCAGTCTGGGCTACAAAGTGAGTTCTAGGCCAGCCTGAATTGTATAGTGAAATCCTGTCTCAAAAAGACAAAAAAATAAAAAAATAAAGTACTGGAAGTCCAAGCCAGGGCATTAGACGAGAGAAGGAACAAGCCATTCAAATCAGAAACATTATCTTTGTTTGCAGATGACATGATCTCATATGCAGAAAACTAAATACTGCAAACAAACAAAAATATCACCAAAATACCCCAAAACAAAACACAAAAACTAAAACAACTAAAAGGCAAAAGACAACTGTTAGAACTAATAAATGACTTCAGCAAATTTTCAGGACACAAAATCAACATAAAAACTAGTGATATATTAAGATGTGTTATGTACATGTACCAAATCCAGCTGATGAATGTAATCATCACAAACATGTGCTAATAAAAACATTTTTAAAAATCAAACTTTTTTTTGTGTGTGTGGGTACCGGGGTTCGAACTCAGGACCTCGCACACCAGCAGGCGCCCATGCCGCTGAGCGATATCACCGGCCCTTTTTTTGTATGTGGGTTCCAGGAGTCCAACTCAGGACCTCGTGCTTGCCAGGCAGGCGCTTATGCTGCTGAGCTATCTCACTGGCCCAAAAAATCAAACTTTTTAAATATTAAAAAGTGACACTTTTGTGAGTAATAAAAAATTATCCAAAGATGAAACTAAGATAGTTCTATTTATAAGAACATCAAAAAGATAGAATAGGAATAAAGTTAACCAAGGTAGTGGAAGAGTTATACACTCAACATCACAAAATAATGGTGAAAGAAATTAAGGCAGAAATAAGTGGAAAGACATTCCATGGATGGACATTTATTCAAACTAATATTGCAAAGATGTTCGTACTACTACCTGAAGTGACCTACAGTTTTGGTACAACATTTATCCAAATTCCAATGGTATTTTTTACAGAAATAGAAAAAACCAGTTCTAAAATTCATATAGACTTGATCTTACCAGAAGGCTAAGAAGCGATGTCATAAACATGAGCTAAAAATAATCATAGTAACTATAAAAATGAAGATAGAGGATTTAGAGAGGGAGGGAGGTAAGTGGGTGGGAAGGAAAGGGGATTAAAGAATCAAGCTGTGTTATGTACATGCACCTACTCCATAAGATGAATCTAAACTTCATGTACTGAAAATGTGTATTAACAAAATTTCAAAAATAGATAAATAAAATTCATAAAGAATCACAAAACACCAGAAAAAGCCAAAGCAATTTTAAGCAACAAAAACAAAGCTGGAAGCACCATACTTTCTGACTTAAAACATATTATGAAGCTACAGTAATTAAACCAGTATGATATTGTCATAAAAGCAGACACATAGATTAATGATATGTATATTACAGAATGAAGGAAAAGATATGCTCTTCATGAATTGTGTTGGGAAACTTGGTTATCTACAAGCAGAAGAGTGAAATTGGACCTATATCTCAAACATATACAAAAGTCAACTTCAAATAAAGACTTAAATATGGGGATCTGAAACTATAAAACTCCAAGAAGAAAACATAGGAGAAAAATTTGGCTCTGATAATGATTTCTTGGATATGACATGAAAGTAAAGCGGACAACAGAAAAAATAGACAACTGTGATTACATCAAAATTAAAAGGCATCTGCACAGCAAAGGAAACACAAAATTCAAGCGCAACATAGAGAACGGGGGAATATACTCACAACCGTGTATCTGTGTGATAAAAGGCTAATATTCACAAAATACAAGTATACAACTCAATAGTAGCAAACTAATAATCTGATTAAAAACGGGCGGACTTACTATAGCTTGAACGTAGTTTGAGTCCTCCAGAGCTTGGTGTATTGACAGACTCCATGTGACTGGAGCAGACGCACTTTGGCTCCTGGGCTCATTCCCCATCGTTGGGAGGCTACTCCTGTGACCATCAGGAAAGTCGACCCAGTAAGATAGGAGCTCATCCAGGACCAAATGCAGAGCTAGTGCTATCTAAAGTGCCTATGGTTTGCCCCACCCCGCTGAGTGACAACGCTAATAATAAAAATAATTTACACCATATTTCACACTCAACATGCTACGGACCTGGTTCCATACTCCTTCACTGCGTTGGCTCACTCTTCACACTGACACCCTGAGGATGGAGCAAGGTCTGTTTCCATTTGAGACACAGTGAGGTTTAGTAATTTACCCTAAGAAGAGGAACTGGGGATTCCAACCCCATTACTCAGGCTGCCATGGCCTGAACTGTGTCCTACAGAATTTGAACGATGAAGACCTAGGAGAAGGGGGGATAATTAGGGTTAGTAGTCATGGGGGGAGTGCTCTTAGAAAAAACAGTGTTTTCTCCCTCTTTCTCTCTCCACCTCACAACCCTCTTATGTGAAGGCACAGAAAGAAGCAGCCACCTGAAAGCCCTGAATTCATAGTAATATGAATAAATACATTTAGTGTGATAAGGAATTAAGTACATAGTTACAAAATATATCCACTATGAAAGACTTATTAGTTGCAAGGAAAAATAATAGCAACTTTATTAGAGGAGCCTAGCAGAGTATCCTTTAACCAAATGAACAGAGTAAACATCACCAATCATGGTGCAAATTAAAATTAAACCAGAACTGAGAAAAGACAGAAGGAAGAACTTGCTTCATTTCTGTAACGTCCCTGCCAGAGATACAGAATCTGAATCTAGTGAGAACAATCCCACACAGAGGGATAGTCTACAAAATAACTGGCCTGGAAGCTTCAAAAGAGTAAGTCATGAATCAAAGAAAGCGTAAGGAGCTATTTTAGGCCAAGGAGAATAAAGAGACATGAGTACTAAAGAAACACATGAATCCCAATTGGATCTTTTGTTACAGAGGACATTATTGGGACAAATGGTAAAATTTGAGTGGGATCTGAGTTCGGTGGTAACACATTAATGTTGCCATAGTGATTTTTGTAGTCAAGATGTCAGAAAGGGCTGTAGTCACATAAAAGCTTGACAGGCTGGAGGATCTGCTTCCACCGCAGTTTGCTCACATGGCCCTGGGGAGGAAGGCTTCACTACTTCCTGGTGCAGCAGGAGACTTCGGCTCCTTTCCATATGGTCCCTCACAGCGCTGCTTGAGTGTTCTCAGGACGTGGCCACCACCTTACCCCAGAGCAAGTGATGCAAGCGCAAGGAGGAAGCAGATGCTTTTTTTCACTGATCTCAGAAGATCCATGCTGTCACTTCGACACATTCTCTTCATCGGAAGTGAATCACTAAGGTTAGCCACCCTCTTGGAGAGGGGAATTAAGATCACCTTTTCTTTTGCCATTTTTTCAGTGCTAGTATCAAATCCAAGGGCTCAGCACGTGCTAGGCAAGTGTGCTACCACTGAGCCCTACCACCAACCACTAAGATCACCTTTTGAAAGCAAGAGTAAACATGAATGTGTAGACAAATTATAAAGCAAGCACTGTAGCTAAAAACCAGGAAGTTCTCACCAAGAGCTTCTATAAACTCAGACATTGATGAGAGATGGCTGGCTATCTCTAGGTCAAGAAAGTTAGAAACGTGGTGTAGTGATAACATCAAGAATTCAGGAACCAGGAGATCTGGTTCACCTTCCTCTTAAGTGATAATTACTTTAAAAAGACCAAGAAAGATCAAGTCATGTTAGCCATGTTTGAGAATGGGTCATGCAAAAAAAAATGTGAGTTCAATTCCACAGATAGATATATATATAGTTATGAATGATATACACAGACAGAGAGAGAGACACACACACAGAGACAGAGACAGAGAGACAGAGAGAGAGAGAGAGAGAGAGACTGAGTACCTGCAATGTACAAAGACATTGTGTTCTACTGGGGGTATTCCCACTTACCTGTAAACATGAACCAGCGAGGTTACTCACTGGAGATCAGCTAATATACGTTGGAGTTAAGATTTTGTTACAATTGTAGTGTGGCTAGACTTCCTACAATGTGCAGTTCTAGATCCATATGCTACACTGACATTCTTCAGTCTACCCTGCCTACCTGCAGTAAATACCAACCTGAGCCCCACCCTTTAGCTCCTTGGAAAACTTCAAGTAAAGTGAGTTCTCTGTCCCTTCCTTAGGAAACAGCTTCGATAGGGCTTGCCCTTAACAATGGCGTGAGACCAGGTGGCTTACAAGCAGAGGCAAAAATGAAGATTCTTGAGAGTGATTTTTTTTCTTTTTTGAGAGCATGCCATCAGGAGAAACCTGTAAGGAAGTACTGTATGGGATGCAGGATATATAATCCTCAAGACAGTGTAAAGTAGGTATTATCAATATCTCTCTCTGCATAAAAGGAACCTGAGTTTCTGAGAGTTGAGGCAATGACCATGGCCACAGCTGTGAAGTGGCAGAGCTTCAATTTTATGTATGTATGTCTGAATCCCAAGAACAGGTTCTTTCTTCCATGGTATGCCAAATCAGATCAGCTGATAATCTGAGCATAGATGATCTTATAGTTCTAACTAGATGTTAGTGTTTAAAGTAGGCTCCGTGGTCACTGCATAGAGAAAGGAAGCTGAGCGAAAAGTTTGGACAAGTCTGGAACAAGCCGGGTACAGAGGTGCATGCCTATAATTCCAGTGATTTGGGAAGCTGAGGCAGCAGGCTTGAAAATTCAAGGATGGCCTGGACAATTTTGTGAGACTGTTTAAAATTTAGCAAAATAAAAAGGAATGAGTATGTAGCTCAATGATAGAGCTCTTGCCTCGCATGTACAAATCCTGTGTTCAATCCTCAGTAATGAGGAAAAAAACTAGAACAAGTTTTCCCAACTAGAAACAGTAGTCCTAAAAAGTGTTACTCATGGCCAAGAGGGGTATGGTGAGAATTGTCCTCTGAACTATAGCCAAAGTGACTCCGTCTTGCAGTGAGCTGCCCGGTGAGCCCCCTCCAGGTGCTAAGGCAGTGCCAGTCTGTAGCACAAGGTCCTCCACTGCGGCAGCCGGACAGTGCTTGCTGAGACCAGCAGAGTTCCCTCTTAAGGATGGGCTGGAAGCAGAGTATATGCACAACTTTTCCCAAGAAGCCTTCTTCTTGGTTTTTATTCTCCTTTTACTGTTTTAATTAATTAGTGCCTGTAAAACCAGTAGCCTCACACACGGTGGGTGGTGGCTTCTACTGCAGCTCACCAGCCACCCCCTGCTCTGTAAGTAAACCCTAATAGACTCATTGACTCCCAAACCTGGACTTGTTCAAGTTGTTCTTTGGACTGTCCATCTCCTCTTGATTCAGAGGTGATGTTTCTCTTCTATCTCCCCAGGATATTCACACAAGGGGAAAAATACTTCATGGGAATTAGTATGGAAATGCAAAATATGATCTCCACTATTAGTGATTTACAAGGCGTATTAACATTAAAGACTGTGAGACGATCTTCAGAAAAGAAATCTACTTAACTGTCTTTAACTTGGGATCCTCCAAATCATTTCAACATCTGTGTTAAAACTTTGAAACACCAACTCACAGAAAAACTGCCAAAGGAGGGGTAGTAACTCGAGCCCCAAGATGCCTGGACCCCATCTGATGCCTGGGCTCCAACTAGGACTAATTAAATCACTATAGCTGGAAGGGGTTTTCAGGATTACATTTATTATATTTTAAAGCTTCCCAAAGTTATTATAATAGCAGCCAATGTGGAGAAAAACTTTTATCGAGTATTCTGAACACAATATCTGAATGTTGTGCAAAATGTAGGGGAATCGTCCTTTGGTCTTGGATCACCCCTCCCAGCTACTTTTAATATATTCAGTGCTGCATTACCCAACAGGGAGTCGGTACAGTGGAGCAAAGCTTGGGCCAAACAGAGAAAGAGAATAAGAGTGAGAAGCAAGGCGCCATGGTGCACATGTGCCCCAGCTATTTGGGAGGCTGAGGCAGGATGATTACTTAGGTCTAAAAGTTTGAGACCAACTTGGGGGCAATGTAGCAAGACCTATTCTTAAAAAAAAAAAAAAAAAAAAAAAAAAAAAAAGAGGGAGAGAGCAAGAGATTGATTTTGAAAAGGTTTTGTTTTGGTGAGGTTTTTTTTTGTTTGTTGTTGCTGGTGGTGTTTTATTTGGTTTGCTTTGGTTCAGTTTGGTTTTTTGTTTTGTTCTGTTTTCTTGCTTTGTTTTTGAGACAAGTGCTCACTGTGTAGCCCAAGCTGGCCCAGAAATCATAATCTTCATGTCTCAGCCTCCTGAGAGCTGGGATTACAGGTATGTACCACCATTCCTGGTTCTGAAAAACTTTTATATTTCATATTTTTAAAAGGATTAAAGTAGCAACATTTATTGAATTTTATTAAGCTTATATTATGGTTTAGTTGGTTGTGATTATTTTATTTTAAGCATCATACTGAGAAGTGTCCTTAACCACCCAGACTGCCAGGCCCTGTGTTCATGTCCTGTAAGAGAACACAGAATACGAAGATTCTCCCCTGCTTCTCTCTTGCTTACTCTCTCACTCTCAGTCTTGCTCATTTCCCTACAATTCCAAGTACATATGTTCTTTGCACGACAAGTGATTCTTGACTGATGTTATTGTTTATGTCTGGATGTCCCCCCAAACCTCCATGCATTCATAGGTGGGGCTTTTGGGAGGTGATTGGCTCATGAGGGCATGATACTCATTGGTGGTTAGTCCACTGATGAGTATAGTTAAATGTGACTTTGGGAGGTGAAGCCTGGTTTGAGGAGGTGGATCACTGTGGGTACGGCCTGGAAGGGCTTATCTCCCCCTCCTCCCTTGATCCCTGCCTGCCATACCATAGGCAAGCCTCCTCCACCATGTCCCCCTGCCATGCTACCCTGTCTTAGAGTCAGTTGAATGTGGACTGGTACCTCTACAAACGGTGAGCCAGAATAAACCTTTCCTCCTTCATGTTGTGGGTGTCAGGTATTGCGTCCCAGCTATGAGACAGTAACTAAGACAACTGATTTAAAAAAGAAAACAGTACAGAATCCAGGACCCACAGGTGAGTGAACTGAATAGTCCTTCAAATTGAGAAGCACCAAATGGAGAGAAGGGCAGCAAAGCAAGCCTCTGTTAAGATGCAGATCAGCCATGTATGAGATGGGTGGTCTTGAGCAAGGTAAATTAGAGCTATGATTTGGATTTGGTTTGCCCTTAAGTGTTCAGGTATTAGAGGCTTTGTTCTTGTTGTGGCAGGGATGAGGTGGTGGAATCTTTAAGAAGCGGGGCCTAGTGGGTGGTGTTTAGGTCATTGGACCCTGTTCATGGAGGGATCAACGCTGGTTTTATGGAATCGCTTGTTCCTGCAAGAGTGGGTTGTTATAAAACTGCAAGATTTTGCCCTTCCAGAGTCTCTAGCTCCCTGCCCTGACCATGATCTCTCCCTCTTGCACATCCTTCCACCATGTTGTGGCTCAATTAAAAAAAAAAAAGGAATATTGTGTGTGAAAGTGTACACTGTGAAAGTGTAACGGTCATATGACATAAAGATAATAGTGTCACAGTGTCAATTGAGGTGTCACATCTAAGTGAGTTTTGAAGCCACTTTGGAAAAAAAATTTTTTTGGCTTGTAGAACTTTAGAGATTTAGGAAATATGGACAAGGGACCAGGAATCTGTCATCTGGTCTAAAGCATAAATAGTAGTACTATAAAGAGGCAGCTACACCGGGGTTAAAAGATTGGGTAAAAGTTTTGTGATTGGTAGAATTTCGACTGTGATGAATTTTCTTCTGCCCTGGAAGGTGAGATGTCCACAAAACCTTTTGAGTGAACTAAAGAAACTAATAGCATAAATGAAACAAATTAGCATTTATCTTAAAATATTTTTGAGCTGGGGATATAGCTCAGCAGCACAAGCACCTGCCTGGCAAGCACAAGGTCCTGGTCCTGAGGTCAACAACAACAATAAAAAGATTAAAAAAAAAAAAAAAAAAACTTGTCATTGTGTTACATTGGCTACCATGGAAACTGTGTTTTCCCAGTGGGCCACTAGGAGCCCATAGAGTGTTTTATAAACTGCTTTCCTGCACTAGTCTTCCAAGTCAGATTAAAGCCTGACCATGACTTTTTTCCACAGTGGACTTTCATCCACCAGAAGGGGGAGTTAGGAGCTCTCATTGAGCCGTGTGGGAACCCTTAGGGACAGAAGCCAGGGACTGGTAAGAAGCATAGCTACATCCGCAGGTGAGAGAATATTAGGTTTTAACCCCTGGCTAAATCTGTCTTTATAGTTTGCCCCCATACAATGGCGCCTTTGGCTTTTGGTTAAGGTGAAGTCAGACTTAAAACCTTTTTTACATCTATTCCCAATACTAATGCTCTGGGTTTTCCTACCAAATTCCTAACCAGGCTAATTTTCTCTGATACTACTCCTTTTTCATCTCTTCTCACCCCACTTCTCATTTTGTCCCTTGCCTTAGACAATATTTTGTCTCTTCCCCATCAGGAAGAAGAGGAGTCATCACTTTCCTCCCCCCATTACTCTTCTACTGCCACTGAAATATAAGGGCGTGCTGCAGAGGACGTTTCCTGCCAAATGACACTGTTTTTAAAAAGTCACTGCCAAACGACACTGCTTTTAAAAAGTCACTGCCAAATGACACTGCCAGCAGAAGTGAGCCAGAGGCATAAAGGGAAATGTGGAATTGTAAACAAGAGGTTGAGAAAGATCTGTACACATTAGGAATTTTTTTTTTTTTCTTTTGAGATAGGCTTTTTCTCCAGCTTCCTCATGCTGACAGTGTAAACCCCCACCCCTCCTCTTCTCTGCTCAGATGAAGGGGTCAAGAAGTTACTGGAAAAATAGCATATCCATCTGAAAAAAATATGCAGATGCTGGCCTCAAGAGGTCAAGGTCTGGTTTTGGTTTCAACAAGGAGGAAGGGAGCAGAAATTGGCCTTGAAGATAAAAACAGCTTGAGAATTTCCTTGCCCACTGTCTTCCCCACCCAACAACTTCCTGGCAAAAATAACCCTTGTACAGAAGGATAGAGGTTTGAGGCAGGAAGAGGCCCTTCTGTCGCTCTTGGAGCTGGTTTTGAATAAATCCTTTTCTTTTCTTTTCTTTTTGATATCAGGAATAGATAAATCCTTTTCTTTACTCCAAAAATCTCTGCTTCCTGTGTTTTGAGGGAGCAACAGGTAGCATAGACCTTACGCTTGAGTAACCAAATCAGGAGAGTATGGGAGGATCCTAGAGACAACACAAATCCTTGTCTGCCTGCAAGAACAGGAAGGGTAAGGAAAACAGGGAAATAAATAAGGAGACAAACCATGAAAACAAAAGCCAGGTCACAGTAAACCAAACCTTTTCTTTCCTTCAGTCTCCCTGCCTCTTGGCTATATTACAGTTTAGGAGAGTGAAGCAAGGAAAAACCCTAAGGGAAGAAAACCTCAAATTCAAATCACAGAGTGAATATAGCCATTTTTCTGAGCCCCATACATGTGTAACTATACTTATTTCTTTATGTACAATACTTTAGAGAAAGTAGTCTGAGGGCAGCCACTTGCATTCTTTACTTATCTAACCCCATACCTTTTCCCTCTATAGGTAGATCTGATACTTTCTCTGCTAAAATTATTCTTTCACCAACTTCCTTGTTCTTAAGAGCAAGACAGGGGAAGATGTGCTTGATAATATTGTAGACAGCTAAGTTAGTTATAAATATTACAAGCAGTTAAACAAGACTAGGCCCTCAGCACAGAAGATAAAATGGAAGCGTATTCACTGAAGGCCAGGCTTCAAGAAAAAGAGGACCAGGGCCGGTGATATCGCTCAGCGGCACGGGTGCCTGCTGGCACGCGCGAAGTCCTGTGGTCGACCCCCGGTACCCACAAAGAGGACCATCTACACCCACATACTTCCCCTAGGGATGAACAGCAGTGATTGATATTCTAAATAGGCATCCATCACCTTGGGTGGGGGACCAAAACCTCCCTACTTCCTTCCTTCCCAGAAAACCCTTGCTCTGTCCATGTGCTTTTGTTATGTGACTTGCTTCCCCATTTGACCCCCACTTAATCAATATTATCTAAGCAACTATACTTGTAATCTTACTGGTTGACTATAGTTTTGTCCCACCTCTACCCACCTCACCTCCTGGCTTTGCTCAGTAAAACACCTTCCAGAAGCGAGTTGGTGGGCAACCCACTTTCTGGGCCCCCTTCTGTTGCTCTTAGACAGAAGCTAACTCTCTCTCAATAAATTCTTCCTACTCAACCTCCGTTGTTCCTGGAATTCATTTCTCAGTTTTACGGAACATGAACTCGAAGTTTCAGACACCTAACAGATTGGAAGTTATATTATTTGGAGGTCTATGTCATACACTCTATATCAATAACATGTGATAGATTTGACAGACAGTTGTAAGGCTCTTGTGTATGATGAACAAAGAATTGCAAGTGTGCATTTAATGTGCCTTCAATGGTAAAAGAAAAAGCAGCTACATTTATTGAAGATAACAGGAAGATGGGCTCAGAGCAAGTCTGTGATAGCAGAAACAAAAATGTGGCATGAACAGAAAAGTGGTGTCGGGGTGACAGGAAAATAAAAAGCAAACAGATACCTCAGGCTTTTGAATTTTAAAGGATGTGCACCCCAGCCCAGGGGTCTCTCACTGGATAAGATTGATGGGAATGATTGACAGCGTGCTGGATCATCTCAGGGGCACCATACCATGCACGTGCGTCCCAGAGTCCACTCTGATTAGATTAAATACATGAGATGCAGTCTGTATGCATGAATCTCTGATGAGATTCCAGCAGGGAAAACGTTATTGTAGATCAGGCCATGAGATCTGACACATATGTGCTCTGGCCTGGAGCTTTAGAGATTTTTATTATTTATTTATTTATTTTGTGGGTACCGGGGGGTCAACCTCAGGATCTCGTGCGCCAGCAGGCGCCCCTGCCTCTGAGCGATATCCCCCGCCCTTTTTTCGTATGTGGGTTCCGGGAATCCAACTCGGGCCCTCGCGCTTGCCAGGCAGGCGCTTAGGCCGCTGAGCCATCTCACCGGCCCGAGATTTTTATTTTTATTTTTATTTTTTTAAGAACAATGGAAGAAGAAATAGCCCAGGGGTGTTGCCCAAATTCAGGTGAATAGACGGGAAGAGGTCTCTCAGACCCAGTTGTGCTACTTAATAGTGCTGAGTAAGAGGTCCTCTCATCTCATTCATTCTATTGAGCATCTCAAGTGAGCACTATTCTGCTTTCTAGTCCTAATTTGGAAAGATGGCTGGCTCTCTCTCCTCCTCTCTCTTTTTCTCACTTTTCAGACTCCCCTTCTCTTCAACTTCCTGCACCAGACTCTGGGTCCAACATCTGCTTACTTGGCAAAGCGTCAGTAGAAAAGATAGAGAGAAAGAGATTGAAATGCTAATTTAAAAAAAAAAAGGATAAAAAAAAAAAAAAAAAAAAAAACAGGAAAGGAAAACAGAGGGGGGGGGAAGAAGCAAAGCAAAGAGGCACATAGTAAAAATGGGAGGGAAGATAAAAGGGTATAAAAGAGTTAGGAAAAAGAAGGCCGTCCTTGTCCCAGCACAAATTCTGTTATGATCTATACCCCCATACCACACTATCAGCAGACAACCACATGTAGGCCCTATATTTTCCCCCAGGCTCAGGGAAAGAAACCTGAACCACATGGTTTTCCAGATGCAGTAACAGCAGAGAAGTGCAATTGTGCAAAGCCTAGGAGTCATGTAATTGCCATAGAAGCTCAAGGTGGGTAGCAGGGAGGGGATGGGTAGAGGATGCATTAAACTCACACCCAAAGATAAACTCAGACCAGGGAAAGGCTGACGACAACAGTCATGGTGGGACAAGAGCAGCAGTTCGCTTACCCCTTTCCAGGACAAGGGTTGGAAAAGAGAGGCAGAAAAACGAGGCATCTTTGCTCTATTCTGCCACCTCTGTTCCCAGGACCAAAATGCAAAGTGTGTGACCCCTAAGGCAAAGAATTTTATTTTTAGAAGAGAATGATAAAGAATAATCTGTCTTCTCTTCTCAGGACCTTCTCCACAAGATACCTAAGGGGAGGAAAATAACAAGAGAAAATGGAAGTGGGAAAGCAAATGGAAAAGAATAAGATGTAGAGAAAGAATAGGACAAGTTGCTTCATTGTATAGCTGTTAAATGGAGCTTCATGTCTTTACAGGTTAAAAGAACGACCTTTTCCATAATGAAAGTTAGGTAATTGCAGTTAGGAGTGACTTGGCTTGGTTTAGACAACTTGCAGAACGTCAAGTCAAAAGGACGAGGGCTTTTGTGGCACTTGGCCCCCTTGAGCTCGCAGGCAACAGCAGGACTGTCACAGACGGCTCGGACTGTTTCAGGGTCCTCATGTATGAATGTGTACTCGGATATGCAACTGCGATTGTGCTGCTTCACCTTGTGTGCCATCATGGCATTACAGTCCCTGGCCGTCAAGTCCAGCCTGAGGTAGTCTCTGTAGCTCTGAAAGAGGGCCTCCGCTCTGAGACCCTGGTCCCCTCTGACCTCGTCTTCACTGAGGATGGTCTCTTCCGGCCAGCCAGGTTGCACAATTGCTTTGTTGCTAAGCACCATGGTTTCTGGGGTTTGAGTGCCCTCTCCCCCCTCAGTGGCCTCAGCCTTGTCCTGCGAGTCACTGGACCAAAACTCATTCAGTGGCTGATCACTGTCCTCCAGGACTGCTGCAGCCATGTGAAGCCCAAGCCCTAGGCCCAAGCCCAGGCCCAGTAGCAGCAGAAGCATGATGAAAAAGATCTGTACCAGGGTCAGCTTCATATTGCCTGGAGAAGAGGGAAATAGAAGGACATGGCACTGAGATAAAAACTGGCTCCAGTAGAAACTATGGTCGCTCTAAATCATATAACAGTAGTCTCCAACCATTTTGGCATCAGGGACCAGTTTAATGGAAGACAATTTTTCCTTTTTTTATTAATATATGTTTGCAATACATAATAATTACTTTCTCCAGCACTAGTATCACCACCTCAGATCATCAGCCATTAGATTCTCATAAAGAACACACAACCTAGATCCATCACATGGGCAGTTGACCCTAGGGTTCTTGCTCCTATGAGAATTTAATGCTGCCATTGATCTGACAGGGGGTGGAGCTCAAGTGGCAATGCCAGCATGAGAAATGGCTGTAAATACAGATGAAGCTTCACTCATTCACCCTCCTCTCACCTGCTGTGCAGTCCTGTTCCTAACCAGTACCTGTCCATAGCCCTGGGGCTCTGGGGTCTCCTCTGGCTTCTGCACATGACTCTACCCTCCTAAGCTAGTGATCCTTTTTCCTTCCCCATTTATCCTGTCCCTTCCCACCATTACTGTGTAATAAGCTGTGGATTCTGAAGATTGGGAAGACAACCAGAGGAAATGCTTCTGAAATTGATTTACATATGAGGAATCAGTGAGGGAAGTTAAAACCTAAAACCTATCAATTCTTTTTTTTTTTTTTTTTTTTCTGGTTTTTTGAGACAGGGTCTCACTATGTAGCCCAGGCTGGCCTTGAACTCGTGGCAATCCCCCTGCCTTGGCTTCCCAAGTGCTGGGATTACAGGTATGCACCACTATGTCTAAAAACCAATCAATTATTAAACAGAAATTATTTTAAAATCTCCAAAGAGAAGAGTAAAGAAGACAAATGAGTACAGAGCAATTCTTGTAAAATGCCTTACTCTTAGTAGAGGACTAGTATTATCATAGGAAATCGAATCTCTATTTTAATCCCAAAATTACTTTTGCTCATTACTATTATTCTCCTTCCCCAAAAAGATAAAAATGAATACAAAAGGTACCACAGTCTATTCTCACTCCTAAGCTGAGGCTGGAAGAAAAACGTCAAACTTCACATCTCAGGCCCCTGCTAAAGCTACATCTTGTCATGGCCAGAGTCCTTACCCAGCTGAAGACCTTGTGATGGCTTAGATCTAAAATGTTACTCTGAAGTCTCATGTTCGGAGGTGGGGCTTTTGGAAGGTGACTGGATCATGGGGATGCTGTGCTCGTCAGTGGACTGGTCCATTGGTGAGTCCAGGGCTGAGTATACTGCTCAGAAGTGAGGCATGGTCAGGAGATGTCGGTCTCTGGGGGTGTGATCTGGAAGGGCATATTCTTGTCCCTGGCTCCTCCCTTCTCTCTCTGCTTCCTGGCCACCATGCTGTTTCTGCCTTGGAGCCAGCCAGCCATGGAGTGAACCCATGGAAACTATGAGTCAAAACAAAACCTCCCCTCTCTTAAATTGTGGTTGTCAGGTATTTTGTCCCAGTGGTAGGAAAGTGACTAATACAGACCTCTTATTACCAAGATATTTCTGCTAATTAGGTTTGTGTTCTTAGGGAGTAAATGGAGTGAGAATGAAATCAAAGAAAATCAAACAATCGACCTATGGATTTCCTTACTAATAAAGATCCTGGTGACAGTGGCGGCAAGGAGCATGCATCTCTGTCCTGCTAGGCCAGTCTCACCCCTTTATCAAACACAGAACTTCTCTACCAGGAAAAAAAAAGCTACAAAGAACATTATTGATACAACTGATAAAATTAGAATATAGTCTGTGAAGGAGGTTAAAGTTTTATATTAGTGTTTGATATACTAAAATTGTAGTCTGATTAACAGAATATCCTTGCTCCTAGAAAATGCACACTGAAATATTATGGAGCACTCTCTATGCAGCCTACTGTCAATATAGAATATAGATATATATGCATGTGAACAAGTACATGCTGATAGGAAAGAAGAAAATGATAAAATAAACTGGGAAAAATAATTTTAAATAATATATCTGGATAAAGGGCATTCAGGACTTCCTTATTATTTTATCAAATAATGCAAATGTGCCTCCCATTGCAACTCTTCTCTAAAGTTGAAAAAAAAAAGCCCATTTTTAAATTTAAAAGTAAGTAACTTCGCATGTTGTTCCCTGGGACAGCCAACACCACTGTGACTTACCTACACACCTTCGTAACTTCAGAGATTCTTGGGTCCTGTTCCCTAAGTTCTTCCCTCCCAGGGTTTTCTTCTCTGTGAGCACTGCCCTCGATGCTGGTTGGCATAAAGATGATCATCTCCTGGTGGCCTATGTGCTCTTAAACACAGTTGGACTTCCTAAGCCTCCTCCCCCTCTCTCTTCTTCCACCCAGCACTGAATATATGCACTTAGCCAATTTCCTTTCTGCTCCCACAAACACTTTGAAGTAGGGCTTTCTGGGCAATGAGACAGATTCAGACGTCCAAGACAGGAAATGTCTCCAACCTAGGAAATTGTAGACAGTTTTATTCCATCAGCCAATTGTCCCACTCTTGAATTACACTCACTAACTTGTGGTTTATAACAGTCTGACTTTGTGCATGAATTTCAAACCTAGTTGTCTTATGTTCTTTGTATGTACTTCCTTAAGTCCTTCACTGTTATTTCTGAAATGTGAAGATTTTTGCCCTTTATTTGGGTTACCTCTCCAAGATGGTTGTTTTGCTTTCCCCATTTTCCAACTGTATTATGACGTAATTTGAAAATCTGGAGTATTTGGATCAATCATAGATTTTCACACACCTTTACCTATCCCTTCACCCAGCCCTCCACTCTCCACTCCATCTTTCCATTCTCCAACCAATAACCACACACCCTTAAGAACATCCAGATTTTGCAAATATGATTGTTTAGCCTTAGATGAGAGCTTATCCAAAACAGTAGAATCATTGTCACTCCTTACAACCCGGGTAAATAAAACCAGGAAAGTTATGATGTTGATATTAAGGCTCACTTCTTTAGCTAAATTTGATATCATGAGGTAATATTTTCAAAAGCACTCTGGGAATTATTAAAGTACTATGAAAATCCTCTCTAGACGTAAATGAGGCCTCTTAGGAGAATGTTTTCCTTAGTCATTCTGGCAGAGTTTCCAAATAGTAGTCTGGGAGCAATTTCTGTGATCCACAAGATTTCCTGGGCTGACTTTTTGTCTGCTGGTGTTCATAATTTACAATAATAAGAACAACTAACCAATGCTGACCACTCCTGGAGAGGCACTTACTGTGCTTCACCTCCACGGTTTGCTTGTGCCGTCTCTCTTCGGTGTCCACTCGGCCCATTCACTCGGTGGGATCTCTTTGCAACTTGAAGAAGAAATCAAGACTTTGCCGAGCCCAGCAGCAGGCTAGGGTCAGTAGGGCTATTATATTCAATTATAGGCACAACCTGCTTCTCTTTATTATTGGGGTGTTTTGGTTACTACCGAAGATCATTTGAAACTAAACTTTGAATATGAAGAAAAGGTCTAAGTCTGCAGTCTAAACATAGATTTTAGATTGACCATATTTTTATTTTGGAGTTTTTCTTTTCTAGGCTACAGTTTTCTCATCTTCTGAATTAGTATACTAGTAGCACTTACCTCACAGGGCTGTCCTGAATATCATGAAAATGCACCAAGCTAAGTGTGTTAGCTATTGTTCTTGCTCTTACCCAGCAATTTCCAACACACACTCCTTCCCCACGCAATCAATACCAGTCTCCTGATTAAAAATAGCACACACTAAGGACCACACTACCGACACTGCCCACTGCTTCTCCTAGAACAGTGAAACAATAGCCTAGAATCTCCAAGAAGGAATTAAGGTTCATATAGACTGACTCTTCATTTGACAGTTTTTTCTTAAATGAGTCTAAGAGGTTAATGTCTCATGCTTCAGATGAGTAGTGGCACCTCTGATAATAGAACTCCTGACTCCTAGTTAAGCAAAAAGTACAATAAATAGTCAGCTATAGAGATACAACAGATATCCTGATTAGAAAACTGACAATCCACATAAGACAGGTTCTGAATGTCATTGCTACCTCTCATTGTAAATTAATGGACAGAGATCACCAATGGGAAACAACTGAGATGAGCCCTTTGATTCCTATCAGCTCATTCCCTGGAGAGAGCGGCAGAGAGACGAGAATCTAGATGGAGTCTGTCAATCTCCCTGCGCTCAGGAAGTGGAACTAGGGGGTCCAAGGAGGCCATGGCAACCAGAGTTTCTAGAGCAGAGCACCAGAAGTGACAGAATTGGAGAGAGGACATTAGAGATCTGGAATGGTGTGATACCACTGCACATCCCTCAGTGTGGCTGAAATAAACATAGTGATAATGCCAAATGCTAGCAAGAACACAGATAAACTGGGTCTCTCATATGGTATATTACTGGTGAAAATGTAAAATTTTACAGCCACTCCAGAAGATAGTTTGGTGGATTCTTAAAATACTAAATTTACACTTATCATACAACCTAGCAATCACATTTCAGGGTGTCTAACCCAGAGAAATAAAAATGTATGTCCACATAAAAACCTGTATACAAGTAAAATAGCAATTTTATGCATAATAGCTAAAAGTTGGAAACAGTCCAAAAGTCCCTCAATAGCGGAAGTGGTAAACAAATTGGAGCACTTGAATACCACAAAAAAATTTTTTTTTGCTTTTTTTCTTGTTGTTGTTTAATTTTATTAGTACATGGTTGCAGTATATAATGATCACATTCACTGTGGGAAATTGGTACACATACATAACACATCTCAATTCTTTTTTTTTTCTCCTTCCCCTCCACCTGTTTTAAAATTTTTTTTCTTTTTTTTTGACAGCATCAGCTTTCATTTATTATTTTATAAGTCTTTATCAAGTTAACTATCATAAACATACATTAACAACCAGACTAATGGGTCAAGGCTTTATAAAACACATAAGACAATAATACTAAGTGAAGGTACACTTTTAAATACATTGGCCACACTGGATGCACCACAGAGTTCTATTCAGCAATACAAAGGAATGAACTATTAAAAGTGCAACAACTCAGATGGATCTTAAGGGCAACATGCTGAGTGAAAAATAAATAAATAAAATGGTCACGTACTGTATGGCTACATTTATGTAACATGGGCAATAGATTAGTGGTTACCAGTGGTTAGGATAGTAGGGGTGAGGATATACATGTGCCTTTAAAGAAGTATCACGAAGGAGATCTTTGTGGTGATGGACTAGATCTGTATCTCGAGTGAGTGATGACTGATGAATCAACACATAATAAAATCACACAGATACACATACACATATTATGCTGATGTCAACTTCCCATTTTTAATATTCTGCTGTAGTTAGGTAAGCTGTAACCACTGCAGTAAACTGGGGGAAAGGTGCATGGAACGCTGAGTACTCGCTTTGCACCCTCCTATGAGTCTGTAATTATAAATCAGACACACACGCTTAAATACCACATGGTTTCTCTTATATGAGAAACCCAAATTATAAATAAAGAGCAAAAAAAAAAGAAAGATAATAGGAAGTAGGGGAAGGGGATCAAGAGATGGAGGAAGAAGGGAGGGAGGAGAGGGAAAGGGGATGGAAAAAGGAATTAAAATGTGTTATGTACATGTACCAACTCCTCCACAAGAATGTAAACATTATGCATTGCAAACATGTACTAATAATGAATAAATTAATTAATTTTTAATTACCTCATGCATCCTTAAAAGAATAAAGTAAAAGATTTTAAGGTTGGGTTGTGGCTCAGTGGCAGAGCATTTGCCTAGAATGCATGAGGCTCTGAGTTCAATCCCTAACACTGCAAAAACAAACACGTAAATTGAAATACCCAGTGATAATTGAGTATAATGGCTATAAGAGCCTGCAGGACATAGAGATACAAATTTGGGAGACATCAGCACATGGTTAAGTATCCAGAGTCCTGAGAGTGGATGACAGTGAGTCTCAAAAGAGGGGTTTTTGTTATTTTACTCTGATTTTTCGGGGTATGTGGGGAAGGATTGTTTTGCTTTGTTTTGTTGTTTTGTTTGCAGTGAAACTGAATCAAACCCAGGTTCTCATGATACTAGGCAAGCTCTCTACCACCAAGCTTTAACCTGGCCTTTGTTTTTTTTTTATGTGGGTACCGGGAGTCAACCTCAGGATCTCGCGCTTGCCAGCAAGCGCTTGTGCTGCTGAGCGATATCACTGGCCCTTTTTTTCTTTTATGTGGGTACCAGGAGTTGAACTCAGGACCTCGCGCTTGCCAGGCAGGCGCTTATGACGCTGAGCTATCTCACTGGCCCTGGCCTTTGTTTTTAAAACAAGAAAAATCACTTGTTGATAGCAAAGACCCAGTGGAAGGAAAACTGACAATACAGGCAAGAAAGGAGAGACTTGCTGGAGCAATGATTTTGAGTGCTCAGACTCTGAAGGGATTGTCTGAGTTAACGTATATTAGTTTTTATTAAGAATCATAGCAGCTAGGCATGGTGGCAAACTCCTATAATCCCATCACTTGGGAGGCTGAGACAGGAGGATCACCAGGAGTTGAAGGCCAGCCTGGGCTACATAGTGAGTTCAAAGCCAGCCTAAACCACATAGCAAGACCCTGCCTCAAAACAAAAACAAACAAAACAAAACAAAACACCAAAAAAGGAATCACAGCAAAGAGGGCACACAACATGTTTGCTGTGCAAGGTTAGACCTGGTGACACTGTTGAGAGCCTTGGACTAAAATAACCCTTTGTGAGTAGGGGTCTTGCATCATGGGGCGCACATGAGTTTCTCCTTTGTTGCGTAGTTGTAATGCTCCTGTCCAGTAACCGTTAACTAGGTATAATACGGCTCAGCCCTGGGCTCTGTAGCTATGCGTTTGTTGAATAGGGACACAGGAACATCAGAAGGAAAGAAGCTGAACAATGCCTTTATCACAAGGAATCCAAACTGGTCTGAGTCCCAAACAAGCTGCTACCTTCTTTACAGGGTTTTTGACACCTACATGCCCAGCAGATACCCAAAAATATGGGGGGGCATCAAAGACTGACACAGTGTTCAGTGGTGTATGTTCTGAAACATAAACTCGCTATGAAGCCCTGGCTGCCCTCATACTTGCTATCCTCCTGCCTCAGCCCCCCAGGTACTGGACAACAGGCCCCACCATGCTTAGCCCCTGGCATATTTATTTGTGGTGAACCAATATCTAAACATTGTTCTCCATTAGGATCCCAGAGTGCTCAGCGGTGCGCAGAGCATAATGTTAGTTTACACTGATCACCAACACGAAAGGGCCTGGCCTGTTAAAGACACTCAGGAAAGGCCTCCATAGTGACTGCTTCCTCACTGTGTCAGGTATTGAAGTCCTTCTTACCAAAACAGTTCTTCAGGTTATGCTCTGCTCAAAACTAGCCAGCAAAGGGGGTAACTAGATGCCAAAACCTCACCTTCCTCTGCAAAAGAAACTGAATGGACTGGCAGAGAGTTGACCTCATCCAGAGGAGGATGCCTTTCTTGTAACTCATACAAAGGTGTTGTTTATGCTTTCTGGGAATCTATATAGATAACTTTACATTTTAGTTCTTTTTCACATTAAGTAACTCTCACAACTTCTCTACCAGGCAAAAGATCTAGAGTTATTTTTCCCATTTTCCAATAGAATTGGGACCTAGAAATGGTGAGTTGCCTAAGACCACATAGGTGGTGGTGGCAAACAGGAATGGACCCATCATCTGCTGACTCCCACCCATCATTCTTTCTCCTGTGCCCTCTGCCTACTCCCTCAGAGCTGGTTCCAGCTGAAGTCCTTTTCTCACATATCTGGAGAACAACTGGTTGCCATCCAAGCCCAAAACAATCTTGAGTACACAGATAGGCATTTTCAGTTTTTCTTAAGAATCACGACAGCTCACATTTGTAAAACCAATTCAAGCAAACCCGCTCAAAACCCATAGAACCCAACCCTTCTAACCACTGTCAATTATTTCACTCTTGTAATCCTTCCATCCCCTTTCTACTCGCTGTGGTTCCTCTGATTTGGGTTTGTACCTTCTCAGGCCCTGCATAGGTGTAGATCCATCTGATGGGCTACTCAGAGAGTTATTATAACTGTCTTATTATTTCTGCCTGAGTGATTTTGGCAGCTTCTGTTTCATCACAGGAGTTTTCTTAATAACATGAACATTTAAAAAGACCACAACCACCCACCTCTGGTACAAAAGGAACTTCCAGAACCAATAAAATCTAGAGAAGGAACTCTCAGAAATCACATTGAACCTATGAATCTCTCTTGCCAGGAAGTTCTGTGCTTCTCGTGGTCTACAATTGTGTTAGGAAAGGTGCCAGCTCATTGACATTCTGGGTGCCCCCTCTATAAAAATTATGTTCTCCCCCCCTTTTTTTTTTTGAGACAGGGTCTCACTATGTAGTTCAGGCTAGCTTTGAATTCACTATGTAGCCCAGGCTGGCCTCAAACTTGCAGCAATCTTCCTGCCTCAGCTTCCTGAGTGCTGGGATACAGGTGTGCGCCACTACGCCCAGCATATTCTCCCATTTTAAACAGTCAATTTGATTAATATTCACTGACTTCATTAAAATACGCTTCATTATCTTAGATCCATTTCATCTATAACTTTTTTTGAAATGGCCTTATTGCCTAGAAGCAACACATTTTTGAGATACCTGCATACCCATGTTTATTGTGGCATGGTACACAATAGGCAAGATATGGAACCAGCATAGATGCCTATAAACAGATGAATAAATAAAGAAAATGTGATATATATATATGCCATAAAAAAGAAAAAATATTCTGTCATTTGGAGGAAAACGGATGGATCTGGAGGTCATGATGTTAAGCAAAATACACCAGACTCAAGAAGACAATATCTCATATCCCCCTAATATGTGGAATGGTTTTAGACAGTTCGGTCCATGCATGGATAGTCAGCTCCAAGGTGGAAATGGCATGGTTGAAGGCATGGCAGAAGGTCATGGCAAAGGAAGCAGAGAAAACAACCAATATTTTCATGTTAGTAGGGACTGAACCCAGGGCTTCACACATGCCAGGCTAGTGCTTTGCCACTGAGCTACATCACCAGCACACACACGTGCACATGGCTCTCTCTCACTCCCCACCCCCTCCACTGCCCTTTTGTTAATGTCTCACTAAATTGCCCAAGCTGGCTTCATACAATTCTCCTGCTTTAACCTCCAGAGTAGCTGGGATTACAGGTGTGTGCCACCACGCCCAGCTAAATTTCTCTGTAAGGTGCATTATACTTATTATGAGCTTTCATTAATTTTCATATTTGAAAATTATCAGTAATAAATTAACCACAGCAATTTTAAGGTTCTGTCACAAACAGTTTTTCCCTAATGTTTGCATGAAGGCTCTACTATACCTTACAGGCCAGAATTTGCACCTTCAATAAAGAACAGCCATCTCAGAGCCTCATAGAACTGCACCAGAGGCTTCAAACCGTTGACACTTTAAAGCACACACAAGGCCGGGCGTGGTGGCGCATGCCTGCAATCCCAGCACTTGGGAGGCTGAGGCAGGAGGATTGCTCGAGTTCAAGGCCGGCCTGGGCTACAAAGTGAGTTCAAGGCCAGCCTGAACTGCCTAGTGAAACCCTGTCTCAAAAAGACCAAAAAAAAAAAAAAAAAAGAGCACACACAAGTACATAGGCTTTGAGTTAACTTCACTTAGACAACTTTTAGATGAAACCAATGGGCTGACTCAACTCTTGTTAGTCAGAAAGCAGACAGCTCCATGAGACTGCCAACTCCAGTTCTAACAGAATAATTATACAGAACTGGCACACAAAATTTGTAGTTTTTTTGTCTAGAATATAGTTTTAAAGTTCTACTTTAATTTTGATGTTTTAATGTTCTAGTCTGCACATAGAAGAAAACATTTTCACTTTCTTCTTTTCTTGTTTTTTGCTTTTTCTTTGGTTTTGGTTTTGGTTTTTTTGAGACAGGGTCTCACTATGTAGTTCAGACTGGCCTTGAACTCACTTGTAGACCAGGCTGGCCTCGAACTTGCAGTGATCCTCTTGCTTCAGCCTCCCAAATGCTGTAATTACAGGTGTGCACCACCACACCCAGCTATTATTGGAATACTTTAAAGCTAATTATGGGTTTGGTTTTGGTGGATTCTCTGCCTTTCTGGTGCTAATGCTGGAGGTTTGGCAGAGGAAACCAGGCATAGTGAGTTCAACCCCCTCACCCTCTCTCCCTAGGTCTTTATTGCTACGTCATGGCTGGAACCAGGTATAAGTGTTATTTTGTAACCTGAAATTTATTCTTTTGTCTCAAAAAAATCCAATAAAAATAAACAAAAGATAATATAATAAGGAGGAGAGACTGAACGCACCTGACCGCCACCATTCTGAGCTGAATGGAGACTACATTAAACTTCCCTTCGAAGCAGGAGACTCATGGGACCCCGACCAAAGCCAGTCAGACATGGAGTAGGAGGAGAAAGGGTGGGTTTATCGCCAGGCATCCCTCGGGGACTAATGTCCACCCAAGAATGGAGAATAGGGTCTTGCCTTTACTTTTTTGTGTGTGTGTGTGTGGGTACCAGGTGTTGAACTCAGGACCTCGCGCGCCAGCAGGCGCCCGTGCCGCTGAGCGATATCACCGGCCCTTTTTTCGTATATGGGATCCGGGAGTCAAATTCAGGACCTCGCGCTTGCCAGGCAGGCGCTTATGCCGCTGAGCCGTCTCACCGGTCCTGCCTTTACTTTTATATGGTTCTTATTCTACAGGGCAACCTTGCTTTGGCAAGCTGTTGTCAGGCGTGGTTACAGAAACAGAGTTTTGGCAGAACTTTCCAAGTCTGCTGTGCTCCGCGGACACTACCTCACAGGACCATCAATCTCCGTAGGGAGTTCAGCTGCATCAATTTTCCCAGGCAGTCTAGCAGTACAGTTAACCCATAGTATTCCAGTTTCACCCCGGGAGATGATCACCTGTCACCCCCATTGCTGTGCTTGTGTACCTACTACAAATGTATAATCATGGGCTGATAGGGCCCCGTAACCATAGCTGTAATCCATAACTCCCATCATTACTCAGCCCTGCGCTTGACAAGTAACTGCAACTCCCTGTGTGTTCTCAAGCTTTGTCCCTAACTGGTAACCACAACCCCTTTTCACTGAACTCCCCCCACCTTATGCCCGTAACCCTGTAAAAAACCTTATAGCCTTACAGAGTCACCCATCTGGTCTCTAGTGCCAGAGCGGTCCCTCTCTGATTTGTTCTGAAATAAACCTGTCCTGTGAGCTCATACCTCTGTTTCTTTTCCTTTTTCCTAACAGAGACGACATAAAACAGACAAAATGTTGATTATTGTTGCAATTACATGTGATGGGCACTCGGGGTTTAATTATACTTTTCTCTCTACTTCAGCATGTTTGAAAATTTCCATAATTAAAAAGAATGTTTTTGAAGGAGAAGAAAATTATCTAAGGGAAGTCTAAGGGTTTTGTGCAGAAGGAAGTGTCCAATAAACAAGTCCAGGCAGTGGGCTTTGCTTTCAGTTTTTCCAGTCAGCAATTCAAACCACTCCCTGCTCACCCTCTGTCTTAGTTATTTTTCTCATTGCTAAGACAAAATACCTGACACCCAAAGTTAAGGGAGGAAAGGTTTATTTAGCTCACAGTCTGTGGAGGTTTCAGTTCATAATTGCATGGATTCAAGGCAGGGTGGCATGGCAGAGGGGCATCACAGAGGAGAACAAGTTCATGGCAAGCAGACAGGCGAGAGCAAGCAAGCGAGGGACCTTAACAAGCTTCTTTCTGCTCCTTTTATCTTATCCAGACTACATAGGGAGGGTAGCACTCACACCCTTAATCTTAGCACCCTTGAGCCTAGCATTGCACCATGAATCAATTCCAGCATCACACACTCTAGATCGGAAAAAGCCCCATCTGTGATGGCCTGAGGCTTTGGGGGGACGTCTAAACATAAGTCATAACACTCTCTAACTTCCTCTTCTGTACCAGGACAGGATCTGCAAAATGCTAGAGGCTTTTGAGGGCCGGCCAAGGGAGGAAGTGGCACAGTTTCACTCTGAGTGTGGACAAGTAGGCCCTACACTTTAGCTGAGCCACACCAGGCCTGAGACAAGTGAGGGCCAAAGCTTGCAAAGGGGTGGACAGGAATCCCTGAGAGCTCAGGATGAGACCCAGAGGGATCTGCACTGCAGGTCCCAGAAGATACCTACAGGTCAGGAAGCACTGGGCCCTTCTTTGTCATCCTTGGTCTTCATCAGTGACTAGAGAAATCAAGAGCAAGTGAAGCCAGCCTGGCCCTGGGTGAGAGCAGACAGTGCTAATTTACTGGGACTCCAAATGCTCCTCCAGATCACCTTCTTGCCCTCATTGTTGCACACAGTGCAGGCCTTAATGCAAACACAGGGTAACAATTACCCAATGACATAATATCTTCAGGTTTTGTCCCATAACACGCCAACATAATTGGCCATGCTGTGTAGGATTTGACCATTCGAGTTATGTTCCTTTAACATTCATCTTCTTCCCCCACTTTTTTCTTCCTTTCTAAAATGAAATTAAGGTACTGTAAGTGAAACCCTGAAATGGTTGACACACTTAATTGTTCTTGTAGTCAATATCAACTTCATGTGATTTCATAAACAGAATCGTTACTCCTGGGAGATGAAAAGAAATAATATGTAGCATATATAAATTGCGAAGTGACAGAAAATTGGGCAAAGCACTTTATGGACGGCACAGGCCACCATGGAATGGGCACAGTGCAGTGCTGACTCTGCCTCCCTCGCCGGCCCCACGTGGTCCATTTGAATCCCAGGCGGACCTGATGTGATTCGCCCTTGACTTGGCAAGCAGAACCCAGCTATTACCTAGAGCTTGTTTGGAGGGTCTAGCAGGGGAGCTCAGCTACCCATGTACCTGTGTACCCTTGACCGAGGAGAGGGTCCTCCTCTCTCCGGAAGGTCGTCATCTTTAACTGGTCGTCATCTTTAACTCTTCACTCCATGTGGCCCAGGCAAGCCAAAGTGTTGGCTACCCATGTATGTAGTCGTAACATTGTGACGTAATTGAGGGTATATCCTTATTTTGTAAATGTGGAATGGAGCATTAGGAATCTCCAATATCCTCACATAGCTAGTAATTGACAGTTGACATTTTAACATTTGAACTGAGATCTATTGGACTCAAAATCTATGTTCTTGGAAGTTCCTATGTAGGGGGAACACTGCAATGAGGAATTCTGTACAATGCCTGAGATTCATGAAAGAACTTGATACCAGGAGTGAGACATGAGAAGGAAAGAACACTGATACGTGCGTGAGGGCTGGGGATGTGGCTCAGTGGTAAAATACTTGCCTAACTTGTGCAAGGCCCTAGGTCCCATCCCCAGCACTATTAATAAGAGAAAGCAAGCAAACAAGCAAGAAAGAGATGTGTGTGTGTTATGTGGCTGTATGTGTCTTCTAGAGTAGATGATCATTTCTGAAATGGTTGATCAATAATAAAAACACAATGCTTTAAAAATACCACAGGGCTGGTGATATAGCTCAGCGGCACAAGAGCCTGCCTGGCAAGCACGAGGTTCTGAGTTCAACTCGCAGTACCAACATAAAAAGGAAAAAATGGCCAGTGATATCGTTCAGTGGCACAAGCAACTGCCGGCCAAGTGCGAGGTCCTGAGTTTGACTCCCAATACCCACATTAAAAAAAAAATAGCCACAAAAAGCTGGGCATGGTGATGCACCCCTGTAATAATCCCAACACTCAGGATGCTGAAGCAGGATTGAGGAGAGTTCAAGGCCAGCTTGGGCTACACAGTGAGTTCAAGGGCAGCCTGAACTACATAGCGAGACCCTGTCTCAAAAAAACCAATAAAATAGCCACAAAATACTTCACAACAAAGAACCAAACTCAAACAACTGTCACTATGTAATATTTCAACTTGAGGTAGTAGCTAAACAAGTTTTAGTAGAAACATATTTAATCCACTTGGCAAAAGCCCTTTGAAGTCAAAAGATAATACACGTGTCAGCTAGACTGGTAGCTTCTCATCTGACCCTGTTTAAGCCTTGCCTGGTACACACCTGAAATCCCAGCAGGATGATTTTGAGTTCAGGGCCAGCCTAAACAATGTCGTCACAATCTACCTCAAACTAATTTTTTTAAAGGACTCCTTTTAAAGAAAAGGCAAGTCCATAATTATGTGACAGAAATACAATACCCTTTCTTTCTTCAGGAAGAAGCCCAGCAGCTTCCAGCTATCCTCACCCCACGTTCTCCGCTTTCTCCTCGGCCAGCTCTGGTACTCAGAACTCCCCAGTGCTGTCCGCCCCAGGGCCCTCACCACCACCTCCAACCCGGCCATTCTACAACAGTCAGCAAGGACACAAAAGCTGTTTTGTTTTGTTTTTAATATTTGAGACTTCTTCATGCCCTACACTTTCCAAAACATAGCACTGTAGAAAACACTTCAATGTACTATATAAAAACAAGGAAATTGTACTAATTTTTTTTTTGTTTGTTTGTTTGTTTGGTACCAGGAATCAAACCCAGTACCTCTGCACCGCTGAGCTATATCCCCAGCCCGGAAATTGTAATAATTTGTAATGAAGTGTTCAGAGAAGAATATAAAACACTGGTATTATATAATCTTTAGCTCAGGGCATTGTATTTCTATTACATAGTGTGGACCTACTTTTTCTTTAATTGCTGTTGGACAGAACAGTTTGTTTTGAAAACCTCTAACTTCTATTTAAACATCATAAAATTTATGTCCTGGCAAAAAAAAAAATTACAAATAAAAATAAAGGACTCCTTTTGGTTATCCCAAGCCCAAGGCTCCCTGTAAGCTACATTCTTTAGGTTTCTCCTGCTTGGAATGAGCAAAGGTAACAGAGGCATCCAGAAAAGCCAGATGGCTGCTCTGAAAGGATTTCAGGAGGTGGAGGCAGCAGTTTGCCAGGCCACATTGGCTCCAACTCGCAACTCATACGCCCAAACTTGATTTTATCTGCACATCGGAAAAAATTGTGCAACAGTTTTTAGTCTCACAAGATTGACTCACACCAGTCAGTTCCAAAATAAAACTATAAACAAGAGCTACACTGAAAAATACGCTTAACCCATATGTTCTCTCCCTGACCCAAGGGGGAAACCAAACCACGAAGAGATGTTTGCTTGGTGAATAGGAATGGACAGTGGTGCCAAGCTTCATTCAGACCAGCATGAGGTTGGGAAACATTTTGGGGTTAGAATTAAGAAGTCAGCCACTCTCTAACTCCTCAGTAGTGGTGGCTTAGTAGGAAGTAATTCCCAAAATTTAGAATTGCCCTGTCTAATCTCCAAGCTCTCCAATTCCCTTCCTAAGATACATTATTGTGTTTGTAGCTTTGTATTCTTTTATATTCCACCTTGTTCCAAATTCAGCTTGGAAAGCCATCTACAATAAATAACATAAATCAAATTTAGGTAAGAGAAAAGAGACAGCACACAATTTGATTCATTACGCTTTAGTTATATGGAAGTTAAAATTGCCACTCCTCTTGAAGCCTGCATTTTGGTCCACAAAGCTAGAGCTGTGGGTTCTTAGCCCTCTAGTGATAGATGTGTAGCTTAGACAGTTTAATATTGTATAAGTACTACGAGCTAACTGCGCCACTGGAGCTCCCAGTTTAATATTATAAATGGTAATTAATTAGTTACAAATGCTGATTTGACAATTTAATTTTCAGATAGTACCAATACTTTCAAATTTTGTAGAAATTGTGCTACTATATTTATGAATCACCACAACCTCTTTTTCTCATTTATATTGATAAAAATTAACTAATTAATTAAACAAACTAGCTTACTAAAAGTTTTTATAAGAAGGAGATAACCACAATGGGATGAATAATAAGCTTCATTTGTTATCTTATTTAGCCTCATTCAAAGTAAATGTGTGGTTTCTATGAAGATTTCTGAAATATTAAAATTAGCTTATAGATTTTGTTTTTACATTTTAACAAATAGAAGCATTTATGAAAGAACTGCCAACAACTATATAAAAATAATGCCTTGGTCAAGAAAAAAAAAACACCTAACTCAAGAAGGTAGACAAAGGTGCACTTCAGTTTGTAAATCAGATATTTTCCCTGCACAAAGAATCATCCTATGGAAGGAACAACTAAAATAAAATTTCAGGGTGGAGGGGTGTAGTGGTTGACTTATTGTGTCAACTTGAGAAGTTTAGAAGATTCAGTAAATCGGCTCAGCAATTCTACACCCTAGGGTGTAGAAGACACACCCTAGGGTGGCTCATCACCTGGATGGTATAAAAAGGAAATAAGGAAGGACAGAGGTGTTCTGGCTCCAGTTCTTCAGAGGAGCTCTAGTCTTTGTCTTCAACAGACTCTTCGGCTCCCACCGTGGATCTTTCAGCCTTCCGGCATAGACTCTTCAGTATTCCGTCACAGACCCATCGGCCTCCTGATATGGACTTGCACGGAGAACTGCAGTGAACTCCAGACCTGAGACTGAATCCTTCAGTCTCCAGTGTGCAGACACCCTCTGCATGCTTCCTCATCCAACTCTGCATCTGACCATCGTAAGCCAATCTTGTAACTTCTTATACATTTGTATATCTTGCATTATATTCGTTTCTCTAGTAAAACCCTGACTGAGACAGAATTTGGTACCAGGGAAGTGGGGTCGTTGCTGTGACTATACCTGACCATGTGGTTCAAGAGCCTTTGGAAATGGCTTATGGGAAGAGTTTGGAAAGGTTCAGAGATGTCACCTGAAAGAGTAGAGCTGGAACGCCTTAGGCTGTTCTGTATGGGAGATCCTAGTCAGGGCTTGCTCCTGGGTCCCAGCAAAGTAATCTTCCTAAAAACCACACTTCTCAGTACATGTTCCCGCACATATCGCTAGCCCATGGAGTTTCCCGAGACACTTTCCCCATAAACCACCGCCCGCACAAAACATACCCTGTTTATGGAACAAATGGCTCTCCTGGAACTAATGGCTTCCTCACCCTCAGTGCACTTCAGGATACAAGCAAGGATTCTAGCCACAAATCACTCTTCCCTGAAGTCTCTGCATAATCTGCCCTGCCTATCCTCTGAGTCACTGCCCCTGGTCCCCCAGGTCAGCCTTGCTGCAAATTGAGTTCCTCCTACTGTGAGGCTGAAAATTTCTCAATCGCTAAGCTAAAAAGTTGCCCTTCCCTGTCTCATGAAGCAGCAAGTTTCTTGGATCCTGATCACAGTCCCTAAACTTCCTGCCCTTGTACCCCAACCGCTCAGATCCCACTGAGGTAGAGTGCATGGGTATATAATTATGGTAACATGCAAGTACAATGTACTCAGGCTTGGCAAACAAGTCCTAATGCTTTAGATTACATGATTTGAAAAGAATTTGAGAGATCATAAGGTTAAAACTCTCTCTCTATAGCCTTGTCAGTTATTCATCTTGCCCCTGCTTCAACACTTCAGGAGTGTAATTCAACAACATTTTTTCGCAGATCTCTTTCTCCTATTGAGTGGAATCTCTCTCCTGTCCTAGTCCTACCCTCCAAAGTTGCATAACACAAATTTGATTGTCTTTTGTTTTGTATAAACAATGTTTAAAAATAACAGAAGACAGAGCTGGCATGTCATTAGTGACAGAGTGCTTGCTTAGTATGCACAAGGTTCTGGGCTCAATCTCTAGTACTGGAAAAAAAAAATGAAGATAGATCCTCACTACCTTGTTTCATTTCCGGTTTCCCACCAAGTCTAACTTCCCTCGGACCCTTCATAGCCACCCTAAATGTGACATATTTCTACACATTGTTTTCTCTCATCACTAAATGAAGGCAAAAATCCTAAATTTGAGTCCTACATTAACTATTCCTTTGCTTTGGCGTATCATGTTGCAAAAAAAAACAGGAAACATTTCTGTAAATGTTGTAAAAAAACAGGAAACATTTTTTGTGTGTGGTGGTGGTGGTGGTGATGGCACTAGGGATTGAAACTAGAGCCTTGGAACTGAGCCACATGCCCAGCACTTTTTATTTTTTTACATTGCGACAGGTTTTGCTAAATCACTAAATTGCCCAGGCTGGGCTGGAACCTGCAATCCTCCTGCTTCAGCCTCCCAGAATGTTGGGATTACAGGCCAGCACTATCATCTAAGCCTCTCTTTTTTCAACTAAAAAATGAAAATGAAAATATATCAATGATGCTTGCTCAAGGGTTTACATAATTATCAAAACTACTCATAAAAAGGATAAATACCATCCTGTAAATTAGTATATACATATTACCTGCTGTATTTATTCACATTAGAAGCAAAATCTCACCATGAGTCTCTTTCTGTTTCCTATAGTAAATTAGGCCCTTCTCTATTGGATTGGCAAAAGTTGGCCATACTCATTGTGATTCAACATCAGTGGCTCTTTTGGAATGATAGTGAATGAAAATGATTACTCTGGGGAAATAAATTTATTTATAATGGCAATTATCTAGTGTTGGGGGCCAACATCACAGTTAGGCCTCGGGCGCGGCCTGTATTTCTGACTCAAAGCCTGCGCTAAATTACCCCTCCCATCGACCTGGGCAAGATGGCGCCTGGTTCCTGCTTCCTGGTTGCGGTCATTGCTGCTCGCGCCCTGTAAATGTGTGAGTCTGCCTAGAGACTGATGAGTATAGCCTATGAGCTTTCAGTTCCTGCTGTATTGCTATTGGTGCCCCTATCCTTATAAAAACATGCAAAGCTGCCCTTTAGGAGCAGAGCACGGACGGAGCCGCCACAGGGTGGACGCTTGTAGAGGCTCTGGAGCTGTGAACGATTAAAGCAAGCTTTCACCGACCCGTGTTGTGTGATTCTTCTCGCTGGACGAGCAGAAGCGCGCGACAATCTAGTCTATTTCTTTTTTAAAATACTGCAATATAATAGGGTTGGAGATGTAGCAATTTCCCTCTGTGCTAGCCATTCCTCTACATCTCAAACAGCTTTATAACGGCTTCTTTCCCAGCTGGGCCCAAAGTCTGGCTATATTACTCAAATGTGTTTCTACATCTCTCAGCTAAATTTTAACACTGAAGCTTTGGGAAGAGGGAGCTAAATGCCCTCTATATCTTTAAAGAGTCTAAAGACTACCTTGCAGAGTTTTTTCTATTTCCTAGTTCTGCTGCCCTCTTATGGACAGCTCTCAAGTCAAAACCAGGCTCCCAATATGGAGTCACCTCCTTCCATCATCAAGGATCTATATCACACAGCATAGCTGCAACTGTACTGTAAACAAGCTACAGGGTACTGTAGCACAACCAGTTAAAGATCCCACTTAACTCCAAACATTATAGGGTATCTTGTCTTCTCCTTCATAGCCCACCCAAGTCCCAGGGGATTTCTTTCCATTTCAAGAGGTATCTCATCATATAGAAAGAAAGAAAGAAAGAAAGAAAGAAAGAAAGAAAGAAAGAAAGAAAGAAAGAAAGAAAGAAAAAAGAGAGAAAGAAAAAAGAAAGAGAGAGAGAGAGAAAGAAAGAAAGAAAGAGAGAGAGAAGACAAGATGAAAAGGAAAAAGGAAAATCCTTTCACTTAACTCATCTTTCTTCCAATTACCAATCCCTTATGTTGAAAAATTTCTCAAAATAATTGTTGGTACATGCCATCTCTACTTTTCTCATCTTTCATTCTTTCTGGTGTCCATTTCGATCATGGGATCACCCCTGTCATTCTTCACTCTCTTTTGTAGAGACTCTTTCTTGGTTTGCCCTCCAAGATGTTTTACTTTCTGCTTTTCCTCCTTCCTAACAGCTCCTGCTCAGACGTCTTTGCTCTTCATCCTGATTTCTGCCCCCAAGTGACATCATCCAGAACATTTGTTTTAAATGCCATCTATGTGCTAATGACTTCCAGATATTAAATTCTAAACTCATCCAACTGCATATTCATGTCCATCTGGAGGCCTGGACTTTTCCAACTTAACAGCTGTAAAAGCAAACCTACCTTGCCAAAGTTGATCCTCTTTAAGAGTCTCATCTTGTAAATGGCATCTTCTCCATTCACCTAATAGATCAGATCAAAAGCTTAACACTTATTCTTGAGTCGTCTCTTTTCCTCACACCTTTCCTCTTACATATCTGCAAGTCCAGTCTGTTTTCCTTCAAAATATCTCCAGCATCTGAGTTTTTTATACCACCTGCATCATCACTGCTAGTCCAAACCCAAGCCAACATTTAGCCTGGCCTATCATAGTGGTCTCCAAACCAATCAATTTCCCTTTTTCCCAATATACTGATATTCTACAAAGCCATCAGTAAGATTTTTAAAAGGCAAATAAGTTAAAACACATTTGCACCCTCTCTTCATAATCAAAATGAAGTTCAAATGTTTTGCTATGATCTATAATATCTACTTATATTTCCAACTTCAACTACCACCATTTACCTTGTTCATTCCATTGTAATAACACTGGTCTTCTTGTTGCTACCAAATTGCTAAATTTCCTTAAAACTTTTACATTAGCTACAACTTCCACTTGAGCAACCTTCTCTCATCATTGCATTGCTCACTTGGGCTTCTACTCAAATGCTACCTCCCCAGGAAGGCCTCCTCTGAACCAGCCTAATTGAAATTGCTTATCCCTTTATTACTTTATTTTCTTTTTTTTTTAACTACCTTATTGAGGGCAACCCACTCAGGACCCCTTCTGTCTCTCTCGCAGACAGAAGCTTTCTTTCCCTCTATAAATACGTTCTGCTCCATCATTCCTAAAATTCATTTTTCAATTTTAGAGAACACAAGCTTGTACCAGACATCTAGCTGTTTGGGCGTTTCTTTCCCCTATATCATTTGGAGGTCTTCCACCGAGATCACTGGGTGGAGACATGGGGGGCTCAATGTCGAAGTCTCTTACTTCTTTTGAATACATTCTTAAGCACTGGAAGATGTTTGACCCTTATGTGTTGAAAAAGAGCCATTTGATATTTTTCTGCACATGTGCTTGGACTGCCTACCCTCCAGAGCCAAAATGGAATGCAAAAGGAAGTATTAATTATGATGCTCTTTTACTACTGGAATCATACTGTAGGAAAGAGGGAAAATGGTCAGAATTGCCTTATGTTTGAACTTTCTTTACATTAAGAAATAATTCTTATTTATGCTCAAAGCATAATTATATTCTATCCAAGACTACCCACATTCATATGTCTCTTTCTCTCAGTGACTTAAAGCAGATCAAGCTAGATCTGGGAAAATTTTCAGATGACCCTGATAAGTACATTGAGGTCTTTAGAGGATTTATTCAGACCTATAAGCTAGACTGGAAAGATGTGTTGTTAATCTTAAATCAAACATGGACTTCTAATGAGAGACAAGCAGCATTACAAGCTGCTATTGCATTTGGGGATGAATATCATCTTGTTAATTTTAGACAGCCAGGAGATAGGCAGCCAGGGGAACAACCAGTTCCCACTGGAGCCAAGGCAGTCCCCACCCAAGACCTCTGCTGGCCTAACAGCCAAGGAGATTGGAGCAGGAGACATTTTCAAGTGTGTATTCTTGAAAGTCTAAGAAGGATAAAAACCAAGCCTTCTAGTTATTTTAAATTGTCAGCTATTTATCAGGAGAAAGATGAAAACCCCTTTGCCTTCTTAGATCATTTACGAGAGGCACTGGTTAAACATACTTCCATGGCTCCTGATTGCATAGAAGAACAGATTATGCTTATGTTTATTACCCAGTCAGGGCCAAATATTAAGAAAAAGTTATAAAAGATAGCTTTTGCTCCAGATAGCTCACTTGATACTTTAGTAAAAACTGTCTCCTTAGTATTCTGTAATCGAGACTGGTAGAAAGCCAAGGAGAGAAAGCAAAGAGACCAAAAAGTGGCTGCCTTTTTTGCAGCCTTAAAAAGAACAGACCCTAAGTCTGATTCTCCGGGCTCCAAGAAGAGCTCAATGACTACGCTCAACTGCTACTACTGTGGATAGCCAGGCCACTTTAAGAGGGACTGCCTTAAGAGGCCTCCCATGCCATGGCCTGACTGCAAAGGCTGCCACTGGAAGCCAGACGGCAGATGCCCCAGAGCTCAGACTCTTCCCAGCTGTCTGAGACTAAAGACTAAAGGGTTCCGGGGCACTCTGCCTTCTCCCTCTAGCCAGACTCATTTCTACCTGTCATCTCCATGGAGGAGCCCTGGGTAATCATGACTACAGAGGGGGGAAAAAACCAGCCTATTTCTGGACATTGGCACATGTCTCTTTGTCCTTCTCCAGCTCTGGCCTTCCTTCCAGCCATCATACCTCAATAAAAGGAATCACCAGTAAAAATAACTTGCTTAAACTGTAACTGGGATAACTTTCTCTTCACCTATTCCTTTTAGTTAGACCTAAAAGCCCAGCTCCCATCCTGGGGAGAGATATTTTCCTGTCTAAATACTGTAATATATATATACCTAGGTTGCCAACTAATCAAAATGATGCTGAGACTGGTTTTACAAATACAATACATATGGTTCATGTATAACTTGAGAGTTTTTCATTGGCCAAAAATAGTGTGTTAATTGTTATAATCTGGTCTCATAAGTCATCAACTAAAACTGGAGAAACTTATGACAGAATATCAGACTCCATCAGTAAAGGCATCTAAAAGCCAATGGGTTACAAATGTTATCCCAGTCTCTTAAAAACAGTTTCTAGACTTCCCTGTCTGCTCTAGTGCTCATGCTTTGATTATACATGCTCTAATTTCTCAAAAATTTGCTTATTCTTGCCTAGAGGCTGCCAAACCCCAAGTAATCATACAAATAAAACTAAAAACAAATATGCTAGATTCCTTTTAGATTCCTTTTACCGGGATCCATTAGATCTTGTCCAGAGAGGGGATTATATGACACAGATGGAGGCCTTAACTAACCATACTCAGCAGGCCTTAAATGACACTACAGGTGGTTTCTCTCTACTAATTAAAAAATTAAAATTAATGAGATAAGTCATCCTCCAAAATCAGATGGCATTAGACATTCTAACAGCAGCACAGAGGGGTACTTGTACTACCGTAAAAACTAAATATTGTATATACATTCCTGATCCACTTCTGCTAATATCTCAGTAGCTGCTCAAGACATTAGATGACAAATTAATGACATGTCAGACACTGAAATTCCCTGGACCTTATCTTTATCCTCTTTATGTAAAGCAATTACTAGTTCTTCCTGGTAGAAATCTTTGTTGACTGTATTCGTAATTATCCTGTTGAATTTGTTATTTGGCCCATGTATACTTAATTGTTTCTTTGGCTTTGTCTTCTCCAGACTTAAAATCATACACCTACCCAAGATGAGAATGCCTGGTGTCTACTGAGAGCCTTTAGATAGACTCTCTGTGGAGTATTTCTGACTGCCAATCAACAACTACGACCCCCTTCAGCCTGAAGAAGCTAGATTGGGCATTGCCCATTACTCCCTCATGGCAGTTTGGGGTACTTCCTCAGTGGGGGGAATGTTATAGACAGCTAAGTTAGACAGGAATGTTATATGCAGCCAGGGCGAGGCCCTCAAAGGAGCCAGTGCTGAAGATGAGATACATTGCAACTATGGGGAAGACAGACACCTCTGCTGAGGGCCAGACCTCAAGACAAAAGATGAAATGAATGCACCCACATACTTCCCCTCAGGATAAACAACAGGGGTTGATATTCTAAATAAGTATTAATCACCTTGGGGAAGCCAGGTAGAGCCACTGACCCAACCCCCTACAGGAAGAGCTCCGGTTCTGTTTAATGCCCACTTGCTATGTGACTTACTCCCCCATTTGCTCCCAATTTAATCAATTTTATCTGAGCAATTATGCTCATAATCTCATTGGTTGACCATAGTTTTGTCCCACCTCATGCCCACCTTGTGATTTCCCACTTTTTCCCACCTTGGACCCACCTCACCTCATGGTTTTGCTCTATAAAAATCCATAGAAAAGGCAGGATCCTTGGCAACCCACTCAGGACCCCTTCTGTCTCTCTCTCAGACAGAAGCTTTCTTTCCCCCAGTAAATATATTCTGCTCTTAAACAAAACAAACAAACAAAAACTACCTTATTGAGGCATATTTTACCTACGATACAACTCGACAATTTTTAGTAACTTTATTCACTGTTACAGTTTAGATTATGTGCTCAGAGGTGGGCTATTGGAAGGTGATTCAGTTATTGCAGTATTATACTCAGAGAACTGGCCCATAACAAATGTGCTGTTGGGAAATGGGGCCTGGTTGGAAGAAGTGTGTTACTGGGAGTTCTCCTTTGAAGATATATCTTCCTCCCTAGCTTCTCTCCCTTCTCTGTCTGCTTCCTGGCTGCCATGGATGAGCAGCTTTCCTCCACCAGGCCCTTCCATCATGCCACTTCTGCCTTGGAGCCAGCCAGTCATGGACTGAACCTACTGAAACTATGAGCCAAAATAAATCTCTTCTCCTTTTAAATTGTGGGTGTCGAGTATTGCGTCCCAGCAACAGGAAAGTGAGTAATACAGTCACAGTATGTCTTTTTAAGAGCTTATGTCTTCCTAGAGTCCTCTGCAACCCAGTGATTACTCAAGAGGGTATTGTTGGGCAAGCGATATGGCTCAGCGGCATAAGCGCCTGCCTGGCAAGCGCAAAGTCCTGAGTTTGACTCCCAGTACCCACAAAAAAGGGAAAAAAAGGGCCGGTGATATTGCTCAGTGGCACAAGTGCCTGCTGGCAAGCACAAGGTCCTGAGTTCTACTCCTGGTACCCACATAAAAAAAAAAGAGGGTATTGTTTAATTTCTATGTGATTGCATAATTTCTGTGGTTTATTTTGCCTTTAATCTCTAGTTTCATTGCACTATGATCTGATAATATGCATGAGATAATTTTAATTCTTTTGTATTTACTTAAGCGTGCTTTATGGGCTAGTATGTGGTCTATTTTGGAGAAAGTCCCATGTGATGCTGAGGAGAATGTGTATTTTGTTGTAGTTGGGGGGAACACTCTGTAGATATTTTATTTTATTTTATTTTTTGTGGGTACCGGGGGTCGAACTCAGGACCTCGTGCGCCAGCAGGCGCCCGTGCCGCTGAGTGATATCACCGGCCCTTTTTTGTATGTGGGTTCCAGGAGTCAAACTCGGGCCCTTGCGCTTGCCAGGCAGGTGCTTACACCGCTGAGCCATCTCACCGGCCCCCACTCTGTAGATATTGATTAAGTCTATTTGTTGAAGGTTTTCTTCAACTCCGATATTTCTTTTCTGATTTTTTTTGTCTACTTGATTTATTTATGACAGTAGGGTATTCAGAAACCCATTATAATTGAGTTGGCGTTTGACTTTTTACATCCAGTAGTTTATTTTATGAAGTTGGGTATGCCAATGTTTGGGTGTATATGTTTACAATTGTTATATCTTTCTACTGAATTTTTCCCTTAACCAATATGTAGTGACCTCCTTTGCCTCTTCTGATCAAAGAAATTTTGACTTGAAATCCACTTTGTCTGAAATTACGATAGTTATTCCTGCTTTTTTCCAGGTTTACATTGCATAGAATATTATTTTCTATCCTTTGATTTTCAATCTGTATGTTTCTTTTTGGGTTAAATGTGCTTCTTGTGTAATGCATATTGTGTTTGTTTCTTGATCCATTCTGCCAACTTGTGTGTGTTTTTTTAATCTGTGTTTTTTTAATTGGAGAATTGAGACCCTTTACATTAAGAGTTATTACTGAAAGGTATTGACTTATTCCCGTCATTGTGTTATTGTCTTGTTGCTGATTCCCCACCAACACCAACTCTTTCTGCTTAGCTGTTTACCCTGCATAGTTTATTCATCCCATTAGATTTTTTTTTGCATTGTTGGCTGTATTTTCTCTTTCTAGTATATCCTTGACCACCATCAAGATATTTAGCAGCAAATATTTAATTACTATTAACATAATTCTACATTTGTTTGTTCGTTTTAAATAATAGTGATTCCTATCCATTTGTAAGCAGAAAGGAGGAGCTGGCATCTACAAAAACCTGATGATCTCCTGCCCAGAAAACTTCAGACATGCACTCACAATTTTGCATTTTGGATGCTTCACTGTATAGCTACCATCTGTGATGCCCAGAGTGACAACCTGCCCACCTCCAAACCAATCACTGTTCCAAATAACATCTTTATCCTGAATGCAATTAAATAATTTTCATATTTTGTTTGATGGAGTTGGTGGGATACTAACAATGGCGATAGCTGTGCATTGTTGTTTTGGCAGAGCAGTGGGGATTAATATTGTGAGTTGGAATTGACAATAGACAACCTCTGACAGGTAAAAAGAATATTCAATAGACTTAGAACAGGTCAGGCTACCCATAAACTACTACTGTATCACTACTAATCTTTTATTACGAATTATAGCACTCAGGTTCAAACAGTTCAGCATAGCGAAAGGAAAAACTAATGTCAAAATCAAAGAGCTAATAAGCAAAACGACATGCAAAAAAAAATGTGGACAGAGAAAAGAGTTAGACAAGGAGGGGGGATGGGAAGGAAATTGCTGAGTGACATAAAGCAACGTTCCCAGAATGAACAATGGAAGTGAAAGTGAAAGCTAAGTGAGGAGTAAGGCTTCCTTGACCTGAAAAGAAGGAAACAGAGGCAGATTAAACCTGAAAAAAAAAAACACAAATATAATTGAGACCAAAACTAAAACTCAGATAAAAAGATTAAGGACAGGAGCGTTTCCATTTTTACTGAAATCCAAATTTACAGTAACAGGAAAACCAGGCAGATAGCCAGTGTTTACTCAAAAGCTACCCCTTAGAAACAGAACATAATTATGAAAGCAGAGGCCTATTTACAAGGAAAAAAGGCATTGCAGATCGAAGCCTAATCAAGTCCAGGCGGAGGTCACAGCGCAGAGTGAAGAGCTCTCTCCTCCGCCTTTTCACATTACTGGAAGGAAGGCGCTGTGTACCTTCGTCTCTGTTCCTATTAGTAACCAGACACAGATTGAGAAGTGGCGAAAAAGCAAAAACATAAAAATAAAACTATAATCTTCCTCTGCTTCTAGAAAGCTTGAGGTAACAGACGTATTCTGGGTGAAAAGTGAGGGAGTAGAGACTAAAGCTGGACATCACACATTGGTTTAATACTGTCTATGCCTTAGCCGACTGTGGTTGGAGAAGGAATTGTCTCTTCTTTGCTACATTCGTTCTTCCTTCTTCTCTGATGACCCCAGACCACAGACCCTCTGCAAATTCACATTTTTATGTGGCTGTAGGGTAGAAGTATTCAGAGCCTTGGGGGCAGATCTGTCATCTGATGGCAAAGTTCATCTTTCATAGCTTCATATTCCTTAGGGACGAGGTGGGAGCAGATCTCTAGCTGGTGATGTGTAACATTGTACACTGACGACTGCACTGCTCAGCTGGCCAGTGCAGAGCGGAGGCTTGTGCAAGCAGATTTCTTAGGTGCACTGTAGTGGGTTTTTTATGTTTTTTGTTTTCTTAATCATTGGATGAGGTTGGAAGGCAGGAATTTTATTATTACCAGTTCTAGGAATTGCTGTCTCTGTAACTGCCATGCAGCCTCCAGTGTATATTTTCATTTCTAAATTGCTTGCACTTCTGCTTTTACATTTTATCTTGTAACAGCATTTTTTCCCCCACAAGGGGTACTGGGAATCGAAACCAGGGCCCTGTACACATTAGGCAAGCACTCTACCATGAGCAATAGCCCCACTTCCTAACAGCTCATTCTTTAAGACACTACAAAAGATCTCAACCTGTATTTTAAAAATTAAATACTTAACACCAACAATTATACCAATTATAATTTATATAGTTAATTTTTGGTAAAAGTAATTTCACCATCTTTGCTCCAGTTAGCCTTCTCGCCATCAAAACAGGACAGTGCAGTTTTTCACCTATTGGTCCTTAGTTTTAAAGTTTTCAATGGCCATTAACAATCTGGTTCTTCCTCACTTTCCCTCCCACCTTCCCACTCACTCTTCAGTTTAACCATTTTAATCTCTTAAGCGACTAAGCATTCTTGAATTTGCCTGCATCCTTCTGCCACATCCTCATCACCTATCTGTCCTGTAAGGCCTATTTTAAGCCTCATCAATCTTTTTCCACAACCCTCAAACCCAACTCCCACAAGTGTTGGCTCTCCTTTGAATTCCTATAACACATATGGTCATTAACACTTAGCACATATGCTACTTTTCACACATTATTGTACTTTTTTTTTTTTTTATTGTGCCTTCTTCCTCCCAGGAAAAAGTCAATACAAATCTTAAGTGGAGAAAGGCAATTCTAAACAATGATGATACAATGTACAAAAAAAAAAAAAAAAAAAACCCACCAAAAAAAACTCACTAGTAGTCATCAGAGGGTGTGTAACTCAGCCTTGTTATCTTTTTACTTATACTCTGTCTCCCATCTAGATTGCAAGCTCTTAGTCATACACCAGTTTATATTATGACTTTCAGGAGAATGTTACATGCATAGTACATGTTTAATAAACACTTACGATGTTGATAAAGATGACCATGGTAGGATCAAGAAAGCAAGCCTGACTTGACTGTGTATTTTGATGGCAACCATGACTCAGGGAAACCAAGCTATTTTTCAGGCATCCTGCAGGCCCCCTGGAAAAGAATGGACTCCTCACTAGTTCTTTTCAAGAACTTCCTTTGTCTAGGGGACCCTTTCAGACCTAGTTCCCTTAACTTCACCCCATTAATTCTCTTGCTTTCCTACACTGATAGATTCCATTTTGGCTTGATTGATCAGCACTTTCAAACTAAAGACACTTCATAAAGAAAATGTAGTATCAATGGAGTATTTGGCCATAAAAAAATAGTACTGGGCCGGTGATATATCTCAGTGGCATAAGCGCCTGCCTGCCAAGCGCGAGGTCCTGAGTTCAACTCCCAGTACCCACATTAAAAAAAAAAAAAATAGTACTATACTGGTATATGCTACAACTTGGTTGAAACTTGAAAATATTACGTGAAGTGAAAGAAGCCAGTCATAAAGTCTACATGATTCCACATAAATCTATTCATATGAAAGCCCAAAACAGTTAAATATATACAGAAAATACATTAGTGGTTTGGCCCCACCATGGTGAGGGGCGGGGGTTGGGGAGGTTGGAGTGGATATGGTTTCCTTTTGAGATGATGAAATATTCTAAAATTAACTGGTGATAATTGCATTTTGTGAATATACCAAATATTGTACATTGTAAATGGATGAACTTTATGGTAAGTGAATTTTATCTCAATAGAGATTTTTTTATAAAAAAGAAAGTTATGTCTTCATATAGTACACACAAATTAAGTATACTCACTGACTAAATCTAAAAAGCTAAAAATGCCTCAGTATCATACTCAGGTATCTGCAGGACATATTTCTCAGGTGGCACTGTTATGGTTCCTGTTCACACTGACCAAGAGGCAGATCAGAGTGTAGGAGAGCCAAGCAGCTCTCCTCAGCCTTCTAATCGCTTCTCTACCTGTCACTAGCACACTCCATGACAACGCCCTGTGAACAGGCCTCAGTTCCAGGTCTATGCTTTGGCTTGTTCAGATGTAAAATCCTCTTCCTTTCATCCTTCAAGACTAAGCTCAGAGGCTGTGAGTACAGCTCTTGGGTTCAAGTGCGCATACATACATACACACACACACACACACACGAAGCTAAGACATATCTATTTTATACAAGTCTTATACAGCAGGTACTTCATAAGTATCTTAAGATGGTGGGCTTCTTGAGAGGAAGAACAATTTTTATATTCTCAATTTAGCATTTTATTAGCCAAGTACTACACAAAGAAATATTCAAGGATTAAAACACCTATAAGCCATCTCATTACATGAACAAGTTATAGTTATGTATATCCAAAGGAAACACAATACTTTCCTCTAAACTGGAGACAAGTAACACATTCTGGCAGATTGTCTGGAGGTCTAAGAGTTAAGTGGTGTGTAGATGTACAAAGAACTGAAGAACAGTAATGATGAACCCACTCCAGGACGACTTTTCTTTGGGCTGGGCTCATCTAAGGAGATCAGTTACCAAAAAAGGATAATTTGAGAGTTCTCAAAAGTCTCCTGTCCAGGGCCGGTGAGATGGCTCAGCGGCTTAAGCGCCTGCCCGGCAAGCGCGAGGGCCCGAGTTCGGCTCCCGGATCCCACATACGAAAAAGGGGCCGGTGATATCGCTCAGCGGCACGGGCGCCTGCTGGCACGCGAGGTCCTGAGGTCGACGCCCCGGTACCCACAAAAAAAAAAAAAAAGTCTCCTGTCCAAAATATTTCTTCCATGTTATACCCCTAACAACTGAAATGTCATTACAAGTAGAGGCCCATCTAGCACTGTTGTTTTGTTTTATTTTGCTTTGTTTTGTTTTGTTTTGTTTTGTTTTATGGCAGTCCTGGGAACCAAGGATGAAACCCAGGGACGCCATACCACATCCCCAGCCCAGATGGAATCGTGCTAAGTTGCCCAGACTGACCACTGCACCAGGCAGCACTGTCCTTTCTTAAAAGGCGCATAGGCCTGGGAGGGTAGTGTGGTTTCCAAACATGCCAGGCAGCTGAATGTAAGCTGATAAGCAAAAGCACGTGGTGAGCCAACAAAGAACTATGACTGAATGCGGATTTCACAGGGAGGTTTGACCAAGCAAAAGCAAGAGCAAAACCCAGAAAGAAAGCAGTAGGAGGAAAGCAGGTGCTCCAAGGGAAGCTGAATATGAACCAATTTCACAGGTTTTCCTGGGGATGGCAGGAAGGAATCTAGTCAGCAGTGGGGTGGCTGGCAGCAAACCAAGGGGTACTTACAGTACCCTGTAAGAATACAGAAAGTAGGGGAGAAGGAATGCAAGGAAAAGGATAATGACTAGATAGCACTTAATAAAGAAGTGACAATTAAGGCCATAAGGTCCTTTATCATTTTATCTTTCCTTCATCCTTTGCTGCTCACATACTGCCTCATCTCAGTTCTTAACTATTATCTGAGAAGGAGACAGTCACACAAGACCAGTGGTCTTACAACTGTTTGTGTTCAACTTGGCCTGTGCTCCAGCCTCATCCCAAGTTGTATAAAAGAGTAAAAAAATAATTTCATCTCTTTATTCTCAAAATATTATGGTGTATGAGCTGGTCCTTATTTGCTCTCTAGTGTTGTAAGTGAGGCAGAACAGAGCCCCAAGAACATGAGAGTGTCATCTCACAGAGCTAGTAGTAGCTATTGTTAGTTCAAAGGCCTATGTCAAATCAGGGGCATGTCCCCAGCTGTGGTAGAGCATTGGCTCCAGTTCTTCCAGAAGAAATGGGGTAGAAAAACTGCTTTGAGAAGACAACTGAGCAAGAGAACTTGGTACCAGAAAGGTCTGGTGGGAGAAAGTAGGGAATGTGAAGGATAGAGAGCTCATTTTCTTTCTGCTACCTAACAGCAGAGGCACGTGACCCCAGCAAGAGGCCAGAGTAGGTAGTAGCCACTTGGATTTCATCAGGGAGGCACGCAAACACGCCAGGAGCCGTTATTAGGCATTGCCAGAGTGTGGAATGCTAGCCAGGAGAAGGCAGACAAAATGCTCCAATTTCTTTGCAGCTTGTTTCCCAGCCTCTAGAACTTCCTCATGATTGGCCTTCTCCAGGCTTTCATAATCTGTGACGACTTTGTTAGTGATGAGTGAGAAGCCAAAGACTCGAAGTCCACAGTGCCGCGCAACTAGAACTTCTGGTACTGTGCTCATGCCTGATGGGAGGAACAGAGACATCAACTATTAAGATTTGCAAATGGCTCTTCTCACCCTTTAGTCTCATCATTCTTCAGAAAGCATCCTGAGAAGCAGCTAAATTAGTATTGAGCTTATGTGATCCTGGATTGCTTAAAATAAGTGCGGCCTCAGAAGGTCTTACATATTTCTTATAAATATTGCCAAAACCATGAGTTATTTCTGTATTTGTGGTAATTTCAAAGTCCGTTCTAAGGACAGAGGTCTACCTTCCACCCAGAGGTGCAGACGTTGGCTATACTGATGTGTGTTAGAGTATTTCTTAGGAAGAGTCAAATCATGAGTAGGTGATTAGCACTGAGGCTGTTAAGCTCTTGTGCTACTGCTCAGCAGCCTCCCCACTTTGTTTTCCTACAAGTCAGTTTAATTTACCCTTCTATTAAATCAAACCCTCTTTAAGTTCTGTTAAGTCTATAATCTACTTCTCCCCATTGCTCTTTTACCAGATCCTTCCCTCAAGCCTCCAGCCAAAGTCCCCTCTTCTCACCAACAGCATCTGCCCCCAGCTTCTGCAGCAGGCGACACTCTGCCACAGTCTCAAAGTTGGGGCCAGCCAACATCACATAGGTTCCTTCCTGGAGCTCTCGCTTCTCGCCCATTTCTTTCCAGACACTGAAAGCCTTCTGCCTCATATTCCGGTCATAAGCATCAGACATGGCAGGGAAACGAGCTCCAAACCTAGATCAAAGGATGGATTACCTCAGATAAATGAAATTAAATGAACTTGTTCCTAACTCCTAGACAAGTCCTTAAACCCTACCTACTTGGAAACATAGAAGTAAGATACATACCTTTCATCATTGGGCCCTTTGAGAGGGTTCTGACCAGAGAAACCAGGTAGGTTGATATGATCACGGATCAGCATGATGTCTCCAACCTCAAACTTGGGGTTGAGCCCTCCAGCTGCATTGGTGACCACCAGGGTATCCACTCCCAGAAGCCGGAAAACCCTCACCGGGAATGTCACCTCAGAAGCAAAAAATCAAAAAAATTTCAATCTACCTATGCAGATGTGCATAATACACATCATGAAGGAAGAGATAAAAGAGGAACAAAAATCTACCTAGGCCAAATAGGTAGGTAATTGGTATGGCCTAGAAGGGTGTATCTCCCTCCCTGAGTCTTCCCTTCTCTGTACTTCTGGGCCACCACGATGTGAGCAGCTTTCCTCTGCCCAGCCCCTTCCACTCCAGCTGACTACAGACTGAAACCTCTCTTCCTTTAAGTTATGACTGTTGGGTATTTTGTCCCTGCAACAAGAAAGTGATGAGACAGTAATAAAAAGGATAGTGCTCTCTCCCCCTTAGTCCAGATCCAAACAGGGCTATGACCACGATTTACCTGCCAGAGAGAGTATCCTTCATACATGTGGAATCTGCCCTGCATCATCACACAGGCTTTGCCATTCAGGAATCCAAACACCAGTCGACCAGCATGACCTGGCACTGTATACAGACAGGAAAGGACAATGAACGGGAATATGCTTTCACGGAACGTGTACCTCCTGAGCTCTACGATGCACCACTCGGTGTACTCTACATATGAGGTCATGATTAAAGACATTAAAAGTCTGGCGAAGACAATCGCAATCATACAAGTCAACCTGGAATTGGAGCTATGGAGGAAAGGATATTCAGTGTGAACATAAAAAAGGGAAGGTTTTTAGAACAAATTTAAAGAGAATGAGAAAGCCACACTGCAATGGGATAAAAGTGAGTAGAAAATAAAGTGGGTAATACTGAATGCTATAATTATAGGCCTCTCCTAAATCTGTCAGGGAGAAAGGTCTAGATTTGAACCCATGCAATTCTCCTTCCTTATGACCCACACCAGTCCTGTGGGAATGCACAGCCATGCAGATGCCTGTGGGGGCATGGAAATACAAAGATAACTCCCCACAGACAAAATACTGATCTTCACCGTTTCTCTTATCTGGCAATTTCTGATAATGTGTGGCCAATTCATCCCTTAGGGAATTGATGGTCTGGGCAAGGGACCAGAATCAACAGGAAGTGTTTGGAAGTTACGAAGTTACTAGTTACGAAGTTACTAGTAACAGAGCAAAACTCAGTTATGAAAACCCAACTGGAGTATAAAAAAATAAATAGACCTGGGCATGGTGGCCTATAATCCCAGCACTTAAGAGGCTGAGGCAGGAGGATTGCCATGAATCCAAGTCCAACCTAGGCTACAAAGTGAATTTAAGTCCAACCTCAAGCTCATAGAGAGACCCTGTCTCAAAAATAAATAGATAGATAGCTAGATAGATAAACTTAAAATTATCTCTTCACACCCTTCTTATAAGTACTCTTCTTATAAGAGGTAGGAGTGGCAAATGAGCCAGTGTTACTACCATCTCCCTTCGAGAAATATGCCCTCCTTTGGCCCTCCGTCTTTTTAACATTTCCTTCTCTAAACCCTGTTTCCATGCTTCCTGCTCTGGTCTGCCCGTCTTGCTCCAAAAGGATTTTAAATATTTATTGAAGGTCTTAACTATCCAGGAAATGGAGGAAGATTGAAATCTTAAAAAATTAATAAATAAACCAATGGAAGTTAATCATTTGAGAGTAAGTGAACCAAATAAATTAACCTTATCTTTTTTTTTTTTTTTTTTTTTTTGAGACAGGGTCTCACTATGCAGTTCAGGCTGGCCTTGAACCCACTATATAGCCCAGGCTGGCCTAGAACTCCCAGCAATCCACTTGCTTCAGCATCCTGAGTGCTGGGATTACAGGTATGCGCCACCATGCCCAGCTACCTTATCCTGTTTTTTTTTTGTCCACTCTGCCCTTCTGCCTGTTCCTGCTTCTGCCCTGGGAAATTCAATAAACTTATCACATACTTAAAAAAATTAACCTTGTCTTTTTCTTGCCCTGTTTCATGTACCTTTTTTTTCGGACCTGAGAATTGAAACCAAGGCCTTTGCACTGAGCTACATCCCCAGCCATTTTTATTTTTTATATTGCTAAGACATCAAGTTGCCCAAGCTGGGCTCAAACTTGCAATCCTCCAGTCTCAGCCTCCCAGAGTCCTGGGATTATAGGTGTCTGCTGCCTTGTCCAGCTTCGCCTAACCCTTTTCTAAGTCTTTGCCTTAGAGCTTTCTGGCTGCTGCTAGAATGCTGGATATGCTGCCTTTCGACTTCTCAGAGGCCCACCATACATCCCTTTCCCCTCCCAAGAGGTAAATGTGAATTTGGTCTTGTGTATTAACTTGCATGTATGTCTGTAAGAACACAGTGGTCTGTGTGTTCATTTGTTGCTGTGCAGTGTATATATTATCCTAGGCCTGGAGCTAGAGATAGGGAGAGGCCAGACTTTGTCCTGGGAGGCTGTAAATATTATTTTTTCCATTTAAGGTACAGGATGGAGGTAACAAGAGGGATGGGTGTATGGGAGGAGGTGCTTGCAGGGAAAGGTGCTGTGGAGTTTTAAGGAGTGGTAAGTCAGTAAAGCATAGGAAAGATATTGTCTTAGTCACACTGATACATGCGCTATTTTAGGAAATTTTTTTTTTTTTTTAATATGCGGGTACCAGGAGTCAAACTCAGGACCTTGTGCTTGCCAGACAGGCACTTATGCCGCTGAGCTATATCACTGGCCAGGAAATTTCTTTTAGGGGAATTTTGTGGTACTCTTTTTCCCTCTTACAACATTTGATTCTGGTCAAATGCTGGATCCAGGAGTAGTAACACTGACTTCCTTGATTGAATTCCACAGAATCCCATCAATATCTCTCAGTTTCATCCCCTCCTTCTGATTCCCAGTACCTGTGCTTTGGGGAAATTTGGGAATGTCGCTGTAGTCAAAGGACTGGGCCTCAGTTAGTTGGTCAGCCAGACCCCCTAACCCAGAACCACAGATTACTGCCACTTGGGGCCGGTGCTTGGTATGACACAGAAGCCATCGTGCAGTGTTCTGATAATCTTCATATGTAAATCTAAGGGGTAAAAAGAAAATCACAGTGAATTCTACTACCATTCCAAGGGTATCATAGATAAATGACCTTCAGTGCAGAAAGGCTGTCAGGTGTTGAGATATCAGGGAACAGAAAAGCTGGCCCAGAGGTAGCAGTCAGATGCCTGCAGCAAATCAGGCACAAAAATCCCTCGATTTGAAAGCCTAGCAAATGTTAAAGAACTCTGTCTCCACTAACAGCCCCAACTCCTGTGTCGATAATATAAATTTTTTGATTGACAAAAAAAAAAAAAAAAGGAAAGAAAGCAACAGGAACACTCCTAGTAGAGTCTATGTGCCATTCCGAGTTTCTCCCGGATGCTTATTTCTAAGACTCCCAGGTCCCCAAGAACCCGTCATATGGAACTGCAAAGATAACCAAGACCAGAGACTAAACTATTGCAATACAACAGGCCACAACAAATCCACAACAACTTTTTCTGATTTCGCTGTCTGTGATCACCTTCTGCTGTTCTTCCTGGTCCCTGACTACTTCCATCATCTCTTCTCTTCACACCAAAGACTTCTTCCCTTCAGGATTCAAGAGCAAATAATCACCATGAGCCCCTACACTACTAGCAAGAGTCAATCTGGAACTTTTCAGTTCCAACTCTGATTCCTTCACACCCATCTGAAAGGATCGAAGATTGCACTCAGAGGTGGAACTGAGGTGTAACAGAGTTGAACACCACTAATTAACTTTCCAGAGGAAATTCTTTTTCTTCAAAAGCAGAGCCGAGGCAGTGTGTGGTGGCACACACTTGTAATCCCAGTATTTGGGAGGCTGAGACAAGAGGATCGCCTGCCAGTTTGAGGCCAGCCTGGGCTACACAGTGAGTTCAAGGCCAGACAGATAGCAAGATTCTGTCCCAAAACACACACACACACACACACACACACACACCACCACCACCACCACCAACAACAACAACAATAACAACAGCAAAAAGCAGTGGCTAGGAGCCAGGCACAGTAGTGAGCACCTGTGGTCCCACTTGCCAGGCTGATGGGAGATTTCTTAAGCCCCCGTAGTCTAGCCTGGGCAGCACAGCCAGACCCTGTCTCAAAAACAAAACAAAGCAAAAAAGCCTGGGAAACCAGACAAAATTCCACAATAAATCAGACTACCCTCAGGGAAGTAGCTGGGTAACAGGTTGGGGGAGGCAATAAAGCCAATAAGGTTGGTAACAAATTAACCAATAACATGCATCCAGAAGAGGTGAAAAGAAAATGAAAGGAGGGTCCAGCCATTACCACACAGCTCATAGGACTTCCTAATTGGTGTCCATCGCCCAAGCACTCCCTTGGTTCTCGGTCATCCAAAAGACACAGGGTGATCCCTATGCTGGTGACTTCGACTGGGAATTCCAGCACCAAAGCAGAGAAAGGTTTTTCAAAGGGGTAGGGTGGAAAAGAATGGTGTGCGCTGTTCTGCTCAGTGAACAAAGATTTTCTTCTCTCCCTGGAGACTCCATTCCCAACTGGTGAATTTGACTTCCAGCCTGGAGGGTAGGAAGGAGTTGGCAAGGGAGGTGCACTACCCTTCCTCTAATAGAACTCTAGCCTTGAGCACCAAAAGCACCTGTCTTCAGCTAGACCCTGAGATGATCACCCGTGAAGAGCATACGGGGTGGGGAGGCAAGTCTGCGGTGTGGAGTGAGGAGTGTGCCTTGCATCCCTAACACACGCACACAGACGAACGCAAAACAGTTCCTTTAGGAGCAGCCTGCACTGCACAAACCTGTCCCCTTCCTGCTTCCGCGGGGCCAGCCCGGCTCGATTCCCGCACGCGCCCTGCCTCGCTGTCTGCCCCACTGTTCTGTCCCTCTGAGCCTGGCACCGGGCTCCGTGCCAGGCCGCTCCACGTCTCCAGGGTGCTCGCTCCCTCTCCCTGGCCCCTGCGGACCAAGGTGCTACGTTCCCCGGTTTCGATGACAGTTATTTCCCCTCCCCAGAGGCCTCAGGGTTCTCCGGGCCTGATGCTCTTCTCACCCGTCCTCCATGGTCCCGCCAACGCGCTCCCAGAGATCCTGCTCTCCTTTGCGGCCCGGCCCTTCGCGGCGATCGATCCGATCCGGTGGAGCTAGGTGGCGGTCCCCGGGTCTGCGCAGTTAACTCCCGGTGCCCTCGGTGCTGGTTTTTATCTCCAGCCCCAGCGGCCCCAGCCACTGGTAGCCAAGCAGGCGGGCCGGCCCTATCTCCATGGTGACGCACACCCTCCTGCTCGAGGCTGAGCTGAAAATCCAATCAGAATTCTTTCCAAAGCTGAAAGCTCTCCAGCTGGCGGGAAGCATTTTATCCTCGAGCCCTTTCACCGTCCCAGGGTCCGGGCCTCCAGCAAAGGAGGCCTAAGGGGAGAGAATGCTAGAAGAGGAGTGCCGAGTCCCCTCGAACCGTTCGTCTGCAACCCCATTCCAGGCTGTGTTTACAGCAAACAGCAAGAGATTTGAAAAGAGAAAATTTCAAGCCTCCAACTGTGCAACCCAAGAATAAAATGAAGAAAGCCAGCCTCTTGGGTTGCTTCCTGGACAAGGGAAGCAGGGTCACCCTGGCTACTACAGTGTTGACCTGGAGGCTGCAGGGTTTGGGGAAAACACTTCTAGGTCCAGATGGGAGAAGAAGAAGTTCTAGTGCAAGGATTTTTGGATCCTAGACAGGATTGCAACAGGGTGGATGGTGCGCTGTATTGGATCCAAGCAATTCCCGTAAATACAGGACTCTTCCCAAGATGAAAATTCCTGTATTTGTAAGAGTTCATCTGCTGCTCCTCCCACTCTAGAAGTTTAACCAATTTTGCATCAAATCATATGCATCAAATCCTTGTATCAAATGTATCAACCACATGCATCAAATGTATCAATCCATGTATCAAACCACATGCATCAAATCCTTGCTTAGCTCTTGGCATCCTCCAGCTTTTCCCTATCCTGAACTCCAAGCCTTCCTGCTTGCCCTTTTACCCATCACCAAAACTCAAGTCACTGTTTTCTAACGTGTTTTTCTCATTTAAGAAATATTTGTTGAGCATCTACTATGCAACAGAACTGTTCTAGTGTTGTGAAAGTAAAAATAATATCTGTAAAGAAAAAAAAAGTGTGTTTAGGAGAATTGGGCCTAACACTAAAGAAGTGGTTTGTTCTGTCATGATTATTGTTATTATTACTATTCTTATTCCTCCAGTTATTTCAGCAGCGATAACAACAGATTGGTATAAAAGTAAAGTCTCACTTTAGTAATGAGACTATATGCTAGGCATGGTGGCACACGCCTGGAATCCCAGCACTCAGGAGACTGAGGAGGACTGCCATGAGTTTGAGGCCAGCCTGGGTTACATAGTGAGTTCAAGTCCATCCTGAGTTACAGAGTGTGATCTGGTCTCAAAAAACAAAAAACAAACAAACAAAAAACAGGAAGTCCAAACCTAATCGATTAATTTCAATAGACTTTGTCTAAAGTGTATATAAAACAAAAAAAGATGATCTACAATACATATACAAAAGAAAAACTGTGGGACAAGGTTCAATTTTCTGTAGTATTTTTCTGGCAAGATATGAAAAACAGGTGAGATTACATTTCACCAAAGCAATGTACTATTATTTGATGGGCAAAGACAGTTTGTCAGTGGGTACACTGAGCAGGGTGGCATAACCTTCAGAACACACTTTACCTTTTTTGTTTGCTTATTTACTTGTTTGTTTTGATTATTGTGCTGGGAATACACCCAGGGCCTCACACACACTAGGCAAGTGCTACACCACAGCCCCCATACTTAACTCTGACTCAAGTTCTGCAACTAACCTTCTACATATGCACTTGGATTTTAATTGGCTTTATTGTTGTGGTTTTGTTTGTTTGCTTTTGCAGTAGTACTGGGAATGGAACCCAGGAGCACTTTACAACTGATATATATATATATATATATATATATATAAATGAAAAGGGCTGGTATATATATATACATACCAGTACTGGTATATACTATATATATATATATATATCAGTATATATATACTATACATATATACACCAGCCCTTTTCATTTGTTGAGACAGGGTCTTGTTGAATTACCCAGGCTCATCTTGAACTTGTGATCCTCCTGTCTCAGCCTCTGGAGTAGCTGGGATAATAGGCATATGCCACCACACCCAGCTGGACCCCTTTTTCACCTGGATTCTCCAGTGGAATCCTGAGAAGAGCCTGCCTCATGAGGTCTAGCAGGCTCCTTAGATCACATATTTGCTTTGTGGTCTGTCAAACAAGGTTACGCAGACTTCAGGTTGCATTAAATCCTGTCTGGGCTCTGTCCTGTGCCCGTCTTTGGCAACCCACCTTCATCTGTCTTATTGTTCTCCTCAGAGGCTTTCAACCACTAATGGGTACAGATTCATGTGGTTTTCTTTTTATATATTTATCTGTTGCACTGTAAACAGAGATACTTGGTGGCCAAAATATGTGAAGTACTATTTATATATCTTTTATTTCCTATTATGCTATCCCAGACCATATCTTCATACTTTTAATTCTGTTTCACTGTTCGCAACCCCAAGTCCAGAGTTCCCGATTTTGCAGTTCACAGTGAACTTAGTATTTCAATAGTTTTTTCGTAGCATCTCTGGCCTGTAGTCTCAGCTGCTCAAGATGCTAAGAATGGAAGATCACCTGGGTATGGTGACCCCAGCACTCCGGGGGGCGGATGCAGGAAGACTGCAAGTTCCAGCCCAGAGTGTGCAATTTGGCAACTTAGTGAGACTCTCTCAAAATAAAAAATGAAAAGAGCTGGGGCTGTAGCTCAGTGTGAAGACCCTGAGTTCAATCCCTAGAACTGAAACAGAGAGGTGAGAGAGAGGATCACTTGAGCCCCTGAGTTTAACACCAGACCAGGCAACATAGTAAGATCACAATGATCACAAATAAATAAAAATTCCGTGGTGCTCCTGTTAGCTTGCATGCCGGTGTGGTTTGGGACATATGGCCCCAGTCACTCCATTGCCACCTCATTCCTGAACTGACGTGGTATAAATTAGTGGGGTGTGTAATCAAATTACCTGTGTATAAATTGTATCTCTACCCCTTGCTTATCAGCTGTGTGATCCTAGGCAAGTACAATTCCTACTATGCCTTATTTTTTATCAACTGTAAAATGGTGATTTTAATAGTACTTACTATGTTGCGATACCATTTAAAACACCTGTTAAGTGTTTAGAGAAGTGCCTGGTGTTATAATAAAGCCAGAGTAAATGTTGACTATTATTATTCCCCATTGTGTCTTTTTCTTTTTGATTTTCCTAGAGTTGCTCAACCATAAATTAGATTTTTAAAAATTAGAGGTATATTCAGCCTACCAAACTTGCCTGTGTGGTGGTGCACACCTGTAATTCCAGTATTCCAGGAGGCTGAGGCAGGAAGCAGGAGGATCACAAGTTCAAACCCAGGTGAGGCAATTTAATGACTTAGTGAGACTCTGTCTCAAAATTTTTTTGAAAAATGGGCTGGAGATATAGTTCAGTGTGAAGTCCATGGGTCCAAACACAGTACCAAAAAAAAAGAAAAAAAAAAAACTCAACTGGAATCCCACACTATTCACATGTGACTATTTAATCTTAATAAAATTAATTTAAATGGCATAAAAATAAAAATTTAGTTCCCTACTTGTATTAACTACATTTCAACTGCTACATTAACTATATTTCAACCAGTAGTCACATCTAGCCAGTGGCTACCATACTGCATAGCATAACATTTTCTATTATCACAGAAAGTTCTGTTGTACTTTTGTTTTTAGGATTTTTAATTTTCATTTTCACCCTTATCTTTTCTAGTCACCCATTAAAGAAGTTGGCACTGTGTTTTATTCTTTACTTGTAGGGTAAAGTCATTTTTATGGTTCCTATAATTGAGAACTAAACAATCATCAACGTTAGGGTGATTATAGTTTATTACTGCTTATTACTCTTTCTTTCTTATCACCATTCTATCCGCAGAGACACTCCTGTGTCTAAACACATACTTAATAACACACCCATCCCCCATCCTCAACATCAAGGAGACTGTAAAACAGAAGTGGCAGAGACAGGTTCTAAGTCACTGGGTACTGCCTTGTGGAATGGGGAGATGTCTCCAGATAGCGACTTCAATTGTAAGTAACTACAGAAGCAGGCTCAGCTTCTATAATTCTACAAGAATTTCTTTAAATTTTATTTTTAGATAAGGTCTTGCTGTATAATTCAGGCTGGTGTGATACCGACTACATAGCACAGCTATCCTCAAACTCATGATCTTCCTGCCTTAGCCTCCTAAGTGCTGGGATTACAAGTATGTGCCACCACATCTGGTTTCTATAAGAACTCTAGCTAGGCGTGGCTGAAATCCCAGCACTCGGGAGGCTGAGGCAGGAGGATTGTGGCAAGTTTGAGGCCAACCTGGGCTACATTAGGAGTTCAAAGCCAGCCTGAACTATATAGCGAGACCCTGTCTCAAAAAAAAAAAAAAATCTAAAAAGAATTATAGTATCTTTTCTTTTTTTTTGAGACAAAAAGTCTTGTTGTGTAGTTAAGGCTGCCTTGAACTCACTAGGTAGCACAGGCTGGCCTCAAACTTGCAGTGATCCTCCTGCCTCAACCTCGAGAGTGCTGGAATTATAAGCGTGCGCCACCACACCCAGCTTCCTTTCTATTTTTCACCCTCCCTCTTTCTACCTCCTCCCTCTAAATATAAAGGAGTATAGGTGGGAAGATGGGAATTCAAAGCAGTACTTTCTATGGCAAGTCTATAAACCTGGGAAGACATTACCCTTCTGCAAAAATAAGTACATATTAGCCAGTGTTGCCCTACCTTATGCCCCAACACCATGCCCAAAGAATTCCACTTAATTAAATCTGTTAGTATGAATATTGAGATCATCAGGCTGTGGGAAGGGGGGCACAGTAGCCAAGAGTGAGTGCTTCTGAAGTTTTGTTCTTATTTTCTGCTTTCCCGTGGTGGTACAGGGTCATCCATAAGCTTGTGACTCTTGCCCTTCTCTGTGGAGTTTTCCCTCAGGACTGTCCCCCTAAATCCAGGGTGAGGAATCTTTGATGGGGTTTGGGATAGGTGATTTAAGAAAAATCCATAAACTCCTGGTGTCTCTCCCTATTCCCCAAATCAGCATTTGGCCATTCCCCAAATTGGTAAACTCATGCAATTGGCAGCATTTCTGTATGCATAACTCTCAGCTCTCAGTGAAACTTTTGTCATCCGTCTTAGTTACTTTTCTCATTGCTGAGACAAAATACCTAACACCCAAGGTTAAAGGGGAAAAGGTTTATTTGGCTCACAGTGTGTAGAGGTTTCAGTCCACAATCGGCTGGCTCCAAGGCAGGGTGTCACGGCAAGTTGTGAACTCCAAAGAGCATGGGTGGCTCCACCCCCGTGGCACTGCCAATGGTTGTAGCTCCCATGGCTTCTTTGTTTAGCTGTCTTTCCTCATTTCTTGCAGCTTTTCTTGGATGATCCACGTTCCTGGCTTCTCCAACCTTCTGGGATCTCCACTGCACCTTTGGCTTCTCACTCACCACTTCACACACTGCCTGGCCTCCTAAGCCTTCCTCTGAAATATGGGTGGAAGCTTTCCTGACCCCACAACTCTTGCATTCTGCATGCACCTAAAACCAGCACAATGTTGAGGCTGCAAAGGGTGGAGTCCTGCTGCTTCTTGTGATATACCAGGCCACCTTTTCAGCAATCAAGAAATCCTCTGCTCTATCTTTGCAGTCCACAGCTTTACTGGAGCTTACTTTCTGGCCAAACACACAACATTTTAAATCATCCTGCTGGGCTCTTTGCTCCTGATTCTCAACATAAATCTGGCCAAAAGCCCCCAACAGTAACCATGCCACCACCTCAACATTTGACTGCCTTGAAATTTCTTCTGCCAGATTAATTAACCCATTGCTCTTAATCTCAGTCTCAGGCAAAGTCTCTGGACATGAGAAAAATGCAGACAAACTTTCTGCTGAGGTATAACACACATCATCTAGAGTCCAACAACTAATGCAGTCCTCCTCAGCAGAAACCTCTCAACCCTGGTTTTCACCAGCACAGTTTCTATCAGCCTTCTGGTTTTCTTTCTTTTGGGGGAAGGTTGAGACAGGGTCTCACTATATAGTGCAGGCTGGCATCAAACTCATAGTGATCCTCCTGCCTCAGCCTCCTGAGTGCTGGGATCACAGGTGTGAGCCTTCTGGTTTTCTGAGCTCTAACCATAATTTCCCATCAAGTACCACCTAAGGTGTTCCAGCTTTACTTTTTCAACCAGCATCTCTGGCATTTCCACACCTTTCCAAACTCTTCCCACAAGCCAGTCCCAAAGTCTCCTGAACCATATGATCAGTTACAGTCACAGCAACAACCCCACTTCTCTGGTACCAAATTCTGTCTTAGTTGCTTCTCTTATTGCTGAGACAAAATACCTGACACCCAGAGTTAAAGGGGAAAAGGTTTATCTGGCTAACAGTTCATAGAGGTTTCAGTCCATAATAGTCTGGTTCCAAGGCAGGGTGGCATGGCAGACAGGCATCACAGAGAACAGTTCATGGCACCAACAAAATAACAAAGCAACAAGGGAAGAACCTTTACCGTGGCTTTCTGCCACTTATATTGTATCCAGGCTACTTAGGGTGGGTAGCACTCACTCCCTTAATCCTAGTGTCCTTGAGCTTAGCACTGTACCATGAATCAATCCCAGTGTCACACACTCTAGATCCAGCAACCTCTGAAAAAGCCCCACCTATGACTGCATGAGGCTTTGGAGGGACATCAAGACACAAGCCATAACATTTACTAACTTCAAAAATTAGATAATAAAATTTGTAAAAATAAAAAAATAATAAATAATATAGCTGGGTGTGGTGGTGCACACCTGTGATCCCAGCTCTCAGGAGGCTGAGGCAGGAAGATCACTACAAGTTTGAGGCCAGCCTGGGCTACATAGTGAGTTCAAGGCCAACCTGGACTACATAGTGAGACCCTGTCTCAAATAAATAAGTAAAAAATAAAAAGGTCTGGGTATATAGCTTAATGTGAAGACCCTGACTTCAATTCTAGTACCAAAACACAATAAGCAAATAAATGAAAGTTTTCCCTACCTGTTCTGGTTAGACAGAAATGATCTTTTTTTTTTTTTTTTTTTTTTTTTTTTATTTTTTTATGTGGGTACTGGGAGTTGGCCTCAGGACCTCACTCTTGCCAGCAAGTGCTTGTGCTGCTGAGCGATATCACTGGCCCTTTTTTTTCCTTTATGTGGGTACCAGGAGTAGAACTCAGGACCTTGCGCTTGCTGAGCAGGTGCTTATGCCACTGAGCTATCTCACCAGCCCCAGAAATGATCTTTTAAAAAATATTTTTGATAGGGCCGGTGAGACGGCTCAGCGGCTTAAGCGCCTGCCTTGCAAGCGCGAAGGCCCGAGTGCGACTCCCGGAACCCACATACGAAAAAAGGGGCCGGTGATATCGCTCAGCGGCACGGGTGCCTGTTGGCGCGTGAGGTCCTGAGGTCATCCCCCCGGTACCCACAAAAAAAAAAAAAAAAAATTTTTTTTGATATATTTTAGATATACATTATAATATTCATCATAGGGAATTTGTACCTGTACATAATATATCTTGCTTCCTATTTTTTTCTCATTCCCCTCCCCTCCCTACAACCCCTCTTCCCCTCCTTATTTACAAGTTTGTTTCCATTTTTTCCTTTTTTGTTGTCCCTTCCTTCCTTCTCCCCTCCCCCTCCCTTGTTCCCCTTCTCACTTGAATACTTTCTTCCCATTTCCCAGTATCTATTATACATTTTTGTCCTTATTTACACTTTCGGTTTCTTACACCAGAGAAACAATGCAATATTTACATGTATCCAATTTATTTCACTTAAGAGTATGGTCTCAAGGTGCATCCATTTTTCTAGAAATATCTCAAGCTTATCCTTCTTTATGGCATAGTAGTATTCCATTGTATAAAAAAACCCCTATCTTCTTTATCCATTCATCCACTGATGGGCATTTGGGCTGTTTCCAAGATTACAAACTGTGTCACTATAAACATGGGTGTGCATATATCGCTGTGGTATGATGCTTTTAATTCTTTCAGGAAGATACCAAGGGGAATAGCTGGGTCAAAGGGAGGCTCTAGTTTTAGCTTTTTGAGGAATCTCCACACTGATTTCCACAATGGTTGCACTGGTCTACACTCCCACCAACATCGGAAAAGGCTGGCCTCAAACTTGCAGTTATCTTCCTGCCTCAACCTCCAGAGTGCTGGGATCACAGGCATGTACCACCACACCTGGCTGTCAGTGTTGTTTTAATTTGCATCTCTCAAATGACCAGTGATGTTGAACATCTTTTCATATATTTATTTGCCATTTCTACCTCTTTATCTGAGAAGTGTGTATTCATTTCAGATACCCATTTTTGAATTGGGTCTTTAAATTTGAGGGGTCTGATTTTTTTTTAGTTCTGTATATATTCTACATATTAGTCCATTGTTTGAGGAATAGCTGGCAAACATTTTTTTCCCACACTGTGGGTTGTCTCTTCACTCTGTTGGTGGTTTCTCTTACCATGCAAAAGCTTTTTAATAAGATGAGATCCCAGTTGTTAATTCTTTTTGATAGTTCCTGTCTGATCAGGGTTTTGTCCATAAAGTCTTTACCTACACCAATGTTTTCAAAAGTTTTACCTATTCTGTCTTCCAGCAGATTTAGTGTGTTTTGATATTTAGATCTTTGCCCCATTATGGTTTTAGTTTAGTACATGGTGAAAGATATGGGTTTAGTTTTAATCTTCTGCATGTGGAAAGCCATTTTTTCCAGCACCATTTATTAAAGAGGCTTTCTTTCTGTGAAGGTGTTTGGCTCCTTTATCAAAGATAAAGTGGCTGAGTATATTTGCAGTTGTCTCTACATCTTCTAATCTGTTCCCTTGATCCTCAGGTCTTTTTTTGTTTTGTTTTGTTTTTGTCAGTATCATGCTGTTTTTATCACAGTAGTATAATTTCAAGTCAAGGATTGTGATGCCCCCTACCTTGCCTTTGTTGCCCAGAATTGCTTTTGTTCTTCTAGGTCTCTTCTGGTTCCAAATGAATTTTAGGATTGTTTGTTCTAATTCTGTGAGATATGCTATTGGTATTTTGATCGAGATTGTGTTAAATATGTATAACAATTTTGGAAGTATGACCATTTTCTTATTCCTACCCAAGAACAAGGGATGTCTTTAGATATGATCTTTCCTTGAATTTGAATTACATTGTTTGAATATAGGCAGGCATTATGATTTGCTATGACCACTAATGTGGTAGTAATGAAGTTGTGATAGTACTGGAGTTCAAGTGGGTTCAGACAACATGAAGCCAGGTGTGGTGGCCCACATTTATAATCCCAGCCCTCTGGGAGGCTAAGGCAAGAAGACTGCAAGTTTTAGGCCAGCCTGGGCAACTTGGTGATTTAGAAACCCTGTCTCAAAATTTTAAAATGTTAAAGGGAGGGGTCTCTGGGGATGGAGCTCAGTGCAAAAGCCTTGGATCCAGTCCCAAAGAAAAAAGGGAGGGAGGGAGCAAGGGAGGGGAGGGAGAGAAAGGAAGGAGAGAGTGAGAGAGCGTAAGAGAGAACAAGCAAGGCAAAAAAGACATAAAAGGAGATTGCTAGTGGGCAAGGACTGGCCAGCACTGCACCTTTTCTTATTACTGGACCCTCTGGGCTCTGCTTTGGTGTTTCTCATCTGGAGGGTTCTTCTTGAAATGACAGTCATCCCAGCCTTATTCTCAGTCAAAGAAACTGCACTGAAAATGTTGCCATTCTTAGAAATCGGACGTTTCCCAAATCATGAACTCACAACTATCTCCCTTTGACCTCTTAGTTCTCTTTCCCTATACTATGGCCTTTCCCATACTGTATTTGCTAAGAGAGATTATTTCAGTAGCCACAACACAAAGACCTCTTGGTGATTCACCTTTAACTATCATCCACCATTAATCCCAAAATAATAATCCTACATTTACATAAATAAGGAAGACTTCCCAAACCATTCCTCTTTGAACAAAAAGCTATTCACCTTTACACAAACTCCTACTCTGCCATAAAAGCATCCAACAAAGCTGAAATGAAGAAAAGTTCCCTTCAACTTAAAAGGAACCCTATACATTTCATTTGTGGGAACCCACTTTGTAGAGCATCTTGATAGGTTTGAAAAAGAGCAGTCTTACCTCCTCTACTGGGCATGTTGAGCAAGGATGAATATAGGCAAACAGGAGTAGTAGGTATATCAGCTAGCTGTATGTTTAAATGAGCACTCTAGGTTTTTTTCAGTCTTTTTTAGGCTAAGGACAAAGATAAAACAAATCTAGCTGGGCGTGATGGCACATGCCTGTAATCCAAGCACTTGGGAGGCTGATGAAGGAGGATTGCAAGGAGTTCGAGGCCAGCATGAGCTGCACAGTGAGTTCAAGGCCAGAGTGAACTACAGAGGAAGACCTTGTCTCTGCCCCAGAAAAAAAAGTTAAGACAAATCTAAGAGTGTGTCAGCCAAACAAGGTGATTTATACATTGTTGGATTTACTGGTTAATTCAACTAACAACACGCATACTTGTTAAGGGTCGATGGTCATTACACTGAGTAAAACTAGAAGCTCTCTTTCCAGTAGCGGAGACATGCATAAAAAGGAAGCACTACAATTTTTTTTCCAGTGCTAAGAATCACACCCAGGTGCTGGTGAATGCTAGGCAAGTGCTCTCACTGATCTACAGCCCCAACCCCAATTTCGCAATTTGATGGGGGGGGGGTAGACTGCAGGGACCATTCCTGAGGAACAGTCTCATGTCTTGTCCTAAAAGAGACTTCAGTGAGAAAGGCAGAGTGATATAATCTTTAATTTTTTTTAACCCATTTCTTCCCGGTACATGATTACCTTTGATTCCCCCACCTCTACTGGGAGATCGAAAACAGGGTTGAGCTACAACTCCATCCCTCTTTTTTTTTTTTTTTTTTAAATCTTGAGACAGGGTGTCGCCAAATTGCTATATTACCCAGGCTGGGCTCGAGAACTTGGGATCTTTCTGCCTCAGTCTCCTAGAGTGCTGGGATTACAGGCACACGCCACCACGCCTGTCCACCTTGGTTTTAGCATTTCTTGACTGGAGAAGCTTAACGTCCCCTACTGTTTGAATAACACTCCTGCCGGCTACCCGAACAGCCAAGATTCTGCAATCTGCAATGACTGGACTACAATGCTTAGTCCACGCCCCTCATGTTCTGGCGCTAAGTTTGAGCCAATAAAGTTGTGCCTTACGGATCACTGGGCCAAGGGAAAGAAGTCACCAACCAACGGGCGGCCACCCACAACGCAAAGAAGTCTTTTAGTGGAGTCTTCGGTCCAATGAGAAGCAGATGACGCGCAAGGACAGAAGGCGCGAAGCTTCCGGACACCATAACCAGTGAGGAGAAGCAGTCCAGCCCCACCTCCTGGTCTGGAGGTAGCGCGATGGGCCACACTTCCAATAGCCAGCGGAACATCGAGTCACGTGCAGTTTTTGCACGCTCAGCCTCTCTTCGAAGGTCATGTGACAGTGACGTTACGCAGCGTTCGCCAATGGAGAAGGAGAGTTGCCTTCACAGACCGGGAACTGGGTCACCTACACCAATGACAGCGCGGCGGGGGCGGGGATAACCTGTCGCGTGCTGCGGGACGGAACTGGGCGGGGCCGCCCGCTAGCTGCGGGGCGAGTTGGGAGCCGGGCGCGCAGGCGCCTGGGGGACCCGGTAGCAGCGGCGACGGTGGCGACGGCGGCCAAGGGAGCTGAAGAGCTGACCCCGGAGGGAGACAGCCATGGCGGCAGATGGAGAGCGTTCCCCGCTGCTGTCCGAGCCCATCGACAGCGGCGCTGGCGGCAACGGCTTAGTAGGGCCGGGCGGGAGTGGGGCTGGGCCCGGGGGAGGCCTGACCCCCTCCGCACCACCGTACGGAGCCGGTAAACATGCCCCGCCCCAGGGTAAGCCGGGGCGGGCCCGAGTTGTTCCCGGGGGTACGCGGAGAGGCGGGAGGGGCGGGGCGGAGGCGGGGCCCGAGCGCCAGGTGCAGGACTGTGGCACCTGTACCGCGGAGACACCTGCTTCCCTCTGCAACCTCTCCCGAGCCTGGGAACGGAGGAGTTTTCCCAGGAGGCTGATGAAAGCGCCGAGTATGAGAAGCCCGCTGAGCTTCGTCAGGAGGGTTGAAGATCAAATAGAGCGTCCTGCCCCTGTGGAGCTTCAGTGAGGGGTTTTGCAAGTGATCCCAGCCCCTTCTTTTTATCTGGTTCGTCTTTAGCATTTCCCCCGTTCCCTGAGGGGCATCCAGCGGTGTTGCCTGGGGAGGACCCACCCCCTTACTCGCCTCTGACCAGTCCGGACAGTGGGAATGCCCCCATGATCACCTGCCGAGTCTGCCAGTCTCTCATCAACGTGGAAGGCAAGATGCATCAGCATGTAGTCAAATGTGGTGTCTGCAATGAAGCCACTGTGAGTTATACATATCTACAAAATGGGCCCCGTTTCCTGGATCCTCCTTCTGATCTCGATTCTAGTTCCTGACTAAGGGCTCTTCATGACACTCAGTTTCAGTTCTAGGAGTCTCGTATAGCCATTTCCCCATATAGCCAACTCACCAAAGCTAATGTTCACTTCACCTTCACGCTTATCCTGGATATTTAAATGTAGTTCTATTTGCAAATCTCATGTGTCTCTTCATTTCTCCTCCCTGGCTAGGACCCTAACTCACTGACATTTTCCAAGAAAGTGTGCTTGGAATTGGAAGGGATTGGGATTAGAGGTTTGCTTGCTGATGTCTCCATTGTTCTTTAGCCAATCAAGAATGCACCCCCAGGGAAAAAATATGTTCGATGCCCCTGTAACTGTCTCCTTATCTGCAAAGTGACATCCCAGCGGATTGCCTGCCCTCGGCCCTACTGGTAAGAGACATAAGATGGGGAAGAGTATAGAGAAAATTGGGAAGCCAAAAAAAAAAAAGATGAATGTTTATAGAAAATGTAAAGGTGAGAGAGCTTGGTGTTAACAAGGAAAAAAGCTGATGAAGCATTGTGCCCTGGAAATACTGTAATATGGCTATCTTCATCTCAGTGAAGAGTGGGATGAAATTGTTCTGTAGAAGTGTAGCAAGGGAGGGCATGAATTATCCTGAGATGAAAGGGGAATTGGAGACCTGAAGTTTAAGTAGTACTCTTTCTCATAGATTCTCTGGTGTAAGATTGGGGGACTTAAAGTAAGGAAACTTGACAGAGAGGCAGGGAGTGGGGATGTGAAGGAGGGACAGTGTGGGGATTTTTAGAACTAAAATCTTTCACATATAGTATTTTTTCCTATATAGCAAAAGAATCATCAACCTGGGGCCTGTGCATCCAGGACCTCTGAGTCCAGAACCACAGCCAATGGGTGTTAGAGTCATCTGTGGACACTGCAAGAATACTTTTCTGGTGAGGAGGGAATATTGGGATACCATAACAATGTAGCGAACTCTGAAAAATTCTGTCCACATTTCCCCCCATTCTCCCATGTCCCAAGGTTCTCATTGAGAAAGACGTTCCTTCTACAATTACTTTTTCTTTCTCAATAGTGGACTGAGTTCACTGACCGAACCTTGGCACGTTGCCCCCATTGCAGGAAAGTGTAAGTGAATAGGGATTGATTTGGCATTTGGTGATGTGTGGAACAACAGCACCAGAGCTGTTATAACTGTCAATTTGTTTGCTTCTTCACAGGTCATCTATTGGGCGCAGGTATCCAAGAAAGAGATGTATCTGCTGCTTCTTGCTTGGCTTACTTTTGGCAGTCACAGCCACTGGGCTTGCTGTGAGTAACCTTGACCCAACCCTTTTCATTCATCAGCTTCACCACAGGCTAAGATTTGGGAAATGGGTAACCTAAAAAAAAGTGACAATGGGAGGTTTAAGGTACAGATAAGCTGAAGTCACATAACTGTCTTATTACTAAAAAAATTATAAAAAAAATTCTTTCTATAGAGGTCAGGGCAGTGGAGAAATGGTTTAAACTGAGTTGCTACTAGGCCTACTTCAGACTAAGAAATAGTGACAGATGTCTGGAATAGTATAACTATTTTCCTGCTCAGGGGAAGGAACTGAATAACTTGGTCTTTCAGTTGTCCCTGAAGGTGTTTACTTGTGGATAGGGAACAGGGACTGAAATGAATTGTGGTACTATTCCTAGGCTTCTCAGTAGTAGTACATGAAGAGTAACCTCATTTTTTTCTCCTTTCATCAGTTTGGCACATGGAAACACGCACGACGATATGGAGGTATATATGCAGCCTGGGCATTTGTCATCCTGTTGGCTGTGCTGTGTTTGGGCCGGGCCCTCTACTGGGCCTGTATGAAGGTCAGCCACCCTGTCCAGAACTTCTCCTGAGCACCTTGATGATCCACAGACTGTGCCTGGCCCCTTCCTGGTGGGGACAGTGACACTACAAAAAGTTGGAGTAAAAGGCTCCCTGGGCTTCTATAAGGAAGCCAGGCAGCTGCCTTCCCTTTCCCAGGGGAGAGGTAGGAAGGAACCAGGCCCTCACTTAGGTTTGGAGGGGTAGATAAAACCACTGCTGGTCTTCTGCTTTCCTCCAAGGGTTGCTGTGTTTAGGGTGAAGTGGGCAAGGTATTGCCCCTGAACCTGGGTCCTACCGATGGTTCTAGTCTTGTCCTTCCTATATGCTCCCTGAGAGCCACTCCTGTCCCTTATACATTCCAGGGCAGGGTGGGGGTGGGTAGCCCTGGGGGTTCCCCTCCCTCTCATGCACCACTTAGGACCTTGCTGCTATTGCACTTCCCTAGGGGCTGGCTCTGACCTCAGTACCCTGTCTCCTCTCCCCACAGTCCATGTCCTGTGGGGGTAGGGTCAGCCGCTGCTCTGTACAGAACCACAGGAACTGATGTGTACATAATTATTTAATGTGGGGTATACTCCCCCAGTCCATGTTTCCCTTAATTCCTCCTTCCAACCTTCCTTACCCCCCACCCCAGTTGCAGTATTTAACTGGGCTGGGTAGGGCTGCTGTGTCCGAAGGTTAGGGACTTATCCAATCCAGTGCTTGTAAATAAACAAGGTCATGACTAACCTTTTTCAGTTGTTAACTTGTATGAATAAAGAGGAGGGAAATTTGTAGCCCTACTGAGGGGTAAAACATAAACACAGCAAGGCTGAAACTATGGCCTTTTATTTACACATGGATAGTTTGAAAGAAGTCATCAGAAACTTTTCTTTAATGTAAGGGGGATCCACAAAGACGAAACCTTGGGCTTACACCTGTCACTGGTGCCTGGTCAAAGGACTCATATTCTCATAGAAGAGAGTGGATTTTTAAAGAGAGCTATTAAAGGAGGACTATTTGTATGGGGGGGCTATTCCCAGGCTCACAGTGATTTGGAGAATGTGTCACAGTGCTAAGTACAGGGTGATGGGACAGTGATCACTGCCAAGGGCCTTGGAACGGATCTTGCTGTCACACAATGCAGGTAAAAGCGAATGGGACAACAAAAAGTAATCAAGGCGCCAACCTACATTCTTGGACCGAGCATTCATCATGTAAGTCCAAAAGGTGTAGGCATAGGCAGCATTAGGGTAGAGGTGACGAAAGCTGTCGGCCAGTGGCACAGCCTGCAGCAGTTCCCCAAAGCCTTGGCGCTCCTGTGGAGTGAAGCCAGCATTCTTTTTGTTTCCCTTGGGGTTACGAAGGTCAATTTCTTCGTGAGCCACATTGAGGTCCCCACATAGTACAAGAGGCTTGCGGGAAGCCAAGCCCTTCAGGAACTTGCGAAAGGCTTCATCCCAGCGCTGCCTGTACTCCAGCCTTACCAGACCCCGGCCTGCATTAGGTACATAGGCTGTAACCAGCACGAATGAGTCAAATTCAGCCACAATCACCCGGCCTTCCTGGTCATGTTCCTCCTCACCTAACAGAAATGAAGAGTCAGTATTAAAAAAATAAGAAAAGCAGGAAAAGATTGAAACACTGAAGCAGGGTTGGAGTATTAACAATTGGTTTAGAAGAGCCCAGGCATTAGAAATCAATAGGGCCTCACCAATGCCATAAGAGACTTTGAGTGGGCACTGACGGGACAGTAGACCCACACCACTATATCCTTCCTTGTCAGAAGGCGCTGACCAGTACTGATGGGATAGTCCAGACAGCTCTTGAAGCTCAGCTGGGAGTTTGTTCTCTGAACATTTGGTCTCTTGGAGGCAGAGGATATCTGGGGCTTCTTCCTTTACCCACTGTGAGTAAAAACAAAGGCAGAAAAAGTATTAATTCAACAGATGTATTTACTGCACAGTTCATGTGGTAAATACTAGCTGTACACACAAATCTTGTGCATAAGGAATTCAACAAATTGTTAATACTTAAACGATTGTCACTGAGAACGAAGGGAATTAAAGACATACATACTATAGTAAGGAGGTTTTTGTTTTTGTTTTTTGAGGTACTGGGGATTAATCCCAGACCTTCGCCCTGATCTACATCCTTAGCTCTTTTTAAATTTTTTGAGATACGGGTTCACTAAATTGCTAAACTGCCTTGGCTGAGCTCGAATCTGCGATCCTCTTGCTTCAGCCTCCAAGAATGCTGGGAATATAGGTTTGGGTCACCACACCCAACTTCCAACTAGGATTTTTAAGCAGTAATTATAAAAATGCATAATTGCTGGAGATAAAACAGAGAAAGTCCAGTAAAGAGATTTTTGTAATATGAAGGGACATGAAACCATACAACAGAACTGAAAAAATGGACATATAGGCAAGATTCGGTGTCGTTCCCCTCATACTACTCCCATAAAAAACTCATATCCCAGCTGGACATGGTGGCACACGCCTGTAATCCACAGGAAGCTGTGGCAGGACGATTGCAGTGAGTTCAAGGCCAGCCTGAATCACAAAGCAAGACCCTGCCCTCCCAAAAAGAAAACTCATATCCTGGGAATTGAAATGAGAAAAGGTGATTAAATTCCAAGATCATTCAGTATTAGGGAATGTCTCCTCCCCTGCCTGAATTCCACTCACATCTAAACCCTTCTTCTTAATCCAGGCGCGAAGCCCATCCACATTCCAAGAGCATATCTTGAGTGTGGCAGATTTGCCATTAGGTGAGGTTTTTTTGTCTGGAGGATCCTCATACAGGACTGGGCCCTCTCCTGCTGCCTCTTTTTCGTTCTTTGCTGCCACTTTACTCTTCTTGGCCTCTGGCTCTACAAAATGAGTAAGACAATGGTAAAAGTAGGCTGTTTCCAACTTCAATCAAGAATTAACACAGAATTTATAGCTGACCTGAGTGGGCAACTGAAAAAATGTAACTCGGTCTGTATTGTTCTTAGAATGAATTATTAATACTACCCCACTGCTTGTAGGAAGAGGGGCTCATTTAATTCTCCCACCTCTCTTGGGCTCTTCCCCATCTTCCGCCACTGATCCCTTTTTCCCACGCTTCGGCATCCCTGCAATGAAAGCCCTTCGGCACCTGTACCACGTCGACCACCAAAACGGTATTTTCACCGCGTTGTCTGTAGACGTAAAGAAATCGTAGAAACAAGATAAGGCTAAAAAGAAAACTCCTCCCTCTGTCGTCCCCCGACCAGGTCCCGCCTTTCAAACCACTTTATCTTTGAATCATTTCCCCGCCTTCAAGCATCACGGGCCCTTCAGCCCCTTACCCACATTAGATCATTTCTGAGTGCCTTGCATTCTCGCAAGGTCTGCCCCTTAGTCAACTAGGGACCTTAATTAAGAGTCCTACTCATCAGGCCTCCTGAGAACCCTGTATTAGGAGAACAGCAACCCTCTATCCGACCTGCTAGGGTCCCAGCGTGACTTCTCCTTATCTCCTTTCCGAGCACAAAGAATAGAGCACTCTGGGTCCCCACGTGGGTAACAGGCGTGGTCACGTGAGCCGACGCCCGCCCCGTCTGGCCGAGGAGTGCCGGTGATTGGGCTGTCTGGAGCCACGTGACAAAACCCCCTCCCTTTGCTACATCTTCGGGGACTGAAGGCCCCAGCACTCCATGTTCTGGCTGTTTGTGGAGGTGCCGGTTTCATGACTTATTTTGCCGCCGTAAGCAAACAGCATAACACTGTACAAAAGGGAAGAAAACAGTGGGAAGCCTGGGCTGGACCACAGGGGACAGGCAGGGGAGCCGATGGGGTCGTGAGGTGCAGAGGCCGGCCCAGCGCCGCTGGCAGATGGAAAGACAGGTCCTCGAGGGGCCTTGACGGCGGCGGCGGCGGCGCGCGCGCTCCCCCTGCCGGAGTTCCGCCCGCCTGCGCTCTCTTTCCGTCTCCCGGACCTCTGCTCTCTGTTCGCGCGGGCTGGCCCGGGTCGTCAGCGGTCCACGGTCTGTGGCCCCGCACGGACTGGTGAGGGCCTCTGTAGCGCCACGGGTCACTAGGAGACCTCCGGCGTTTTCTCTCGGCCTACACCATGCCTGCGGTGCTAGGTTTTGAAGGCAGCGCCAACAAGATTGGCGTGGGAGTGGTGCGGGATGGCGAGGTGCTGGCGAACCCGCGGCGAACCTACGTTACGCCTCCGGGCACAGGTGAGCAGCGAGTGGGGACTTGAACTCGAGGCCCGCTTCCCTGCACCCGTCTTCCTCAAGGCTAGAGAAGTGGCGTCTAGGGCGCGCTTTCCCCCATTTTCAAGGCTTTTGGTCTGTGTCCGATTGGGGTTATGTGAAAGTAATTGTTACAAAGCTGATGACTGGAAGAGTCGCTGGGACTTGGAATTTCTGGTTTGTTCAGATTCTGAGTCCCTTGTATGTTGTGAACCTTCAAAACTGTTATGAGCCCCCCGTGGAGTGAGACACAACACGTATTGACACTATAGTGTAATAAATGGTTCACTAGGAATAGAATTTAAAATATTTTAAAATGAGATGAAAACAAAAAGACTTCTACCTTAGATGTCAAGACAGAACTGCCTGACTTTGCTATTTTTGTATTCTATAATGTTTTGGATATGTCCTCCTTACTCTCAAAATGGGAATACTAAATGTATTGCTGGGTCTTGAGGACTAAATGAACAGACACGTGATAACTTTTAATATTACTTATAAGGTACTATAGCTTGTGTACCTTCCCCCAAAGCATCTATATACTTAGGAAAGGGCAGCTGAACGACACAAACCTGAAAAGTTTTCCTGTGACAGGTTGCTCATTAAAAATGTACATGTATATTTGCCACTTACTCTGATAAGCACTTGGGCATGGGAAATACAAAAATAAATAGCCAATGCTCTGAAGTATTTTTGGTTAAACTGGAGAAACTACAGACAGTTATGTCGGTATAATTGTTATATGTTGGGCTAGGTGTGGTGGAACACATCTGTAACCCCAGCATTTGAAAGGCTGAGGCAGGAGAATCACCAGGAGTTGAAGGCCAGCCTGGGCTCCATAGTTCAAGCCAGCCTGAACTACATATTGAGACCCTGTCTCAAAAAAGAAAAAAACAAAAATGATGTGTCAAATACAACAGTCTAGTGAACTCTGCAACAGTGTAGAGTTCTGTAGGGTCACAAGGAAAGTCATCAAAGAGTATGAGGTGTGTATCACTTAAATTGAACCCAGAAGGCTAAGAATTTGAGTATGAAGAAGGATGTTTCTGAACGCTAAATAGCATGTACAGAGGCTGGAAAGAGAATATCTGAAAAGAGGGAAAACTGAAAGGATTCTTCCAATATTACTCAAGCTTCTATTTTTGTGTATTTTTTATTACTTTCTGCCTTTGCTACAGAAAAACTTTGTGATCTTTGTGAACTTTGTGTTCATTTCCTAGGATTCCTCCCAGGTGCTACTGCCAGGCACCACCGAGCTGTTATCTTAGACTTGCTGCAGGAAGCACTAACAGAAGCTAGATTAACCTCCCAAGATATTGATTGCATTGCTTACACCAAAGGTATGGTTGGGAGAATGGTCCAGTGGAAGAGTATAGCTCTCCAGCTATACTGACTAGGTTAAAGTAGCCTACTCCTTTTCTGGGCCACCACCACTTGCCCTAGGACACTCACATCTCCTACTCCCCTCACCTGTTTTATCATCTCTAGAATTCTAACTCCCATTTCTATCTGTTTAGGTCCTGGCATGGGTGCCCCATTGGCTTCCGTAGCAGTTGTGGCCCGTACGGTGGCCCAGCTATGGAATAAACCATTGATAGGTGTGAACCATTGTATAGGCCATATTGAAATGGGCCGCCTCATCACTGGAGCCACCAGCCCAACTGTGTTATATGTCAGTGGAGGAAATACTCAGGTATTGAGAGTACTTTACCCATTCCATCTTAATTTCTGAAACACTCAGCCAGCAGCTTCCTTGTTCTTCCTGAGTTGTAGGAACTACAAGAACAAAGCTGGCTTATCTAAACCTAAGTTCTTATAGAAGACTCACAACAAAGTTTGTAGCATTGCAGATTTGGGCAGTGTTAGAACATTTGCAATCATTAGAACATTAGTTGACTTTTATGTGTGTGATTATAAAAAGTAGGAATTTCCACTTTTGAAAAGAATGATAGGGCCTGGAGTGGTGGCACACGCCTATAATCCCGCCGCTTAGGAGGCTGAGGCAGGAGGATCGATTTGAGTTTGAGGCTGGCCTGGGCTGCAAAATGAGTTCAAGTCCAGCCTGAACTATATAGTGAAACTCTGTCTCAAAAAGACAAAGAAAGAAAGAAAAAAAGTAAGGCTAGGCATGGTGGTACATGCATGTAATCCCAGCACTCGGGAGGCTGAGGCAAGAGAATCACTGTGAGTTCAAGGCCAGTCTGAATTATACATAGTGAGACCCTGTCTCAAAAAACCAAAATTAAATAAATAAATAAATGTCATTATTTTGAGGGCTTAAATCCTTACCATTCTTACAGGTGTGTGCCACCACATCCAGTGGAATTTATTTTTTTAAATGTTTGCAACTAAAACTAAAGGCTACCACCTGATTTATTTCTTTAGGATAACTACATGTGTTATTTTACGTTGTTGAACACAAATACATAGAATTTTTTTCCCAAGAGCATTAAAATATAAATAACTTTTTTAAAAGTTCTTTATAAATGATAGAGAGATTTTAAATTTATGGGTGAAGCTAAAGTTATTTGGGATACTTTACATGACCTTTTAAGGTTGGTATTGGATTCTTTTCTGATAACACCTGATGGGTTGCTGTTAGCAGTAGTTTATCCAGCGTTGTCCTCTGCTTATGAAAGGGTTGTGTCCTGAAATTTTATGTTAAGATACTTACTAAAAAGGAAGTACAAATTCCTATGAAAGTTATGTGGGAGCATCAATTGGTAGAGGGCAAGTAGTTGGTTGAGGCCTGAAGGATGATGCACAAAAAGTATCAGAGGCTATAGGCGTTGATGAAGAAAAGCAGTAGTAGTTTTCCTCTTCCCTTTTGAAGCTTGCTTTGGTGTAAGAAACAGGGATGATGATTAGGTTGAAAAGAGTAGACAAGAAAAGTAGAAAGAAAGGCAAGATTTTTTCCTTCCCCTTTGTTACCAGCTTTTTGGCAGTAGAGTAAAAGCTACATCAGAAAGAAAGGAAATCCCTCACAGCACCAGGAAGGGAAAGTGACGTTTTGTGTTTTCATTTCTTATCGGAAGCTAACTTGGCCACATTGGTGCTTTGCAACTGTCTTCCCCAAAGTCAAATTCTCCTCTTTGCAGACTTAAGGTTTCATGGACATCCTCATCACCCTTAGGTCATTGCCTACTCAGAACATCGGTACCGAATCTTTGGGGAAACCATTGATATTGCTGTGGGTAATTGTCTGGATCGCTTTGCTCGAGTGTTAAAGGTAAGCCATTGAGGCTGCAGGGAAACTAAGATGTGGGTGAGTTTCTGGGGAGCAGTGGGAATGGAAGTAATAAGTAGCTTCTTATGCTTACTGGATATCTGACTTCATTGTCATCATCTTCCATTTACTGTGTTGTTGTTGTCGTTGGTGTATTGGGGGTTAAACCCAGGGCCTTTGCACAGAGCTACATCTCCAGCCCTTTTATTTTAAGACAGGGTCTCACGCTCAGTTGCCCAGGCTGGACTCAAACTTGTGACCCCCCCGACCAACTTCCCAGAGTGCTGGAATTATAGGCATTACTTTTATCTTTTTTTATCCCACATGGGTAGATAATTAAGATACTTTGTGTATATTGTGTATGCTAATAAATGTATATCTTGCATATGTGTCTATTGTGTACAATTCCATAAAATTATTTATTGATGGCTTTTTTTCAACTTGGTGTGGTGAAACACTCCAGAATGGCAATAATATATACATATGTGCAAGAATGTATTTCTGCATTTTACTTTATTCATATTTGTATGGTTATGATTTTTGTTTTTTGATTTTGGTGGCACTGGAGATTGAACCCAGGAGTGCTACACCACTGACCTACATCCCCAGCCCGTTTTTTTATTTTGAAAAGGGTCTTACTAAGTTGCCCAGGCTGGCCCCAAAATTGCATTGCTTCTGCCTCAACTTCCTGAATAGTGGGGATTATAAGCATGTGCCACCGTGTCCAGCTGATTATGTACTTTTTTCTTTTCTCTTCTGGTAGATTTCCAATGACCCAAGTCCAGGTTACAACATTGAACAGATGGCAAAACGGTAAGAAGACATAAGTGGAAGAAGGCAGCTGGTTTTGGGGTTTGAGGGGTTTCCCTGCATAAAGGTTTGGTGGGGGCATTGGAGGGTGAGCCTCTCTTAACTCTTCCTACATAGAGGCAAGAAGCTAGTTGAGCTGCCATATACTGTAAAGGGGATGGATGTCTCATTCTCAGGGATTCTGTCTTTCATTGAGGTGAGTGTCAGAGAGGTAAGGAGACTGAGGCACTTTCATGCTCTTTTAATGAAGCACATCTGTTTTGCTCACCGTTATATTTCCTGCATATAGCCCTGGTCTATGTCAGATGCTGAATATATCCATTTAGCAAATATTGAATATCTTTTGTGTGTTAGACAATGTTCTAGATAATAGACACACAGCACGGAGCAAAAGAAAAATCTGTCTATGATTGGGGTAGGGGCTGGGGGTTGTTGGAGATTGAACCCTGGGCCTTTGCACTGAGTTACATCCCAGCCCATTTTAAAATATTTAAGTTTTGAGAAGGATCTTGCTAAGTTACCCGGGCTGGGCTCAAACTTCTGGTCCTCCTGCCTCAGCCTCCTAGAGTGTTGGGAGTAGAGACACATACCACCACGCCTGGCTCCGTTCACTCTTTTGTTTGTTTTCCCCTTTAATTGTAGGACGCAGCCCTGCGGATGTTAGCCACAGGCGAGTGTACTCCTGAGGATCTGTGTTTCTCCCTGCAGGTAATGGAGTGAAAAGTGGGGATAGAAAGTAGAGGCCAGAGCTGAGTGTGGTGGCCCAGGCCTGTAATCCCAGCACTCGGGAGACTGAGGCAGGAGGATTGCCGTGAGTTTGAGGCCAGCCTAGGCTACAAAGTGAATTCAAGGCCAGTCTGCACTACATAGCGAGACTCTGTCTCAAAAAAACAAGAAGGAAAAAAAAAAAAAAAAAAAAAAAAAGACAAAGGCTGTAGAAGCTTTTATATGACAGAGCAGAACTAAGCTTAGATGCCTCTGATATTTTCGCCTTGTCTGTTCTCCATAGGAAACTGTGTTTGCAATGCTGGTGGAGATCACAGAGCGAGCCATGGCACATTGTGGCTCCCAGGAGGCCCTCATTGTGGGAGGTGTTGGGTGTATGTATCAGTGAGCAGTTCCTCTTACCTAGTCCTGTTATTGGGCATCTTCCTTCTGAGGTTCTGAATTGCTAAAGGTTGGGGGAAATTGCTTGCCCTGTCCTTTCCAATCTTTGTGCCTAATCCTAAGTGCACATGAAGTATACAGTGGCCTAGGCAGTGATGGTTGAAAAGGACTCTGTCCCCTCCCTCCCATAGGTAATGTGAGACTGCAGGAGATGATGCAGACCATGTGCCAGGAACGTGGAGCCCAGCTTTTTGCCACAGATGAGAGGTAAAAGTCTTTTCCCTTTTCTGATTTCTTTTTTCTTCTACCATTATTATGATTTTATGACCTTGGATTACAAGTTTCACATATCTTTTTCCTTCCCAGATTCTGCATTGACAATGGAGCCATGATAGCCCAGGCTGGCTGGGAGATGTTTCAGGCTGGACACAGGACCCCTCTCAGTGATTCTGGGATTACACAAAGGTGAGTGAATCAGTCTTTGGAGGGGGTGGATGGGAGTAGACATGAGAGGTAAGCAAAAAATAAATAAATAAACAGAGAAGAAAAGTGCAGGAACCTGAGAGTAGAGAAAAAAGGAAAATGCTCAGGGATAGTGTTCCACCAAGTGTTTCCTGTTTTTCCACAGGTATCGAACAGATGAAGTAGAAGTGACATGGAGGGACTAACGAGATTAACAGATCGGAGTAGTTAGTTCCCTAAGTGGAGCTCAGAGGACTCTGGGCATAATCTCTCTCCTGATGTGGAAATCATGGCAATGCTGTGGACTCCCCTCTCCACGGGGAAAGCTGAGGACTTCACAAAAGGCTTGGGGTCTCCTATAGAACCTCAAGATGACTCGGCAATAAAATATTTTTGGTTTTGTATGTTGGTGATTGGATTGTGTTTTTCAGAGCCAATATGGATTTAGCCCTGGCTTGGGTCAGTGGTTAGGAGGAAAGGGTCAGAGCAACACCCTGGCTGACTGCAGGTAACCTTGGAGGCTGCTGATCAGGAACATAGCATAAAGGAAAACCATAGGTGTAATATCCTCTTGTTTTTTTTTTAATATCCTCTTAACAGTAGTAGTCTTATAACTATCAATAATACTGTTGTATCAAGCCCTGAGCTGACTGCCTTATAGTCATCTAATTTTAATTTTTTGAAGTAGGTATTCAGGACTTCCCTCAAAATATCCTGGAGATAGAGCTAATTTGTAACTCAAAGGTGAAACTATCCTTCCTTCATACACTTTCTCCTGAGTATTATAACACACCATCACTGTCAAACTTCATTGGGCCCCGGATACACATCCCTCCCTATCATGACCAAGAACTAACTGTATCTTGCCCTTTATTTTCAATATATCACCAAAGAGGGCCGGTGAGATGGCTCAGCGGCATAAGCGCCTGCCTTGCAAGCGCGAGGGCCCGAGTTCGACTCCCGGATCCCACATACGAAAAAGGGGCCGGTGATATCGCTCAGTGGCACGGGTGCCTGTTGGCGTACGAGGTCCTGAGGTCGACCCCCCGGTACCCACAAAAAAAACAAAACAAAACAAAACAAAACAAAAAAATATATCACCAAAGAAGTCCTGAACTACCAAGTCACCTTATCTTTTACACTCTAGTATTCATACATTTCTTCACCCTGTTTTTGGTCTCCATCTACCTCCTTCTTCCAGCTCCTGAAGTCTTGCTGCTTACTTTCTAGAACTAACAGCCCATCATTTGCAAAACTATATTCTCAGCCTCTTTCCTCAGCCTCTTCTCTGAGTGTTCCCTTTACAATCTTGCCTTGAGACCTAGTTTCTTACGAGGACAGCTTCTCTTTTCCCCTCACTAAGCGATTTCCACATGCATTGTAGCAGTAGGCCTGCAAGTGGCGCAGGTGTTTTTCTTTTGCTTATACTATTTCCAGACCATTCTTCCTCATCCTTAATGCCTGTTTAAAGCATTAGACTATACTGGACCTATACCACGCTTGTCATCAATCTTGAAGATTGTAATATCTGTGTAGATCATTGTTCTAATACCTACTTCAACCACGCATTGCCTTAGTCATAGTTTAGACCTGTATTTCCTCCTATCTCATTCTGAGATATCCTGCTCTCCTACCATTATATCCTATCTTTTCAGATTATTCCCTTTACTATGCTGAACCCAGCAATTCATCCCTTCACCAGGACCTACAATCCTTTTACTGTACTTTTTTTCCACCGGCTTTATTCCCCATGTCTTCATTTACTTTCTTCGCCAGCTAAATTTCAATAATAAACACTGTATTGCATATACCTTACCTCCCTTGCCTGTATTTTACTGTGACCACCTGACTGTCTTCCAGCATCTATGCTCATATACTCGGCTTTCCTTCCTGTTACCATAAACCAGTAGTTCTCAAGTGGGATTGATTTTGCACCTCAGAGGACATTTGGTTGTGAAAACTGGGAAGGGATACTATGAAGTATCCTACAGTGTGCAGGGAATCCCCACCGCCACTCCCCAACAAAGAATTTGTACACTAAATGTCATTGGTGTTGATGTTTTTGTTTTTGTGGGTACCGGGGGGTCGACCTCAGGACCTTGCGCGCCAACAGGCACCCGTGCTGCTGAGCAATATCACCGGCCCTTTTTTCGTATGTGGGTTCCGGGAGTCGAACTCGGGCCCTCGCGCTTGCAAGGCAGGCACTTACACCGCTGAGCCATCTCACCGGCCCCTGGTGTTGATGTTGAGAATCCCTACAGACACTGTCCTTGTCCTATCTACAGATTTGTGCTGTAGACATATCCTCTAGACTTTAAGAACCTGGCTCAGCAGTTTTCCAGCCGCCTTCCTCCTTTCTTTCTTTTAATTAAGTTTATTGGTACATTTTAGGTATGCATAATGTTCACATTCATCATAGGGAATTTGTACCTGTACGTGATATATCTTGATTCCTCTTTCCCAGTCCCCTACCCTCCCTTAAACCCCTCTTCCCCTTCTTACTTACAAAGCTTTGTTTCCATTTTATCCTTTTATTTTTTTTCTTTTCCCTTCCTTCCTTTCCCCCCTCCCCCCTCCCTAGTTCCCCTTCCCATTTGAACATTTTCTTCCTATTTCACAATATCTATTATACATTTTGGTCCTTATTTACACTTTTGGTTTCTCACAACAGAGAATGCGGTATTTACACGTGTCCAATTTATTTCACTTAAAGAGTGTGGTCTCAAGGTGCATCCATTTAGCTATAAATGTCTCAAGTTTATCCTTTATAACTGAGTAGTACTGCACTGTATTAAAATCTTTATCCATCAGCAATAACAATAGCATCAAGCAGCTTAGAAAATGACAAACTGTGCTAATTATTAATTTGCCACCTTGAACTGAATGAACTAGATTTGTGGTTATTTAACAAAATCTAAAACAAACCAGAAAATTGTATGCAGTAAATAAGCCCTCGATATGGGGACTTTAGGGGAGAAAATTTAAAAGGGGTTAGGGGAAAAAATAGAGAAAAGAGGAAGAGATAAGAAGCAAGGCTGGAGGACAAAGGATCACACAAACTTTAGGAAACTGATGCAGAAGACAGGAGGGAAAACGAACAACAGCAAAAAACTAGAAACCATGTTCACACACAAAAACAAAAAACATTGAAGAAAAAACAAAACGAAAAAATTTTAAAAAATGTTCAGTTCCAGGCATGTCTGTTGTCACTGGTAGACAACGTGGGCAGACAGAGTCCAGATCTGAGTTGATTAATTCCAGCAAGCCAGCTGTAGATTTATAGCAGGGTAGTGGATGATCCCAGCAAGCCTACACCTTTAGTTCCATTGAAATTCAGGCTGGCTTCTGACTGTGAGGTTGGAACTGGATTTGTTCAGCCGCAATAGTCTGTGTGCCTTCTGTGGGCTTGAACTTGGCTGCCTGACTTCCTGTCGACTTGAACTCGGAAGTCTCACCCTGTCACTGGCAGTCACTAGATGGAGCAGGCCCACAGATGTTACGAGTTCTGAGCTCAGCTGGCCCCTGTGCAAGATGGCTACCAGCCAATCACTCTCTCCTGGGGGATGTCTGAACTAGAATAACTCACCAGCCCTGCAGTCTGCTGCATCTGCTGCACCTTTGCACTGGTGCGTTGCTCTGTGGAGCCCTCTGAGGTTGCCAGGAGTCACTGTGCATCTGCAGGTTCGAGCTGCCCTCCCACACAGTGAGTCCTGGCTTAGGGAGAAAGTGCCACCTGCCACCTCCTTCGCTGAAGTCTCTTTGCTCTCCCCATGGGCTTCAGTTCTCGCTTCAGATCCTTTCTGGGTCCCCGGGACCCACTTCCCTCCTCTTCCTCATGTTGCTGTATTCCAGGGTCTGGGCACCAAATCTCAGAGAGGCTCTTTGCTGCTCACCACTCTGCCATCTTCCTGGAAGCCCCCTCCTTATCTGTAGAGTCAGTATTTTGCTTCCTCTCCTAAATCTTCCTATCACGACACAAATATGCTATTTTTCTCATTTTATGAATGATGCCTTCTGACCTCATTTCCCCTCCAACTGCTGCTTATTTTGTCTTCTATATCAAAACTCGAGTTATCTCCAATTTCTCTCCAACAATTTCTTATTAAATCTACTCCACCAGAACTGTTCCTACCATGGTCACTAATGGCTTGGTTATAGCTAAATCCAATGGCATATTCTCTTTAGCTTAGGGTCTGTCAGCATTTGACACTCCCTCTTTGAAATATTTTCTTTATCTGGCCGTAGAATATATTTTCTGCTGCTTCCTAGCAGACTGTTCTTTGTTTCTTGTTTATTTCTCCTTATCTCCATAAACTTGTTAACTCTCCAGAGTTTAGTCCTCAGACTGCTCTATTTACAGTCACCCGCAGTGATTTCATCCAGTCTTACAATTAAACTACTCAACAGGGTGAGTCGAAAGGATCATACATTTGAGGCCAGCCTGAGCAATTTTTTGAGACCTTGTCTCAAAAACTAAAGGTGGATGTGAGAGGCTGAGGCAGGAGGATTGTGAGTTTGACCCCAGCCTGGGCTATTTAGCAAGACCCTGTCTCAGAAAATACAGCTGACCATGGGAGGCTGAAGCAGGAGGATTGTGAGTTCGGCCCTAGCCCGGGCAACTTAGTGATTTAGCACAGGGCTGGGGATATAGCTCATGTGAAGGCCCTAGATTCAGTGCCTAGTATCACAAAAATAAGTAGGCTAAGACTATAGCTCAATGGTAGAATACCCCTGGGTTCCATCTCCAGTAGTTCCTTCACTAAATTTTTTTTGGCCTGGGTGACTCCCAGTTTTATGGCTCCAATCTGGACTTCTGTCCCAAATACATATCTAGCTGCCCATTATCATCTCCACTTGGGTATTTACTAGGTATTTCAATTTTTAGTAAATGTGCTGCCAAAGTGAGCACTTAATAGGAATTTCAAATTTAACATATCCTGAGGTTGGGCATGGTGGTGCATGCCTATAATCCCAGCAACTGGGAGGCTGGGGCAGGAGGATCACTGTGACTTCGAGGCCAGCTTGGGCTACAAAGTGAGTTCAAGGGCAGCCTGAACTGCCCAGTGAAACCCTGTCTCAAGACAAAAACAAAAACAACAACGAAACATATCCTGATGCTTCCTACATCAGGAAAAAATAGCCCTTTAAAGGCCTGAAAGACCATGCATGAAAAAAAAAAAAGGAAAAGCCAGGTGTGGTGGTGCATGCCTGTAATCCCAGCACTTGGAGGCTGAGGCAGGAGGATCACTAAGAGTTTGAGGTCAGCCTGGGCTATGTAGCAAGTTCAAGGACAGCCTGAACTGTATAGCGAGACTGTCTCGAAAACAACAACAACAACAACAAAAACTGCATGACCTTCCTTTCCCTTCCCCACTTCCACTGTGGCCTTATCTCCTACTACTCCTTTCTCTTTCTTCTCAGCAACATTGGTTGTTCCTTAGGGGAGTGGTCCCCTGACCTTTTTGGTGCCAGTGACCAGTTTCGTGGAAGACAGTTTTTTCACAGACCAGGGTAAGCGGGCATGGTTTGGGGGCTCTTTCTCCCTTTTGAAAGAAACTCCAGTGACATTTGTTTTTACTTGTTTTGACTAGGAATTGACTAATGCGGTTACCAAAACTGACTGAGACAAATGCACAGTACAGGAAAGAGGTGACAGAAGTGCTAAATAAAATAATGGGTGGGCCACAAGCAGACTAAAATGTCAGATTCTGATTTAAATCCTGCCACCAGATGCAGCTTAATTGTCACTCGCCACTCACTGGTTCTGATATGCCTGTAAGCAATTGATTTATTCTGGTCTCTGTGCAGTCAGACTTTTCTGCTAATGTTAACCTGTATTTGCAGCTGCTCCCCAGCACTCACATCACTGCCTCAGCTCCACCTCAGAGCAGTAGGCATTAGATTCTAATAAGGAGTGTGCTACCTAGATCCTCAAATATGCAGTTCACAGCGAGGTTCTTGCTCCTTTGACAATCTCATGCCACTGCTGATCTGACTGGAAGCAGAGCTCAGATGGTAATGCGAGCAACAGGGAGCAGTTGGAAGTGCAGATTAATCTTCACACACACACACCTCCCCCACCCTGCTCACCAACTGCTTTGCAACCCAGTTCCTAACGGGGGTGGGGTGGAGTAAGGACTGCAGATGTGCTAACCCTCAAGGCCTTTATTTTTGCTCCTTCTTTGTTCTTCCCCAGGTTAAAGGTCACTCCATCATATTCTTTTAAATCTGCTCATCTTTTTTTTAGTGAAAACTTCCTGACAACTCTGCTCAAACTCACTCCTCTAGCACTTCCAAACCCTGTTCCTGTTTTACTTTTCTTCTTGAATTTTATGTATTTATTTATTTATTTATTTATTTTGGTACTGGGAATCGAACTCACGACCTCATGCTTGCCAGGCAGGTACTGTGCCACTGAGCTATATCCCCAGCCCTTTACTTTTCTTCTTAATTGTAATTGTTTTATCTATTTATATTAGACTGTAAACACCATTGTGAATGGGGCATTTTTATCTTGTTTCATGCATTGGTGTATCATCCGGTACTTAAGAGTCTGACATCTACTGGGTATGTAGTTCATGAACAAATGAATAAGTTGATAGCAAAGTAAACCAAAGATAGGATCAGAGGACTGTAAAGTAAGACTTGAACCAAAGGATAAAAAGAAGGGATCATGTGAGTTTGGGGAAAGAGTTAATTTCTTATGACTAAGTAGAAAGTGGCTGTGTATACTTTTTTATTTGCGAGGGATAGACACATAAATCAGTTAAAAATGTACTGAGAAATGGAGGTTTAAAATTAGAAACAAGGGCAGAAGATGGAGTGGGATGCAGGTAGAGGTTAAATTCCTCTCTTTGAATATGTTTGAGAATAAGAGTAATCTCTGTCTAGGCTTGGGGAGCTAATTTTATAAATGGGCAGCAGTTATATTATTATACATCCTCAGGTATTGATTTATTAATATTATGAGGTGGAATGGATCTTGGAAAAATGACCTTCACCCCTGTAGCCCCAGTTCACATTGCTTAGTAGGGGAGTTCTTTCCTTGGGAGCTCTTTCCAGGAGCTCTTACCTGAGAATTCTTGATAACCTCCAAGTTTGTGGATCCCAGAAACTAAAATCAGGCTAAGATGTAGCTCAGTGGTAAAGCAGTTAGTTACCTGACACATGTGAGGCTTTGGGTTCTTGCCCCAGCACCACAAAAAAGGAAAGAAGAAAGAAAGAAAAAGAAAACTAAAATCAAAACTCCTTGAGTCCTAAATTGTAGAGTCCTCTTCTCCTATGACTCTAACTGGCAGTATAGGGTAGGGGCATCCTGTTGCTTTCCACAAATGAAGGCAATGGGGGATGTCAGGTCCCTCTACAGTATATCCAGTCAAGTCATGTACAGGGCCCCAGGACAGGCTGTCCAAGGGATCACTGGTAGGGAAGGCATTGTGAGGAATAGAGTCTGTTCTTTAGCTTACCTGATCATGGAACCATCTCTATCCCTGGAATCTATGCCCCTGTACTTTGAAATTTTCTGAGACTCCCATGACGGAGGGCAGCATCCCAGGAATATCACCATAGTACTTCACGAAGACATATGTGCCACTCTGACCACGTGGTTAGGAAGAATGAATAGGCAGACACAGGGTGAGGCACCATTATCAGGTGCCTCTCTGGGACAACTGCCCCGCTTGCCACCCTGTTCTGCACACCTTCTTTTGGTTCATCTGCAGGTTTTGCTCCAAGATATAGCCTAAAGCAGGAGTATTGAGAAAGGTAGGTAGATTTCAGATCCCTCTTTGTTGGTGGCTGTTGGAACTGATAGAAAGCCACCAAATTTTCAAAAGCCTTTTGACTGCAGAGAACCAAAATCTCAGATTGAGCAGGAAGTAGGAAGTATCATGTAAAATTTTGGTCCTCAGGAATTGAGAAATAGGGTTTCTTTACTCTTCAGGGGGATCTGGAATCTGTACACTACTTTTAATGGGCTGATGAATGCTTCTCACTGATTTTATCATCTACACCCTGTCTTTTGGGGAGCAGAAACTAGGGCCCCAGGTCATTCTGCGCAGAAAGCAGGAGGAGAAGACCTTACTAGTGGTCACAGAGATGCCCAGGTAGGAAAGTGTGGTCCACATAATGGCAAGAAGGTCCTGGGAACAAACATCGAACTATTGGTGGACAGAAGAGAGGGGCAGCAAAGAGCGTACCCCATGGCTGGACAGCCTTCTCACATTGAGGTCTCCAGAAATGCTCCAGCCAGGACTGTAGTGACTGAGGGGAAGAATACAGAAAACATACCAAAGAAACTGCCCTCCGAACCACGCCACTGTGGGACCACGTTTGCCAAGAAAACACTTCCTGTGTGAAAGAACAGAGAGGAGCAATTCCTGTCTTCTCTTCACTAAGCCAAGATCCGTATTACCTGCTACCTGGTTTAGTGTCAGTGACTTAGGTGAGGCTAGAGAGAAGGGGAAAACTAGCAAACTTGGGGACTTATATTACTTTGACCTGTCTGATGGGCAACTTGCAAGTGGGAAGCAGAACTGGAAGTCAAGGATTCTTTTTTCTGAGACATTTTCCTGGGCTAATGAGGTGTGAGTGCAAAAGGTGTGAGTGACATTCTGAGACATTTATTCCTTTTAATACATTTTTCAGCCCAGTTCCTTGGTACCCAAAGAAGCCAGTGGCTTGTTGACTGGTGTTTGTCAGGATGAGTGTGCCCAGCAGGTAGTTGATAAAAGAGATGAGGATCAAGAAGAAGAAGAAATTTTGGGTCTGAAATACCATGGGTGACAAAAAGAGAAGGGGAAAAATGTGAGAGGGAGGGAAAGGGGTAACCATTCTAAGTCCTAATTCTCTTTGTCCCATCTTAATGCTCCTCTCAGCGCTCTCCTTCCCTTTCCCACCAACCTGTTCCCATAAAGGAGTCCTGGCCAAATGGGCACCCTTTTTCTTCCCTCCAGCTGCAAAACATCCCTGCTCATGCCAGAGGTGGATCTTAAAATTGTAGACATCTGAGAGCAGTACATGTCATTTCTTATCTGGTATCTTCCCCTGTTTGTCTTATCTGGTGCTAACCCCACCAGGTCCTCAGAATAAGGCCTCATCTCTTTCTTCGTGAGCGGGGGTATGGAGCTTCACCCAGCAAAACCACCCAACTTCAAGTTGCTTTCCATGGAAATCTGCTACATCAGCTCTTTCCATATTTAGCTGGGCCTTTTCAGGCAGCAGCTGCTCCCCCCAACCCATCCCATATCTTCCCCCATTGCTATTTGGTTAGGTACTCACCATCATCCCTTCAGCTTCCTCATACCCACTTCAGTTTTCCGGCACCTGTCTTAGAGTCCCACTGTATTCTGGCCAGTGCCACACCCAGGAAGATAGTCACTGTCACCACACCCACCACCCACGTCTCATCTTCTGGCTCCATGTTCAGCAGCTGCACCCCATGTTCCTAGAAGGGCAAAACACAGATATTACGGAGTCCTTGTTAGCTGATTCGATGTCTCTGTGTGACTTTTGAAATGATTTGCCCAAGCTGGAGTCACAGTGCAGGGTTAGACCTTCCAAGGTCAGCAAACTTGAGAGAAAAGCACAAAAGGAAAGGACAGGCACTACCTACCCGGAGCCGATCCAGGAGGATCTCTGCAGAGCCCACTGTGCACATAGCCACAGCTGTGATGTTGGCAAAGGCAAAGATGATCCCCAAGGAACTGCCAGCCTCTGCATCCAGGCAGCGTGAGTTGAGGATGTATAGGCTACCTGAGAGGAGAGGAAGGAGGAGCTAGTCTGTGATCTCACAAATCCTGACAGGACTGGGTGCTCCGAGAAATAATAGGGTTGCAGCAGACTCACCAGCCTTGACTTTGCCATCGATAGAGATGGCTGAGATGGACAAGGCAGTAATAGTAGTAACTGAGGCCAAGAGCAAGATAATGAGCCATGTGAGCCCTGGAGTGGGGGTAGGAATTAATTTATTTAGGCCATGTGCCCTGAATCCCTTGCTACTGCCAGGAGAGCTCTGAACTCACATTTATCCCCACCTGAACAGTAATCCAAGGCAGCCGGAGGTAGAGGATGACACTCCAAATGTTCAGCATACAGCAGATCTGCGCAGCACAGTGACGAGGGAGGAGGGGTCTCCAGCACACACACCACACCTCCCCCAGTCTCCTTCCTTCCTCAGAGATACCCTCCAAGATTGCTGGAACAAAATTCTCTCTCACCATTTAGATCCCCAAACTTCGGGAACCCTGAGCTCTGGACCATTACCATGACTTCCATGACCTGGCCAAAGCACACCGGGGCCTTGCCTGTCCTGGCCAGGAATTCTCTGGATCATCTTTGCAGGCATGTGGCTTGGCACAGTCCTCTGCACAGGTGGAAGTCAAGCCATCCCCTGACACAGCACAGGCTGATGGAAATGCCGAAAGCCCTCCCTAGCCAGTGTGTCTCCAACCAGGAGGATGGCTCCTGACTTGGAGGTCTTATGAGGGAAGGGCAGTCCCAGGGCTTTAATGGGGGATACAGAGTGGCACAGACAGCAGATGCAGTATCTTCCCTTTGGGAGTTAGCATAGGTCTTACCATGGTGGAGCCACGCAGACCCTCTAGAGATGGTTGGCTACAATGGAGCTGTCCTGGGCCCATGGAGTTGGCATAGAACTTGTAGCAAGGTCCAATGTCCTTGTCCTTACAGGTGGGTGGCAGGCAGAGGTCAGCCAGTGCTATATCTCTGACTTGTAGTTCCTCTGCTTTCTGGTGTGCATTCCATTCAAGATGCTGGCTCCCCTGTCTCACTGCAGGAAAGCCATGAGAGTGGTCTGAAATGTCTGACCTGGGGGAGAGATTGTAGAAGTGGGTCATTATCGCTCCATAGTCTGCCTCTCTCAATCAAACCATTTTGAGAAGTGCAGCCCTAGGGTAGGTTCACCCAGGGAATGCTACCCAACTTGGCCAGGGTACCCAGGTTGTAAGTGGGGAAACAGAGACAACTCCTGAAGCCACAGGGGTTGCTGGTCAACTCACTTTCCCACCCCACACCTGTAAAAGCTAACTTACCTTAATTGTAAGGGACAAGCATGTTTCTCCCCCATTAAATCTGCCTATTTTGCTAGCCTACCCAGCCTGGACTAGCCTTTTATAGGCCAGGAAGTCTGCCCCTAGCAGCCTTTGGCCCGCCTTACCTCCTCCAGAGAGGGGAGGGGAGGCATGTTGCTGCCCTCCTCCCTAAATCCTTTCCCTGGATGACACCCAGAACTGCCTTGCATTTGATTACCCTATTTTAGGGGCTTCTGCCAGGCATTAGATCTCAGGATGAGAAAGGAGATAATATCCTGGGCAGAGGGTATGGTTGTTGGTGTTCTGCCTCACATGTGAGAATACTGTGTGCTCCCAGCCCATCTGTGCAGGACTCTAGTCTCCAGCGCAGGGGAGATGAACCACGCATTCCACTGGCCGGTCCTCATCCCGGTGGGCCAGGTAAAATTCCCCCAGATTCTTCTCAAGACACAGGGTTGGAGCCTGTGTACCTTGAGACAGAGGAAGCCCTGGCAAGATCAGTCACCTAGAGTAACCCTGCCCTCTGCCCCTTCACTAACCTTTCTTTTCTGTTTGTCATGGATAGGGCTGGGCTGTTTGCTCTTCACATCAGTATTGTTTGCTGCAAGGTCCCAGCTTTATCACATACAGAAAAGTCATCGGTCAAAGCCCAGCACTGACTCAAAACACACATTTCCCTCATCTACCTCTGAGTGGCCCAGACTCTCCAGCCTCTGCCTTCCACCCCCAGTGCACTGTGATAAACAGTCCTGCCTTGGCTCCCTCTGCCCTGAATTTCCCTCATTCAGCGCCCCAGGTGGAAGGGGGGGGGGGAGTCATCCCAGGACGCGTTGCAGGGTATCGGGTGTCAGAGTTTGGGCACTGGGAGCCCAGCGTTTAGCCCTCCAGTCCCAGCTATAATTAGCCAGGTGGGGCCGCTGACTGGGAATGGGTGAGTTTGGTCTGCACACCACAGTCCCAAGCAGAGCGAGCACTCAAGTGAGAGAGCCAGCAGAAGGCTGCTGTTCTGCCAGGGGGACTAAAAGGATGGGGGCAAGATGGGAGGGGTCTGGCCCTAGGGAACTGGATCTCCACACGCACCTCTTGCATGCTTTGCTGGGCCCAGTGAACTCCACAGCTGGCACTGTGTGGCCCACTACTCCAGCCTTGGGGTGTGACTTCGGGGTGGGGGCAGGAGGTTGGAACAAAGGGAAGGACCAGCAGGTCCAAGATCTGGAGACATGGTTCCTTTGACCTTCCTGCGCACAGCTGAGACACCCTTCTCTCTTGCCTGCTGCCTGCAGCAATGCAGCGAGCCCGGGCCATGCGCGTCTGTGCGGCCGCACGTCACTGCTCTGACCCGGAGTGTGTCTCCTTTCCAGTCCAGAAGGACGGCCTCGGACCCCCCGTGCCTGCCCGAAGAACCCCCTCCCGGTCTTCCTCCCCGGAGGAGGGTTCTGCTTTCCTTTCCTTTCCTCTCGAAGAGCCTGGCCTCAGACCCCCGGTCCCAGGAAACCCTCCCTCTCCAGTTTCCTCCCTGGAGGAGGAAGAGGAAGAGGATGAGGACGGCGCAGGCTCTGCCGCGGAGCCCGAGGGGCTGTCCAGCGAGGAGCACCCGAGCCAGTTCTTCGCCGAAGCACGGCGGCTGTGGGAGCAGAGGCTGCTGCTGGACGAAGAGGTGTCAGTCGGGGGCCTGGTTTATGGGGTGCATCGCGTCATCTTGGCCGCAGTCAGCAGCCTCTTCCGAAGCAGGCTGCTGGGCGGCGGGGGCTCGCGGGGCGGCCTCAGCCTGGATGTGGCCCCGGGGGGCTGGGAGGCCGTGCTGACCTTCGCCTATAAGGGGGTGCTGGGCCCCGCCTCGCGGGGGGATGTGCTGGCTGCGGCCGAGGCCCTGGGAGCGCCCAGGGTGAAGGCCGCAGCCCGGCGGAGATGCGAGGGCACTGGAAACACCACGAAAGATGAAAAGCCACCCAGCCAGGCGGAGGAGCTGAGGGAAAACCTGCGCAGCATCGAGCGCCTCTATCGAGAGGGCGTCGGGTGCGATCTAGAGCTGGAGGCAGACGGCTACCGGCTGCAGGGTGAGGATCTATGGGGTACTGCTTGAGTGTAAGCGCATATGCTACCCAAACGGTGTGTGCAAACAGCTGGTGCTCTGATCGCCACCAGAGCTGCTGCTTTTGGTGCTGGGCCAGCCCCACCGAGAGCTGCGCACGCGCAGTTGGGTTGTTTTTTTCCTAGGTGCAGACGTTTAAACTGATCCAGCGGGCTCTGGGTCCTTTCCCTCAAAGTATCAAGGGAGGGATTTCCAGCCAGTTGGCTGCAGCTAAGGGCACCGTTAATGGCACTAGAGAAAGCAGAAAGTGATTGACTCAAGCGGATTAGCATACCGGAAGGCAGAGAAACAGGATGGAAAACTCACAGCGCTTTTCACCTTTCACCTCCGTGTATTGGACGCTGTAGCAGACTTGTGGGTTCTGGAGCTGTTTTGCCAGAATCTTAATGCTCCCAAGCCATGGCTCTCTGAGGTTAACTGGGAATCACCAGGAAAATTACAGTTGAATATGCTGATTTTCATTCAGATTCTACTAAGTGTGGTCCAAGGAACCAGAAATTTTTACGTGTGCCTTTCTTAATTCTCACTGAAAACTAGTTAGGTAGGTACCGCTGTCTCTAGGTTCAGATAATAAACATTAAACTCAGAAGTGTTAACGGGTAGGAACACTTTAACAGGTTACAAACTCAAGAGCATTAGTCCTGTCTGCTTCCACTATGCCAGGCATTGCCTCCTGTGAGTAATTCCAAGACATAGGACCTAGAAATTGGAGTTGAAATGTGGCACATAGAAGTTTAAAATTACAAGGGATTAGTTTGTGACTATCTAGTTCAGCTTTTATACTTTACTAATCAAGAAATCAGACTCCAAGACACGTCCAAAGTCACATAGTTACTGCTCATTAGAGGAATGAGTGGGACCTAAATGTTTCTGCGACTCACAGGAGGAAAAAACCGCCCCAGAAGTCTTTATTATTATTTGTGATAGCACTGGATGGAAGGGGGGAATTTAACATTTAAATCACAAAATTCTCACTAGGGTTTGGAATTTAAATGCTCATATCACTTAAAATCATAGGGGATGGTGGTGAGTAACAGGTGAATGCAAGTGCTTGTGAGCCTTTCCCAGTTGGCTCTGAGCTGTAAGTTGATGGTGATATGGAAGCTGAGATGGCTTAGCTCATTTTCAGGAATGTAGATTTTTTTTTCCCAGACAATATACAATAAAAAGCTATCACAGATATTTGTTACTTGGGAAGCCCCAAGCCACCTACTGCTTAAAAAGCCAATGGAAGCCATACGAACATCAGTTACCCATTGAGAGAGGCAAACATGCCACAAGCGGTCAGAGCAGCGTGAGTTCATAAACCTCGCTAAGAGTTTGGCCCTCTGTGACCTGCCTGACTGGACTTCTAGCAACATTTTCTCTCTTTGTTTTATGAAGCATTTCAAACACATAGTAAAGTGAAGAGAATAGTAAGGTAGGTTTTCACTCATCACCCAGACTAAACAACTAACGTTTTGCTATATTTTTTAATCTCTCTCTTTTTTTTTTTTTTGGCTGAAGTTTAAATTTATGACATTTCCTTCATAAATTCTCAGATAAGAATCTTTAAAAAAAAAAAAGACAGTTGAACATGGTGGTGCATGTATGTAATGCCAGCATTCAGGAGGCTGAGGCAGAAGGATTGGGAGTTTGACCCCAGCCTGGGCTACATAGTGAATTCAAGGCCAGCCTGAACAAATGAAGGACCTTTGGGTTGGGGATGTGCTCAGTGGTAGTGTGTGTGTGTGTGTGTGTGTGTGTGTGTGTGCATGTGTGTGCCTAGCAAGTGCTGGACCCCAAGTTTGATCCCTAGCATTGCAAAAAAATTTGTTTGTATATCCACAATACCTTTATCATGTCCAATAAAATTAACAATAATTCTTTAATAAATATCACCTAGTCCACATTTATATTTTTCAATGTTCAAAAATACCTTTTACAGCTAGTTTGTTCAACCCAGGAACTACTTAAGGATTATGCTATAATCACTTGTATGCCTCTTTAGTTTATTTCGTCTCGTTCAGTGCTCCCTCTACTTTTTATGACTTGACTTATTGAAGAAACAAGATTGGTTATTCTATAAAATACTTCATTTCCTAGATTTGTGTTTTTTTCCTTATGGATTTATTTAATTAGTTCCTTTAGCTTCTCAATTTCCTACAAACTTGACTTCAGGTCAATGATATTAGATTAAATATTTTAGCCAGAATACTCCGTAGATGATGCTGAGTACTTCAAACTGAGTTACTTTAGGCAGTAGTTGAAGTCTGGCTGTTTAACAGTGTTTGTTAATAGGATAGTTTCATTGTCATAAATGCCCTGCAGGTAACCAAGATATCGGTATAAAAGCACATTTGTTGCAGCTTGTCATCAGTGGCAGTGGATGGTTATGAACTGCCTAAACAGCCACTGCATGGAATAGAAAATAAATCACATCCTTTCTCTGGGACTCAGTTTTCTCCCCTAAAAGTAATAATTGAACTAGATGATTTTGAAAGTTGAAGTTTTAAATCTCATAGTTTCATGAACTATACCAAGGTGGGGAGAAGACAGTACAGAGAAAAGCTGGCACACCTGGAAAATCTTAAGCACTAAATCTCAGGCAAGAGGGGATGGCAATCAGATGAGGTTAGGTTTCAGCCATCCTTTTTTAGGTTTCTTTCTTTCCTTTTGTGGGGGGAGGGGGGACTGAACTCAAGGCCTTGAACATGCTGGGTAAGCACTCTGCCTCCTACCACTGAGCCATATCCACATCCCTGTTCACTCACTCATTCATTTATGTACTTTTGTTGGGGGTGGGTGGTACTGGGGATTGAACCCAGGGAGCACTGAGCTATATCCCTAGCCCTTTTTATTTATTATTTATTTTTTGAGGCAAGTTCTCATTAAATTGCCCAGGCTGGCCTCAAATTTGCAATCCTCCTTCTTCAGTCTCCCAAATAGCTGGGATTACACGTGTGTGTCACCACACCCTGTAGAGTTACAGACATTCTTGGTGGTACTCCTTTTCCAGTAAAATCTAACAGAATGGCTGATGGCAGTGGTTTTCACAATTGTGAGAGAAACACTTTATTCTATGTGCAGTATATAGAGACTACATAAATTGCACATTAGTTTTTCCAGTTTATTTTGTGCTGCTTTTTCATAAAAAGCAGCATCTTCTCAGTTTGATCCATTAAGACTTTTTCTGCCAGGTGTGGTGGTTCACACCAGTCGTCCCAGCCCTTGGGAGACAGAGGCAGGAGAATCTCAGTGAGTTTAAGGCCAGCCTGGACTATATAGTGAGACCCTGTCTCAAAAAAACAAAAACAAAAACAAAACCTTATTCTAACTGATCTGAACTAAAAAAACTAAAGCATATTCAGGCCATTAACATGAAAATCATTTGGGGTGCTTCAAAATGTTAGCATACAAATTCCTACTGAATCAGAACCTTTAGGAGTGGGCCCCTGAAAGCTGCATTCTACAAATACCCCATGATTTTTCCAATGCACCCCATGGTTTGACTGTGCTCTTGGGTGCTTGGTGCAAAGTTGGGACTGCTTAGCAGTCTTGCTACACTATGGGTTTTCCTCTGCTTCTTGTCTCCTTCAGTGCACCGAGCAGCCCTGGCCTGTGGCAGTGAGTTCTTTGGGGCCATGCTCTTGAGTGGAATGAGGGAGTCCCAAGGCACAGAGGTATCTCTGCGCACCATGTCTTCCCAGGACCTGCGACTCCTTGTCTCTTATGCCTACTCTGGAGTAGTGCGGGCAAGGTGGCCAGGACTTCTGAGAGCTGCCCAGGCTGCTCTGCAGTACCAAAGTTCTTCCTGTCTGGATCTGTGTCAGAAGGCCTTGGTGCGAGGCCTCAACCCTGCCCGTTGCCTGGCCTTGTTCCCCATGGCTGAAGCCCCCGGGTTGGAGAGGCTCTGGAGTAAAGCTCGTCACTACCTCCTCAGCCACCTGCCTGCTGTGGCTTTGTGCCCTGCTTTCCCTTCCTTACCAGCTGCCTGCCTGGCTGAGCTTCTGGATAGTGATGAGCTCCACGTGCAGGAGGAGTTTGAGGCCTTCATGGCTGCACGGTGTTGGCTAGCTGCCAACCCTGAGACAGAGGAGTCTGAGGCCAAGGCCCTGCTGCGATGTGTCCGCTTTGGCCGTATGTCTACCAGGGAGCTGAGAAAAGTGCGGGCAGCTGGGCTACCCCCATCCCTGCCCCCAGACTTGCTGTACCAGCTGATGGTGGAGGCTGAGGTTCCAGGTCAAGAGAGGTGGAGAAAGCCTGACCAGGCAGTGGTGGTCATTGGTGGAGACGAGCTCAGACCTGACATGGACCGAAGACAGCCTTCTCAAAAAGTGTGGTGGGCCAGGGCCTTCCACTGTGGCATGGGACTGGTACGAAGTGTGGAATGGGGATGGCTGCCTGCCCTGCCTGCCCCAGGGCGCTTCCGGCATGGGGCTGCGAGCCTGGCAGGAAGTGAACTCTATGTGTGTGGGGGACAGGATTTCTACAGCCACTCCAGCACTCTGGCTTCAACTCTCAGGTATGAGCCTTTCAGAGTGGGCAGGGTATGGCAGGCCCCAAGGTGGGCATGTGAGGGAAATTGATGACCCAGACAACGAAGCATCCCAGGGTCACTCTCTTCCCATCTCTTGTCTCACTGTGTTCCAGGTGGGACCCCAGTCAAGAGGACTGGGAAGAGATGGCACCTTTGTGCCAGGCTCGGACTTTATTCCCTCTGGTGGCATTGGATGGGCAACTTTATGCCCTGGGTGGACGATATAATGGTGTTGCCCTTGACTCTGTGGAGACCTACAACCCTGAGCTCAATGTCTGGAGGTAAGTGGGAAAGGTTGCATTCAGGGAAAAACTACACTTGGAATAGAAAGAGAGTTGAAAATGCCAGTTGCCTGATCTTGTGTCCTGTTCTGCCTTAGGTCAGCACCTGCACTTCCAGCCCCATGCTTTGCCCACGCAGCTGCCATCTTGGAAGGCCGATTGTACCTGAGTGGTGGCTATAGTGGAGCTGGCCAGTACCTGGCTTCGTTGCTGCACTATGACCCCAAACTTGAGAAGCCAGGAACATTTTTGAGTCCAATGGGGATACCTCGGGCTGGCCATATCATGGCTGCTCTGAGTGGGCGGTTGTATGTAGCAGGTGGACTAGGTGAAATGGGGGACCTGTTGAGCTTTGAGGCCTATGAACCAAGGACTGATAGCTGGACTCACTTGGCACCCCTGCCATCCCCCCATGTGGGTGCTGCAGGTGCTGTGCTGCAGGGAGAGTTACTGGTGATGGGGGGCTACAGCCACTGTACTTATGCCCTCTCCCACCTTATCCATGCCTACTCTCCTGGGCTGGGCCGATGGTTGTGCCTGGGAACTTTGCCAAGGCCTCGGGCTGAGATGCCTGCCTGTATCCTGACACTGCCCACGGTGCAGCACACAGCTTTGGTTCCCACCCTGCACCAAACCAAACCTGCTGGGTGACGGGAGTAGAAGTGTACAAGAGAGGAAGGGATATGAAATATCATGAAAAACAGACACAGATTATGAAAGAGTGATTACTATTCTTGATAGTATTTTTACAAAGTGCTAGACAGCTCATAAACTACTTTTGTATATATAATATCCATGGAGGGAAAGTGATTCCAGAACTCCTGGAGAAAGAGCTTTGGGGAAGGAGAGGCAGATGAATATTTGGGATTCTTGTTTGTTTGTTTGTTTTTTGAGACAGGGTCTTACTGTGTAGTTTCAGGCTGGCCTTGAACTCTGTAGTCTAGGCCAGCCTCCATCTCACTGCCTCCTGCCTCAGCCTCCAAAATGCTGGGATCACAGGTGAGTGCCACTATGCTTGGTGGCAGCTGAATGGTGGGATAAGAGAAGAGGCTGAGGCAGGAGGATCACCTAGAGTCGGAGGCCAGGCTGGGCTACATAGTGAGTTTGAGGCCAGCCTGAACTACATAGCAAGATCCTGTCTAAACAAACAAACAAACAAACAAACAAACAAAAAATAAGGACCTAGGAGCAACCCTATAAGACTTAGGGATTCTTGAGAGGAGAGGTGCATCTGGTTGGACGAGAGTCAAGAATATCCAGTATGGAGGATGTACGTCAGTGATAGAGCATCTGCTTAGCGTGTGTGAGCATCTGGGTTCAATCCCTAGCACATACAAACATGCACACACACACATACACACACACACACAGAAGCTCTAGTAGCCAAAGCTTAGGGGTCCCGAGAGGACAGTTGGAAAATTATTCTAATCCATGATCAAAGAGAAAAATACAAGCCAGGTGTATTCTAATCCATGGTGGCACATGCTTGAAATCCCAGCCACTCCAGAGGCTGAGGCAGAATCACAAGTTTGAAGCTAGCTTGTGCAACTTAGTGAGACCTTGTCTCAAAATAAAATGAAAAGAGTCTGGGGGTGTAACTCAGTGGTAGAGCTCTTTCCTCAAATGTTCAAGGACCTGGGTTCTTTAAACCTTAGTGCTGGAGAGAGAGAGAGAAAGAGAAAGAAAAAGGGGGGGGAAGAGGGAGGGAGGGAGAGAGAAGGAAAGTAATAGAGAGAGAATTGTGGAAAGGCCATCCATGAGTTTGAGGAATGTGGGAGGAATTGTTCAGCAATTTCTTTCCTAGCATTTATTCCTTTTTTACTCACCCATCCCTGGCATGCCTAACCCCTTTTGGCAATATTTTTTCTCAGGTAATTTTGCTGGTGCAGTCTAGCATTTCCCAGCCCAGACTCCATAGGCTGCCCCTGACAGCCTTTTGGTTTCCATCTGAGGCAGAAGTTCCCATCACAGCAAAGGGGCCTGAGATGCATGATGGGCCTTCCGGGCAGTGAAGTGGGAATATTGTATGGGGGATGGAGAGAGCAGAGGCCATGGAGGGAAGTCCCCAAGGTGGAAAAGGAATGATAGAAGGTTTAGGGGATGGGGTGGAAGAAGGCAGACACCTGGCTTTCCTTCCCTTTGGGTGAAGTCATGGTGTGAGGTCCCAAGGCACAAGAGGAGTGGCTGAGAGAAGAGCAAAAGGTAGAGAAGATTTGGACAAGCTATTTTCCATCAGTCCCTTTTCTGTTTTGTTTTTAATGCATTTCCCTTTTCCTTGACCAGTGAAGGTTGAGTCAGACACTTGCTCTCCCCCTTCCTCTATCTGTTCTTCCTCAGGAGTGTTTTTGTTCTGTCTTAGTTTTTCACCTCTGTTCTCCTTTCTTGCCTAGTGTGAGCCAGGCATGTATGAGGCACAAGGATATGCAGGTCAGAGAGCTCCTGTCAGAGGAGATTCATGAACCCATACAAGTGTTGTGGTGAACTTAAAGCATGAGGTTCCTATGCAAGCTGAGAAGATGAGGGGGTGAACTCTGCCCATGGAGCGTCCATCAGAGAAGGCACCCCGAATAGATGTAGTTTGAAATGAATCTTCAAGGCTGCCTTGAAATGCACCAGTTTGGAGGTAGGGTTGCTGCTCAGTGGCAGAGTGCTCGTCTAGCATTTGTGAGGTCCTGGGTTTGATCCTTAGCACACACACATACAAAAGCAGAACTCACCAGTTAAAGAAGGAGGAATGCATCTTAGATAGAAAGAAGTAATTGGGGCATGTGTGAGTAATTGGGGCCATAGACGGAGAAGGCAGCAGTCCAGAGATTCTTGAGAGAATTCGGCTGCTGTCACCAGCCTACCCTTTTCTCTGGAGACTTTTCCAAAGACAGTGGCTTTCACTTAAATGTGTACACCTCTCTCCAGAGCTCTGCTACATCTTTCCCCTCTGATTTTCCTTTCGTGCTCCTCCCCATCTGGGGCAGCAAAAGGCTAAGCATTCTTTTTGTAAGCCAATTTTCTTTTTTTTTGTTTCCTTGTCTTTCTGAGGCAGGGTTTTGCTATGTAGTTCAGGGTGCTGTGGACTCGCTATGTAGCCCAGGCTGCCCTTGAACTTGCAGTGATCCTCCTGCCTCAGCCTCCCAAGTCCTGGGATTACAGGTGTGCACCACCACGCCTGGCTTGTAAGCCAATTTTCTATTATTATTGTTCATTAAGTTTTCTATAGTCAGAAGTGTGATGATGTAGCCTCCCTTGCCCCAAAAGTACTTGACATATGTTTATTTATTTTACTTGAGGATGCATTATTTTTAGAAAGGTTTTTTTTTTTTTTTTTCCTATACCTCTGTTTAGAATAGACAAGGAATATAGTTGAAAATGGAAAGGGTAAGTAGGATTGATAACAGAGGATGAAGCCAGGCATGGTGGGGAACACCTGTAATCCCAGCATGCAGGAGACTGAGGCAGGAGGATTATTGTGAGTTTGAGGTGAGCCTGGGCTACATAGTGAGTTCAAGACCAGCCTGCACTACATAGTGAGACCCTGTTTCAATCCCCATCACCACCACTGAGAGAGAGAGAGAAGATTGAAGAAGAAAAGGAAGTAGGAGATTGAAGGGGATGAAAAGTTATAAGAATTGGGTGAACCTCTGTGAATATTTTCTTTGTGATTTATATCTAAGGATGGGCTTAAATAAAAGTTTCACAGTGATGAAATCATTCTTTTATGAGTTTCCTTACTAGAGAATTTAGCATTGAAAATAACATTCCCTACAATTAGGTTAACAGTCTGTGGCCATCCTCTTTCTCCCTCTTCTTTCTGTATCTTCACTGAGTGGCTTGGAAACTCTCTTTTCTCCTAGAAATCTCTCCTGTCCTGGTACCAGAGGGAGCACACTCCCCTGGGTGGCCCTTTCCTTAGTTCTCTAATCCAAAGGTGTGGCACTAGGCAGAATCCTGCCATCCTGGGGGTGCACCCTGTCCCAAAGGGAGCTGACGGCCAAGGGCTTAAAGGTTTCCTCAGGCTGGAGCAGCAACAATGTCTGAACAGAAGAGTAAAAAATCTACACAGGAAGATTGTTTAATAGAATCATGGAGCAGGAATGGAAGTGCATGCCTGTAAATCCCAGCTCTCTGGGAAGCAGCAGGATGGCAAATTTGAGCCCAGCGTGGGGAACTTATCAATTTAGCAAGACCCTGTCTCAAAAAATAAAAAGGGCTTCCCCTCCCCTGCATGATGGAAACAGCATGGCCATGGCAGCCTAGTTCTCCCTGACACAGTTATCAAGCATAATCTGGTATAAGAAAAGCATTGTAGACAAGTCGTAAGGGTAATGCTGGAAGGGTGTGGGCTTCAGATGCTGCTGCTTTCCTGAAGAAATCAGACCTTCCACACTTACTACTTGGAACGATTTGGGATTTAGCTGACACATATGGCAAAGGCATCCTGAACGAGAATTCTTTGTTGCTTTGCATCTTGTGGCTTTTGCCCAGAATGGAGTGGAGGTTTCCCTGAGTAGCTTGAGCCTGGCTGTTTCTCCACTATGATTCCATGATACCAGTAGTCCTTTGCTAACCAGTGGAGCTTCTGCAGCTGAGCTCCCATGGGCTGTAAAATCTGAAGATAAGGCCAAATATGATGCAAGTTTTGATAGCTTAAGCCCAGTGAATGGATTTTTGTCTGGTGATCAAGTGAAAGCAGTGTTACTCAGCTCTAAGTTACCTGGGAAATCCTTGGAAGAGTTTGGGATTTGAGTGATACTGACCATGATGGAATGCTTGACAGAATTGAGTTTGCAAATACAGATTTTTTTCTTTCACTGTCATTGGTCTTTGTCAGTACAAAAACTTTTGTTGAAGAGCCGTGTTCTGGGTATAGTGTGCATTGGAGAAAGAACCCGTGCCAAAGTCCTTGCCTCCTGCTTTGGTGCCACTGTCTAAAAGAAAAATGTGGGTTGTATCACCTGCAGAAAAAGCTAAGTATGATGAAATCTTCTTGAAAACAGATAAAGGTGTACATTGGATTTGGGTCAGGCTTGGAGGCCCATGAAATCTTCCTGAAAACAGGTTTACCTGCTACCTTACTAGCCCATATGTGACACAAAGGACTGTGGGAAGGTTTCAAAGGATCTGTTTGCTTTGGCTTTTCACTGAATCAAGCATCACTTCATAAAATGCATGGATCCTCCTCACATTCTGAGTCCTGAGATGATTCCACCATCAGACAGGACAACTACAAAAGAACATCATAGGGTCAAGTCCTGTTGCAGATTTCTCTCATATTAAGGACCTAGATACTCTTAACAATGAAATAGTTGACTTTCACAGGGAAAGAATAATGTGGAACAAGACCTTAAGTGGAGAGAAGATACTATTAAACAGAGGACAAGTGAGGTTCAGGATCTTCAAGATGAAGTTCAAAGGGACAAGATTAATCTATAAAAACTACGGGCCCAGAAGCAGCAAGTAGAGGAACTCCTCGAAGACCTGGATGAGCAGAAAGCCCAGCTAGAGGAGCAACTCAAAGAAGTCAGAAAGGAATTCGCTGAGGAGGCCCAGTTGATCTCATCTTTGAAAGCTGAAATAAGTACTCAAGAATCACAGATTTCTACTTAGGAGGAAGAACTGACCAAAGCTAGAGAAGAGCTGAGCCACCTACAACAAGAAACAGCAGACTTGGAGGACAGCGTGGAGCAGGAAAGGCTCTGCTGGAACCTCTTCAGCAGCACCTGCAAGATTCACAGCCGGAGGGCCGGTGAGATGGCTCAGCAGCTTAAGCGCCTGCCCAGCAAGCGCGAGGGCCCGAGTTCGACTCCCGGAACCCACATACGAAAAAGGGGCCGGTGATATCGCTCAGCAGCATGGGCGCCTGCTGGCGCGTGAGGTCCTGAGGTCGACCCCCCGGTACCCACAAAAAAAAAAAAAAAAAGATTCACAGCAGGAAATCAGCTCATGCAAATGAGGCTGATGGAAATTAAAGATCTGGAAAATCATAATAATCAACCGAATTGGTGCAGTAGCCCACACAGCATTCTTGTAAATGGCGCTACATGTCCTTGTAGCCTCAGCAACAGTGGCAGTGAAGCAGCCAACCTTAATGAACTCGTCAAAGGTCAGAGCAGCCTAGGGTCTGAGGCCCGTACAACAGGAGTCTCCAGCAGAAGTAGTCCTGAAATACCACCTTCAGACGAGACTGATGAAAATGAAGTGGTGACTGCAGCTGTTAATGAAAAAGTTTCTCCTGAAGTTGACAGTGACAGACATGCAAAAGTGGAACATCCATTAAATGTGGAATCAAGTTCACTACCAGGTCTCATTGCAGTGACAAACTTGGATTTTTTCCACTGCAGTTCTTTTGCTGGCTGTGATCCTTTGATGGATGATTATTTTTGGGAAAATTCACTCATTTGGTGGCGGTCCTTTTAAAGGTTCAGATCCCTTTGTATCTGACTGATTCTTCAAGCAATCTATTGACCCGTTTGCTACTTCAGGTACTGACCCTTTCAGTGTACCCAGCATCAGCAGTAATGCATTGGTAGAAACAATGAAGCACAATGACACTTTTGCTCCCAGTGGAACAGTTGTTCTTACAGTAAGTTATTCACTACAGACCCCTTTGCTTCTGTTTTCTGAAATGAATCATTTGGAGGTGGATTTGCTGACTTCAGCACATTGTCAAAGGTCAACAATGAAGATCCTTTTAGTTCAGCTGTGCAGTGTATTTTGCTTGGCATAACTGGACTGTCCCATATATATTTCATATAATCATCTTTGCAAAGAAGCACAAACCATTTTATTTTTTGAAAAAAAAAATTTTCTTTTTTTTCTCGAGACAGATTCTTGCAGTGAGGTCCAGGCTGGCCCCAAACTTGCAACTCTTCTACCTCGGTGTCTCAAATGATGGGATTACAGCTGTGCACCACGATGGCCAGCTTAAGTTTTTGAGAATTAGCACTTTAAAAAGGTACTAAAAAAGTCATATCTGTGGCTATTGTAGCTTTCCACACAACAGCCCTCTCTGTGCCCTCCAGGGTGTACTTTTATCTTGCCTTTTTTCCTCTCTTACACAGCCTGGCTCACTCTGCAGAGCCAGTTTCTCCCTCACTTTTCACTTTACTTTTTCAAATAAACTTTGTCACTGCTTTTTGCTCATTTCATTCAATTCTTTGAGATGAGAAGAACTTGGAATCTAACTCCAGAAGGAGTGGCAAGCACACCAAAACCCGGTAATGTTTATTCGGCAAGCCACTTTTAGGAGGACCTATCTGATAAAGCTCCCTATTGTGGCTTTCCTCATGATAGCCCTCCCTGCGTCCTCCAGGGTGTTCTTTTATCTTGCCTTTTCCTCTTTTACTTGGCCCAAGCTCACTCTGCAAAGCCAGTTTCTCCCTCACTCTTTAATTTCACTTTTGCAAATAAACTTGTCACCGTTAAAAGAGGTCATATTTGTGAATAATATTTGTATTACTTCTTATAAAGCATTCAATAAAATTTTCACAATATTTTTCATGTTTCAAAGTAACTTAGTTAACATTTGTTGTCTTGAGGCAACTTTCTTTTCTTCACAAAAATTCAAGGATGTTGTACAAGTTTGCTATTATTTCCTGTTCACCACTGAGTTTGAAGTGGGTATAAGCAAGAATGCCAAATAATGTACATAAAATGCCAAGACCCTGATTAGTTGACAGTGAATCCTTCAATAAAACATATCATCCACATATAGTAATGCAGAACTGGAAGTGTCCAAACATTTTATAGGTGACTGGTGAAGGGTTCCCAGTGACCCTATAAATGGATAAGTTCACCATGAAAGCGATTACTCCAGAGAGCAGCACCAGAAGCACAGCAGAAATGGACCAGGGACCAACTATTCCTCCCTCTCCAAACACTGGCTCAAAGAAGGGCACAGTGACCAGCAACATGGCAGGTGACATTGGAATACAGCAACTGCATTGAGTTTACTTGCAACTGATGCTGTTTGGCTCCTACCCACACTTGAAAAAGAGAAGTAACTAAAACACCAAGAGCAGCAAACACCCATCAAAGGATTCAACCTCACATCATAATAAAAATTTAGGGTTACACCTAAAGTGTTATAGGAATCAGCATGAGCTGAAATCTTGTGGAGAAGCTCTTTTGGTAGCACGAGGTTGTGGCCATGCCCTTGGCCAGCTGCTAGGTGTCCTTGGTGCTGTTCTGCTGAGAGAGGTTGGTGAAAACCACAAAGCCACAGAAGCTCAGAGCCAGGAGGAGGAGCTTGGAGGGTGGCAGATTTCGGGGGCAAAGATATCCAGCTTCTGGCAGATGTACAAGCCCAGCCAGGGGACCATGAACTGTACCAGGGTCAGGCTTATGTTGAGGAACTGTGGCGCACATAGATCCATTTGTTGAGGTACACGATGCAGATGGACACCAGCAGGTTGAACAGGAGCCTGGTGGTGATTCACACATGACCCAAACTCACTTGGCCAGTGATGCCTCCACACCAGGCCATCCAGCCTCGGGCGGGTGACTAGGGTCCCACTCTGTCCCTCCTGCCACCGAGTCCTAAGAAGCCAGTCTCACCCCCCTGCCAGGGTAAGGCATGTGCCAGTAAACTTGCAGGGGAGAACCAGCCACCGCTGCATCCATGCACACTCTCTTTGCCACTGAGAGTAGGCCTTTTCGTGTTTTGTTTTTTTGAGACAGGCTCCTGCTATGTAGTTCACTCTGCCCTTGAACTCACTATGTAGCCCAGGCTGGCCTTGAACTCATGGCACTCCTTCTGCCTCAGCCTCCCAAGTGCTGGCAATAAAGGTGTACCCCACCTTGCCCATCTTGTTTGTTGTTATTTGAGACAAGGCCTCCCTATAAAGCCCTGGCTGGACTGCAACCTATGATCCTCTGGCCTTAGCCTCCCAAGTGCTGGGGAATCACAGTTTCATAACAACTTACTTATTAATGTTCCTCTTTGTTCAGTGGTGAGGATTATACTCAGGGCCTCACAAATAAATGCTGAGCAAGCTCTCTGCCACTGAACTACATCCCCAACCCTGAAGGCTTTGCATGAGAGTAAGTGACATATCTAACACTAAAGATCAAGAAGCTGGTGAGGAGAACCATCACAGGTGAGGGGTACAAACAGCACAGTATAATTACTTTTTCAGGATATTCTAAATCTTGGTAACCCTTAGGATCAAGGAGTCCTGGTGAAAAAGTATGAATTTGTCACAGCTCCTGGTAAGACAACTACCAAAAAATTATATATGTATATACATGCATACATATATTAGTGATTATATTTTTTTCTCTGAAAGATAGATGCTCATGCTTTTATTACTATAGATAATACAGTGTATAATAGTCTATGTTTCCTATTAGAATACTGTGAAAAAAGTATAGCCTTGAAAGTCCTCCCTGAATTACTGCTGTGGTAATCATGAGTAAGACCCTTGCTCAGCCTGAATGCCAGTGCCTGGATACATTGCATCACCACAGTGCCTGAAAGGGGCCCCCCAACATGGGGTAGACCAAGGACCTCTAGGCACCCCTGGAAAAGAACTGAAAGATGCCAAACAAGTTGGCCAGTGTGCTGTAGCGGCAGGCCCTTGAGTTCGTGAGTCCGTACAGAGGGTACAGGCTGTTCTAGCCCAGTGCTCCTGAGGCGGGGGTGTGCATTCACCTGGACTCCAGCAGGGGTCAAGTCCTTCTGAGGCTGGATGGTCTCTAACTATCAAGCAGCTTGACTGATCACCAGCTCATTTAGTCTACACATCAGTGTGTAAAGCCAGCTCTCACCACAGAGAAAACACTGCTTATTTTATTTTACTTTATTTTATTTTATTTTTTTGTGGGTACCGGGGGGTCGACCTCAGGACCTCGTGCGCCAGTAGGTGCCCGTGCTGCTGAGCGATATCACCGGCCCCTTTTTCGTATGTGGGTTCCGGGAGTCGAACTCGGGCCCTCGCGCTTGCCGGGCAGGCGCTTAAGCCGCTGAGCCATCTCACCGGCCCAACACTGCTTATTTTAGATTATACCTAACCATGTTTACCTGCTTTCTATGTGCCAGGCAGGATGCTAAGTACTTTATATCCATTCTCTTATTTATGTGTTTTAAAAAGTAGGCAATGCTTACTTAGCGTCAGAAGAGTTGACTGCCCAGTGTGCTGGCACATACTTGTAATCCCAGCACTTGGGAGGCTGAGGCAAGAGGATTACCAGAAGTTCTCACCCAGCCTGGACTATGTAGTGAGTTCAAGGCCAGCCTGAACTACATAGAAGACCCTGTTTCAAAAAAGCCAAGAAAAAAAAAGGAGAGAGGGAAACTGACCAACTCAGTGTCACTCAAGACCACAAAGAAACCATTTGTCCTCTGATTCATCCTAAGCATACCATTATATTCCCACTTTACAGATGAGAAAACTAAAGCTTAGAGAACTTAAACAAGTTATCCAGTCTCATAGTTTGGAAATTTTAAATAGGTATTTAAACTCTGGTAAGAGGGCTTGAGAGTCCTTTTTGTTGTGATGTGTGTGTGTGTGTGTTACTGGGTGCTGATCCCGGGACTTTGTATACCTTAGGTAAGTGGTGTACCACTGAGTTACATCCCCAGGTCTTTTTTTTTTTTTTTTTTTTTTTTTTTTTATTTTAAAGAGAAGAAAAAACAAAACAAATCAAAAGAAGAACAAATTTTCAAAACAACATAATAGGAGGGTAACAATGGTTAATACATTACGTATTACTATCTTTAAGTTAGTTATTTAGGATACCAGACATTAGCATTCAATTGTCCAAACATTATTGGCACAAACCTTACTCTTCAATGAACTAAGTAAAATTGGTAGTGTATCTATCTTAACCATCTTATATATATATACAATTTTTTTCCCTTTCCCTTCTTTCTTTTCCCTATTCCAGTCTCTCTTTCCTTTTGACCAGTTTTTTTTTTTACATTCTTTTTTTTTTTTTTTTTTTTTTTTGTGGGTACCAGGGGGACGACCTCAGGACCTCGTGCGCCAACAGGCACCCGTGCCACTGAGCGACATCACCGGCCCCTTTTTCGTATGTGGGTTCCGGTAGTCGAACTCGGGCCCTCGCGCTTGCAAGGCAGGCGCTTACGCCGCTGAGCCATCTCACCGGCCCTTGACCAGTTTCTTTTTGATTCACCATGTCTATTGTACATTTTGGATCTTATTTACTCTTTCAGTTTCTCATACTAGAGAGACAATACGATGCTTACACATGTGCTTCTGGTTTATTTCACTTATGAGTATTTTCTCGAGTTGCATCCATTTACCTATAAAAGTCTCCAGTTTATCCTTCTTTATGGCTGAATAGTACTCCATTGTATAAAAATACCACATCTTTCTTATCCATTCCTCAGTTGATGGGCATTTGGGTTGTTTCCAAGATCTGGCTATTACAAATTGTGCTGCTATAAACATGGGTGCACATATATCGCTGTGGTACGATGTTTTTAATTCTTCTGGGAAGATGCCCAGAAGGGGAGTAGCTGGGTCAAATGGGACCTCCAACCCTAGTTTTTTGAGGAATCTCCACACTGACTTCCACAGTGGCTGTACCAGTCGACACTCCCACCAACAGTGAAGAAGGGTTCCTTTTTCCCCACAGCCCCTCCAGCATTTGTTATTAGTTGATTTCTTTATAGTAGCCATTCTTTCTGGGGTGAGATGGTATCTCAGTGTTGTTTTAATTTGCATCTCTCGAATGACTAGTGATGTTGCACATTTTTTTGTATATTTATTTGCCATTAGTATTTCTTCATCTGAGAAATGTGTATTCATCTCAGATGCCCATTTTTGGAGTGGGTCTTTAAATTTGGGAGGTCTGATTTTTTTGAGTTCTTTATATGTTCTCGATAGTAATCCTTTGTCTGAGGAACAGCTGGCAAACATTTTTTCCCACATTGTGGGTTGTCTCCTCACTCTGTTGGTGGTTTCTCTTGCTGTGCAAAAGCTTTTTAATAAGATGAGATCCCAGTTATTGATTCTTTGGGCATCCCCAGGTCTTGTTTTAATTTTGAGATGAGATAGCATCTCACTAAGATGTTCAGGCTGCCTTCAAACTTTCAATTCTCTGCCTCAACCTCCTGAATGGTTTGAATTACAAATCTGTGCTGCTGTCCCAGCTATACTTCTGTGATGTAGATCCATATTCGCTGAGTGCCAAGCTTTAATCATGAAATTCATACCTGGACTGTACAGTTGGGAGTGAGTGGGGGAGGGTAACGACAAGCACTACAGGCTTAGAGACATGGTCTGGAGGATTCTACCATCTAACTGTATAATGCATACTAGCTGTGAATGTCAAAAGAGCTAAGCTGGAGCAAGGGACTTCTTTCATTATTTGTTTACTTATTTATTTATTTTTGGTTTTTTGAGACAGGGTCTTGCTTTATAGTGCAGACGGGCCTTGAACTCACTATGTAGCCCAGGCTGGCCTTGAAATTGTGGTGATCCCCTTGCCTCCCTCAGCATGGGAGTGCTAGGATTACAGGCATGTGCCACCGTGCCTGGCTGGGACTTGTTTCATTTATTAGAATATGTTGAGGAAGGCATTATGAGAATGATACAACAGATGAAACTTCTCAAACAGACGGCCTTGTCTGACCCCTTTGCCATCAGCATCATCTGACTTGATTACAGACTCGAGAACCAATCCTGACCATATTCAAGTTTTATGAGATTATTATTCAACCTCTCTCTCTCCCTCTCCCTCCCCCTGCTCCTTCCCCTCCCCCTCTCCCTCTCCTTCTCTCTTTTTCCTAGGGATTGAACCTAGGCCTCACAGATGCTAAGCATGCACTTACAGCCTTACAGATGCTAAGCTACACCCCCAGTCATAACCTTATTTTCTTTTGCACCTTTGGTTACACTGTTATTCAATAGCAGAGGTGGATTTAAACACAGAGCTTTGGACTCCAGGGTGCACATTTCAATGACCTTGTTTTAGAATATACTGTACTGTCTCTACTCATATCTCAGATTATTCCAACAGGGTGTCCAAGAATTCCAGACCCCCCCTGATTATCCTGATAAAAGAAACAGTCTCAGATGTTATAAATGTAATTACTAGGGTCTGCATTGGGAATATACCTCAGGGGTAGAGTACTTTCCTCATATCATTGAAGCACTAAAAAGAAGGCTGGCCTCAAACTTTCAATTCTCTGCCTCAGCCTCCTGAATAGTTTGGATTTTGCCCCTTGAGCACTGAAAAATAGAAGCCACTATACTTACAAGGGTCCAAGAATGGAGAGTGGAAGATAAGGGAAGTTAAGCAGTTAACTTATACAGATAATATCCAGAAAAATACTATTTTGAAAACCAAGTTAAATTCCATGATGATGGACCTCCAGGGCCAGCTTGTCCCGTTTTTAGGTAAACTTTCTGTTCTGTTAACCCCAACCAGTCCAGAAGCAACAAATGTTTCCTTCTCCTTATGGACTGCCCTCCTATTTCTGCTTCATGTTATCTGCCTCTCCTGTCTGTAGTCAATGTAGATTCAGTGCAAGCTGTGCTTTCCTTCCCCAGTGCTTATAAATATACACTTAGGTGGAGGTTGGGATTACATTTTTCCAAGTGCTAACGACCCCTGGTGTTGAACCATCCCAGGACCTGATCCTTTTCTGACTGGCATGTGTAATGGCTCCATAAACACTTTTCATTTCACTGATCCTGAAGTTTCAAAAGTTTTGTTTTAACCATCCCAATTTTATGTTTTCTTTCATTATTCCTACAAGCCTTTAAAATGTTTCCCCAATTCTATTATTTTGATGTCCAAAGTTAACTTCCAAATGCCCTCTCCACTCAAAAGCCACACTCTAATCTTATGTGAGACCGGGAGTCCTGCTTTTAATATTATTAGTCTGAGTAAGTCTATCGCTGCTGACAACCTCTTTCACTGTGTTCATGTAAAAGCCCTCCAGCGCAGCAGTGCATCGAACACCAGGCAATGATGCCAAAGAAATAGCAGAGGGAGCAGGCGCTACTGCAGCCGCACATGAGGCTGGGCCTCAGGAGTCTCAACTCTGTCTCAGATGGCTGAACTTGGGCAAGCCATTTTGCATCATTTGGGCCAACTATGCAATGAGAATAGAGGAGTATTTGGCAAAGTGTGAATACTTCTTTGTCTCCAATGCTGCAATGTGCTAGCAAGCTGCAAGTAGGATGGTTAGGACTTTGTCCAGGCCCTCTAGGATTGTTAGTCAGCAGCATGGAGCTTGTCTTCCCAGGATCTCCCAAGAGGTGATGCTAAGAGATTACTGAATTACGATACGTGTTCTAATCTCTCCTCTATAGACCAGATGGTTTCATTTTTTCTCTTTGTGGATTTGTCAAAAGCTAAAGGAATAGTGATAACCCCTTATTTCCAAATGGCTGTGTAGGGCTCACAGCAGCTTCCAAAGGGAGTCTAAGTGGAAAGCAAGAGCCAGTTGTGAGGCTGGGCTTGGTGGCACTCACCTGAGATCCCAGCACTTAGGAGGCTGATGCAGGAGCATCGCTGAGAGTTTGAGAATAGCCTGGGTTTCATAGTGAGCTTAAATCCAGCCCTGGCTCCATAGGAAGAACCTGTCTTAAAAAAAAAAAAAGGTAGTTGTGGTGGTACATGCCTGTAATCCTAGCTTTCTGGGAAGCTGAGGCAGGAGGATCAGAAACCTGAGTTGAGCCTAGGCAACTTAGCAACTTGGTGAAACCTGTCTCTAAATTAGAAATAAAGAAAGGATTGGGGATATAGCTCAATACAAGAGCCCTGAGTTCAATCTCTAGTGCCAGAAAATAAATAAATAAATAAATAAACAAACAAATAAATAAATAAATAAATAGGAGGAACTCAGAGGCTCATCCCTGGTAATAATGCTGGCTAGAGTGTCGGGCCAGAGCAAATTTTGTATTTAATTTTTATTGTGGCTACAAAGCTAGACTATTGCCACTCAGATTAGTGGTGTAGCTTAGTGGTAGACTGTTCATAGCATGTGTGAGGTGCTGGGTTCTATCTCCAGCACCAAAGAATACCTATAAGTACTCATAAATAATAAGAATACTTCCATTGGGAGGGGTGGGCATGCCTGTAGTCCTGGCACTCAGGAGAATGCTGAGGCAGGAGCACTGTTTGAGCTCAAAGCCTCCCTGAGCAACATAGGGAGACCCACTCTCAAAAGAAAAGATGGAGGAGCAGGAAGCAGGAGAAGGGAGAGGAGAGGGAGGGAGGGGGAGAGGGAAAGGAACAAATTTGACTGTCAGCCAAGTAGCCTCTGATTTTTTTTTTTTTTTTTTGTGATACAATGGTACCTCTGTTTATGTACTTAATGTATTGTATGGTTTTGAGGAAGATGGTTCTATTTTTGTTTGTGTGGGGAAGATGGCTGTGGTCATGTTTGTCACCTTATGTGGAGTTTGTTAATGGAAGCAAAATTTCGCTGAACTCTTTTGTTTGAGAACTGAATTGTTTGTCAACAGAAGCATTCATGAACCAAGATATTCTTGTACTAGGGAATTGAACCCAAGTCTTTTTCAGCCAGCTACACCCTAGCCCTTTTTTATTTTGAGAGAGTCTGCCTAAGTCAGTAATTTGCCCAGCCTGGGCTTGAATTTATGATGTTTCTGCCTCATCCTCTCGGGGTGCTGGGATTACTGGCATACACCACCATGCCTGGCTAGCCTCTGACCTATGTAGTTTGTTGAAACATGTACTTGTTATTGTTCAAGGAGCATGTCCTGAAGTTACCTAATGGCTGGGATTTAGACAGCAAGGACTGAAAGCTCATCCTTTTCAAACATGTCCCAGGATGGCAGGGAAGTTGATTGTTAAATTTTTGTGCAAAACGCAGAAGTATAGAAATGTATGTGGGGGCCGGTGAGATAGCTCAGCGGTATAATCGCCTGCCTGGCAAGCGCGAGGTCCTGAGTTTGACTCCCGGAACCCACATACGAAAAAAAGGGCCGGTGATATCGCTCAGCGGCTCGGGCGCCTGCTGGCGCGCAAGGTCCTGAGTTCAACCCCCGGTACCCACCAAAAAAAAAAAAAAAGAAATGTATGTAGGAATAATATACCCAACTTGTTCATTATCTTATGCCAACACTTTATCTAATATGCAGTACGTTGAGAAACAACACCATATTCCTGATTACAAAGCCTTGCTACTGGAGGGAAGCCATGGAGAAACTTACACTTCACCTCCATGTTTCCTTGGATTTGTGACCCTGACTCTGGGCTTGTGTACTGAGTAGGGAAGCATGACCTCACTGCATATATTTCAGAGAAGGTTTGGATGTTGATTCATTTTGTTTGTTTGTTTGTTTGTTTTGTTTTTGTTTTTGAGACGGGGTCTCTCTATGTAGTTTAGGGTGGCCTTGAACTCACTATGTAGTCCAGGCTGGCCTTGAACTTGACATGATCCTCCTGCCTCCACCTCCTGAGTGCTGGATTACAGGCATGTGCCACCATGCATGGCTAACATAACTATTTTAATATCATAGTTATCTCATTATGGGAGATACCTTCCAGGACCCCTAGTGGATGCCTGAAATCAGGGACATTGCCTAATTCTACGTATACTGTTTTTTTTCTACATATACAGTACATACTTATGATAAAGTTTCATTTCTAGTTAGGCACAGTAAGAGATTAACAACAACTAATAATGAAATAAAACAATTATAGCCAGATGTGGTGGTACATGGCTGTAGTACCAGCACTTGGGAGGCTGAGGCAGGAGGACTGATGCAAATCCAGGGCCAGGCTGGGCTACATAGTGCATTCAAGTCTAGCATGACCTAATAACAAGACCTTGTTTCCAAAAAATTATAACAATATAATAAAAGTTATTTAAAATTTAGTAATTTCTTATTTCTTGAATTTTTCTATCTTATATTTTCCAACCATTGTTGACCATGGGTTACCAAAACCTAAGGACGATTGCTGTATGTGTTACTGCTTCACCAAATTTGAAGCAGGGCTCCACTGGTTCAGTGGTGGCAAACCTGTAGCACTCCTGCCGCACCCAACTGTTTATTATATTGCAAGCTCTAAAAGGTTTGCCAGCAGTGCACTCCATGCGTCTCGTGTTCCACGTGTCACTGATAGATGTTCCTCAGTGAGCTTCAGTTGGTAGGTGGGCTTATGTGGAGGGCTCAAGAGTGCTGCTGTGTTCACATTGTTAGGTGAAGTAAGTCACCAGGCCAGCTTGGATTGAAGAAGGAAGGCATCAGATTCCAATGACAGGAGAAGCAGACTTTATGGTCTCCTTTATATACACGGTACTAATATGTAAGACCAGTTGGCGGGCAATGTCCTTGAAGGAAGATGAAGAAGTATGATGGGAAAAGTCAACAGAGCAGAAACCAAACACAATGTTATTTTGAGTCGAGGAATCAGAAGACAGAAACCCCTGATGTTCTTATAATCTGCTGATTCATTTCTGCTGCTTTTGAAGGGCCTAGGAGGGCTTGTCCAGGTTGCCATGGTTATCGAGCAAGTGCTTGTCCACTTACTGCCACTTCCATGATGCTCTATAGTTGGTGGTTACGTTAAATATACACGTATATGGTAAATCTAAAGGAAGTTGTTCAAAAAGAAGAAAAAAAAAAGCACATGAGATTAATGGGCTTTCCACTCCCTCTGATCACTCCTCTCTTAGCTTCTTATCACAGGCTTGCCCTTCCCTGTTGCTCAGGTCCTTCTCCTCATCCACAGAACCCGTGGTTTGTTCCTCAGTCTGATATAGCACTTTTCCTGATCTGCCTTGCATTTTGTGGCTTCTGCATGTATCTGTCTCTGTAGACCATGGATCTTTGAGAAAAAGGCATGTTTTACATATTTTTCACAGGTATTAGCACTATCCTCTCCACTTGACAGTGTAGCAGAAAATGTACCCCCACCCCCGGCCAGTATATTTCAGTGTGTTAGTTGCCCAGGTAATAGTTCCTGTTCTACATCCGGTTGCTCCTGCCTCTTAGAAACGGCTGGTCACTGTGACGCATAGCTGGTCACTATGATGCACATTTTATAAACCAATCCCCAATTGACAAGCCGTTCTGCCTCTGTACTTCCTGCTTACTTATCTCATATAAGCCCTAGACCACCAGAGATCAGGGCCTGATATTTTGGGAATGATCCCAATCAGTGCCCGTTGTACGTAAATAAATCCGCCTCCAAATCCTGGGTGTTGTTTTGGTGTTTCTGCTTCCTGTTGCAGTGTAATAGGTGCTGAACAGATCTTTACTAAATCAGAGTGGAGGAGGAAAAATTCTTAACATATATATATATAATGCAAATGTGAAAAGCAAATCCCTTTGTTGCCAGGTTTTGGCATTACTGGGGACTCCTAGAGGTGCTTTCTAGGTTCTTGTCCTGAAGAAAGAATTGGACGAAACAAGCATAAAAGGTAGTGAGGTTTTACATTTATTAAAGGTAGGAAAAGAAACATGTTCTGCAGAGGGCACGGGTCAATTAAAGGTAGGGAAAAAAAAAAGCCGGGCATGGTGGTCCATGCCTGTAATCCCAGCACTCAAGAGGCTGAGGCAGGAGGATTGCCACAAATTCAAGGCCAGCTTGGCCTACATAGTGAGTTCAAGGCCTGCCTAAACTGCATATGAGACCCTGTCTCAAAAAAAAAAAAAAAAAAAAAGTGGGCGTAGGGCTGTAACGCAGTGCAAAGGACCTGGGTTCAATCCCCAGTACTACAAAAATTTAAAAACAAACAAAAAAAGTCAGGCCTAGAATCCCAGCATTCAGGAGGCTGAGGCAGGGCTACACAAGTGAGTTCACAGCCAGCTTGGACTACATAGTGAGACCTTGTCTTTAAAAAAAATAAAACTTTGTGTAGCGTTGCTATTTATGAATCTTATTTCAGGCTGAGAAAGGAAGCATAAAAGATTTCTTGTCAAAGAGGTGTGTCCTAGTTTAGGTTACTGAACAAATTACCATAGATTGAGTGGCTTACACAACAAACACTTATTTCTCACAGCCCTGGAGGCTAGAAGCGTGAGATCAGGATGCCAGTGTGGTCTGGTCTGGTGAGGGCCCTCTTCTAGGTTCAGATGGTTGACTTACTGTGTGCTCTCAAGCAGAGGCAGAAAGAGAGCTAGATAATTAACTCTGTCCTTATGAGGCCACTCATCCCTGTCATGAGGGCTCCCCTTTCATAACCTCATTGCCTCCCAGAGATCCACACCCAAACACTATCACATGGGGATTGCCCTTTCAACATGTAAATTCTGCGAGGGACACTAACTTGTAATCCACTGTAGGGAGTGTGGACTGATGGGGCGGGAGGTGACAGAGGCGTCTACGGAAGGACTCAGTTTCCCACTCGAGTCTCAAGGGTATCCCCCTAAGGAAAGCATTGGTATTTTCCAGAAGGCAGATGATCTGTTTTACTGGAGGAAAGCCTAGCTCTCTGCTACTGCCTGGTCCTGCTCTTTATGAAACAGTACTAGGATTATCGCCCTAAGGGCCACTTGTCTTGTAAGAGCCTAGTTCTATCCTCCAGGGCACTGGCCCGTGTTAGCCACGTTATTTTTATTTTTGGTAGTGCTGGCGATTAACCCAAGGCCTCGCTTGGTACACAGAGGCTCTGCCACCGAGTTACACCGCAGACCTGCCTGTGCCCATTCTCCAGGGCTCCAGAGAGGCCTTGCAATCCACAAGCCTCTTGTCACTCGCAGGAGGGCAGGCTGCGCCCTCAGCTAACGCTACTGTGTTCGATGTCTGCACTTGGTTGCAAGCCACTGAGCTGGACTTTCTGCTTCCTTTTAATTCTGCTTATCCAAAGAAGCTTTGGCATGAAATAAGAGTCCCATATCTTTGACACCAGAAGGAAAAGTGTACAGATAGCGAAATGAAAGACTTCTTGAACCAGTTTGAAGAGTTGTAAAAGGACGAAGGGGGGGGCGAAATTTCCTATGGAAGAAGTGAATGTCGCAGAGGGAAAAGCCTTGAAGTAGGTCGAAGAGGACCTGGGGAGAAAAAGAAGAGAGAAGAAAAAACTGAAATGCAGCATGGGAAGAAGCTGCAGATGTCCTCCGGGCGTCCCTGCCGGGCTTCCCGCGGCCGGGAGCCGCGCCGCCTCCTCCCCGCCCCGTCCGGTCCCTCCTCCGGCTTCCACCCTCCCAGCGGCAGCGAACCCGGGCCGACTTCTGCTTCCGGCTGCCGGAACCCAGACGGCCCCAGCAGGCGCTCAGCTTCTCCCCGTGGCGGGCCGAGCGCAGGTAGAACTTGCGCTGGCCGGGGGCTGGGGGCCGGGGCGGGGGCCGGGGTCCTGGGCGCGAAGCGAGGCGGGGTGCGAGGAGCGGGGCGCCGCCGGGGTGCGCCTGCCCCGCCCTTCCCGCACCACGGGAAGGGCGGGGGGTGTGAGAGGGGGTGACCGGGATGGGAAGGGAGAGGGCAAAGGTCGGGGGCCGGGGACCTGGAAGAGGAGGCTGAAAGAGAGACCAGATGGAAAGGCGTCCCTCTTACTGCCGCCCTGCGCGCTCCCTGGAAGGAGAAAGTAGCTTGGCGCGCGCTTTGTGACAGCGGGAGCCCAGCTGTGCCGGCTGAGCTAAGCTGCCCGCAGCCTGCCACAGCGAGGTGGGGTGACCGCGGCCAGGTCTCCAGGGTCTCTTCAGTCCAGAAGAGTGCTAGAGTATGGTCCTGTTTGTGAAACGCACGAGAAAAAGAGGCCGTAGCGGTGGAGGTATGAACGTAAATGTGCACGGAAAGTGTCTGAAACTTCGTGTGGACGTCAGCGGTGGTTACCTCTGGGGAAGGGACTAGAGATGGGGGACTTTTCAGGTGCGATTCCAGGAGTCTCCCTTCGCAAACTCCAGGCTGAAAACCAGAGACCTCATATTTCTGTTAGCTTCAGTTTTGAGGCCCTCCCCTTTATAACCTTGGATTACAGTAATTCTGAGATGGCTCATTCATTTGGGCGGGGCTCATACAGTGCAGTCAGTAGGGAAGTACATAGGGCACAGAAGCCATCATTCTTCTTTTGGTACTGGAGATTGAACCTAGGGGCCTCTATCATTGAGCTATTTTTTCATTTTGAGGCAGAGTCTTGCTTAGTTGTCCAGGCCAGCCTCGGACCTGTGATCCTTGTGCTTCAGCTCCTAGAGTAGGTGGCAGCAGCCATCAGGTTTTTTGAGCCAGGGTCTTGCTAAGTCACTGCATTGCCCAGGTTGGGCTGGAACTTGCAGACTTCCTACCTCAGTCTCCCGGAGTGCTGGGATTACATGAGGTGTGCTCCACCATGTCTGCTGGCCACCGTGCTTGATGTGTTTGTCTACACTGATGTCCTGCAATTTGCTGTTTTTCTTTCTGATCCTGGATTGTTAGTTTTTTCAAGCTGTCTTTAAACTCTTCTACATTCTTGTCCGTAAGCTTATTCATATACTAAGATTTAAGTAGTTTACTTACTACTGTTATTCCTAAAACATTTAAATGGGATTGGGAGATAAATTTATATCCAAATAAATAAGTTGATACATTACTAATGGCATATTTCAAGCATTCCCTCAAGGAAAGTTCTTAATTTACAGTTTACAGAAATCTCGGGAAATCCAAGAATGGTGCACCATGGACATCCTGATAATTGAGTGCTAAACAGGATATAGGCCGGCTCCCCCCGCCCCCTGTGCAAAAGCTTTGTAGCTTTTACCAGATTTTCAAAAGCCTCTAAATTGTACTGAGTAAGAATTGTAGAAACAATGGTGAACTTACAGTCTAGTGGGCCAAAAGACAAGCAGGTGACGTATTCTACAGTAAGGGAAGTACAAGCATGGAGAGAACCTGGAGAGGTCACCTATGCTGAAGTGGCTCTGGGTGTCCCAGAAGCTCCTGGTGAGGAATGTGAGTGAGAGGAAAGCATACTGACTTTGGTCTGGTGAAGGAGAGGTTGGGGGAGATGTGTTGGGGAAAGAGCATTTCAAGCATCTGCCTGTGCGGAAGTCCAGAGCCAAGAGACACCTCAGCAATTCTGTGGTTGAGGCTTAAAGTCCTCTGAGTTGGATTGGGGCAGGTGTCAATAAGAGATGAGGCTGGGAGGTGATCAGAAGCTAGGTCATGTGTGATGCTGGGGATATAGGAGGGGAGTGAGACAAAGGCGCCCTTCAAGGAGTTTTATTTCAGTAAGGAGAGACTGTGACTGAGTTCACAAATAAGCAAACAATATGTTTTTTAAATTTTGATAAACATCATAAACAGTTTACTATCTGATTTATAAATGGTGGCTGGGGTGTTTCTGGGCGAGCTCTTTAGGCAGATGTGCATACAGTGAGTTACCAGTCACCTGGATTAGAGGTTTCTGCAAAGGTGGTGGTGAGAGGAATGGAGAAAATTGGATAACATCTGAGAGGTCGAGGGAGTAGGATCAATAATATTTAGTCATTTCCTGGATAATAATAAATAATAACCTCATTTATTGAATATTTACTACATGTAAGACACTTCCACAAGAGCTTGTTTGTATTTTTCTCATTTATGCTTATAACACCTCTGTGAGATAGGCATTTTTCTTAGTTTTGTGGAGAGAAAACCAAGACCCAGAGAATTTAAGTAACTTGATCATGACTCAGGATGTGGGGGCCAGGAGTCAAACCTAGGTGTGTCTCACTCCAAACCCTTCTGAACAGAAGTGACGAAAAAGGGAGAATGGATTTGAGGCAGAAGTAGGTGGGAAAGGTGATGATACCTTTGGGATCTGTGGAATGTGGTGTACCTTTGAGTCATCCAAGTAGAGATGTCCCGTAGGCAGATGGATAAATGAGTACCATATGAAGGTCGGGAGAAAAATCTAGCTCAGGGAATGAATTTGAGTTGCCAGTATAGAAAGATTATTTGGAGTCACACTGTAGTTGAGACCACCCCAGGAAAGTATTTAGAAGGATTAGAATAGAAGTGTAAGGAACATTAATGTTAGGGAATGGTGAGAAAGAACCCCCAAGATGTATCTAGAATTGTAAGAAGAATATTGGACAGTAGCATTGTGGATGCCAAAGGAAAAGAATGTTTCAATGAGAAAGTGAGCAAATGGTGGCATATTTTCTACTCAAGGAATTAAATTAGACAGGGGCCAACATGTATCTGTGGATTCATATTATAATAAACAAGGCTATTAGTTATCTAAGAGGACAGTTTCAGTGGACACAATCCCATTTAGTTGGTTGAAGAGTGTTATGGTTTGAGTCTAAATGCCCCCTCCCAAAAGCCTCATGCAGTCATGGGGGTAGGCTTTTCAGAGGTGGTTGAATCTAGAGTTTGTGATTGATTCCCAGTCCAGTGCTGGGATTAAGGGTTTGAGTGCTATACCTGCCCTAGGGCAGGTAGCCTGCATCTATTATAAGGGACAGAGTCTTGTCTCCCTTCCCTTGTTGCTTTTGCTCTGTTCTGCTGCCATGAACTGTTGCCACTCTGCCATGTGCCATGCTGCCTTGGAGCCAGCTGATTATGGACTGAAACCTCTACAAACTGTGAGCTAAATAAACCTTTCCCCTTTTAATTTTGGGTTGGGGTATTTTGTCTCAGCCACGAAAAAAGTAACTAAGACAAAGAGTGACTAGAAACTAGACATGGTCGTACAAACCTATAATCCCTGCACTCTGGGAGGCCGAGGCAGTGGGATTGCAAGTTGAAGTCTAGCCTGGGCAACTTAGTGATGTAGGAAGACCTTAAATGAAAACTTTAAAGAAACAAAAATAAAGGGCTAGGGACATAGCTCTGTGTGAAGGTCCTGGTTCATTGTCCTGTAGTTGAAAAAAAAAAAGTGCATAGAAAACAAGGAAGTTGGGATGGTGAGTATATACAACTTGGTCAAAATGTTGTTTTTCTGGAGCTAAGAATCCAGATTATAAGTGAGCCCCTTCTACGAAGTTAGGATCACACTGATAGTCTTGGGGTTCTCCTTTACCACCTCATGAGAAGACATATTCTTTCCTTCTGCAGCCATCCCTTTACCAAAAACTTTCTTGCTCGTAAACTTTTTGCCTTGCCCTTTTTTAACCCTCTATTCTATTTCCTTAGAATACTCTCTGGATGAACGCAATCCTGGAAAACAATTATTCGTTGTTTTCTGTGTACAGGTCACTGGCATACCATCAGGGACGAGGGGAAAGATTCATTCCCAGTGCACAGAGGCTCCCTCTGCCGGCCAGCGCTCACCACCTATCTGTCTTTCCTTCTAGGTGCATTCTAGTTGGGCTGCAGCCATGGAGAAAGGCCATGGGCCTGTCTCTGCCCACCCAGACATCCTCTCCTTGGAGAATCGGTGCCTGGCCATGCTTCCTAACCTGCAGCCCAGGGAGGAGCCTCATGGATATATGTCTGCTCACTCAGACATCCTCTCCTTGAAGAACCAGTGCCTAGCCAGAATTTCTGACCTGAAAACCATGGGAAAACCACATGGGCATGTGGCTACCCGCCCAGACATCCTGTCCTTGGAAAACCGGTGCCTGAGTACCTTCCCCAGTGTAAAGAGCAGCATGTGTGCCAGGCCCTCGCTCCAGTGTCTCCAGCTATCTCACGCAATGCATGCTAACTTGTGCAGCCTGCATACCAGCACATGCCCACGCTCTGAGGCTCCAAGCAGCAGGAGGGCTCAGTGTCTGTCTGCTACAGAGACAGTTCAGGTAGCACCTTTGGTAGTAGCCCCAGACACTCGTCTTGACTCCAGACATGTTTGTTCTTTGCTGTTGTCAGTAGCGTTCACTGCCTCAGTTTCCCTCCGTGCTGCTTTGTGTCTGTATAGCCCCTCTTCTCAGCACCTCTTTACCCTGCAGCCATCTTCCTCAACAACATTACTCTTCCTCTAGTTCAGAAGTTCTGGACAACAGATGAGAAGCAGCCCTTGGTCATAGAAAACCTCTGCTCAGGAGAGACCTGGCATGACATTGCTACAGCAGGGTCAAGTCAGTGCTATTGAGATCAGGCAGGAGACGTAGGTGCTATCCCACAGCTTACTTCCCTCTCCAATCCTGTGTGAACACATGTCCACTGGACACTGCGCACAGAGGTCAGGATTGGTAGATGAGCGCACATTGCTTCTGTGTAGCCTGGGAGTTGGGCTGAGGGACAGTTAACCTGAGCCCCATACTGTCTGCTAATTACAAAGTATGCAACCTCGGGCAATATTCAGAACCCTTCGGGGCCTTAATTTCCTTACCTTTAAATCGGAGTCTCTGAAAATACACTTCACAGAGTTGTCAGGCTTACAACTAGTACTGTCTGTCCTACAGCGATTTAGGGCTACGCAATTTGCAGTCGTGTGAGTGCGTTATTCCATTTCATTTTCCAACAGTACCTAAGGTGGTGGTGAATGAGGAGGCCGAGCTTCAGAGCGGTTAAGTTGCTGAGGCTTGACACAGGAGTGGCTCTTTTTTCTTCTGGTTCTAAAAATACCTTAATAATATACTTGAAGGTGTGTAGGGGGCCCCAGCCTCCCAGGCTGTATGAACACAGGGAGGGAGATCTGGAAACCTCAGGACAAAGGCCGAGGGGCTGAACAGGGAAAGGGGATGTGAGTGAGCGAGCACTGAGTGAAGACTGGACAGGTCAGTGCTGATGCATGCTGGGGCGAGGGGGAGTTTATAGCTGTTAGATGGAGATGTGAGTCCTTCCTCTCTCTGGGAGCTGCCTTCAGATCTGTTTGAGGGGCCATGGGTTCATGCTGTGACTCACAACTGCCACTATTCCCAGGGTCATCTGTGCTGTTCAAAAGAAGAGAAAAAGTCAGAAGCCAAGGAAGGGGAAGGGGCCCAGATGCCTTTTTATAGCCTAAGCTTGGGAGAAGAGGAAGAGGTGGAGGAACAGGCCCTGCAGCTTACCTCTGGGGAGTTGGAATCACATCCTGATCCCACTGACCAGTACCTTCAGGAAAACAAGGTGAAACTTCCAGAGCTGGGGAGAGGTTGGTGGTGGTGGTGGAGGGGTGGGGGTGGACACCTGAATCAGATCTCTTCTCTAGATGGAAGGGGAAGGAGCTGACATGACCCAGCATTTATTTCTCATTCCCTAATCTATTTTGCTTTTTTTTTTTTTCCTTGGTTCTTTGTTTTTTTTTTGTGGGTACTGGGGGTCGACCTCAGGACCTCGCATGCCAGCAGGCACCCGTGCCGCTGAGCGATATCACCGGCCCTTTTTTCATATGTGGGTTCCAGGAGTTGAATTCGGGACCTCGCGCTTGCCAGGCAGGCGCTTAATGCCGCTGAGCCATCTCACCGGCCCGGTTCTTTGGTTTTTTGAGAGAGGATCTTACTATGTAGTTGAGGCTGGTCTTGAACTCACCATGTAGCCCAGGCTGGCCTTGAACTCATGGCGATCTTCCTGTCCCAGTTCCTGAGTGCTGTGATTAGGGGCATGTACCACCATTAGAAGCCTGGCTTCAAATGCCCTTTTCTACCCTCTTAGTTGGACAGACATCTTTCTGAATCTGGGTCCATTGTTTTTGTCCTGATTTTGTAAGTTGCTCTGCATGGATGTTCTAGTCAATCTGTTCCCTCACTTTTCCTTTCATTCCTCTCCCATCTCCTAGATGCTTCTGTTGAGCTTACTGTGCTCTACTGTGGCCTCAAGTGGAAACATGAAGAATGCAGCCAACATCACCAGTTCCATCCTTAAAATCTGTAGTATTCTTGCCCCGTTGGAGCCTGAGTTCATCCTCAAGGTACTGTGGACGAAGGAGGGGTTGGGCTGGGTAGCTGGGAGACAGGAATGTGCTTACAGTGTGTAAGAGGGTGCTGACTAGGCCTTGGTTGTGAGTGGAAGAAACTTCACTTAGGAGGGGACAAGGATCTCTGGTTGAGTCTGAGTCCTCATCCCTGGGGTTCTGTGAAGAGTGGAAAAAGATGAGATCAGGAAAGTATACTAGGCTTGGTTTGCTTCGTAGCCCAGGCTAAGTACGCAACAGTCATACTAACAGACGAGCTGGCTCTTAGGGAGCTTGGAGTGTTGTTAGGAAGGCAAATCACCTTCCAGCATGTCACGTAAGAGCAGCTGGATACAGAGAGAGTTTGAAAAGCTGAGAAGGGGGAGGGTGTTTTCTGGGAGGGTTTGGAAGATGGCAGGTTTGATCAGTGATTGAAACCCTTGATAAGTTTGATAGACGTTCACAGGAGTGGTCTTCTGAAGAGAGAATGGGCACGGTTGACTTGGAGGGCAGTCGGTAGAGTCAGAAGAAGATAAGCTACAGAGGTGGATAAAGGCTGGATCAGTGATGGTGAACCTATGGCACGCGTGCCGCAGAGGACTGTGTGTCTCACTGAAAGCTCTAAAAGGTTCACCCTTACGGGGCTACGTTATGGAGGATTTAGAATGCCAGGCTAGGGAACATGGTTATATTTTGCAATACAGAGGGCTAGGGAAAGGTTTTATGCAGGCACACTCAATAAGCGAGTTAGTTTAGAACAGGAAGCTACAGCAGAGGTGGCTGAGATGCCCACCCCCTGTCCTAGGCATCTTTGTACGCCAGGCAGCAGCTGAACCTCCGGGACGTGGCCAACAAGGTCTTGGCTGTTGCCGCCTTCTTGCCTGCCTGCCGCCCCCACCTGCGACGCTATTTCTGTACCATCGTCCACTTGCCTTCTGACTGGATCCAGGTCGCGGAGTTCTACCAGGTGCGGCATTCAGTCCCGAGTGTGGACCTCCCTGGCTTGCCTCTCTTCTGCTGCCTGAATCTCTGGAGCGAACTCTCAGCCAAGTCCGCCTCCCCTCAGCTTTCCCAGCCCGGTGCCCGCAGGGGACAGCTTTTCCGGTACCAGGCTGGGTTGCCTAAAAGGGAGTAGGACTGGACTGCAGTTTGAGAAACAATTAATCTTAACTCTGGACCTCATCTTTACAATGAAGAAAATGAAAATCAGAGAAGATTGCTGACATGCCAAGTACCACAGAAATTTCTTTTTTTCCTCTCCTGACCTCTCCTGTCCTGTCCTGTCCTCTCCTTTCCTCTTCTCTCTTCTCATCTTCAGTTTTCTGTATGTATGTGTGTGTGTGTGTGAGTGAGTATGCAGTGTATGTATGTGTGTTACTTGGGACTGAATTGAACCCAAGGCCTTTTTTTTTTTTTTTTTAATTGATTGGCATTTAGGGCCTGAAATGGGAAATGTTACCTTGGGGCACACCTTGCTTGCACCCCCAGGAAATATTCCCTATAATCTTCCTAGGATGCTTTTTGGAGCTTTTTCTTCTTTTTCTTGGCACTGCCCTTGCTGCCAGCTTCCTCCTCGTGCCCACTGGTGACGGGCTTCTCCTTGGAAGAAAATTTTTTCTTTTTCCTGGGGACAACTCCTGCTGGTTGCCTTTTCCGGTTCACTAGCTCTTTCCTCCTTGTGAACCCAAGGCCTCTGCACTGAACTACATCCCTAGCACTTTTTCAGTTTTTATTTTGAGACAGGGTCTCTCAAAGTCATTTAGTTGCCCAGGCTGGTTTTCAACTTGTGATCCTCCTGCCTCAGCCTCCTAGAGTGCTGGGATTACAGGTGTGTGCCTCCATGCCTGGGTTCTCCCCAGCTCTTTTCTTTTTTTTTCTTTTTATGTGGGTACCGGGGGTTGAACTCAGGACCTCGCGCTTGCCAGGCAGGCGCTTACGCTGCTGAGCTATCTCACTGGCCCATCCCCAGCTCTTTTTAATTTTTAATTTTTTAAATTTTGTGACAGAGTCTTGCTAAGTTGTCCAGGGTGGGCTCAAGCTTATGATCCTCTTGCTTCAGCCTCCCAAAGTGCTGAGATTATAGGTGTGTTACCAGATCTTGGCCAGAAATTATGATTCTAGAGCTGGAGACAGGAACTTGTTCCCTTTCTCTCCTTTCAAATAACCCCATGGTCTTGTTTTGTTTTGGAGGATTTCACTGGGTCTCAGTTCTGATGGTCCCTCTCTCTGTCTCTCTGACAGGAATTGGCTAAAGGAGAGGAGAATAAGCTGGTGCCACTGCCTGCCTGCCTCCGGGCTGCTATGACTGACAAATTTGCTCAGTTTGATGAGTACCAACTAGCTAAGTACAATCTGCGAAAGCACCGTGCCAAGAGTCGCCCCCGCCGGCCACCACGCCCTCCAGTCAGTCCCTGCCTCATCCCTGCTCACTCATGGCCCAAGCCCCCTCTCTGGGAAGGGAGTTACACAGTAGCATGGTGGTCCTGAGGGTTCTACACCAAGCATTCGATGTGTTCCTCAGCCAGGAGCTAATGGAGAGGTTCAGGAATGCTGGGAAGAGTGCGGGACAGAAGGAACGGCACAGGCCTTTTTCCTAGCTGGCTTCCTTTCTGTCAGAGATGGACCTTCAGGGATATTCCAAGGGTTTCCCCCCACCGGAACAGACTCCATTTCCCCGTGTGAAACTGCTTCTCCTGTTCCTGCAGGAGCGTCCATTTTCTGAGAGAATATGTTTTCCAAGGTACCTTTGGCCTATTAGAAAAATACAGATTGAGGTGAGTCCCTTATCCTGGGGCTGCATATGTGCAGGTACAGTTTTTTCTGTATTTTACTGACAGGTAACATGTTTAGTGGGATAAATGAGTTACAAACAGTATGAAATAAGTACCTTCCTTAGGAAATTTTAAAAGAAACAAAATCTTTTGTACTTTTAAATGACTTTTTTACCTAGCGGTTAAGAGCATAGAATCTGGATTCACATGACCTGGGCTTGAATCTTACCTCCACGGCTGGCGTTGAGCCCTTGGTCAAATGATTGAACATCTCTTGCCTCAGTGTTCTCATATGTAAAATGGGAAATAGCAGGACCTACATTGTTGGGTTGTAAAGATTAACTCAAGTAGTTATGGTATTTCTATTAATATTTGGCATTTAAAAAGTGTAAGCTATTATCATTATTAAAACACATTTGTAGGAGAATGTATATTAGTATTACAGGAAAAAAACACATTTTCAGTTGGTCAACTGGTCTTTTCTCCTCATCCTATTAATATAGGCCAAACTTGGCTCTCCTATCATAGAAAATTCTCTCAGCCTTTTCTCCTTCACAGCCTGCATTGTGCTGCTGCCTCCATTTACCTGACCAGGGGCTCAGTGATTTAAATAAGAGCTGCTTTTCCCTTTCCCTCAGAACAAGGATGTTCTGTGTTCATTCTATTTCCATCTTGTTTCTTGTTTTCACCAGCTGGTCATCTCACACTAACCCCTGACAGTTCAGTCTTATGTGAGTGTACAGGGACCCTCGAGAGAGAACGATATGCTCTTTTTTTTTTTGCAGTGCTGGGAATTGAATCCAGGGCCTTGTGCATGCTAGGCAAGAGCTTTACTGCTGAGCTTTACCCCCGGCTCCCCACTGTTTTTTTCTTTTGAGGCAGGGTTTTACCATGTTGTCCTGATTGGTCTCCAACTCTTGGGGTCAAGTAATGCTCTTGCTTCAACCTCCTAAATAGTGAGGACTGTAGTTGTGCTGCTGCTTCCGCCTATGAGCTGCTGTCTTTCTCGTTATGGGAGCTCTTGTTGCTAGAGATTTTTACCCTCTCTGGCAAGCTAATTTGGGGAAGGAGATTACCTAATAGGTACAGGGTGGCCTTAGGCTCTGCTTTCTGAAGAAGGTCCGTGATCGTGGTTGAAACGACCCTTGGAACTTGGGATATTTCCACAGTTTGAGGCGGAGAAAAAGAATCCGTCACAGTTCACCCTGAAGAAGTTGGTACAGCGGCTGCATATCCATGAGCCTGCCCAGCACGTCCAAGCCCTGCTGGGCTACAGGTGAGCAGGTCCGCTCTGAACCCGCATTCCACTGAGGTGATGCCATCGCAGCTCAACATCCCCGGCCCCTGTCCTGGTCGTTCTCAACCAGGAGTCTGGGCAGACAGGGGCTGTAAACATGATTGACAGACGGCTTTGACAACTTCACCTTTCCTTTTCTGCTTTCTGCTTTGAAATAATGGGCTCTTTCTCCTCTGCCCCAGGTACCCCTCCAGCCTCCAGCTCTTTTCTCAGAGTCGTCTCCCTGGGCCCTGGGACTCGAGCAGAGCTGGGAAACGCATGAAGCTGCCGAGACCAGAGACCTGGGACCGGGCGCTGAGCCTTCGGGGGAACAAAGCTTCCATCTGGGAGGAGCTCATCGGTGGGGTGACCTTGACCGTCATGGTCCTTTCCTGCCCGCTCCATTCTTGCCTCCTCATTGTAGACCCTGCTATCTCTATGGCATGATGCAGTTGCTCTCTTGGTTGGCGGCTGCACCCCTGAAAGTGATTGGATTTATGAGGTCTGTGGTTGAGCATACAGAGCGCACAGTGGTGCCTGCTTTGAGGAGCATTGGCATCATTAGATAGATCATTATTCCAGTGAGGAGGATGATACACAAGGCTATCAACATATGACAAAAGCAGTAGCTCTGTGGTTTTTACGTATATCAGTATCTACCTTCTGAACCAGGTAGGGCTGGCTCTTGGTATGTTGGAATCTCTCCAGAATCTCGTATTTAAGATGTGGAAGTTTTAGGTAAATAGAGATATTATATACAGGTAACAATTCCCCACAGGAAATGTAAACATTATGTACTACCAACAGGTACTAATACAAAAAATTTTTTTAAAGAAAAAAGATTTGATCACACTGATTAAAAAAAAACAAATTCAGGAGGATCAAGTTACTTTTATTCTTTCTTTTTCTTTTTTTTAATTTGTTGTCATTTTTAGTTTATTTCTCTTTGTAGTACTGGGGATTGAGAACATGCTAGGCAACTGCTCTAACAATGAGCTACGTCCCCAGCTCTTTGTATTTTATTTTGAGGGACTTGCCAAGTTGTCCAGGTTGGTGTCAAACTTGTGATCTTCCTGCCTCAGCCTCGTTAGTAGTTGGGATGATAGGCACGTGCCACCCACTCAGCTATTTATTTATTTTTGGTTTTTTTGAGACAGAGACTTGCTATGTCACCCAGCATGGCCATGAACTTAGCTTCCCAACCGGTTGTTCATTTTTGACTACAGAATGTTCTTTCTGTTTTCACATTTACATGCCCTGCCTCCATTTTGTTTCCCTTTGCTTCTTCTTTCATCTCTATAAGTTTAATTGTTGAAAAATATCTAAAAATAGCCCTTGTGACTGAGTTTTGTAGACTTCCTATTTTGGAATGTGGGAAGCCCAGAGGTCTTTTGCCTTTTTCCGCTGTGCGTTGTGCACTGGGGATTGTACTCAGGACAGCTTGAACTGCTCCACTGTGTCACTCTCTCTCGCTTCCTGGATGTCACTGGTGGTGTGTGCGCACACACACACACACACACACACACCTGCCAGCCTCTGTCCCAGCAGTGGAAACAGGTTAGGTGAGCGGTATAAAGGGCCTGGGTGGCCGGTGGTGTCACTGGATGCTTCTGTGTGCACCATCCTCACTTCCCCCTCTGGTTGAAAAACCATTGACCCTGCAGAAGGAAACTGTAATTATCTTGGCTGAGGCAAATGCCCGCAGTCCAACCCTGTTGGTCTTCAGAGGGAATTTTTTTTTTTTTTTCATGATACTGGGGATTGAGCACAGGGCCTTTATACCAAGATATATCTCCATCCCTTTTTATTTTTTATTTTGTGACAGAGTCTCACCAAGTTGCCAGGTTGCCCAGGCTGGTCTCAAACTTTTGATCCTCCTGCCTCAGCCTCCCAGAATGCTGAGGCTGCACCAGTTTGGTTCAAACTTTTGATCCTTCTGCCTCAGCCTCCCAGAATGCTGGGATTACAGGCATGTACCACCGCCTGTTCATAGTTTTTTAATCTTACATGGCCAAAATAACTTTTGGAATACTTTAGAATATATGTGTATGTAATTTTAAAAGTTATATTTTTGTACTAATAATTACATACTTTAGAAAATACATACAATGTAAGTATAGAAATATATAAATCTAGCTATAAATATAAATGAGGGCCTGTAAATGTACATATAAATGAGGGCCAACTTTGGTGGCACATGCCTGTAAACCTAGCACTTGGGAGGCTGAGGCAGAAGGCTCACTGCAAGTTTGAGGCCAGCCTGAGCTACACAGTGTGTTCAAGACCGGTTTGAACTATATAGGAAGACGCTGTCTCAACCACTCAATCAATCAGTCAATCAGTAAATAGGTAAGAATGAAAGGAAGTATAAAAAGGCATACATGTAAGTATAAAATGTAATATAAATTGTAGTTAAATACACAGAACCCTTTCTGAAGACTGTATGTCTCATTAATAGTAAATACTTATAAAAAATTAATATTTTTGGGGGAATAAAATCAATGAATTTCTCAATCTGAATGACAAATGTCTAATTTCTAGCATCACAAATATGATATTTACTGGGAAAAGTGAAGCATGCCTATAATCCCAGCACTTGGGTGGCTGAGGCAGGAGGATTGCTGCAAGTTCAAGGCCAGCCTGGGCTACATAGTAAGTTTAAGGCCAGCGTGAACTATATAGCAAGACCCCGTCTCAAAAAAACAAAACAAAAGAATGAAAAACCCCCAAATATGTTATTAGCTGGGTCTCAGAGTACACACCTATAATCCTAGCACTCAGGAGGCTCAGGCAGGAGTATCAACAAGAATTTATGGCCAGCCTGGGCTACATAGCCAGACCTGGTCTCAAAAACAAAGTATCAGTTTAGAAAACTTGAGTTGATAATAGAGGTAATCATTCTTTAGTTACCAAACATCATTTGTACTGTGTACAACTTAATTGTTCTATGTAGTTTGTAATGCCATGGTGTTGGACACCTGTAGTTCCAGCTACTCAGAGAGCTAAGGTGGTGGTAGGATAGCTTGAGCCCAGGAGTTTGAGATGAGCCTGGGATAATTTGAGACTAGCAAAACCATGTCTCAAAAAGAAAAGAAAAAGAAAAAGAAAAGAAAGGGTAGTTATTTGGCTGGGGTGTAGGTCAGTGGTAGAGCAACTGCTTAGCATGCATGAGGCCCTGGGGTTAATTTCCATCAAAGACTTATGACCGCAGAATCTCAGAAATTCCAAAAGTTTGAAAGCTTTTACCTACAATTGCAGTAAGATTTTGACCACCTTTAAAAAGGTACCACCGGGCCGGTGAGATGGCTCAGCGGTCAGCGCCTGCCCGGCAAGTGCGAGGTCCTGAGTTCAACTCCCGGAACCCACATACGAAAAAAGGGCCGGTGGTATCGCTCAGCGGCACGGGCGCCTGCTGGCGCACGAGGTCCTGAGGTCAAGCCCTGGTACCCACAAAAAAAGAAAAGGTACCACCATCGCCAGGTGTGGTGGTGCACGCCTGTAATCCCAGCACTAGTGAGGCTGAGGCAGGTGGATCATGAGTTTAAGCAAGGTCCTATCTCAGAAAACCCCTAAATAAATAAATAAATAAATAAATGGTCAGGTGGGGCGGCACATGACTGTAATCCCAGCTATTCTGGATGTTCAAGTCAAGTTTCACAAATTTGACCCTAGCCTGGGCAACTTTACAATTGAGACCATATCTCTAAAAAAAAAAAAATTTTTTCTTTTTTTTTTTTTTTTTTTTTGAGAGAGGGTCTCGCTATATACTTCAAGTTGTCCTTAGACTCACTATGTAGCCCAATCCTCTTGCCTCAACCTCCCAAGTGCTGGGACTATGGGCGTGTGCCAACACATACGGTTGAAAAAAAATTTTTAAAGGGTTCAGCATGTAGTTCAGTTTGAAAGTCCTGGGTTCAGTCCTCAGTACTACAATATAAAGATAAGATAAAATGAAACAAAGGGCTAAAAAAAAAAAAAGTTGACCAAAAATCATCAAGAAGGCTATTTGAAAGATAGATTTATATTTGTTGTTATAAATAGTACACTTTAAGTGTATAATGAAATATTAACTAACAAATGCACTACAAATACACACAATTTATAAGTAAACAAACTTACACTAGGAAATTTTAGCCATCTGGCAAGTTTGGAAACCATTGCTGTAAACTGGAGAACACCCTTTGCCAGTTGAACCCGATCTCAGGGACAGAGCCGATGGTTCCAGTGGTGTCACGATTTACTGAATCCGCTGTCCCGAGGACAAGTGTTGGGTAAATTTTTCTCCACACTTCAAGCCCATCCTGGTTTCATCCTTGTCTGTTTTGGGTTGAATAGATCGTGCTGTTCATCCCTCATGCTCTCCGTCTTCAGCTTTCCTTGAACTTCTTGCCCTGGACTCTGACCTCTCTCTCTTCCTTCCTGTGCTCTCCTCGCCTGGTGCCCACCTCCTGCAGACAGTGGGAAGCTTCCCTTCATGGCCATGCTTCAGAACCTGTGCAACCTGCTGCGGGTAGGAATCAGCGCCCATCACCACGAGCTCATCCTCCAGCGGCTCCAGCACGCGGTATGCAATGAACCGCCCTAAGATTGCATCTGCTGCCAAAGAAGTGGGGTGCTTCTGTTGCTTCCTTTCTCGCTACGGAGTTCAGGCTGACCTTGAACTTGCCTCAGCCTCCCAAGTGCTGGGATCACAGGCAAGCACCACCTTTCTTGGCTCGTGACTTCTCTTCTTTACCTCTTCTGTACCCTGACATGCTGATTTTTTCTTCCTTCTTTATTCTGTGTATCTCCTCTAACGCTGTAGTCCCCTTCCTTGCCTTCCCACAGACCTAACAGAGCAGTGACCTTCTCGGTCCCTGGCTCTGCTCATGACCCTCCTTTGCGCTGCAGAAGTCGGTGATCCACAGTCGGCAGTTGCCCTTCAGATTCCTTAACGCCCATGATGCCATCGATGACCTCGAGGCTAAACTCAGGAATCAAGGTATTATCTCCCATCTTGCACCCCCTGTCTGCCTCTTGCGTGAATGAGACGGCCCCACTCACTCATGTTTAGCCTCTTGCCTTGCAGATGCAGGGCATAGAGTGGGCAGAGGCCAGACTCGTGCTGGCCTGGAGGGTCGGACTCAGAATACATCACTGGTGGGATGTGATGAGGAAGCAGAAGATGCCTGACTCAGTATGTGTCTGTCACCCCACAGCATTGCCCATTCCTTCTAATGCAAAGCTGCTGAGGCGGATAATGATTAGAAACTCAGTACGTTTCATGAAGTATCCACGGTACCTTTGCAAGCTGAGTCGCCGGAAGCTTCGAACAGCAATGATGATCCCTGTGATCTATGAGCAGCTCAAGCGGGAGAAGCTGAAATTACACAAGGCCAGGTGTGTGTATGTCATCCAGGGGCCACGCCTGGGTAATAGGAGGTGTGCTGGCTGGCTCGGGGGTCATCTGGGAAATCAGAACTATTTTTCTGTAAAGATATGCTTGTCAGTCATTCCAGGGGCTCACACCTGCTTGGCTCCAGTCATCTCTTGCACAACCAATGCTGTCTTTTAACATTGTTCTAGAGATCATGAAACGAAAGCTGTGCCTCAGCCTCCATCCTGCTGCTGTGATTTCTTCTTCGTGTCCATGGATTCTGTGCCTGTGTGTCATCTCCCGTCAGTGCTTGTGTGCTGTGTCCTCTCAGCTCTGCTGATCCATGGTTTCCTTTCTCTTCTCTGTGACATCCGTGTTCTTGTTTCTTTCTTGCTGTATTTCTGACCCGTTCCCTTTTTTTCTTTTGACACACATGAAGGTAGTTATCGAAAGCAGCCTCAAAGACAGACATGCAGTCTGTGCTGTGAGCTGCATCAAGTGGAACCTTGGCGTTCTTTTAAGTGCTTCGACAAATCCTACATCCATTTTCACCCGGGATAAACAAGGACTCATCTAACATTCTCCCGTGACTCAGTACTCGTCAGTCTTTTTAATCAGTGGCTGAACCCAGAGCCATTTAAGAAGCAAACCCAGAAGCTGGGTACGGTGGCGCATGCCTGTTCTCCCAGCACTTGAAGCCCAGCCTGGACTACATAGTGAGACCCTGTCTCAAAAACAACAAAGAAACAAACAAAAACAAACCTCATTAGCTAGATTGAATGATTAGACTTTATACCATGTCTTTTTCTGACCCCTTGTTTTTGAAGATGATTATAGAACAACTCCAAATAATATGACCTATTATTTTACCCCTCCATAGTCCATTCTTGTCTTTTAAAAAGTGATCATTTTCTTATATAATCAGAATGTCATTGATATAACTTAACAAAACTGAAAATAATTCCTTGGCATTATCACCTATTATCTAGTCCATCTTCAGATTTCCCAGTTGTTAAAAAAAAAAAATGACATTTCACAGTTTTACACAAATCAGGATCCAAACAAGGTCCACACTTTGTATTTAGTTGTTACATTTCTTCTTCTTTCTTTCTTTTTTTTTTTTTTTTTTTTGTGGGTACCGGGGGGACGACCTCAGGACCTCGCGCACCAACAGGCACCCGTGCCGCTGAGCGATATCACCGGCCCCTTTTTCGTATGTGGGTTCCGGGAGTCGAACTCGGGCCTTCACGCTTGCAAGGCAGGCGCTTAAGCCGCTGAGCCGTCTCACCGGCCCTCTTTTTTTTTTTTGAGGCAGGGACTCACTATGTAGTTCAGGCTGACCTTGAACTTACTATATAGCCCAGGCTGGCCTCAAACTCCTGGCAGTCCTACAGGCGTGTGCCACCATGCCCAGCTTTGTTTTTGCATTTCTTAAATCTCATTGAATCTTTCCTTTTATATCACTAACTTGCAGTGGAAGCCAGGTTCAGGGGCCCCGCAAAATGTCACATATCTGAATTTATGTACTTCATCATGGTATCTTTTCACTTGTTTTCTATTTGATACTCCATGGAAACTAACTCTCAATCTTTAATACATTGATTTATTCTTTTCTTTTTGCAAGAATTTCAAAGGCAATCCTGTGTAGAGTGTTTGAGATCGCCAGACTTTTTGTACCTCTTGATAAAATACAAGATCAGAGGCAGTAAGATCACAAGTTCAAAGTTAGCCTGGCCAAGTTAGTGAGATCCTGTCTCAAAAAGATAAAGAGAGCTGGAGATGTAGCTCAGTGGTGGAGCACTTGTCTAGCATGGCTGAATCCTTGGGTTCAATCCCCAATAGTGAGGGCCTAAAAAAAGATACACACACACACACACACACATATGCCAAAATGACAAAATATTTGGTCGCCCACCCATAGTGATGCTAAGATTGGTGAATGCTCCTAGGAGGTTGACAGCCTCGTCTCTTTCCTGTGGGTAATAGCTGATTTCTTGAGATGTTTGCTACCAGTTGCTTTATTGGTAGTTGCAAAATGGCAATTTTCCATCATTCTCCCATATTTCTTAGCTGGAAAGGTAAAAAGAGCTGCTCTTGTGAACTAAAGCTTTTCAGTTACCTTGATAAAGTGATTGCATAGGGAAGGTCGAATGAATGTTCTCTTTTTTCATCTTAATTGCCAGTGACTAGAGTAAGGAGTTACTGTTCATTCTTTTTTTTTTTTTTAAAGAGGCATGAGAAAGATTTATTAGAAGTAGATATAGGATGCACTCACGAGCAGAGTGCCAGTGCTCTAAGAAACGAGGCACAAGTGTTTGTTCTTTAAAATGCAGTTGAAAACTATGTAGCCATTCAGTCTTCCTTCGGGAAGTGAGCATGGATTAGTGTGCTGAGTGTGGCAGTTGATTTCCAGGTGGTTTTCCCGGTGAGACTGTGTGGCAAGAGAGGATCCTGCAGAACAGAGCAACAGGACGCTGCTATACCAAGCAGAGGGCCTGCGGAAGGAGAGAGCTGTGCTTGAGGAGGGAGCCGGGGAGATGACTCAGTGCTTGAGTAGCGAGTTCTCATCTTCCTGTCTGCCTCATATTGGCAGGCAGAGAAGCCCCTGAGTGCCTGTGTCTGTGTCTTTCTTGCCCTGCAGACAGTGCAAATGCGACATTCAGCTGCTAGACCGGTATCGACAGGCCCTGGAGGTAGCCGTGAACCTCTCTGTGAAGCACAACCTGTCCCCACTGCCGGGCCGCACCCTCTTGGTCTACCTGACGGATGCTGGTGCAGACCACTTCTGTCCCAAGAGCAACGCACAAGGGGTAAAAAGGCAGAAACATCCTGCAAGGGGCTGGGAGGATGCTGGGGAGCCTGAGAAGTATCCTGACCCCAGCCCTGGTTTCCCATGGAGGCACACAGATTGAAACGCAGAACATGGATTTGCTTCTAGGTATCAGCCCTTAGCTGGCTAGGGAGAATTCCTGGGATGTGCTCTCAATCCTCTTTATGGCTTATAGCACTAACATTTCACCTTTTAGTACTTAATATTTAGTACTAAATTTCTGTTAGCAAAAATATATCTCATTTTCATCCGACTGCAACCCAGTACTGAATTTGGGAAGGGATTCTGGCTTCTCCGTACTCTTCCCCCAGCTCTTCTTGAGGGCTGCAGAAGCTGACTGCTCCTAACTGCAGATTTTGTCCTCTTTCCCATTATCCCAAATCAGGGGAGTTGCTTGGCTTCAGAACTGGGTAGACAGGGGTGGATTTGAAACTAAGGGAGCTTTATTTCACCCTAATGCTTATCTGATCAGCCCCCCCTGAACTATGTGCTGCTACTGATTGGAATGATGGTGGCGCAGGCAGAGCAGGCAGAGGTTGTGCTGTGTGGAAGCGGCACTCTGAAGATTGCCAAGCTTGCAGCAGAAGAAGGTATCCTGAAGACTGCCCTCAAACTCCAGGCTCAAGTCCAGGTCAGACACTCACCCCCACCCCCTACAAATGCATGAATGGACACAGGCCTGGGAGCATCCCAGATAGTAAAGGCATGAATATGCAAGTGTTGAAGATTCCCCAAACAGACCGTGCCATTTCTTGTTTATCGATTGTGTTAGTCTGTTTCTCATTGCTGAAATAAAATGTGAGGCAAGCTAACTGCATAAAGAAAAGAGGTTTATTTCATGCACAGTTCTGCAGACGTGAGGGCATGGCACAGGCATCAGCTTGGCTCAGGTGAGGACCTCATGGTGGTTGGGGCTATTGAGAGGAAAAGATCATCTGAAACGGAAAGCCAGAGAATGATTCCTGGGTCAGGCTTGGGCTTTTAGAACAACTCGTTCATGCAAGACCTTAGGGGTCTCAGAAGAGCTGCCTTAGTGCCTCCAAGGGCAGCTCCCCCAAGGACCTCGTACTAGGCCCCACCTTTTCCTACCATTGTCAGATGGAGTTTCCAGCCTTTTAGTACGGAACTGTGGGGGTTAAAATTTCAACATATGAACCCTGGGGACACATGCAGACTATATGGAAACTCAAGCATTGCTTATCTGATGTGCAACCAACTGATGACATGAGTCTCTTTCCTTCAGGAGTTGGAGGGAGGGGACGAGCAGCCCCTGGTTACTTTTCAGGAGTACCTGCTGTCTCTGGCTGTCCAAAGGGTCCCTGTGAGTACTGCTCAGCCCCTGTGACTCTCTCCCCTTCTGCCCCGTTTTCCTCTACAAATGATGCATCTCATTTTTGGCTGCTCAAAGCTGATCATTCAGTTTGTACAGCGTCTAGATCTGTTCCTAGGGGGCCGGTGAGAAGGCTCAGCGGCATAAGCGCCTGCCTGGCAAGCGCGAGGGCCCGAGTTCGACTCCTGGAACCCACACACAAAAAAAGGGCCGGTGATATCGCTCAGAGCCACAGGTGCCTACTGGTGCGCGAGGTCCTGAGGTCGACCCCCGGTACCCACAAAAAAAAAAAAAAAAAAAAAAAATAGATCTGTTCCTGATGGCTCCATGCTGGCTTCCCTGTGGTGGGGGATTTAAGCACCAGCAGTCTGGAAAAATCAGTCTTGCTTAATTGTGTTTGCTAATTTCCATGGTGTGGCCAATTTCAAGCTACCAACATTATTTCATCGAATATAGAGTTGGGAAGAAATGCTCAGTAGCATACCACTGTATCACAGATCCACAATATTGGCAGGGATGTAAATAAGGTCAAAAGTAGAAATAACAAAATGTAGTAAGATAATTAGGAGTGACAAATGGATTTATTAACTTGGTCAAATATAATTGATTAACTTTTTAGTGGTGCTAGAGAGTGAACCCAAGGTCTCATACATGCTAGGGAAATATTTTACCTTTGACTACCTCCCAAGAGCCCTTTATTTAATTTTAAACTTACACAATTTAATGTATAAAACAGGTGTGTTTGTTCAGGGTGTGGATTAATGGCAGAGCATGTGCTTAACATGAGGGAGGCCTGGAGTTCAATGCTAGGCATCAAAAAAAAAAAAAAAAAAAAGTGATGTTCAACAATAAGCCCATGAAATTCCTAAAAATTAAACAATCAGCTCTCATGAGCCTGAGTGAGCCGGCTGTAGCACACCTTCCCCGACCTATCCTGTGATGTCCAAACCAGGATGTAGTGCCTTCCTTGATTCTTAAGTATCCTCAGCAGAGTCAGTTTCCCACTCCTGTCAGAGTTCTTCCCAATCCCCCATTCTTAGAGATGTCTTTTTCGATGTCCTGAGCTCTTTAGTGTCTCTTCTCCCCCTGTTCCTTGGCTCACCCCTCCCCTCTTCTCTTACAGGTGGACAGGGTCGTCCTCTTTGGCCATATGCTGTGTCACCAGATGCTACTTGTAGCCCCACACATTATCTGGCAGCATGTGAATCCCAAATGTCTCTTCGTTACTGTCATCCTAAAGAAAACAGAGAGGTAAGGATGCTTGAGCTCCCTGCCCAGTGTCAGAAGACAGTGATACATGTGTCTCCTCAGCTATGTGTCTCCATAGCTTGGGAAATCCCACTTCTCTGGCTCCTCCTGTCTCTGCTTTCTTAATTATGGTGCACTTCAGGTTCTAGAACTTTCTCTGAAGTCTTTATCCTCAGTCTCCATCCCTTGTTGCTGGTGTATCCTAACCATAGCCCAGTACATAGCTGTGTGCATGTGTGTGTATGTGTGTGTGTCCCCAGTGCTGGGAAGGGACACAGGACCTCACGCACACTAGGTATGTGGTTTACCACTGAGCTGCCTTCTAGCCACACAACCTTGTTAAAAGTGCAGCCGTGGGAGATGGGACATCCATCTTGGGCACTGAGGGTGGAGATATTTCCCAGGCGTTGTTTCTGGTGCTCAGTGAATGCTTTCCTTTCTCAGCTATCCAAGTGGGAATCCCAATCAGGTGACGCTCTCAGGCTGTACAGAAGGGATACTGAAGTAAGTACAAAATGGACAATAGAGGGAGTGGACAGCCTTCCTTAGAATGTCTGTGACAAATTATCTGTGCTCTCAATCCATTCAATTCTTTTTAACAGCAAAATAACATGTATTCCTGTTTTAGGATTAACTAGTCCTAGCAGCAACAGAGTGGTACAGGGATACAGGCACTTGCTGTCTTACTGCCCCACCATTCTCAACAGTGTCTACCTCCATGGTTCAGGATGGCTGCTTCAGCTCCAGCCATCTTTGTATCCGGCCAAGTTTATATTAGATCCAGGAAAAAAGAGGAAAGGGTATATGGGAGATTGCAGTGTTGGCTTTTAAGGAAACAGCTCAACAGTTGGTCATAGTGCTCTGTGGCCTCTGTTTAATTCTTGATCCAAAGAAAATCCCATCTGTTTATGCTGAATTGTAGAAATCGTTTTACTTTCTCTACTTTTAGCCTTTTTGTTGTTGAACCCAGGGCGTTTACACTAAATTATGTCCAAGCCTTTTTAAATTTTTTAATTTTGAGACCAGGCCTTACTAGGTCACTGAATTGCCCAGGTTGGTTTGAACTTGCCATCCTATTGCCTCAGCTTCCCAATGTGCCGTGATGACAGGCATGCACCACCACGCCTCCTAGCCTTTTCATTGTTTTCTTCCCTGCCTTTCCTTTGGATGCCACCGTTTGGCCTGAGCTCCCATTGGGAGGCCTCAGGCATGTTCACGCCCTCGGGGCTTTCATGGCTGCTCAGAGGTGATATAGCCCAGCCTGGCATGGCTTTGACCTCCACACCTTAGCCTGGTCCAGTTTTCCCTGGTCCAACAGAAATCTTCATGATTGCCATGTAAGGTCGGAGGCACTGGAGCAGGGTTTCTTTTCTTTCCCTTCATTCCTGTGGTTCTGTGGTGTCATTTATTTTAACTCTACCTGCTTATAGCTTTGCTCCCCTCCTTGGAAGACCTTTCTGATCCTGACGTGTAATAATCTCCTCTCATGTATTTTGTTCTTAGGTTCATTGCAGAGCGTGGGGCCTCCCGTCTTCTAGAACACGTGGGCCAGATGGACAAAATATTCAAGATACCACCACCCCTGGGAAAGACACAGGTCCCGACTCTCCGGCCACTGGAAGAGGACACTCCCAACCCCTTGGCTCCTCTGGCGCAGCATGGGTCAGTCTGTGTCTCTGTGTCTGGAGAAACTGTCTGACTGACCTCCTGTCTGTTGAGACGCCATTGTCCTAGTGACTCAGATGTGCTTGCTTCTTCTCAGGCAGGGGATACTCTAGCACTGGAAAAGTCATGTTGAGAACTTGCACCTTTCTCTGCTGGGGAAAGGATGGTGAAACTGCAAGGAAAGCAGCAGCCGCCATGACCATAGAGTCAGGATTTAGGCAAAGCACTTAGGAGCTCAGCCTCTGGCTTTTTCATCCTGATTTTGCCAAATGGTAGCTTGATCCTTGGGCCAGTTGCTTAATTTCTTAAAACTATAATTTCTTTTTTTGTGTGCAGTACTGGAAATTGGACCCAGAGGCTCACACATGCTAGGCAAGAGCTCTACCACTGAGCTATACCTTCAGTCCCCTTATTTTTTTATTAGGTTTATTGGTACATTTTATATATACATAATGATCACATTCATTATAGGGAATTTGTACCTGTACATGATATAACTTGATTCTTTTTTTTCCCCATTCTCCTTCCCTCCCTTCAGCCTTCCTTCACCTCTTTATAAAAGCTGTTCCATTTTTCCTTGTTTTCTCATCATTTTTTTCCTTTTCCCTTCCTTCCTTCCCCTCTCCACCCTCCTTAGTTCCCCTTCCCTTTGAATATTTTATTCCTAATTTCACAATATCTATTATACATTTTGATCCTTATTTGCACTTCTGGTGTCTCATACCACAGAAACAATGTGATATATACTCTTGTGTATCTGATTTATTTCATTTAAGAGAATGGCCTCACCATGCATCCATTTAGCTAGAAATGTCTCAAGCTTATCCTTCTTTGTGGCAGAGTAGTACTCCATTGCATTAAAAAAAAAAATCTTCTCTATCCATTACATCAGTTGATGGACATTTGGCCTGTTTCCAAGATTTAGTTGTTAGAAACTGTGCTGGTATAAACATGGTTGTCCATATATTGCTGTGGTATGATGTTTTCAGTTCTCTCGGGAACATACCCAGCAGGGGAATAGCTGGGTGGAATGGGATCTCTAATCCAAGGTTTTTTTTTCAATGTATTTTTATTTATTTTTTTATGGGTACCAGGAGTCAAACTCAGGACCTTGCGCTTGTTAGGCAAGCGCTTATGCTGCTGAGCCATCTCACCAGCCCCTCTAATCCTACTTTTTTGAGGAATCGCCACACTGATTTCCACAGTGATTGCCTGCGTATACACTCCCACCAACAGTGTGGAAGGGTTCCTTTTTCCCATAGCCCCACCAGCATTTGTTATTAACTTTTTGATAATAGCCATTCTTTCTGGGGTGAAATAGAATCTCAGCATTGTTTTAATTTGCATTTCTCCAATGACCAATAATGTTGAACATTTTTTCATATATTGCTGTTTCTACTTCTTCATCTAAGAAATGTCTGTTCATTTCAGAAGCCCATTTTTGCGTGGTTCTTTAAATTTGGGAGGTCTGATTTGTTTTGAGTTCTTTACATATTGTAGATAGTAATCTTTTGTCTGAGCAAACATTTTTTCCCACACTGTGGCTTGTCTCTTCACTCTGTTGGTGGTTTCTCTTGCTGTGCAAAAGCTTTTTAATAAGATGAGATCCCAGTTGTTGATTCTTTGTGATAGTTCCTGTCTGATCAGGGTTTTGTTCATAAAGTCTTTACCTCCTCCAGTGTTTTCAAAGTTCTACCTATTCTGTCTTTCAGCATATTTATTGTTTCTGTTTTAATATTTAGATCTTTGATCCATTTCAATTTTAATTTTGTGCATGATGAGAGACATGGGTCTAGTTTCAGTCTTCAGCATGTTTACAGCCACTTTTTGCAGCACCATTTATTAAAGAGGCTATCTTTCTTCCAGTGAATGTGTTTGGCACCTTTGTCAAAGATAAGGTGGCTCAGTATATCTGGAGTTGTTTCAGCGTCTTCTAATCTATTCCATTAAACTTCGGGACTGTTTTTTTTGCAAGTACCATGCTGTTTTTATAACTACAGCTTTGTGGTATAATTTCAAGTCAGGGATTGTGGTGCCTCCTGCCTTGCATGTATTGAACCATCCCTGCATCCCTGGGATGAATCCCACTTGGTCATGGTGTATAATCTTCTTGATGATTTGCTGTATTCTGTTCGCTAATATCTTATTGAGGATTTTTGCATCTATGTTCATTAGGAAGATTGGCCTGTAGTTCCTTTTTTTTTTTTTTATTGGGTCGTTCTCTGGTTTTGGTATCAGGGTAATGCTTCCAGGAATGAATTTGGGAGTGTTGCTTCTTTTTCAATTTCATGAAAAAGTTTGACAAGCAGTGATATTGGGTCTTCTCTAAATTTCTTGTAGAATTCAGCAGTGAATCTGTCAGGGCCTGGGCTTATCTTTGTGGGCAGGTTTTAACTCCATCTTCAAGTTCATTGCCTGATATGGTGTACTTAGAATTTTTATATCTTCTTAATTCAGCTTTGGGAATTCGTATGTATACAGGAATCTGTCCATTTCTTCTGCGTTTTCCATCTTATTAGAATACAAATTGTCAAGGTAGGTACAGGTGATCTTCTGGATTTCTGTAGGATCTGTTGTGATCTCTCCCTTTTCATTCCTAATTGCATGGATTTCAGTCATTTCTTTCCCTTTTTTGATAAGGATGGCTAAGAGTTCATTGATTTTATTTACTCTTTCAAAGAAGCAACTCTTCGATTCATTGATTGTTGGTATTGTTTTCTTAGTCTCCATTGCATTAATTTCTGCTACAATCTTAATAATGTCTTACCTCGTACAAGCTTTGGGCTTGACTTGCTCTTCTTTTTCTAGAATTTTTTTTTTTTTTGAGACAGAGTCTTCCTAAATTGTCCAGCCTGGCCTCAAACTCACAATCCTCCTGCCTCAGTCTCCTCAGTCACTGGGATTACAGGCTGCACCACCAAGCTTGGCAAAGCTATAGTTACTTGATTGGTAGGCTGGGGTTAATGAAAGTGTGTACCTTATAGTGTTGTGAAGAAATAACAAATGAATGTAATGACTGGCTGAAGGGGTACGGGAGAAATGGCAATTGGGTCTTAGATTCCAGGGCTGTGCAGATGCGACCACAACAGTTTATTCTTTTTTTTTTTTTTTTTTTTTTGTGGGTACCGGGGGGTCGACCTCAGGACCTCGTGCGCCAGCAGGCGCCCGTGCCGCTGAGCGATATCACCGGCCCCTTTTTCGTATGTGGGATCCGGGAGTTGAAATCGGGCCCTCGCGCTTGCCAGGCAGGTGCTTACGCCGCTGAGCCATCTCACCGGCCCCACAGCAGTTTATTCTATAGAGGCTCTCATGACACCCTCTGCTGTGTCTGTGGGTTTGAGAGAGGGTCTGATCCACAGGCTGAGCCTCACCCTCTGCTTACCCCCAGCTGGCGCAGCATCCGGCTGTTCATTTCCTCCACTTTCCGGGACATGCACGGGGAGCGGGACCTGCTGCTGAGGTCCGTGTTGCCAGCACTGCAGGCCCGAGCCGCCTCCCACCGCATCAGTCTTCATGGTATTGATCTGCGCTGGGGTGTCACCGAAGAGGAGACCCGGAGGAACAGGTGCGGGCAGGAGGGGCTGGGTCAGGGAAGAGGGGTTTTAGGGGTGCAATCCAGGTAGGCAGGGTCGGGACTGCAGGAACAGATGAGAGGGTTGGGGCAGGGAGTTGTCTGTTGGTGCCAACATGAGCGGCCTGCCTTCCCTTTGCTGTGTGAGCCAGGGCCCTGTCACTCTGGTTGTGTGCCTATATTTTCTCTGGCCTGGAGCCTGGGTGACTCCTGCATGTCCCTGTAACCATGCCTACAGACAGCTGGAAGTGTGCCTTGGGGAGGTGGAGAACTCACAGCTGTTCGTGGGGATTCTGGGCTCCCGCTATGGCTACGTTCCCCCCAACTACAACCTTCCTGACCATCCTCACTTCCGCTGGGTAAGGCAGCTGAGCTTGGAGGGAGGGGCTGGGGAGGAACTGGGAGGGGAAAGGCCACAGTTTGTCAGGAGCCTGGGACTCTGCACAGGCCTGTCCTCGAGACTCGAAGTGAAATGCAGGCAGAGGATTCTATTCTGCAAGTGACCAAGGTTTACATGAGGAGGCTCCTTTGAGAAGTAGGTCTGTCGAGGTTTTGCCATCGGACAGGTCTGAGTTCTAATCTTCCTTCTGTTGTTTGTAAGTGTTGTGGGAAGCAGCTTCACATAACCTATCCTCCATTTCCCCACATATTAAAGAGAAGCAAGAACATCTATTTTCAGGGTCATGATAAAAATTAAAAATCTGTTTCAAAAATTCATGATACATGTCAGGCATTCAGTAAATGTTAGCTGTTAGCTCTATTTCACAGCTTGTGTTCAGATGGAGGGAGGAACAACTGCTGAGATAAGGGAGCGCTGAGACCGTGGGGGTCTCGAGGGAAGGAGTAGTGGGACCTAGGACTGAACCTGCCTGTCTCTGCCCTTTCCCTGCAGGCCCAGCAGTACCCGCCAGGCCGCTCCGTGACAGAGATGGAGGTGATGCAGTTCCTGAATCGGGATCAATGCCTGCAGCCTTCTGCCCAGGCTCTCATCTATCTCCGGGATTCCAGTTTCCTCAGGTGCCTCCTGTTGCTCCCAGGGCCAGGTCTCCCGCCCCACCAGGCCAGGCAGGCTCAGGTGTTGGCATTGAGCTAAGCCAACACCTCTGAGAAGCAGGACGTGGGGTGCGTGCCTTTACAGCCCATGCCAGCCTAGGGGCTGAAGTCAGATCCCTACTTGAGTTTCAGGAGGTCACAGCCATATCTGATGGTTATTGGCGGGAGGCTGGGGTCTGATTCTAGCCTCATTCTTGGTGTATCTGTGGTGGTCAGCTCTGTGCCAGATACCTGGAGACCTGACTTTATTTCTGAGTCTGAAGAGGCTGCCCAGCGGATGTCAGAACTGAAGAGTTACCTCAGCAGACAGAAAGAGGTCACGTGTTGTAGGTGAGCTAGGGGAGGTGGGCAGCTCCGGGTACAGAGGGATGTGGTGTGGGGAGCCAGGCCCACTCTGACTCTGGTGTGCTTGCTTTGCCTGCAGATACTCCTGTGAATGGGGGGGTGTAGCAGGTGGCCGGCCCTATGCCGGGGGGCTAGAGGAGTTTGGGCAGGTGGTTCTCCAGGATGTGTGGAGTATGATCCAGAAGCTCTACCTACAGGTGAGCAGAAGTGCTGATGGCCAGAGGAATGCGGAGGGGAATGAGGAGATTCCTGGTTGGGGATTCTGTAAATCAGGAGCAAGGAAAGCTGAGTTGTCACTGCCCTTGTGTACCCTCAGCCTGAGGCCGAGCTGGAGCGGCAAGTGTCCATCCCGGAGGATGAGTTGGTGCAGGCCACCTTTCAGGAGCTACGGAGCCCACCGAGTCCTGCCCGGCCGCGGCTGCTTCAGGACACGGTGAGGCAGCTGATGCTGCCCCGCGGGAAGCTGAGCCTCGTGACTGGGCAGTCGGGACAGGGCAAGACCACCTTCCTGGTATGAGTCCTGGGGCCTGTGCACTGGAGGTGGGGGTGCTGAATAGCTGAGGAGGTGGGGCACGGGAGCTTGTGCAGGTAATAAAATGTGACCATGATTTTGTTCCTGTCCCATGCAGGCATCCCTTGTGTCAGCACTGCAGGCTCCTGATGGGGCCAAGGTAGCACCCTCAGTCTTCTTCCACTTCTCAGGAGCCCGCCCTGACCAGTGTCTTGCCCTCAACCTGCTCAGGCGCCTGTGTACCTATCTGCGTAGAAAATTGCACAAAGCGAGTGCCCTCCCCAGCACGTACCGGTGTGTATGGCCCCATTCATCAGTTCCAGTTGCTGCAGCTCTCCATCCCCCTGACTCCAACTGCCTTTCCCCACACAGGGCCCTGGTGTGGGAGCTTCAGCAGAAGCTGCTGCCCATGTGCGCTGAGACCCTGCAGCCTGGCCAGACCCTGGTCCTGATCATCGATGGGGCTGACAAGTTGGTGAACCAGAATGGGCAGCTGATCTCAGATTGGATCCCAAAGTCCCTCCCCCGGGTGAGTGCGAGCAGGAAGTTGGGGTGGGGCAGGTTAGGGGGAAGGAGGGATGCCCTAGGGAGGAGAGGGCCTCTCTAATGTGGTTTCTTCCCTTTGCCCCTGCCTTCTGCTCCTTGGCCCCCGAATCACAGTGGGTACACTTGGTGCTGAGTGTGTCGAGTGACTCTGGCCTCGGCGAGGCCCTTGAGCAAAGCCAAGGTGCCCAGGTGGTAGCCCTGGGGCCTCTGGAACCATCCGCCCGGGCCCAGCTGGTGAGGGAGGAGCTAGCGCTATATGGGAAGCGGCTGGAAGAGTCGCCTTTCAACAACCAGGTCGGACCAGGGCCTGGGCTGGTGGATTTGTGGGGTGGCTATGGGAGCTGGGAGGACATGGGGTGCTGAGGCTGTCCCTCACCCTGCATGGGCTGCTGCTTTATTTTTTCAAGCTTTTTTTTTTTTTTTTTTTTTTTTTTTTTTTTGGTGGTGGGAGTCGACCTCAGGACCTCGCGCTTACCGGCAAGCGCTTATGCCGCTGAGCTATCTCACCGGCTCTTCTCAAGCATTTTTGACTGGGGAAGTTGTTAATAAGAATGCCTCGCCAGGACCCATAGGGGAAAGTGGACAAGTAAACTGCTTACTGTGGTGCGGGCTGTCCCATGCGAGTGTCCTGACAGAGGGGCTGGCTGGGAGGTGGGAGGGATGCTGTATCCTGAAGTGCTGCCATGGGCTGTCTCCTGATGGGACTCTCAGAGAAGGAGCTGCCTTGCTGTGAGCTTGATGCTGGGGACAGAGGCAGGCTGTGGCAGGCTCCCCGGTCCCTACGCTGAGTCCTGTGCGTCTCACCAGATGCGACTGCTGCTAGTGAAGCGGGCGTCAGGCCTGCCGCTCTACCTGCGCCTGGTCACCGATCACCTGAGGCTATTCACACTCTATGAGCAGGTTGGTTGCTCATCATGCACCAAGTCCTAACTCACTTCCCATTCTTCATCCAGCTTCTTGGGCTCTGTACCTCATCCCCATCTCTCATCTTTGCCATCTGTGATCATCCGTTCCCCCTACTTGTGTCACCCCCACACCCTCTTCTCTCCACCTGTCTCTCTTTCCCCCTGTTGTGCCTGCTGCTCCCTGCCCTGCCCAAGCCTATGCTGCCTCTCCCCTCCCCACCATGAAGCCTAGGCTCCTTCCCCTCCCAGGTGTCTGAGAGACTTCACTCCCTGCCTGCCACTGTGCCCCTGCTGCTGGAGCACGTCCTGAGCACCCTGGAGCGGGAGCATGGCCACGATGTCCTTCCCCAAGCTTTGGTCACCCTGGAAGTCACACACAGTGGTCAGTGGTTGGGGAGGGACAGGAGACTGAGGTTCTTAGGGCGTGGGTGCCTTGATTCAGGTGGGATCTCCCCCAGCAGGGCAAGGCGGACCGAGTGTCTTGGGCGTGGTTACACTGTGTGGTTTGGGTTGGGCCTCAGGGAGTTTGGGTTTTTAGGTCTGACTGTGGAGCAGCTGCATGCAGTGCTCAGTGCGTGGCGGATTCTGCCCAAGGGGACTGAGACCTGGGAAGAAGCGGTGGCTGCTGGGAACAGTGGAGAGCCCTACCCCATGGGCCCGTTTGCCTACCTCGTGCAGAGCTTGCGCAGGTACAGGTGCCCCAGCCTGGCTGCCACTGCCCACTGCACTGTGCCTTCCTATCTTTGAGCCAGGACCCTTTCTTGATCTCCCCTTCTTTGGGGTAGCTCTAATAACTGCCTCCCAGGCTCTGCATCAGATGCAACTCCAGTTACCCCCATCTGAGGTGGGAATGAGGCCAACGCTGAGCCAGGGTGCTCACTGACTGGCCTCCTTGCTCTCTCCTGCTCCTCTGCCTAATTCTCCTGGGCACAGTTTGCTAGGGGAGGGCTCTCTGGAGCGCCCTGGTGCCCGCCTCTGCCTCCCGGATGGGCCCCTGAAGACAGCAGCTAAACGTCGCTATTGGAATAGGCAAGGGCTGGAGAACACGGCACATGTCCTTATTGCAGGTGAGCGCAGCTCCAGTCGGCTGGGGCACTAGGTCTGGGGCCTGCACCTAGGGGTCAGGACCACCCACAGGTGCCCCTATCTGCTGACCTCGACCCTTGCCATTTCAGTGGGTGGATGACCCTGCTGTAGCCCGAGGGATGTGACCTTCAGAATACTGCAGCACTGAGCCCTTCTCAATGTCTGGTTTTGGTGGGGTGTTTGTGTTTTGTTTTGAGACAGGGTCTTGCTATGTAGTTCAGGCTGGCCTTGAAGTCACTGTGTAGCCCAGGCTGCCCTCAAACGTGTAGTGATCCTCCTGTCTCAACCTCGAAGTGCTGGATTACAGGTGTGTGCCACTATGCCTGGCACTCAGTTCTTTTCTTACAGCTCAGCTCTGGAAGACATGTGACCCCGATGCTTCAGGCTTCTTCCGACATTGTCGTCCAGAGGCTCTGGGGGACCTGCCTTACCACCTGGTCAGTCCCCAGATCCCACAGGCACCTTTCCTAAGCACCCTCCTTGGCTATTTTTATTTGGTTTTGCAGTACTAGGGATTTAGCTCAGGCCCTGCACAGAGGTACATACCCAGCCCTTTATTTTTGTTTTGAGACAGTCTCACTAAGTCACTAAGTCACCCAGGCTGGGCTCGAACTTGCCATCCTTGTGCCTCGGCCTCCCGGAGTGCTGGGATTACAAGCAGGTGCTACCACACCTGGTTTCTTGGACTATTCTTAGACCTCTCTCCCCTGCCCACTACTGCTATGGCCACTGCCACTTTCCTCCCTCCCAAACTCCCTTCGCCTTTTCCCTTTCAGTTCCCTGTCCTCCTTGAGGTCCTCTGTCCCACGTGTGGGTCCAGGTCCTGGCCGTAGAGGCAGGGTCTGGGAGTAGATGGTGCCTCCTCCCATCACCTCCTCACCAACCTCTTCCCATCACTGATGAGTACAACCCGACCTCCCCAGCTCCAGAGTGGGAACCACACCCTTCTGGCGAAGTTCCTCACCAGTCTGCACGTGGTGGCCGCACACCTGGACTTGGGCCTGGTCCCCCAGCTCTTGGAGGCACATGCCCTCTATGGTGAGTCCCTGGAGGCCTGAGCTCCTGAGTTTGCTCACAAGAACCCTGCTGAGGGGGAGGAGTAACGGGAAAAACCAGCCAGGTTTCTCCCTCACTTTGAACGTGCCGGGAGAGTGATCAAGTGATTCTCTGGAAACCTTTTGCTTAGACCTCTTCAGTCAGAAGTTCTGAGACTTTATTTAGTGGGCAGAAAATCATCTAGGAGTTGCAGGCACTGAGAGCCCCAGATTCTGCTTCCCTCGGTCAGCAGTGGGGCCCAAAGCTTTATGCTACTTTGCACAAGTGTTTCTGATGTGGGGCCAGACAACCACACTTGGAGACTGCTTTGGACCCATCAGGTGATTTTATGTGGTGCTCTGGGTAATGGGGTCTGGCTGGCTCCCCAGTGACTCTGTGCTTCTGTCTTTTTCTAGCTTCTTCAGTTTCTGAGGAGGAACAAAAGCTCCCTGAGGCTGATGTTGCAGCATTCCGCACCTTCCTGAGGCAGCAGGCCCCAGTCCTCAGCCGCTACCCCCTACTTCTGCGCCAGCAGGCAGCCAACCAGCCTGCAGACTCTCCTGTCTGCTGCCAGGCCCCGCTGCTCTCCCAGCGAGGGCATCTCCAGCATATACTGCGATGGCTCAATAAACCCCAGAGTGTGCGGGGTCAGCAGAGGTAAGACCTGTGACCACAGGCCCTGGAAACCACCACAGAACAGCTGCGGCCCTTCTGAAACCTGAAGGAAAGGACAGACCCGAATCACAGTGGGAGGGGGATTCCGATACAGAGGGGCAGAAGTAGATTTCCAGTTGCTTTCTTTTCATAAATGCCTCTCTTTGCCTGCTCTTCCTCCAGCTCCAGCCTGTCTCTGGCAATTTTCTCATCCCCCACTGCTGTAGCCTTCTCTCTTAATGGACAAAGAGCGGCTGTGGGCACTGCCAATGGGACGGTTTACATTTTGGACCTGAGAACCTGGCAGGTGTGACACTGGAGGTGGGGCAGAAGTTACCTCCAGAAAACCCTCAGCCCCTCACAGCTGGGCACAGGCATGATCTCCCTGGTTGAATCAGCAACTTTACCCCTTTCACTTCAGATCAAAGGGCTTGGTCCAAAAAGAAAATCACACAGCCGGGTGCGTGGCTATAGTTCCAGCACTCTGTAAAGCTGAGGCAGGAGGACCAAAAGAGCCCAGCTTGCACAACTTGGGAACTTACTGAGATCTTGTCTCAAAAATAAATAAAAATAAAAAGGCCTGGGTATGTAGCTCAATGCAAAGGCTGTGAGTTCAATTCCCAGTACTGGAAAAAAAAAAAATCCAAACAGCTAGTATTTGCTGCCCAGAGTCCATTGTCCTAGTAACTTTTCTCTCCTTGCTGAGACAAAGTACCTGACACCCAGTGTTAAAGGAGGAAAGGTTTATTTAGCTCACAGTTTGTGGAGCTTTCAACCATAATCAGGTGGCTCCAAGGCAGGGTGGCTCACGGCAGCCAGGCAACCATTCCTGGTGGCAGAAGACACCAAAAGCAAAAACAGGAGAGAAGAGCAAGCCTCTGTGTCCCTTATATTGTATGCAGACAGCCCACCTGGGGTGGGTGTAGCACTCACCCTTAATCCCAGCATTAGACCATGAATCAATCACAAACTCTAGATTCAGCCACCTGTGAAAAGCCCACCCCCCGTGACCGCTCAAGGCCTTGTGGGGGGCATCCAGACCCAAACCATCACGGCAGTGGTCAGTGTGGTTCATTGTCTCTGCCCATCATATAATCAGACTGGGGAGAAGACATACAAGGTAAGACAGGAACCGGAACCACACTGCTGCCATAATTGAGAGCATGGTCATGTGGAAAGCAGATGTAGGCGTGGAGGAAGTAAGGCCTCTGGCTGAGTGAGGAGCCACTGCAAAGACCTAGGGCAGTGTTCTCTGTGTATTGCTGGGAGGCACTGCAGCAGAGGGTGATGGGAGGGCAGTGGTAGATTAGGTGGAGGAGGGCAGTCCCACTGCCACGGCTTCTCTCTCCTCTTCTCATGCCCATCACCCCCACTCCCGTGTATATGCATTCTTGTGACCCCATTTCCTGGGACCCATAAACATTCTGTGATTGGGGACTAGGTGTGGGGTTGGAGTGGAGAAGAGACAGGCTGATTTGGATTAGGAGTTCCACTTGAACATGGTTTTTGGCCGGGAATGGAGAGAGCCAGGGGCTCAAGCCCTTCTTGCCTTGGCCTTGGTTTTGGTTGGGGCTGGAGTTGTTGGACACAGCAGATCAGGAAGTGGCCTGAGCCTCACCTCCTGTCCTGCTCTACAGGAGGAGAAGTCTGTGGTGAGTGGCTGTGATGGGATCTCATCCTGCGCTTTTCTTTCGGACAATTCCCTGTTCCTTACTGCCTTCAATGGGGTCCTGGAGTTCTGGGACCTGCAGCACGGTTGTCGGTGAGGGGTCCCCTGTGTCTCTGAGTGAGGCCCTTCCCTTTTAGAAGCCCAGGGGTAAAGGAATGAGGAGGGAGCCATAGTCACTTGGACCCAGGGCCTGACTTTGTCTTCCTGGGATAGGGTGCTACAGACCAAGGCTCACCAGTACCAGATCACAGGCTGCTGCTTGAGCCCAGACCACCGGCTGCTGGCCACCGTGTGCCTGGGAGGGTGCCTAAAGGTAACGACAAAGTGACCCTACTGCAAATCAGCCCTATGAGTTTGTCCTCTCAGCGTGGCCGGGTTGCTGACTTCTTGGTCTGGGGAGCCCTTGCCTACTGCAGTAGGGGACTGGATGAGGTGGCATCGGGGCTGTGGGACTAAAAAGCTCGGCCTCTGTACTTAGCACCCCGATTCCTCTCCTCTGTCCTCCAGCTGTGGGACACAGTCCGTGGGCAGCTTTCTTTCCAGCACACTTGTGCCAAGCCCCTCAACTGCATTGCCTTCCACCCAGAGGGGCAGGCACTAGCCACCGGCAGCTGGGCGGGCAGCGTCAGCTTCTTCCAGGTGGATGGACTCAAAGCCACCAAGGTAGAAGGCCCCTGGTAGCTCTTGGGGAGGAAGCACAGGAGGGCAGGAGTGGGGGATGCACATCTGCATCAGTGTCACTTTGGGTTGTGCTGAAAGCAAGCCCTGATATTTCCTTATCTACTTTCCTATGTAGGAACTGGGGGCCCCAGGAGCCTCTGTTCGAACTCTGGCCTTCAGTGCACCTGGGCAGGTTGTGGCTGTAGGCCGGCTGGACAGGACGGTGGAGCTGTGGGCCTGGCAAGAGGGGGCACGGCTGGCTGCCTTCCCTGCCCACTGTGGCTTTGTTTCTGCTGTGCTTTTCCTACATGCCCAAAGCCAGTTACTGACGGCTGGAGAGGATGGCAAGGTCTGGTTGCAGGGGGCTTACGGTGGAATACGAGAGTGTAGCAAAGGCAGGGAAGATTTGGGTGAGGGAAGGGCCTGTGTTGAGGAGCCTAGAGGAGCTGGGTGGCCGAGCTACAGGGACAGGGATGCGGTGTGTGTGTGTGTGTGGGCAGTGCTCACGAGTCTCTGGGAGGAGGACCTTAATGTGGGTGGCTGTCATCTAGGTGAAGGACCAGCTGGTCGAGGTGGGATATGTTTAATCCGTTTTCTCGGCTCCCAGGTTCAGGTGTGGTCAGGTTCTCTGGGTCGGCCCCGGGGATGCCTGGGCTCCCTTCCTCTCTCTCCTGCCCTCTCGGTGGCTCTCAGCCCAGACAGCGAGCAGGTGGCAGTTGGGTACCGAACAGATGGCATTAAGATCTACAAAATCCCTTCAGGTACTGAAGGGGCAATGGATAGATTTTCACAACTCTGGAAAGAGGGCACCCCTTACCTCACCCCTTTTGGAGTGTCTTATTCTCTTACTCTGTCTCTTTCTCCAGGTTCGCGGCAGGTGCAGTGTCGAATGCTAGACGTGGCAGTGACTGCACTGGCCTGGCTGAGCCCCCAGGTGTTGGTGAGTGGTGCAGAAGACGGCACCCTGCAGGGTTGGGTGCTCGGGGAAAGCGTCCTTCAGTCCATCTGGCTCCTGCCCAACCAGAAGCTGGTGCTGGGACTGGCCACCTCCCAGCAACTCCTGGCTTCTGCCTCAGGTACTGCTGAGCACGGCAGAGTTTTCTGAAGCTTTCTTTTTTAACATATGCTAATACTTTCCTTCTAGTACTATATGTATGTATGTGTCTGGAATTATACAAATGGACGTTGTTTTTACAAATTTCAAAGTGCTTCGGATGCATTTATCTTCCAGAATCATTTCAGACAGTTTCTTCTTGTTCCCTGACCCCTAATCTGGGACATCTAAACTCCCAGTAATCGTTTGCATTTCTGCCCTGTGGGAGGGAGACTTTGCTGTACCAACAGGTGGGTTTCCCTGAGAAAAGCTAGAGATGTGGAGATGACAAGGAAGAATGGCCTGGTCCTCTCAAGTGAAAGGGACTCTAGAGTGGTGAGAAGAGGCATGTGGGAAAGTGGGCCAGGGAGTTAGAAAGCGACAAGAAGCCACACTGCTGACTGCAGCTACAGAGCTGGAGCTGCGAGTGCTGGGTGTTCTCACAAGATGACTGGCCCTGGCCCAGGGCCTCATCACATCCTTGTAGCTCGCTTCCTCCCTCTCTGGACCCCTGCCTCAGGCCTTGCCCTCAGCCCCATCATGATGGTCTCTGATCCCACTCCCAGGCCTCTCTTATATCCTCTTTCAGGAAGCCTTCCTCTCTCTTTCTAATGCAGAGGATTTCACAGTGCGGCTCTGGCCAAAACAGTTGCTGACACAGCAGCACAAGGCAGGAAATTTGCCCTGTGGTGCTGAGCTCCGGGGACACAAAGGCCCTGTAAGCTGCTGCAGCTTTAGCGTGGATGGAGGCAGCCTGGCCACGGGGGGCAGGGATCGGGTGAGCTTCTGAAGGATACAATCCCTGGCTCCCACTGCACCCTGGTTCCTAAATTCCTTAACAGCCCATATTTCTATTGCTTCCTCCTGCCTCTTGCCTTGCCGTCTCCTGCCAGTCTGTCCTCCTGCACTTTGTTGCACTCCTTCCTTCCTTGAAGCTTCTGGCTCAACGTGGCCCTGGTGTTCCCGCCTCCTTCCTGTGGTTCTGAGGGCTTGCTGTCCTTGGAACCTATCCAGAATCTCCTCTGCTGGGACGTGAGGACGCCGCAGACCCCCCTTCTGATTTGCTCCTTCCCTGCCTGTCATCGTGATTGGGTCACTGGCTGTGCCTGGACCAAAGATAACCTACTGGTGAGTGAAGGTGTGGGGTAGCACAGAGCCTAGCAGGATTCCTGGAGGAAGACAACTCTCTCCATTTTATTCCCTTTCCTGTGCCCACTATAGTAGGCATAACTAATGCTTACTGAGTACTTAGTATGTAGCAGGCTTGAACTAAGCTGTCTGCATATTTGCCACACTTAGTCAAAATCAGTCTCACGTTATGTACTCAGGGGTAGAGAAGCCTAGTTTCCCAACGTCGAGTGTCCGTGTTGTCCTCTCCCGTGATGTCCTCAAAAAGAGATGAGAAAGGAGTGAATATCATTTCAATACGTTTGCTATAATCTGTTCTACCTCAGCCTGCACTCTCCTTAGCACTCTGGGTTTTTTGCCTTTCTCTGATTTGTTGACTGATACTATGTGAATAACAAGTCTTTCGTGACTATTACATGCTCACTGTGTACCAGGCAGAGTGCTAAGTCCTTTCTAGAGATGCATGCAGCCCCAACAACCATACCAGATGGGTGGCTTATCATTTTCTTCCTTAAATACTTCAGAAACAAACCTAGGCTCAGAGATGAATTTGTCCCAGATCACAAAGTGATGAATGGAGGAGCTAGGATTTAGCCCTGGGAGAGGCCCTGCTCTTCATCAGAAGGCTTCCTGTCCCCCACGCCACGTTATGAACGTAGCAGTAGGCTGGAGGGATGCTGAGAGCCCTATTCCTCTCCCTTCTCACTACAGATCTCCTGCTCCAGTGATGGCTCTCTGGGGCTATGGGACCCAGAGTCAGGACAGCGGCTTGGTCATTTCCTGGGTCATCAGAGTGCTGTGAGCGCCGTGGTGGCTGTGGTGAGAAAGCAGTGGAAAGGTCACTGGGGGTGTCTGAGAGGATGCCCGGGGGCTTTGGGAAGCTGGGTGCATTGGCTGTATACTCCCAAAGGCAAAAGGCGGGGGAAGAATGACATGTTTGGGACTCGATTATGGTGTCAGGGTTAAGGGTTGATGTGGGGAGACAGAGATGGGAAAGTGAAAAGAGCATCTTAGTATCAGGACCATGGGGCAGGATTGTGGTCCTCAGCCATGCAAGTCTGCTGTGCCTGAGTTCTCCTCCCTCTTCGACATCCTCCAAAGCCCGCATGCTCAGCCCTCTTCTCTGTAGCGGGAGTCCCACTTCCCACGTGTGTTCTGATCTTGTGCTCTGGGGGCAGGAAGAACATGTAGTGTCTGTGGGCCGGGACGGGACCTTGAAAGTGTGGGACCATGGCGGTGTGGAGCTGACCAGCATCCCTGCCCACTCAGGACCCATCAGCCAGTGTGCAGCTGCCCTGGAGCCCCGCCCAGGTAGTGAAGTGTCCACCGCCTCCTCTTCCCCGCTGCCTCTTCTCTGCCCTGCTTTCTTCCTCCTCCTGACTCTGTCTCCTTGTCTTACTAGCTGGACAGGCTGGCTCAGAGCTTCTGGTGGTGACTGTTGGAGTGGATGGGGCCACACGGCTGTGGCATCCACTCTTGGTGAGTGTCCTGCAAGCCCTGGGGCTGGGGGAGGTGGAGACAATAAGAAGGACAACTTCCTGTTGGGTCACTGCCCAGCAGTGCACCTGCATGCCTTCCTCCTAGTTGTGGCAGACACACACCCTCCCGGGACACAGTGGGCCGGTCAGTGCAGCTGCTGTCTCTGAGAGCTCAGGCCTCCTGCTGACTGCCTCGGAGGAAGGTTCAGTGCGGCTCTGCCAGGTACCTAAGGAAGCAGGTGAGTGAGGCCTGGAGAGACAGGCATGAAAGAGGGTTGTGCTGCTGAGGCAAAGAAGCTCCAGGGCAACTTGGTACCTTGGGTACCATAGTACTAGCCCAGCTCCTAAGGATCACTTCCTCTCTTCGCCAGATGATACCAGCGTACCTAGGAGTTTCACAGCCATCACTGCTGTGGCCTGGGCACTGGATGGTTCTGTGGCTGTGTCTGGAAATCAAGCTGGGGAATTAACCCTGTGGCAGGAAGCCAAGGCTGTGGCCACAGCACAGGTGACCCGGGGAAGCCTCCTTTCTCCATGTTAATTCTGCCCTGGCCATGTGCTTCATGGTACTTGCTGGGGCAGAGGTTGCATGTGTGTTTGGCAGGGGAAGGCTTAGCCTGGCTCCTCAGAAGTACTGAAGTGAACTTGTTATCCACACCAGGCTCCAGGCCGTGTCAGTGCTCTGCTGTGGTTCTCAGCAGACACCTTCTTTGTTCTCAGTGATGATGAAAAGATCAGCGAGTGGCAAGTGGACGGGTTCGAGTGGCAGACAGGTTCAACGTCCAGAAGAGTCAGGTGAACCCAGGCAGCTGGGTGAAGGGGATGGGAATGCAGTTTCCTTTTACCTGGGAGTTTCAGCAAGTCACTGCCTGTTTTTTTTTTACTGATGCAAAATAATTGTTTCTTAACACATCAAGCAGATGCAAGTTATTGAGCGGGAAATGTTTTCTGCTCCTGGCCATGTCACTTTAAATGAATTCTTCTCAAGTGTCTTATTTCATGCTCAGCTCTGGGCCTGGTGAACCAGATACAAATGAATTTTATTCTTTTTTTTTTTTTTTTAAATTAACAGTACTGGGGATTGAATCCAGGGCCATACTGAACAACATCCCCAGATCTTCACTTTTCATTTTGAGACAGGATCTCACTAAGTCTCACTTTGCCTCCGCTGGGCTCAAATTTGACATCCTTCTGCCTCAGCTTCCCGTAGGGCTGAAATTACAGGCATACACCACCATGCCCAGCTGACTTTTAATTTTTAACTAAAGAAGCTTGCAGTAGCTTAAGAAGCTGTAGAATATGAGAAATTGTAGGAAAGAGTTGATATTTGAGGTTAGGCACAAGAGTGAATACGAGTTTTGTAAACCAGTGATGAAAGGGGTGTTTCATGAAAAAGTAGCATTACTAAAAGGCATGGAGCATGAATTTATGTGGTGAATTTGTGGCATAGCCAAGACCTTGGGTTCCTGGAAGGGGTAAGGGAGGTTGAAGAGCAGAGGAGAGGATTAGATTGAAAAGATAAACTGGGGCCAAGCTGTAGAGGACACAGTATTGAGACTTTAATAAAAAGGTGGTGCATGCATATAATCCTAGTACTAGGGAGGCTGAGGCAGGAAGATCACCATGAGTTCTAGAACACCTGGAGGTACATAATGAGTTTAAGTCTAGCCTGAATTACAGAGGTGACTCTGTCTCAAAAAAAAAAAAAAAAAAAAAAAAAAAAGTAAATAAAAATAATTTTTTTAAATTTGATATTGATTTTTTTCTTTTTTCTTTTTTTTGGGTACTGGGTATCAAACCCATGGCCTCACACATGATAATAAGCATGCAGTCTGCCACTGAACAACACTACCAAATCCTCATGATCAGAACTTTAGTGAGGGGCCGGTAAGATAGCTCAGTGGCATAAACGCCTGCCTGGTAAGCATGAGGTCCTGAGTTCGACTCCCAGTACCCACATAAAAAAAAAAAAGGGAAAAAGGGCCGGTGATATCGCTTAATGGCACAAGTGCCTGCTAGCAAGTGCGAGGTCCTGAGTTCGACCCCCAGTACCCACATTAAAAAAAAAAAAAAAAAACTTTAGTGAGAGAAGCTGGGCGTGATGGAGCATGTCTGTAATGGCAGCACTCAGGAGGATGAGGCAGGAGGATCTCCATGAGTTTGAGGCCAGCCTGGGCTACATAGTGAGACCCTGTCAAAAATAAATAAATAAGTACAAATTTAAAAAAAGAACTTCAGGGAGAGAAAACTCTGGTGGGAGTATAGAGGATAGATGGATAGTGTGGCAGACCACCAAGCCGTGTGCTCCTCTAAGAAATAAGGCCCCTTACCTCCATCTTTCCCTGACCTTTTCTTTAACCCTATTCACTGAGATATGCACAGCTGGCTATATTGAAGCAGATGTTCCCTTAATTGGCCAGAAGAATATGATCGAGTCCAGCCAGTGTGCCAGTGAGTCTCACAAAGAGGCTGCACATGGAGAGTAGCCCCCCTGCTGATGGCTGGTAAGGAGGCTTGAGCAGGAGCCTGTGATTCCAGAGCTAAGACAGTAGATGACATCTCTGCTGTGCCCATGGGACTCAAGAAGAATTATAACTTCCTGGCAGTAAAGGTGCCAGCCTTGTATACATCAGACTATCCATTGCATTACTAATCGGAGAGCCTCTGTGCCTGGTGCAAGAGTGTTCTGTCTCTCCTTACAGCCATGCCTGCAAAATTTCTCTTCCCATACACTGCTGTGACCCCCACCCACCTCCTGGATTGGTACCTATAAAGCCTTGGGTACTCGGACTCTTGGCCCTTTGTTCCACCGAGAGCACTGGATCATCCCAGAGCCCCTTCAACTGCAGATGTCTGTCTTTTTCATCCATGTGCTATACTGCCACATAGGAGACTGAACCCTTTGCAGGGGATTTGGTAAATGGTGCCCCACATGGGGTGCCAGTTATTAAAGACCCTTCCCACAGTGCCAGTTATTGGGGTCGCCTGCAGTGGATTCCAATCTCCTGCATGATTTATGGCGCACTGGGAGAAAGGAAAGAAAGAGCAAGAGACAAAGTAGAGGGGTGCATAGCAGGGATCTGGGACCACCAGTTGCTCTTTAGGAACAAAAGACCCCAAATCTCCAGCTACCTACCATTTTATGAGCCAGTGTAGGGGGTAGTGGGTACAGTGCTTTTCCTGGAACAGCACAGAGGCAGTGGTAGAATGGGCAAGTTTAACATCATAAAGGAAACAAGCCAAGATCCATCCCCACACCTGGAGGAAAGTCATTTCCACATTCCAAAACCGCCCCACAAGACAGGTAGGGCAAGGAGAGCCTAGGAGAGATACTGTGTCAATGTACAGTTCGTGGTTCCTAACAGGATAGTAGTTGTGACCAAAGGTAGGGAGACCTTTCACTGCTGGTGCTATAGCCCAGGGAAGACATACTACAGACCCTGCCCTGGGCAGTAGAAATGAGAGGAAGGATACGGACATATGAATGTGTTGCAGGTAAAATCCGCAGAGCTTATTGATCAGCTGGAGTTAGGAATGGAAGGAAAAGATAAGAATGTTATTGGTTCCCAGTTTGAGCAAGTAAGGGGAGGAGATGATGAATACTAATACTGATGAAAGGAAATTAGGGGCTGGTCTAACACGCTGAGAGCCCTGGGTTGGATCCTTGGCACCATCAAAACAAGGAAAAATGAACAGGTTATGGTGGGAAGGAAGTGCATTTTGCTTTGTACTTCACTTGTGAGGGATGCACGGGGAGCTATGGAGCCCAAGGGAGGCTGACTAAAGTAAGATCTTTCTTCGTACATTTTTTGAACTATAGTCTTCGCCTGAACCTAGTTCTGCAAGAAGTTGGGGTCGTGACAGGTCTGGACCTGGCCCCCGATGGTCATTCCCTTATCTTGGTCAACGGGAATTTGGACATACTACATATGACGCCTGGGGATGCTCCATCTCTAATCACGTAAGATCCACAATGCTTATTCCTCCTGAGCTAGAGAAAGAAAAGGAGTGGTTTAGTAGTTACCCGAGTTTAACTTAGAAGAAACGCTGGAATCCTAAATCGTGGTGGTCTGGGTCAGACTCTTACTTTCTTATACACCAGGCACACCTATGGAATTCATCCTGTACTGTTGTCTACCCACAAGGAGTATGGTGTGTTCTACTTGCATGCAAGAAACACTGATTGTCTGTATATCTTGGTAAGTCCTATTGAGGTATGTGTTACACACTTGTTGAGAACCAGTGTTTTTATATGTTGGGGTACATGAAAGAGGAGAAAGGGAAGGAAAGGCAGTTGGGTCCAAATCCCCTTATCCTTCTTCCATGGAAGCAGCTTTACTTTAGAGTGGAACTGGTTTTCCATGTAAAATTTCATTGCCAATAAAAAGGGTTCTACTGCTCAAGAAAATCACGGGAAATCAGAAACCTAGATGTTTTCCTAATTGCATTTTTCATTTCTCTGTCTTGTCACTGTATTACCATCTCGAGGACACGGTCTGCAACATTGTCTCCGCATGATGTTTATCATTTGCATCATAAGCATGCAACACTTACTGATTGGTTGTGCCAATGCTAGACAGTCAAGTCCTCTGGAAGCTTATTAAACCCTGACCTAACATCTATTAAATTTATTCACAAAGCCTATCAATAACCCAGTAATTCCATTCCTAATTATACATCTAAGAGAAATAAGTACACATGTTCTCCAAAAGATAAGTACAAGAATGTCTGTAGCCATGTTGTTCATTAAGGCCCAAACAATTTAAGTGTCTATAAACAGCAAAAGTGTAAATAATTTGTGGTATCTTTATACAATGGAATAGTACATAGTGGGGAAAAATATGATACTGAGTATCAGTCAAAGGAACAACACAGACTTATTTCATAGGCATTAGTCTTGGCAAAAGAAGCCAGACAGAAATGGGTCCATACTATATAATTCCATGTAAATGAAACTTAAGAATAAGCAGGACTGGGCCGGTGAGATGGCTCAGCGGCTTAAGCGCCTGCCCGGCAAGCACAAGGGCCCGAGTTCGACTCCCGGAACCCACATACGAAAAAGGGGCCGGTGATATCGCTCAGCGGCACGGGCGCCTGCTGGCGCGCGAGGTCCTGAGGTCGTCCCCCCGGTACCCACAAAAAAAAAAAAAAAAAAAAAAAAAGCAGGACTAATTTATGGTGACATAAGTCAAAATAATGTTAGCTCTGGGGGTGGCCTTGTATTGATTAGGAAGGGGCAACTTTTGGGGTGACAGAAGCATTCTATATCTATTGACCTAGAGGTGATTGGCTGGGTAAATATATAAGTCCCATGAGCTAGACATTTAACCATTGTGTCCTGTACCGTGTCCATGTTGTAGTTTGGTTTTAGAAAGTTCTGATCATCCTAGAGCAGAGCATTGTTGCTTCACCTGGTAGAGTTATGTGATATGGGCGGGCTAATCAAAGTTACCTGTCCTTTCACAGAAGCAAAAGGAATCAGGAAAGTTTGAAGAGAGATTGGAGTTTTACACGGATTTAGAAAATCCTAGTGGGTCCTCAGTATGTATGACTCAGGCCAAACCTGCATCTGGTGAGTGGGATGGGAAGACCGGAGGGGCCTTGAGATGCCCTAGGGGAGGTGGGCAGATCCTGGGAGGTGTAAGACATGGCTCTAACTCTGCCCTGCAAATGGCAGAGTCCTCATTCCTGTGTGCCAGCTCTGATGGAGTGCTGTGGACCCTGGCTGGATGCACCCCTGCAGGAGAATGGACCACACGTAACATCTGGCAGAGAGAAGCACCTGAAGTCCAGGCTTCGGGGACAGGCCCATCCTGTGCCAGCGTGGACAACCAGTCAACATTCACAGAGTTAAAGATGCAGCAGTGTAGAAAGGTGAGTTTGAAGGAAGGGTCACAAAGGTAGGGGAGGAGGCTGTAAGCTGACACAGCAGACTTCAGCGCTTCTTTCCTGAGCACTCACCATGACATCTCCTCCTCTCAGATTCACTCGGACTCTGTCACAGCCCTCCATGTGCTGCCTGAGTTGCTGGTGACAGGTTCGAAGGATAGAGATGTCAAGCTGTGGGCGAGACCCAGTATGCAACTGGTAAGTGTGTGTGTGTTTGTGCATGTACATGCACACTTGCAAGAAGGGACTAAGGGGATGTTACAAGAGAATTTATTTGGGTAAGAAAAGGCACAAGATCAAAATTCCATTTCCTTTAATTCCTTCTGGAGTGATACATCTGCTTCTAAATAAAAGGCATTTATGGGCTGGTGAGATAGCTCAGTGTCATAAGCACCTGCCTGGCAAGCACGAGGTCCTGAGTTCGACTCCCAGTACCCACATAAAGGATAAAAAGGGCCAGTGATATCACTCAGTGGCATAAGCGCCTGCTGGCAAGCACAAGGTCCTGAGTTTGACTCCCGGCACCCACATAAAAAAAAAAAAAAAAAAAAAAAAAAAAAGCATTTATTTGTGAGAGAAAAAAATAAGTTACTAAGGAGACCCTGGGTGGGTAGCTGGCCCTCACCTCCCCTGTTTTTGTTCCGGTTTTAGCTGGGCCTGTTCCGATGCGAAGGGGCAGTGAGCTGCCTGCAACCGTGGCTGGGACCTGACTCGACCCTGCAGCTCGCTGTGGGAGACACACAGGGCAATGTATACTTTTTGTCCTGGGAATGAAAATGCACTACTCAGGGGAAAGATGATGCCATTTGTGCTAGAGATGCAAAGCCTGAAAGTACTGTGGCTACCTCCTTCCTAAGATTATGCAAATAAAGTGTCAGCGTGTGTTCGGTACAGCCTTGTCTGTGCTCTCATGTGGCTTTAGACCAAGGAAGAATATGGAAGAATATGGCTGTTCTATCCATTTTTTTTCTCATTTAACATTAATTCCTAATACAACTGCAAGTGCAATACAACTGTTCAATGTGAACCACACATTTAGTAGGTGCTCTTTGGAACCAGGTGTTCCTTTGTCCCTTTTAGCCCAGGACCTCAGTTCCCATGCCTTCCTGATGGGGAAAGAGTGCCTTAGCAGCACTTAGTTTGAACAGAGAGCTAAGAGCGCTCATTTGATGAAAAAGAACAAGGGAAGGAAGAGGGCAGCAACAGAACCGCAGGGCCTTCAGTAAGAACTGGGATGCAACCAGGACAGCACTAGGTTATTCTCCTGGAAACAGCCCTTGTCAGAGCTACCTTTCCAGATGAGAGGGGAGAAGCAGCACTGAGAGCGGAATGAGCCTTCCGCTTTTCCACATGCCTTGTAGGCATTAGTCAGTATAATAATTAGCATTCCTGGAAAAAAGGCACAAAGATCTTTCTCAAGTTGAAACTTACATAGCTTAACACATGTTGAGAAGTGAAACGGTCATACCCATGTCACTTAACAAGGACTATAATCCTCTTAAATAAAAGTTCTAGAACTTCCTTAATTTCCTAAAATTCTAACCTATAAGAGAAGTAATTCCTTCAGGGCCCTTCTTCTAAGGGTTCCGAAGAAGGAAACATCTTCTGTGTCCAAGAATTTAAGGACTTCCCAGCCCTCAGGAGACTGAGGCAAGAGGATTAAAAAAATTTTAAAAAAGAATTTAAGGACTTACATATGAAAAGCACTATGACAAGGATTTTTGTCCTGGGTAGGTAGCATTCTCCCAGAGAAATACCACTGCACTGTGGTCTGTGAATTTTAAAGATTTGGGAGTTTGGGTGTACTGCATTTTGTTCTCACTTTGCCTTGATTGCAGGTTTTACGTGGCTAAATCATCCAGGGACTTTACCTTTTCTACCCAATTCCCCATGACCTCCCCCAGCTAGACTAGGATAAAGCCATCAACTGATACATGTTGATAGATCATGATTTGTTCTTTCTCATGTGCCTCATACAAAGGTTCTAAATATATCACGGAGCACCACTTCTATAAGTATCTTGTCACTAGAAGTATAGATTGAGGCTAATTTGCAATTTATGGTCCATAATCCTAACTAGAAGTCCTGCAGAGAATCATGGCATAGCATGTTTTCAAAAAGTAACTTAAGGGCCCAGGGACACAGAGCAGTGTTAGAGCTCTTGCAGAGAATGCACAAGACCCTGGGTTTGATCTTCAGAAGAGGGGAAATAAAGACACTCGTTTCATTCTTGTCTTCTGCTCTCCTAAAGGCATGCATGAAGGGCAGGAGAAAGCTCTAGTTGTGTCTTCCAAGGTCTGAATGATTCACAGAAACACCCTAGTTAAGTGTGTTTGTCAGCTTCCTGGTTGCTGGGACAAAATACCCGACACAATTTAAAGGAGAGGTTTAATATAGCTGACTCTTCAGGGGGTTCAGTACATGGTCAGCTGGCTCCAAGGCAGGAACATCATGGTGGAAGAGCATCGTGGAGAAAGCTGTTCATCTCATGGCAGTCAGGAAGGAGAGAGAACAGAGAACCCATGGAGGGAGCTATGCCCTTCAAAGGGATTCCCACAGTGACACACCTCGCCCCATCAGTCTCCACCTCTGAACATGACACTTTTCAGGGACATTTTAGATCTGCACCACAATACTAAGGCTAGAAGAACAGGGATGGGGAAAGTCAAGGAAAAGCTAACTTGCTCGACAGATTCAGTCTTGTTGAATCTTTTTTTTTTTTTTTTTTTTTTTTTTTTTTTTTTGTGGGTACCGGGGGGGTCGACCTCAGGACCTCGCGCGCCAGCAGGCGCCCGTGCCGCTGAGCGATATCACCAGCCCCTTTTTCGTATGTGGGTTCCGGGAGTCGAACTCGGGCCCTGGCGCTTGCCAGGCAGGCGCTTAAGCCGCTGAGCCATCTCACCGGCCCAGTCTTGTTGAATCTTGAAGAGGTTTAAAATGTTTTTCTTACCTTGGAGATACTATAGAGCAAGGCCATATTATATTTCCCGTGAGTAAAGACAGGAACAGACTTTAGGTAAAATTAAATACAGTTGTTGCCTCTTATCCATGATTCCATATTCTGTGGTTTCAGTTACTTGTGTTCAACTATGGTTCAAAAATACTAAGGGGAAAATAGTAGAAATAAGCAATTCCTGAGTTTTAAATTGTTTGGCATTGAGTAGCATGATGAAATCTTGGTATGTCATGTTCCATCTCATGGGGAACATGAGTCATCCCCCTTTCCAATTAGTTATTAGATCAGCTGTCACTGTTCTGCAGTACTTGTGTTCAAGTAACCCTCACGTACTTGCCTTAAACACTGTATTACAGAGCTGACATCACACCTCACTTCATCTCGTCACACAGGCGCCGTATCATGTCATGTCATCAGAAGGGCAAGTACAGTCCAGTAAGACAGAGAGAGTTGCTGGGCGTGGTGGTGCACACCTGTAATCCCAGCACTTGGGAGGCTGAGGCAGGAGGACTATTGTGAGTTTGAGGCCAGAATGAGTTCAAGGCCCGCCTGAACTATACAATGAGACCCTGTCTCAAAAAAAAAAGAATAAAAGTTAGGACTAATGTTTTGTTACAGTATAAATGTTCTATTTCATTATTTTTTGTGGTTAATCTCTTACTGTGCCTAATTTACAAATTAACATTTATCATAGATGTCTGTATTTAGAAAAATAGTATATTTATGGTTCAGTACTGTCTCTGGTTTCAGGCATCTGTTGAAGTCTTGGAACACTAATCCCCACGGATAAGGGAACTACTGTATGTGTGCAAGGAAGCTCAAGCAAAAATCAGTTATATTTTACATGAATGTTGTCCTTTTTTTTTTTTCCCCATTAAACAAGACTTGTGTCTCCCAGTGCCTGGGTAAGCTGCACATTTACCGCCACTGGATTATGGGATCACAGAACATTTCTTCCCCTACTCATCCACAACAGCATCTTTCTCATATAACCAAACTTTAACACACCTATTCTTTTTTTTTTTTTTTGGTATCGGGAATCGAACTCAGGACCTTGCGCTTGCCAGGCAGGCGCTGTGCCGCTGAGCCGTATCCCAGCCCCCACACCTATTCTTATACATCCATCCACATCCATTTTTGAAATCTACAGCAGAGGTACCCAAAGTTTGGTTTTGCACTATCATTGGTGCACAAATTGTTAATGGTCTTCAGTGAGGTAAGTACAAATTAAGTTAGAAGTTGACAGTATTTAGAAACTGTACAGGAATTTGAAAAGTAATCTTATCTTACGGCAGACACATTTAATAATATGAACTAAGACTTGTATTTTGCTGTTTCATTTTCATAGCAATTTGTTTATCACATTTTGCAAAAGTATTATTTCAGGACAGATGAGAAATTACAAGAAACAAACAAACATCTGGCCCTTCATCATTACAAGTGTTCTGATGGGCATGGTGGTACACACCTGTAATCCCAGCAATTGGGAGGCTGAGGCAGGATTGCTGAGTTCAAGGTCAGCCTGGGGTATAAAGTGAGTTCAAGGCCAGCTTGAACAGCATAGTGAGACCCTGTCTCAAAAAACCAAAAAAAAAAACAAAAGTGTTTCTAGTCTTTTAAATTTTATTTGTATATTTATTTACTTTCTTACTGTGGTGCTGGGGATTGAACCCAGGATTTCATCCACACTGGGCAAGTGTTCTACAAACCTAGCCCCAGACACTGTGATTTCACCAGTTTTTCCATTAGTGTTTTTTTTCTCCTGGACACCACACTGCATTTGTGTGTCTTTGGTCTTCACCAATTGTGACAATTTTTCAGTCTTTCCATAACCTCAACACTTACTGTAGAATAGCCTAAATTTGCTTTGCCTATTTTCTTATGAATAGACTAAAATTATGGACTTAAAGAGGGAATCTGTGAAATATGTGCTCTTCTGGTTGATATTAATGTGAGTTATTGCTGGTGATGTTAACCCTGATCACTTTAAGGTAAAGGTGACTGCCCATTTTTGTTTTTTTTGGAGGTGCTGATGATTGAACCCAAGGCCTGTGCATGCTAGGATGCCTTACAGTACCACTTCTTTTCAACATTCTACAGTAGTCCCAGACAGTGCAGTAAGGAGAATAAAGAAATAAGAGATTTAAGCCAGGCATGATGGCGCACAACTGTAATCCTAGCAATCAGGAGGCTGAGGCAGGAGGACTGCAGTAAGTTCAAGACCAAACTGGGGTACACAGTGAGTTCAGGGCCAGCCTAAACTACATAGCAACACCCTGTCTCAACAAACAAACAAACAGCAAAAATCATTTAAAAGGAAGGAATAAAACTGCCATTATTCACAGTGTGCCTAATTATTAATATAGAAAGTCTAAAAGGATCTATAAATTTTTAGTCTCAAGGATATTTAGCTTCCACAGGTGAACTATTAAAATCCAAAGACTGTATAGGTAAAAACAACAGATGAATAAAGCTGTGGTATAATTAGAGAAGGGCCCCTCTAAAGCAGTGAACATAAGTGAGTTTCTGCCGCACACAACTTGATTCAATCTCACAGCTATGGGTTTCTCGTAGACGTCCTTCATAAAGCTGAGGGTCTCTTCCATTCCGAATTTGTTAAAATGTGTATCGTGAAAGGATGCTGCATTTCCTAAATGCTTTTTCTGCATGAGGGCCATGTGATTTTTGCCTCCACTGGGTTGATTTTCATGATTTTCACCTATTTGCATTCCTGTGGTAAATTTCACTTGGTCATGGGGTATAATCCTTTTTCTTTGTTGCTGATTGGACTTGTTAACATTTTATTGATTTTTATAATTATATTCTTTTTTTTTTTTTTTTTTATGTGGGTACCAGGAGTCGAACTCAGGACCTTGTGCCTGCCAGGCAGGTGCTTATGCCACTGAGCCATATCACCGGCCCTATAATATTCTTAAGGGATATCGGTCTATAATTTTGTGATAACCTATATCTGGTTTTGATTTCATTGGATGAGTTGTTAAGTATTCCCTTCTCTATTTTTTGGAAAAGCATATAACATCTCCTTCAATTCTTACAGCAGCACAGTAGTTCAATGAATGGATATATGTGATTAGTTCCTTATCTATGCTTTTTGTATCCACCAGTGTTACAATGACATGATCTATGCAAACAGGCATATCTCCTAAGTTTTATGTGAAAGGGTATATACATTTAAAACTAATAGATATTGGTAATCTGGTTTCTAAAAAGTTACAGAATATTGTTTTCATTTAAACAACTTTCATTAGAGGATGGGTGGGTAGCTTAACAGCAGTTTATGCTTATTATGTATGAGGCCCTATGTTTAATATTCTACACCAAAAGAATTAAATAAACAAACAACCTTCACTGTTATTTAAGGAACTGTGTTACATGTATTTAAAAATAATCAGGAACTCTTTGGCTCTGACCTGTACTTTAGTACAGGAGTACAGGAGGATATGCAAAAACTTCTACTTCTCTTTCTTCCCCAAGACATACAGAGGCTTAGTGACAGTTGTCTTAGGGCTTTCCAAATTTTTGGACATCTAATGAGGAATAAGATGTTAAATGTCAAGAGACCTGGTCTGCAACTTATGAACATGAAAAAGGCAATCAAGATTTGGATGGGGATAAAAGGGAACAATTCAACCTTAAGGGTATCTACTCTTACTACAGTAACGTTCAAAAAACTCTCGAGTTTGCAGAAAATTAAATTCAGCAGAGAAAAGCATTAACCCCCATGAGTGTCCCTCAATGCACAGGCTATTACGCTGTGAAAGAACAGGGTCCTGAGTAACCCATAGCTACTTGTAGGATAGAGCAATGGATACTTTCTGTCCTGGAAATGAAGATACACTAATGTCAGAAGAAATAAGTGTTTGGAAAAGCAAAGTCCAAAGAAGCCACTGGTAGATTTGTACCATTTCAATTTTATTATATAAAGTACCCAAAAGGCTGGGCATTGTGATACACACCTGTAGTCCCAGAACTCTGGGAGGCTGACACAGAAGGTTTATAATTTCAAGCCTAGTCTGGGCAACTTAGTGAGATCCTGTCTCAAGATAAAAAATAAAGGGCTGGGGATATAACTCAGTGTGAAGACCCCAGGCTCAATGCTCAGTACTGGAAAACAATTTTAAAAAGTTTACGCCAGGCATGGTGGTGCACATCTGTAATTCCAGCACGTGGGAGGCAGAGGAAGGACTGCCATGGGTTTGAGACTAGCCTGAGCTACACATGATGAGTTCAAGGTGATCCTGGACTACATAGTGAGACCTTGTCTCAAAAAACAAACAAAAAAAAAAAGTTTAAAAGTACAACAATGCTTATTTTCTTGCTTGAAGATTGTATCTTCCCTGGTTTTATATCAACACTCACCACAGCTGCAGAAAATTAAATTGAACCTTTAGAAGGTATCGCATACGGACCTGGTTGGGGTTATAGACAATAAACTCATTGTAGTTGAGGGTATAACCCTCTGGATTTAAAATTCCTGTGTCACTTGCTGGCCCTAAAGGCACTGTACTCCCATTCCTGCCAAAAAGAAGAAAATATGTCAACACTAGTTTTTGGTACAGAAGTTGGAATCGAGACAGCAGTATCTTACGTTGGCTTTTAGTACTTACAGGGTGAGGAAGTGGGCAGGACTGGGAGCCATCTTGCCCAGGCCCTTTGTGCTGTGTTTGCCCTGAAGTAATCCTTCTGCCTTAGGGTTGGCCTCAAGTAGCTCATTACACTGACCCAGAGCTACCTGCAAAGCAAAGGATCTCTGAATTCCTCTATCCTATTGAGAATAATGTTGCTCTACAGAGAACCAGAAAATCCCATCTGAATTTTCTTCCCTGCCTCTAGCAAAGGAATCTAATGCAATGGAAATTCCCCTTGGCAGCCCTCAAGTCATCTCAGGTGAACCTCTTGTTTCTAAGGTCAAACCCTTCTCACTGGAAAAAACACAGGAATTAATAAACTGAAGATCACAGATGTGTTCCTTCCTCACCTCTGATAAAAGCAGCAGTCCTGTATTCTTTAGTCTGGAGGCAAAGCAGTAATTGGCACTCTTAGAAGACATATCGGCAAAGTAGATTCCTTTTCCAAACTGAAATAAATAAAAACCGAGGTCAGCTGCTTAATCCATTATATTAGAAGGAAGGCTCATACCACTGATGCTTTTTTCCTGTTCTCTTAAATACAATATAGACCCGTCTCCAATACTTCACAATTCTGTTCCAGAGAGGGCAGAAATATCTGTGAATCTCTGTGTTCTGGGGGAATGGAATGATATCATTTGGAATTTAAAGAAAGAAGAACTCAGTAAAACATGATGAAGTTATCAGTGGGCTGGTTTAATTCTGGGGGAAAAGTACTGCCTCTTTTTCTTTTGTTTTTTTGGTGGTACTGGGGATTGAACTCAGGGCCTTGTGCATGCTAGGCAAGCACTCTACCACTGAGCTACATCCCTAGCCCACTACTGCCTAATTCTGATCTATAGGATAAGAAAAAGACTGATAGCATTACTGTATCCTTTTCCCATGTTCTACCCAGAATTCAGTCTCTACTCACCATGTAACCTGTGATGGGAGCCTCTGGTGGGGCAATTCGAAGCCCACGGCTCAGGATTCCCACCCAATTACTCAGCCTAGAACCGTGCCATAGCAGCATCCTAAGAAAAAGCAGTTATTGTACTCTTGCTCTCATGTAAACATAGGCCATAAATATAGAGGCGAAAAGCCACCTCTGCTACCCTCCAAGTTCCTTAACTGCACTTCAGGCAAGGAAACGTCTTCTCGATCTCAAAGCTAGACTCAGACCTGTTATGAAGATCCTCTCTGAAGGCTTCTTTCTCACCCTCCTTTTCTACTTCAAAAACCTCCAGCAAGGTCATGGTGTAGTCACTGTGTGTGGGAGCATGGGTGGACTGTAGGTATTGGGAAATCACCTGTAGAAAACAATAGGAAAATGACTGATGTGAACCCTAAAGAGACAGCCCTGAAATGAACAACTAAGGGCTTCCGGCATAACTTGACAGAAATTCCTGCTCCCAAATGGCTCCTAAGGCAGAAAAAAAGGCCTGCCTTCCCAAACTGCTGGCAGAGAGAAATTCTGCCCTATTTGACAGTTTGCTTTTAACCAGTAGTCAAGAGAATACAGGGATGGGGACAGTGGGTCTTATGGGTATAAAAGTGTGAAAAGAAATGATTTTTCTTACTTTGAACTCGTAACTTTCATGATCTAGAGGGCGCAAGGCACAGTGTAGGTTTCTATAGTATTGATCCAATGGGTGCTCTGGGCTTTGCAGCTCTGTTTTCACCAGCTTAATGGCAATTTCAATGTCTCCCAAAGCCTAAGAAAATATGAAATCAATGTCAGGGAACCTGAGATAAAAGATTTACTATTCCCTAATCCATTTTTTTTTTCTTTTTCCTAATCTATTTTTAACTCACCTCTAGCAGCTGTACTTTTTCTGATAGTTCTTTCTCAGTCCGGATTATTGGAGGGGTACGGAGTCTTAAGGACAGAGATATAACACATAATTATTTGTAATTATGGCTAAAATTTGTGGCTAAAAAGCACATGACTACAAACAGCAGACTAAAAATAGGTCCTTAGTGATACACACCTGTAATTCCAGCATTAAGGAGGCTAAGGCAGGAGGATCACTGCCAGTTTGAGGCCAGCCTGGGCTACATAGTAAGGGCTATGTAGTGGACTACATAGCAAGACCTTGTCTCAAAAAATAAATAAAAATAGGTCCTTTAGAAACAGATGTTTTTCAGGGCAGGTATGGTGGTGCACACCTGTAACCCCAGGACTTGGGAGGCTGAGGCAGGAGTACTGTTGTCAGTTCTGAGGCCAGCATAGACTACATAGTGAGTTCAAGACCAGCCTGAACTATGTAGCAAGATTTTCTCAAAAAAACCAAGGGAAAAAATAAAAAAACAAAAAACAAAGCTAATAAAACAGATGTTTTCCATTTGAAAGACAAAGAGGCCTGTAAAAAGATTTAAACCTCCAAATACATAAAGGGACATTAAACATATACTAAGTATGGTGTTAGTATTGTTATAGTCACCTTAAAGAAAAATAAATGGGGTGATATACCTTGAAGGTGTTTTACTTAGTGGTTAGATAGCCAGGCCCATTTTCTCTTGAGTTGGTAACTTCCATTTGGTCAGTGAATATAGTGGTAATCAGGCAAGGGGGTTGCATATCATGTTTTTAAACTGATAAATTTACAGATAAGCTACTTATAAATCATATGGCACTATTTAAGATGATAATTTCCTTAGGAATAAAAGATTAAGAGGATTCTAGCTGCTACTGACTGATTTAGGGAATATGGGTAGGCAGAAGAACAAAGTGAAGCCACAGCACAGGCCTTACCCAAAGTCATGTGGGATCCTGGTGTAGAACTCGTTGCATGCTTCCAGGAGAGCTCGTCCATGCTTGCCAGCCCGAATACAATCTTCAATCTTCTTAAGAGACTGGTAACCTGCCTTGATTTGCGCCACTGTGAGCTTTCCTGCAGGCCCAACCACAGGTCAGACTCCAAATCAGGGTTCCGTCCTGTAAGGTACACTTCCATCCCTGCTCAACAGAGGCTCTCGCCTTCCAACTTTTATAACAGTCCCCATCCATCCACACACACAATACAACCTCTTCCTCCAAATCCTGTTTTTTTCATTCAGCACTATCAGCAAGCTTTAAAACATGATAGTGATGAAATACCCATTTAAGGAATTAAGAAACACAAAGACAGACTATAGGACAGAATCGGAAGTCCTACCAAGTGGGGCTTTCTTGGTGTCATACTTCATTTCAGTCATCATCTCTTCCATGGTCTGGACATTACAGATCAACTGTATCAGCTCCTGCACCTCAAGATCTAACTGTGACTCTGGTTTCAAGGAGGCCTTAAGAGAGTCCTCTTCTTTTGTTTCATTATCATCCTATAGAAAAACAAACAAACAAAACCCATAAAACCTGAAAGGATGTATTTTAACACCCTACAAAGGCAAAAAAAACAGACTCAAGGATCATTGGAACAGATCAGAAGATGCAGAAACAAATCCAAACACACTTAGCCATCTTATCTTCAACAAAGGGGCCAAACATCTTCACTGGAAGAAAGCCTCTTTAATAAATGGGCTGGAAAAACTGGCTGTCCACATGCCGAAAACTAAAACTAAACCCATGTCTCTCACCATGCAGTAAACTAAAATCAAAATGGATTAAAGATCTAAACATTAAAACAAAATACGAAATCTGCTGGAAGAGAGAATAGATAAAATTCTTCAAAACATAGGTGTAGTCAAACACTTTATGAACAAAACCCCTATGCACAGGAACCATCACAAAGAATCAACAAGTGGGATCTTATTAAAAAGCTTTCGCATAGCAAAAGAAATCAACAGACTGAAGAGACCACCCACAGAGTAGGAAGAAATTTGCCAGCTGTTCCTCAGACAAAGGACAAATATCTAGAATATATAAAGAACTCAAAAAAAAAATCAGACCCCTCAATATTTTTTTTCTTTTCTTTTTTTTTTTTTTTTTTTTTTTTTTTGAGACAGGGTCTTGCTATGTAGTTCAGGCTGGCCTTGAACTCACTATGTAACCCAGGCTGGCCTCGAATTCACAGCTATCCTCCTGCCTCAGCCTCCCAAGTGCTGGGATTACAGGCATGCACCACCACGTGTGGCTCTAGACCCCTCAAATTTAAAGACCCAATCCAAAAATTGGTATCTGAAATGAACAGACACTTCTCAGATGAAGAAGTAGAAATGGCAAATAAATACATGAAAAAATGTTCAACACCACTGGTTATTTGAGACATGCAAATTAAAGAACGCTGAGATTCCATCTCACTCCAGAAACAATGCCTATTATCAAGAAATCAGCTGAAAACAAATGCTGTAGGGGAAAAGGAACCCTTCTCCACTGTTGGTGGGAGTGTAGACTGGTGTAACCACTTTGTGTATCAGTGTGGAGATTCCTCAAAAAACTAGGACTAGAGGTTCCATTTGACCCATCTATTCCCCTTCTTGGTATCTTCCCAAAAGAATTAAAAACATCATACCACAGCAATACATGCACTTCCATGTTTATAGCAGCACAGTTTGTAATAGCTAAATCTTGGAAACTGCCCAAAACCCCATCAACAGATGAATGGATAAAGGTGTGTGTGTTTTTTTAATACAACGGAGTACTACTCAGCCATAAAGAAGGACAAACTTGAGACATTTCTAGGTAAATGGATGCACCTTGAGACCATATTCTTAAGTGAAATAAATCAGACACACGTGTAAATATCACATTGTTTCTCTGGTGTGAGATACCGATACCGAAAGTGTAAATAAGGACCAAAATGTATAATAAATATTGGGAAATAGGAAGGGGAGCCAGGGAGGGGGCAGGGGGGAGGGCAAAAGAAAAGAAGGAAAAAGAAAAAAAAATGAGAAAAGAAGGAAACAATGGAAACAAAGCTTTTGTAAATAAGAAAAGGAAGAAGGGTGGAAGGGAGGGTAGGGGAATGGGAAAAAAAGAAGATATATTTGTATAGGTACAAATTCCCTATGATGAATGTGATCATTATGTATATCTAAATTGTACCGATAAACTTAATTAAAAAAAAACAGTGGTTCAACAATGATCATCACGCAGTCTCTGCTTGAAGTAAGGTATATTCCATTATTAACCTAGAGTACCCTATGTGACTCCCACCTCTAAGTGACAGATCTACTTCCATAACAAAGCATTCAGAGTAAGTCTAAAAGGACTTCCCAGTGATATTATGTAAGGATAGCTATTATATCTCAAATCATCTTATCTGAAGACTAAACTTTCTCCATTTTTCAGATATGTGAGTTTTTAGCATTCTGGTAAACTTCAGTCAAAATTAATTTCTTTACTGTAATATAGAGGCAGAAGTAAAGACAACTTTAAATGTAGTTTTTCTCAGTTTATTATTCTCTTGGTCTGTAACACTAAACTTCTGGAAACAGGGCCTCAGATTTCCTAAGAATCGTAGTAAATAACAAAGCAGAGCCTAGAAAGGCACATCCAGTCTTATTTTTTCTGCCCCCATGAGATTACAAAGATTAGTCAGAATTACAAAGATTAGTCAGAATTACTCCTCAGGTAGGAAATAGCAATAGCTCAAGATTCTTTGGCCTACTCTGGTCTTAGACCGATCTAAGCCATGCTGCTAGATTCCACTCTGATTAAAAGGAGATATCTTTCCTCCACAGTTATAGTCTGCTTACCTGAGTGGTGGTAGTGTAGTCCATCTGCAGCATATCATATTTTCCTGGGACCTTTACAAACTTTTCACGATCTTCCCAATTATTTTTCGTCTTGTCAAGGAATCTACAGAACCCAAGGCGGTAAAAAAACCTTACAAATCAAGGCCTACTACTATAAATGAACTTAGAACTGTTTCTTTGGACAGGAAATCTCCAAAACTTTATATTCCCTCAGAGTTTCTTTACACATTAACTTTCCATAAACCTGAATTTTAAGTTAGGGCACTGAATGGACAGAAAAAACTCTGGACCAAAGGAATTAAAAAAAAAAAAAAGGTTGGAGAGGGGGATGTCTGGGCTTCCCAAAGGTTCTCAAATACCACAAAAGCCATGAAGATTCAAAACAAAAAATATGGGGCTGAGGATGTAGCTTAGTGGTAGAGTACTTGCCTAGCATGAAAATGAGGGCTTGGGTTAAATCCCCAGTATAGGAAAAAATTTTTTTTTTTTTTTTTTTTGCTAACACAAAAAGTATCTATCCAATTCTGAATAGAAACATATTCTCAGAGACCTGAGAAAGTTATTCAACCATATTACAGTGAATTTTTTTTAAACTCAAGGTAGTCTTCACTTTTCTCAAATTCCCTAAATTTGTTTGTCTTGTGTTAAATATATTAGAATTCTTCTGGTTTTAATCAATTTCAAAGTGCTAGGTTGATTTAATAATCACTAAAGATGAAATGTGATTCTAATCACATACTGTCAGAATGAAAAGGAATTAACATTTAGGTCAAATCACACTTATAAAATTTCTTAAGAACAATGATCCAAGAAGGGTATTATTTTTGTACTCATTTCTCAGCACTCACTTCTTCTGAAAGATGTCCTTGGCCTTGTTGAGGTCAGCTGAACAAGCCACCAAGCTGTGCTGCCCCATTTTCCCAACTGCAAAGTAAATGCCACACATAAGATGGTTCCCTGTCCCGCACCCCAAGAACAGTTCCCTAATAGTAATGTCAGTTCTTTAAGGTCCTCCACTTACCATCTAACAAATGGGCACAAAAAAGACAAGGGAAAAGTGAAAGGGTTTAGAGAACTGATCATGTTGGTAGAAGTTACCTGCTAACTGGCATAGCCTATGAGCAGTACTAGCAGTCCAACTGCAGCAGAGTTCTCAGGCTCAAATGGGCTGCTCTTCATCTTGCCAATGGGAGCTTCCTCAAGAGGATGCCTGCCATTCTCCAACTTGAAGAAGCCTAACTTGATTCCCAAGGCCTTCCCAGATTTCAGAGCTTCCACTCACCCAATTTAAACTCAGCCAACCACTGCACTGCTTCTGATTTTTTGAATAACAGCTCATAAAATGTATAATAAAAGTCATTACCTCGACCCCATCTCATCCAAACACTGAAGTTTCTCTGGGCATCATCTTCCAACAGCTGAATAAGATAGTACTTGTTGTTGTTGAATTGGAGATTGGTCTACAGCAAGTGTGAGAACAAAGAACATAAAAGGAGATAGTTTTTTTTTTTTTTAAGGAGATGGTATTGCAAATGGAAGTTACATAAACCAATGACTCATCCTTAGTCACAGGGACCAGTAATTTTTATAAAGGAAATGAAAGCATAGGGAAAAAACAAAAACCAAGGTATTAAACTAGGAGCCTTGCTGCGCGTGGTGGTGCACACCTGTAATCCCAGCACTTGGGAGGCTGAGGCAGGAGGATTGCTGTGAGTTCAAGGCCACCTGGGCTACAAAGTGAGTTCAAGGCCAGCCTGAATTACATACTGTAATCCTGTCTCAAAAAGACAAAGAAAAAAAAAAGGAAGCATTCTAAAAGCTCTGTAAAGCCTTCCTCCTAACCTCAATAGCCTCAATAGTCCTGTTCAGTTCCCTCCATAGATATTTTCTAAGTTATCTGTGTTTTCTAACTAATTCATTTCCAATAATAATTTCTCAAATGATATGAGAACAATTCCAATGCTCCATTCTGATCTATACCTATTATGGCTTGTTTGCTTAAATGCCTTCTTACTCCGACTGTTCTACTTAGACCCTTTCTGTGGGTCAGCTTCAGAAATATGACAATGAGCTGAGAGCAGGACAATGTTGAGAGGGGACAAAGGATATGCAGAAACCACTGCTATATCTGTCCCATCCCTGAACTGATAAGACTTGGGGACATTCATTCAAAATGCAACTAGTACCTGAAAAGACATATCTAAGTATCTCAGTCAGAGTGGAGAGACACTGGTCCACGTGGTAAGGCACAGAAGTTAGTGCTGGAAGGCTGAGCCTCTATTATCAAGGCACTGCTCCTTCCTATCTCACTGATATTACAGTCATTAGATCTTAGAACAAAAGGGGGCTTTAAGATATTTTCTGTCTGCTCATAATATTTTAAGTGGAAGTAGTAGTAACAAAGGAATACTAGTTAGCTGCTAAAATTACATATGTCAGATCAATAAATTCAAATATGAAGTGATATCTAGGAAATATGTTAACCAAGCAAATGTATTACCTACTCAAAAATCACAAAAATAAATGAAAAAAATTTTAAAAAGAAAAAAATTCATAAACTTAACTACATACAAATTTAAAACTTCAATATGGGTGAAAAGTATACTATAAGGAAAATCAAAAGGTACGTGAGAAATCTGGAAAACATATGAACAATTTCTATCACAAACAAAAAACTATTCTTCCTGTTAAAGTCACCTGAAGCTAGTAAAACAAAGACCAACAACCTATTAGAAAACATGCAAAAGGACATGAACATAGGTTACAGGTTTAAGGAAAGACATAAAGTTTACAAAAAAGACCTGCTTTTCACAGAGGGCTTCACTATTAGTTAGTGTGCTAGGGCTAAATACTCTTTAGAAGAGTAACCAGTAGAGGCTACTACAATATAAAGGACTGTTGTTGTTGAGAGTTAATGACCTGGGTACTGGGATGCTCTATCATCAATAATGATCAAGCAGAAAGTGCCATAAATAGAATGGCTCTTCCTCTTACTTGATTTAGCATGACATCATAGACATCATTTCCTTCACAATACACATGAGCCTGGAGAAAGAAAGAAAAAAGGTAACATCAGTACACTTTCAGTCCTGAGTTCCAAAGTGAGGCTCTAAATCTTCTTATGGCTCAAGGTTCTTTCTCTAGCGCCATCATCTACCTTTCAGGGAAAGAAAGGGAAATGTGTATTCTACACACAGTCTGTTTTTACTATAATGAAAACATGCTCACTTTTTCTAATTACAGAAGCAAAAGATTCTAACTCAAAAGGAACTTGCTCAAAAGAAAAAGCAGCTTTTTTCCCACTCATCAGTAACTTATGTCATTACAAGGCAGTTTCTCATTAGAACAAGAAGACAATTCTCCCTAATAACATAATTTTCTGGCTGAAAAAGAGAATGAGGTGTCAAAGCCTGATGACAACTGCAAAAAGTAACCTTGTTAACCCCTTGATTATTAATCCCAAATCCTACCCATTCTCACCTCTCACTCTTGAACAAAATTACTAGTGAAATTTTAGAGAGAATTTCCCAAAATGCATACTAGCATCATCTCAGACAAGAATCCTAATAACAAAAGAACACTGTTCTCAGGGAAATCAATAGACTGAGAATAGGTTTCAGAGTCTGTCACCTTTCCCACTTTGGCTGTACACTCTGGGTCCACAGGAGCTTTGCCTTTTAACATCAATGGCTTCACAGATTCTGAGAAAAGATTAATACATAGTACAATTACTTATATGGCAATCGAAAGTAGCTCTCAGGGCTGGGTGTGGTGCTGCACACCTGTAATCCTAGCACTTGGGACGCTGAGGCAGGAGCGATGTGAGTTTGAGGCCAGCCTGGGCTACAAAGTGAGTTATGGCTAGCCTGAACTGCATAGTGAAGCCCTGTCTCAAAAAGACAGGAGAAAAAAAAAAAAAGTAGCTCTCGGGTTAGAAACCTGTCACAATTAACTGCTGTTCCTAAGCAATGCTGGTTTTCTGCCTAGGCCTCAATCCATCTCAGATACATGAAAATGATGATTCAACAAAGTAGGTAAGTACTGTGGCATACACAAAGCATAGAAAATTTATTATGTATTCAAGGAAGAAAGAAAGAAGAGCTGAAAGAACAAGATATCACTACCACCCTTCCCAAGACCCTTTTGCTGGCCCATGTCCTCCCTGGCTTACTACCTTGTGTATCTTCTGTCCTGCCATTATCAGCCTTTCTTCCAGCTACAGCCTCCTTTTTCACTCCCTGTCTCTGGCATTTGCGCATTTGCGAGTTTTCTTGGCAGGAGGTGAGTCTTCTGTAACTGTAGTGCCGTTATTATCTCTCTTGGTTCCATTTAACACCGCAGAAGCTAAGAGCAAGAACAATGAGCAGACAACAAAGAATGAGTCCAGAGTAAATATGATCCTTTATTGAAAAAAACCAAAATGGAAGCAGGGGCATCATGCATGCTAGGCAAATGGTGTATCATTGAGCTGTATCTCCAGCCAGCTTCTCCAGTTTTTAAATTTTGAGACAATGTCTTGCTAAATTGCCCAAACTGGTCATGCACTTGTGATCCTCCTGCCTCACTCTTCTAAGTAGCTGGGATTAGCTGGCAAATATAAGAATACTTGTGTGTGTGTGTATGGTGCTCACTTCTGAACTCAGGACCTTGCATGCTAGGCAAGTGCTACATACATCAAGCTACATTCCCCACTTGGGATGGGGGGCTTTTAAAATTTAATAAGGTGGGTTTGTAAGTTTACAATGAAACAATACCAACTGCCACACCACTAGTTTTGAGAACTGTTCTGAGCAATACTTCCTACATTGCTATTGAAGCCAAATAAAATAAAATGGACTCACAGAGCTTTTGTATATTCATAGCCTGAGGCATGAGTTTTGTAGCCTGCTTATCCCTTCTGTTTATTTATGCTCCCCTACCACACCTATGTGGATCTGCCCAAGGTGGTATGAAATAATGGTCAGCAGAAGGTTCTAGGCTCTATATCTAGCTTAGAACTATGGAAACTGAGAGAAGTTATGTAATCTTCTTGTACCTCAATGGCCCCAACTATAAAATCCAAAGGACAATAATATGTAATTTATAGGGTGAACCCATACATTAAGAGTAGTAGAGCCTATACACAGGGTACTGTATCTCAACGATTCTAGGATTCGAATTTCACTCTCTGAAATTCGGATGCATCCTAAAACGGATGATATGTAAGTAGTGAATCACGTTTAATTGGAAGCATTTATCCTTTCTCAGTGATGCATTAACAACAGTACTGGCACTACATTAGATTTTACAGTGCCACGAGCCTTTTTAAATTGAAGAACAGTAATACGAAAAACGAAATTCAAAAAGCTTAAGGCCAAAACTAGTTTGAGAGCCAAAGCAGGGGATGAGGACCTGGAAGGGGAAGGAGCCAGGGTAGGGGGGCACTCCTCCTTCTCCCATTTTAGAACCCCAGCCTTCCGCCCCAAGAACGCGCTGCAAACCTAGCTTCCCGCGGCCGCTCCTCGCCCGTAGCCTCGCCGCCATGGAGTTCAAACGCTGACGTCATCGACTCGCTCCCCGTAATCTCTGGCCCAGTCACAGGCTGTGAACCTGCAGCGCATGCGCCCTACTGAGGAGCTGACAGGACCAGAACTGGGAGGTGCTCCTCGCGATATCTACATATCGCTGTGTATTGTGGGAAGTCACCGTGACCAAAAAATATACTGAGATTTGGGCCTCTTATAAGTTCTGGTTGAGAACTCCTGCTTCCATAGGGCGGAGGGAAGCTCATCAGTGGGGCTACAAGCTGAGTGCACCGTGTCACTCTGTACTACGTCCCTTGGGAAGGTCTGAGACTAGGGCCAACGGCGGCCCTAACAGGGCCCTCCCTGAACCTCGGGGAGGTGAGTTCCCAGAGAGCGGGGCTCCGCGCGAGGGCAGACTGGGCAGGAGATGCCAGGGAGCCCGCCCTCGGGGCGGGGCCTGGCGGATGCCTCCTTAGCCGGAGCTTGGAACAGACTCACGGCCAGCGAAGTGAGTTCAATGGCTGAGGTGAGGCACCCGCCGGGGCCTCATAACCCAATTCAGACTACTCTCCCCCGCCCTCTTTTGGATCAAACCTCGCTCTGTGGGGGCGTGGTAGTGAGATGGCGGGTCTCTCTTCCAAAACGCAGTGGGGCAGAGGAAGAAAAGTAGTGTACTAGAATGCTAATAAATCTGCAAATGGGAAGGGGAGCGAGAGATGAAGCAAACGGGGATGGAGGTGAAAGAAGTAAGAATCTTTAAGATGTGTTATGTACAGGTACTCTCTACGATTATTGTAATTATCACGTACTGCACACAGGTAGTAATGAAACTTCAAAATTATAAAGAAACAGTGCTAATAGACTCGACAACTCTGATCAAGGTCACATGGTACTTAGTTCCCAAATGTTTGGCTTCGTAGGAATCACGGGATATGGAGGCTGTATAAACGATTCCCTAGGCCAGACTTTATGAATCAAAAACTGAAGTGAGGAACCAGGACGGTGTTTTTACCAACAACAACAACGACAACAACAAAACACTGTGTAACTCATTTAGAAACATCTTGTTAGGCTCACACAGTCTCGTGAGAGCGTCATATTATATCTGTAAACAGAAACATACATACAAACATTTTAGATAAAATGTTAGTAAATCAAATCCAGTAGTGTATTAAAGTAATGCAACAGAAACAAGTAGATTTTTCGGTTCAAAAATTAGGCAAGACATTATTTCAACAAATATTTATGGGACACCTGGCTGGGCTCTTTGAGCAAAATAGTTAAGCCATAATAGACACAGTTCCTGTCTTCCACATGTCAGGGACAGATATTTATAGATCCTTGTACAAGCAAATGTGAAAGTGTAGCGGCAACAAGAACTGCTAAGGATTAGCAGTATTACATACAGTATTAAAGTAATACATACAGTATTAAAGGAAATTCTAACAGGGTGCTTATGATGCAGTTGTTCACACATCGGGTTCTAGATCCGATTTGTAGGAGAATCAGTAAGTGAGGAAGGAACCCCGGGTGACGGAAGTGTGGGAGATGAACTGGAGAGGAGCCCGGGTACAACAAGAAAGCAGGCTTCCTTACCTCCATCAGAAGCTGTGGCTTGCCCTAATACGTGTGTGTACCTATGTGTATGAACTATTAGAGGGATTAAAGGCCAATATTCAAAAATAAAACTTGAAAACTCTTAAGCAGAAAATTACATAAACATTTTCAATTTTGAAGTAGGTAACTTTCTTAAAACACACAAATTTTGATTATACTAATATTTAAAATTTTGTTCAAAAGATGTAAAGTTTAAGCTGAAATTGTATGTGATCTTATCATGAATATTTTAAAAGTCTAGAAGAAACTGTAAAGTGTCACGCCTGACAGGGGCAAGACCTCAGCGAACAGGCCGTTCGCAGTAAACAACAGGAGACCCCAACCAGACCATGCCTCTGCCCTCGCTAAACAGATGTCCATAAAGAATATTTCGGACTGGACATACAGTCTCCCCTGCGCTGAGAAGCCTAGCATTGTCTGCACACCTGCACTGATCGTCCTGGGAATTCAGACCCTAAACATTCCATCCAGATTCCTTGGGATTCCCCAAAACCTATAAAAACTTAATTCTTCTCTGGCACAGCTGCTGAAATCATTCACGATCTCAACCTTGTTTGCATCCAGGCAAAATAAACCCAGAATTTTGCTCACATAAAGCCTGTCTCCAGGTAGTTTCTTGTGCACCATTAGAATGTAAAGTAAACATTTTTTTTTTTTTTGTGGGTACCGGGGGGTCGACCTCAGGACCTCACACACCAACAGGCGCCGGTGCCACTGAGCGATATCACCGGCCCCTTTTTCGTATGTGGGATCCGGGAGTCGAACTCGGGCCCTCGCGCTTGCCGGGCAGGCGCTTACGCCACTGAGCCATCTCACCGGCCCTAAAGTAAACATTTTAACTTAATATGAAAGCTTAGCAAGGCTGATATAAAAATAAATTGCATATTTTATAAATATAATTCAAGCAACTAAAAAGAACATTTTTAGAAAAGGTACTATTCATTATAATCTCAAGGCATACCAGGAACTTGAAAAATAAATCTGACAAAATGTAGGCAGTCAATAAATATTGGGTTGGATGGGTTAACTTGTTTCAGTAGCAGCTCAAAGGCATCTGACTTATTAATGCACAAATAAAGTAGACTATAAGACAGTAATTTGAAGATAGGAAAAATGTAATACAAAATTGGAAATTTATCAAAAATAGCTAATCCTAATCCTAATCCTAGCTAAACCACTCCAGAGGCTGAGGCAGGAGGATTGGTGTAAGTTTGAGGTTAGCCCAGGCTTCATAGTGAATTCAAGGCCAGCCTGAACTACTGTACATAGGGAGACCCTGTCTCAAAAAAAAAAAAAAAAGCTAATAGTAGAATTTTATGTACAACAGAATTTAATCTTTTTGCTCAACAATAATAGAATTTATTTAGAATTTCCTATGCTGAGCTTTACATACTTTAATTCTCACAACAACTGTATGGAGCAGGTCATTAATTAATTTGAGGGAAACTAAACTGCTGGTGTGGTGATGCATGCCTGTATGTAATTCCAGCACTTGGGTGGCTGAGGCAGGAGGATCACCAAGAGTTCAGGGCCAATTTGGGCTACATAGTGAATTTAAGGCCAGCCTGAGCTACAGAATGAGACCCTGTCTCAAAAAAACAAAAAACAAAAAAGATTAAATAGTGTATTTCTAGGGCTGCCATAATTATTGATCATGGTTTACACAACAAATTTATTTTCTCATATTCTGGAGGCTAGAAGTCTAAAAGGTGTTAACAGGCTTGATATCTTCTAAGGCAGGAATGAAGAACCTTTTAGAGCTTTCAGTTGTAACAAACAGCCAAGCATGGTGACACAAGCCTATAATCCCAGCACTCAGGACACTGAGAAGGAAGGTTCATGTGAGTTCAAGACCAGCCTGTATTACAAAGTGAGCCCTGTCTCAAAAACAAAACAAAACCCAAACAAACCCAAAGCAAAACAGAAAGAAAACCCAACCAACCTGCTGTGGCATATGTACCTTAGGTTCACCACCATTGTTCTAAGGCCTCTCTCCTTGGCTTGTAGATGGCCATTTTCCTCCTGTGTTTTCACATAATCTTTCTTCTCTCTGCATGTGTCTGTGTCCTGTCTCCTCCTACAAACACAACCATTTTCCTGGATTATAGTGCAAAAATATGACCTTAAGTTACCTTAATTACTTCTTTAAATGCCTATTTCCAACTACAATCAAATTCTGAGGAACTGAGGAGTTAGGACCTTCAACATACACATGTGGGGAAGGACACAATTCAGCCACATTACATCATCTTTAGAGGCAGGGTTAGATCTGGGTGACTCCAAATTTTTTCTTATTTATCACTTAATGTATTCTTCAGTTTCATGACAATAATTATTATTCCATACACACTTAAAAGATAATGTAGCCATGATATGGATTTTAGATTTCCCCTTAGGATGACTCCTAAAAATCAGCGTTTAGAATGGGTACACCAAAGATGTTTTAAAATGTGATGACTATTCGTGAGGCTGAGGCAGGAAGATGGCAAGTTTGAGGCCAGACTAGGAATTTAATAAGACCCTGTCTCAAAATTTTAAAAATTAAAAGGATTAAGAATGTAGCTCAGTGCTAGAGCATTTGTCTAGTGTGCACAGGTCCTGGGTTCACTTCCCAGTTCTGTAAATAGAATTAAAGATGTGATTAAGTGTGCAGAATATTTATACTTATTGTTGATAAGGATTCCTTTAAATTAATGGTCAGCACCTTGACTAGTGTGGGAAATTATAGCACATTAAATGTATTTTATTTTCATAACTGGCCTCTCAAATGAAATTATCTCAAAAAGGGGGTTCAAGAGTCTATTGGGAACATTTTTTTTCTCTCTTTCTTTTCTTCAGTGGTGGAGACTCAATTCAGGGCCTGTGCTTGCCAGGCAAGCAAGCACTCTACCACTGAGCTACATCCACCCCTGGCAACCCTCCACCTCTCTTTTGTTTTGTCTTGTTTTCATGAGACAGGGTCTCCCTATGTGGTTCACTATGAACTCACTATGTAGTCCAGGCTGGCCTCAAACTCACAGCAGTCCTCCTACCTCAACCTCCCAAATGCTGGGATTACAGTGGCCCAAATGCTGGCCACCACACTTGGCTCCCTCTTTTTTTTTTGAAAGGACATTCATACATCATTTGAACATCAGAATTCAAAGCCATTTCTCAAATGTTGCTTGTTTGTTTTCTTGTTTTGACACAGGGTCTCCCTATGTAATTCAGACTGACTTTGAACTCAGTAGCCCGGCCTGGCCTCAAACTCACAGTGATTGTCCTGCCTCAGCCTCCCGAGTACTGGGATTACAGATGCTTGCCACCAAGAATGGCCTTAAATGTTGATTTTTAAGAGACATTTATAAATCATGAAAAATATGAGATTTTTTCTGTCTCTTGCATCTAAGTTATTTATTTTTTTCAAACACTCATAATTATTTCAGTAATAACACATGAATAGAAGTAACATCAACAGGCTTCAGAAATATCTCAACTAACTATAGAGTTTCCAAAAGGCTTTTGCATACTCTCAGCAAAGTAAGCCTAAGGTATGAAGTGAGTGCTTCATGTTTCCAGAAGTAGAATGCTATTGCTCTTACGCTTTTGCACTTAAATATACTGAAAATGTCATGTTAAGCCAGGGATGCTGGTACATGCTTGTAATCTCAGCATTTAGGAGGCTGAGGCAAGAAGATTGTAAATTCTAGGCCAGCCTGGACTACATAGTGAGACCATATCTCAAGAAACCAAAAATAAAAACAAAAGTCATGTTGATATAGGAGAAATATAACTCCTAACATGTTAGATGTCAAATGTGCCGAGTCTGTGGTCCCACGACATTGAGGAATGAAGTCACAAACCAAACAAAGAAGTTAGGGGAGTTTTATTGGAAATAAGTGAGAAGAATAGCTCCTGGATTTCCAGGAGGGGTCCCAAATATAGCAAAGTCACAATGTGGGTCAAACTACAATCAACCTATAGGATTATAAGTATAGCCATTTGGCTAATATTGATCTAATAGGGAAACAAGTCACATAGCAAGGCTACATGGAAGGATCAAAGACAGTTTTGGGAAGGGATGGGTCCAGATGCTCTGGTCACCCACCTGGGTGACTGATGCCTATCTGGACCAGGTGAAGCTAATTACAATATAATCTCAAGTTATTGTTTATCCCTTAGGGAGGCACGTAGGCCTGGCCAGTGCATCTTTACCTTGAGGCCGGGCCTTCTTCAGATGTTCCCCAGCAACAATTGTGATGTCTTTATATTTTATGCTGACTTCCTTGAGAGCCCAGTCCCTCCGACTGTATATTTATTTGTATCCAACTTAGCTGCCTATAATAATAATACTGCGGCCTTGCCTTGGATGGGGTATTAATTGATCTCTCATGGAAAAGAGAGGAAAAAGTGTTAATCCCTCTAATCTTAGGACATGAAAGGAGAAATCATTTTGGTTTTTCAAGGGGAAAAGACACAGCAGAAAGGAAACTGCAGGGTAGATTAAGTGGAAATGGCTCCCCAAAGGCCTATTCCTCTGTGGATATAAGGGGCAAAGGATTTCTTTCCTTATTCATCATTAGGTTCATTAGGTTGCTGAGATCCCTACAACAAAAGACAGATTAACAGGAGAAAAGCACACAAATTTATTCAGTATCAGTTCTACATGACACTGGGGCTTTTAGAAATAAAACTCAAAGGAACAGGGAGATATATTTGTTATCTACAAAAAAGTACAATGGAAGGAGGTGGAAGGAGGAGAATTTAGCAACATGGGTGTGCTCAGTTTCTCTTCTGGATTCTTGTATGACATTTCTTCCCTAGGGCTACCAGAGACCTGTCACCTGATACCTGTATTTAGGGGAGAAGAGAAGGTCAGAGAGTGGTATTTTTAGGTTTTGTGATCTGTTTCAGAGAAGAAAGAGCCAAGAGAATTCTAATTTCTACAGCCTGCTTCATGGGAGAAGTGGCAAGAGAAGGTCAGGGCAACTTTCCGGCTTCTGGTGTTTTCTCAGTTGCCAACATGCCATATTTGGGAGTAGCATTACTGCACTCCACCATTGGCTGGGGCAACTTCATTAATTTTTTTCATATATATATATATATATATATACACATTTTTTTGGCTTTTTTTGAAACAGGGTCTCACTATGTAGCTCAGGCTGGTCTTTTTTTTTTTTTTTTTTTTTTTTTTTTTTGTGGGTACCGGGGGTCGACCTCAGGACCTCGTGCACCATCAGGCACCCGTGCTGCTGAGCGATATCACCGGCCCCTTTTTCGTATGTGGGTTCCGGGAGTTGAACTCAGGCCCTTGCGCTTGCCAGGCAGGCGCTTACGCTGCTGAGCCATCTCACCGGCCCTCAGGCTGGTCTTGAACTCACTATATAGCCCAGGCTGGCCTCGAACTCACAGGGATCCTCCTGCCTCTCAAGTGCTGGGATTACAGGTGTGCGCCACCGCACGGGCCATTGGCTGGGGCAACTTTAGAAACTGAAGTTTTTCCAAGATTGACTAAAAGTTGTGCTCCTATTGTCTTTATAGGTACACATATTTATAAGATTATGGGTACTGATTTTGATGAGGGAGATAGCCTCTTAGTCATCTCTCTTTCTCATTTATCCCCGACAGGGTGACCAAACTTTGTTCTGCTCACACTACTGAATTTCCCAGAATGTGGCACTTTCAGTGCTAACGCTGGAAAACTTTTCAAGCAAATGAGGAGATGGTCAAACTATTATAGCAGGCAGAGTGATCCTTTAAAATGAAAGTTAGATTGTGTCACACTTCTTTTTCCGGGGCTTCACATCTCAACTGCTGTGTTCCACAGACGTTGGTTCTCATTTTCTACTACCCCACCTCCTTGCTCACTCCTGTTAGGGACACTGGCCTCTTTCTACTGTCACAAATACCAGAACTACACTTCTGCCTCCTGGCATTCTTTTCTCTCTCTACGAGGCCTGCACTTGCAGCTAGCCAGGTCAAATCCTCATGTCCTTCAGATCTCTGTTTACCCATCAGGTACCTAATAGCAGTGCTGCCTTCCCTTACACTCTATACAAATAACGGCACTTTACCACCACTCTAACGTCTTACCTTGCTTATTTTTTCCATGGTACAAATTTCAACATGACCCATATTAGTTTAATTTTTAAAGTATCTCCCTCCTTCCACTAGATTGTAAGTGCCAAGTGATAAAGGGCTTTGTGTATTTTGTTCACTACTGTACAACCAGTGGGTGGAAACTTATCCAGCTTTTAGTGATGTTGGTTATGTGGTAGCACATAAGACAGTCCAGCAAGGGGTGAGTGTGCTTGGAGAAGAGTGAATTTCAGAAGGAAGGATGAGATTTTATTGAACCTCACTCTCTTGACAATTACTGAAAATAGAAACTCAGAATCTCAAAGCTCAGTGGTTGAAGGAAACCAGTAAGATTTTAAAAGCTTTAAAATTCCATGTGTATGGTTATTTAGTTAGTGCTGGGGATCAAACCTAGAGCCTCACAAGAGCTAAGCAAATGCTCCACCTCTAGCCTGTATGGTATACTGTTTTTTGTTGTAGTTTTTTTTTTTTTTTTTTTTTGGTGGGTACCAGGGGTCGGCCTCAGGACCTCACGCGCCAGCAGGTGCCTGTGCCGCTGAGTGATATCACCGGCCCTTTTTTCGTATGTGGGTACCGGGAGTCGAACTCGGGCCCTCGCGCTTGCCGGGCAGGCGCTTATGCTGCTGAGCCATCTCACTAGCCCTGTTGTAGTTTTTGTTGTTTGTTTGTTTGTTTGTTTTTGTTTTTTTGAGACAGGGTCTCCCTATGTGGTTCAGGCTGGCCTTGAACTCACTGTGTTCAATGAGCTCCTGCCTCAGCCTCCTGGAATTACACACACCACACCCAGCTTGTAAATCATTTTATATTATCAGTGAAACTGTCTTTTCCCCCAAGTGATTAGCAAAGCCATGGATTAGGAACACCATTTAACAGAGTTTGTGTGCATGTCTTTAGGGATAGCTAGGAACTGGGATGTTGAGCCCTCTACTTGGCTACAATTCTGGGAGGAGATAATTCTCAAGAGGTGCTATAAAGTGGAGCAGTCTAAAACTTGTGCAAAGGGGAAAGGTAATAGCTCAGAACTGGGTGGGATATGGTGAACATGTAGAAGGCCCAGTCTCTGGAGTCCTAGGCTCAGTTTAGAGGACGCTTATTCAACATGGTGTCCTTCTGGCCTTTGAAGCTTAGCCTTTCCTGCCTTAGAGGTCTGGGGGTCTCCTACTTTCCTCTTCTCACTTTTATATTAAAACTTTCTTTCGAATTTCTATCCTTATTTGGGGGAGTAGTTATGTTTTATTATTTAAACATGATACATTATCCTTGTAAAACATTACAGACATTCAAAAACAAAAGATAAAATACTCCTTTGTCTCCTCTGTTCTTTTCCTCTTCCTAGGAATAACCATGGTTAGACAGATGTTCCCTTCCAGAACACTTTCTTTTCACTCACACACAAAGATGTTCATGTATAGAAATATCTCACTTTAGCATTTTTTAGTGTGTATGGGATATTACAAAAAATGTGAGCATATCACACGTGTTATTGTGCAGCTTGGCTTTTTTCATGTAACATGTATTAGAGATCTTTCCATGTCAAGACATGCACACCTACTTTTGTTCTCTTAAAGTACTGGGTAGTATTTCATAAAACAATTACACCAAGATTTAATGCTTCCCTTTTGGATAGACATGAGTGTTTTTAATTGTTTTGTTTTTACAATCAGTACTAAAATGAACATCCTTTTTTTTTTTTTTTTTTTGGACAGTGTCTCACTATTAGGCCTGGTGGCCTTGAACTTGTGGTGATCCTCCTGCCTCAGCCTCCTGAATGCTAAGATTACAGGCATGCTCCACCTGGCTTGAATATCCTTTCTTGTACATGACTCTCTGAGCACAATATTTTTTATGATCAATAGCCAGATATGGACTTGCAAAAGGTATACTTACTTTTTAATTATCTATAAATAACTATTCTCAGATTCCTCATTCTAAATAAACTATACAGAAAATTTAAGAGTGCTACTTTTTCCAGGAGTTTACTCATTTTAGCAGTAATAACATTCTTAAAAAACAGTAATTAAGTCAATGTTCTTTCCTTAGAGGTTCTTCAAGTCTTATTTAAATCCCTCAGAGGCACTTGAGGGTGCACAGGAAATTGCATATTGCTGGGTCCCACCATTAAATGAGAATCTCTGAAGGCGGGTCCCAGGAATCTACCTTTAAATAATTTCAATATTACTTTACTGAGCATGAACTTTTGATGTTACCAGCTGGGGAGAATCTCATAATGGTATGTTAATGAATTTTTTATTTTGTTTTGTTATATTTTTTGAGACAGGGTCTTGCTATGTAGTCTAGACTGGCCTCAAACTTACTATTTAGCCAAGGCTGGCCTTGAACTCACGGCGATCCTCCTACCTCAGCTTCCTGAGTGCTGGGATTACAGGCATGCACCATAACGCCTGGCTGTTAATGAGTTTTAAAACCTGGAATATAGAATACCAGAAATGAGTGTTAGACATTTGATGGAATTTAAAATAAAGAATATTGTGCTTTCTGGGATCTTGTGAAATTATACAATAGGAGGTACAATGTGGGGGTTGAGTTTGGGCACTCAAGTGGATTACTGTGATCTGTGTCCTGTCTTTGCCACTTGCTAAGTAGACAATTTCCTTAATCTCCAGGACTGTTTCTTTGCCTGTGAATAGTTACAATGAAAGTACCTACATTCTTGGATTATTGTGGAGATTAAATAAAGTAACAAATGTGAAGCTCTTAGCATTATTCCTAGTTTTTAGCAGATATTCAATAAGTGAAATAATTTTGATTCTAGAAGTTACAGTTAAATGAATCAACAAACTAGCATTGATAATGAATATTGGGAAATGTGGGGACATTCAACTTCTGAAGTGGATTGGAATAGATAGGAATTTCTACTAAGGCAGAAGCAGAGTGGATAGGATTAAATTGTTAAAAAGTGAGAATTACTATGAGACTTTCTCCTTTTTCCCTCTTCCTTCTCCTCTCTATGGTGCTGGGGATCCAGCACCTTGTGTGTCTTTTCCTTTTATATTAAAGTACCTTACATTTTCATATATGTACATTATATATATATTTATATACTCTGTATGTTATATTTTAACAGTGTATATTGAGAATCCTGATGAATATTGTGCCAGTGAGCCCTCTACTTATGGCTTAAGATATAATCTTAGCAGAGTAATACCATACGGTCAAAATAACCTACTAATGAATAATGTCCTCAGAGAGGCATAAAACATACACTTTGCACTCTAGTTGTTTATATCCACTTGGGGAGTTAAATCTAACAAGAAATTACATAATAATAATAATAACATATTTGTGAGTACTTTGCAACAGGTTTTTTTTTTTTTTTATTTTAAAGAGAAGAAAAAACAAAACAAATCAAAAGAAGAACAAATTTTCAAACCAACATAATAGGAGGGTAACAATGGTTAATACATTACGTATTACTATCTTTAAGTTAGTTATTCAGGACACCAGACATTAGCATTCAATTGTCCAAACATTATTGGCACAAACCTTACTCTTCAGTGAACTAAGTAAAAATGGTAGTGTATCTATCTTTTTTTTTTTTTTTTTTTTTTTTTTTTGTGGGTACCGGGGGGTCGACCTCAGGACCTCATGCGCCAGCAGGCGCCCGTGCCGCTGAGCGATATCACCGGCCCCTTTTTCGTATGTGGGATCCGGGAGTCGAACTCGGGCCCTCGCGCTTGCAAGGCAGGCGCTTACGCCGCTGAGCCATCTCACCGGCCCTAGTGTATCTATCTTAACCATCTTATATATATATATATACAATTTTTTTCCCTTTCCCTTCTTTCTTTTCCCTATTCCAGTCTCTCTTTCCTTTTGACCAGTTTCTTTTTGATTCACCATGTCTATTGTACCTTTTGGATCTTATTTACTCTTTCAGTTTCTCATACTAGAGAGATAATACGATGCTTACACATGTGCTTCTGGTTTATTTCACTTATGAGTATTTTCTCGAGTTGCATCCATTTACCTATAAAAGTCTCCAGTTTATCCTTCTTTATGGCTGAATAGTACTCCATTGTATAAAAATACCACATCTTTCTTATCCATTCCTCAGTTGATGGGCATTTGGGTTGTTTCCAAGATCTGGCTATTACAAATTGTGCTGCTATAAACATGGGTGCACATATATCGCTGTGGTACGATGTTTTTAATTCTTCTGGGAAGATGCCCAGAAGGGGAATAGCTGGGTCAAATGGGACCTCCAACCCTAGTTTTCTGAGGAATCTCCACACTGACTTCCACAGTGGCTGTACCAGTCGACACTCCCACCAACAGTGAAGAAGGGTTCCTTTTTCCCCACAGCCCCTCCAGCATTTGTTATTAGTTGATTTCTTAATAGTAGCCATTCTTTCTGGGGTGAGATGGTATCTCAGTGTTGTTTTAATTTGCATCTCTCGAATGACTAGTGATGTTGCACATTTTTTTGTATATTTATTTGCCATTAGTATTTCTTCATCTGAGAAATGTGTATTCATCTCAGATGCCCATTTTTGGAGTGGGTCTTTAAATTTGGGAGGTCTGATTTTTTTGAGTTCTTTATATGTTCTCGATAGTAATCCTTTGTCTGAGGAACAGCTGGCAAACATTTTTTCCCACATTGTGGGTTGTCTCTTCACTCTGTTGGTGGTTTCTCTTGCTGTGCAAAAGCTTTTTAATAAGATGAGATCCCAGTTATTGATTCTTTGGGATAGTTCCCGTGCGGTTGAGTTTTTATTCATAAAGTCTTTGCCTACACCAATGTCTCCAAGGGTTTTACCTATCCTACCTTCCAGCAGATTTAATGTTTCTGTTTTAATATTTAGATCTCTGATCCATTTTGAATTTAGTTTAGTGCATGGTGAAAGATATGGATCTAGTTTTAATCTTCGGCATGTGTAGAGCCAGTTTTTCCAGCACCATTTATTAAAGAGGCTATCTTTCTTCCAGCGAATGTGTTTGGCACCTTTGTCAAAGATAAGGTGGCTTAGTATGTCTGCGGTTGTTTCAGCATCTTCTAATCTGTTCCATTGATCTTCAGGTCTGTTTTTTTGCCAGTACCACACTGTTTTTATCACAGTAGCTTTATAGTATAATTTCAAGTCGGGGATAGTGATGCCCCCTGCCTTGCCTTTGTTGCCCAGAATTGCCTTTGCTATTCTAGGTCTCTTCTGATTCCAAATGAATTTTAGGATTGTTTTCTCTAATTCTGTGAGATATGCTGTTGGAATTTTGATTGGAATTGCATTAAATCTGTATAACAATTTTGGAAGTATGGCCATTTTCACTATATTGGTTCTTCCTATCCAGGAGCAAGGGATATCTTTCCATTTTCTGATATCCTCTTCAATCTCCTTTTTCAGAGTACTGTAGTTTTCAGTATAGAGGTCTTTTACATCCTTCGTGAGGTTGATTCCTAGGTATTTCATTTTTTTGGATGTTATTGTGAAAGGTATTGTTTCCCTAATTTCTCTTTCAGTAAGTTTGTTATTTGTGTACAGGAAGGCTATTGACTTTTGAGTATTGACTTTGTATCCAGCTACACTACTGAATTTGCTTATTAAATCTAGCAGTTTTTTAGTGGAGTTTTTGGGGTCTTCTGTGTAGAGTATCATGTCATCTGCAAATAATGATAATTTAACTTCTTCCTTTCCAATCATTATTCCTTTTATTTCTTTCTCTTGTCTAATCGCTCTGGCTAAAGTTTCCAGAACTATGTTGAATAAGAGTGGGGACAGTGGACATCCTTGTCTTGTTCCTGATTTTAGAGGGAAGGCTTTCAGTTTTTGGCCATTTAGTATAATATTGGCTGTTGGTTTGTCATAGATAGCTTTTACCAGATTGAGATAAAGACCCTCTATTCCAATTTTCTGTAGGGTTTTTATCATGAAAAGGTGCTGGACTTTGTCAAAAGCTTTTTCTGCATCTATTGAGATGATCATGTGATTTTTGTCTTTGGTTCTGTTAATATGCTGTATTACATTTATTGATTTACGTATGTTGAACCATCCCTGCATCCCTGGGATGAATCCAACTTGGTCATGGTGTATAATCTTCTTGATGATTTGTTGGATTCTGTTTGCCAGTATCTTATTAAGGATTTTTGCATCTATGTTCATTAGGGAGATTGGCCTGTAGTTCTCTTTCTTAGTTGGGTCCTTCTCTGGTTTTGGTATCAGGGTAATGCTTGCTTCCAGGAATGAATTTGGGAGTATTGCTTCCCTTTCAATTTCATTGAAAAGTTTGAGAAGTAGGGGCGTTAGGTCTTCTCTAAATTTCTTGTAGAATTCGGCAGTGAATCCATCAGGGCCTGGGCTTTTCTTTGTTGGGAGGTTTTTAATTACATCTTCAATTTCATTGGCTGATATTGGTTTATTTAGGATTTTTAAATCTTCTTGATTCAGCTTTGGTAATTCATACGAATCTAGGAATCTGTCCATTTCTTCTGCATTTTCCATCTTAGTAGAATATAAATTTTCAAAATAGGTATAGATGATCTTCTGGATTTCTGCAGGGTCTGTCGTGATATCACCCTTTTCATTTTCAATTGCATGGATTTGAGTCTTTTCTTTTCTTTTTTTAATAAGGTTGGATAAGGGTTTGTCAATCTTATTTATTCTTTCAAAGAACCAACTTTTTGCTTCATTGATTCTTTGTATTGTTTTTTTATTCTCCAATACGTTAATTTCTGCTCTGATCTTTATAATTTCCTCCCTTGTACGGGCTTTTGGCTTAACCTGCTCTTCTTTTTCTAGAAGCTCGAGGTTCACCCTTAAGTTGTTTATTTGCGCTTGCTCTATTTTCCTGATATAAGTGTTTAATGCTATAAATTTCCCTCTTAGGACTGCTTTCATTGTATCCCATAAGTTCCGGTATGTTGTACTGTCATTATCATTCAGTTGTAGAAAGTGACTAATTTCTTCTTTAATTTCATCTGTGACCCATTGGTTGTTCAGGAGGATGCTGTTTAATTTCCATGTGTTTAGGGAGTTTTTGTGGGATCTTTTGCCATTGATTTCCAATTTCATTGCACTATGGTCTGATAATATGCATGGGATAATTTCAATTCCTTTGCATTTACTTAAGCAGGTTTTATGAGCTAGTATGTGGTCTATTTTGGAGAACGTCCCATGTGCAGCTGAGAAAAATGTGTATTCTGATGTTGTGGGATGGAACACTCTGTAGACATCTACTAAGTCCATTTGTTCAAAAGTTTGGTTCAGTTCTACTATTTCATTATTGATTTTCTGTCCAGTTGATCTATCTTTTTGTGACAGTGGAGTATTGAGATCTCCCAATATAATTGTATTAGTGCTTATTTGATTTTTCATGTCCTTTAGTACTTGTTTTATATAGCTGGGTGCATTGGTATTTGATGCATATATATTTATGATCGTTATCTCTTCCTCTTGGATTGTTCCCTTTACAAGGATGTAATGACCGTCTTTATCTCTCTGAATCCTTCTTGGCTTGAAGTTCACTTTGTCTGCAAAAAGAATAGCTACCCCTGCTTTTTTCTGGGTTCCTGTGGCATGGAGTATTGTTTTCCATCCTTTGACTTTCAGTCTATGAATTTCTTTCTGAATTAAATGTGTTTCTTGTATACAGCATATTGTTGGATCTTGCTTCTTGATCCATTTCGCCAGTCTGTGCCTTTTGATTGGTGAATTGAGACCGTTAACATTGATGGTTAAAACTGATATGTATTGACTTGTCATGATATTTTCCTGTTGTTGGTTCCCACTCTTTGTTTTTCCGCTTTCCGGCTATTTAATTATTTGCCCTGCCTGGTGGATTCCTTCTGTTGGGGTTCCTATCTCTTTCTAGAATGTCCTTCAGAACGTTTTGGAGTGCTGGTTTGGTGGTCATAAATTTTCTCAGATGTTCTTTGTCATGAAAGTATTTTATTTCTCCATCAATTTTGAAAGATAGTTTTGCAGGGTACATCAATCTGGGCTGAAAATTATTTTCCTTTAGAGCTTGCAATACATCATTCCAAGCTCTTCTTGAATTGAGGGTTTGTGCTGAAAAGTCAGCTGTGATTCTGATGGGTTTTCCTTCATAGGTGATTTGTCTCTTCTCCCTAACAGCTTTTAAGATTCTGCCCTTCTGTTGAATTTCTGGGATCTTGACTATAATATGTCTGGCTGAAGTTTTTTTTTGATCATGTCTAGTTGGTGTTCTAAAAGCTTCACTTATAGGGGTGTCAAATTCCTTTTCTCTTCCAGGAAAGTTCTCCCTGATTATGTCTTTGAACAAGGTTTTAATGTCGTTGATGCTATCTCCTGCTTTTTCATTTATTCCAATTATTCTTAAGTTGTTTATCTTTGAGTCATCTAGCAGCTGCTGAATTGATTTTTCATGGTCCCTTGCTATTTTTAAGAATTTTTCCATTTCATGATCACTAATTGCAAGCCTGTCTTCTATATCTGAGATCCTGTCCTCGCATTGGCTTATTCTGCTACAAATACTTTCAATGGAATTTTTTATCTCTTGGATATCTGCTTGAATCTGCCTTATAGATTCCATTTCTTTCCTATGCTGAGCATTCATGGTTTCTATAGTTTTCTTAAGTTCATCTATTTTTTTGTCTGTATCAGCTATAGTGTCCTTAAGCATGGTCTTCATTGTAGACATTATCTCTGCAGTTATCTGTGAGATTATTTCTGTTTTAATTTTTTCCAGAACCTCATTCAGTTGCTTTGTTGTTACCACTTCAGATAGGCCAGGTGGGTGGCTTTCGGATTGTCCCACCTCGTTGCTCCCTAGGTTTGCCTTTGGTGAATTGGATGTGTGTGGTTGCATCTTGTTTAAGTGTCGTCTCATTTTTTCTTTCTTTAATTCCTGGGGTGATGTTTGCAAATTACCTATAGTAGGTTACTTTATTGCTAGTGTTTAAGATCTTTAGAAGATGACTACTTCTCTGCAGTATCTTCCAAGTGGAGCTTGCTTTTAGGTTTTGAGCTTTCTGCCAGATCCTACCTCTTCAATTCGTTGGGTATGCGAAGTTGCTACCTGTTTGGCCCAGTCCTTGATTCTTTGGTACTGTGCCACTGTATTTTCTGTGTCCCTTAGTCAATCTCAATCATGAAATATCAGGAAGGAAAGATGTTTAGAACAATTATTTCACATTTGGCTATAATGTTAACTAAAGCATCAAACACAGCCTAGAAAATGACAGACTGAGCTAACCAGTTATTTACCACTTTTAGCTGTATAGAGTTGCGGTTATATAACAAAATCTAAAACACACCAGAAAAATTATATGCAGTATACAAGTCCTATGTATGTCAATTTTTCCTTGAGGAGTTTAAATTTAAGATGAGTTAAGGAGGAAATAGAGTATTGGGAGAAGAGGAAGGAATTAGATGTAAGGTTAGAGGACCAAGAGGGATCCCACTAAAATTGGGACACTAGTGCAGAGGACAGGTGGTAAAAAGAGAAGGAAGGGATAAAAGGAAGAACAAATCACAACCACAATCACAAAGAAGTTAGAGGCGCTGTTTACACTCATATAAAAAACCCGAGAGAATAATGAAGGAAAGAGCAAATACACATACAGAAACAAAAACAAAGATAAAAACAATAAAACAGACAGATCAAAAATAAAACCCCACCAAAAAACAAAACAAAACAAAACAAAAACAAAAAAACCCTTCGCCAGAACAAAAAAAACAAATCAGTGAGAGAAAAAAAAAATAAAAATAAAAATAAAAAATAAAAATAAAAATAAAAAATATAAAAAGAATCAGTTCCAGGTGTTGACTCTGTTGTAGGCAGGTACCTTGTGACAAAGTCCTGTTCTGTGCAGGTCCGTCCCAGTAAGCCAGGAGCGCCCTCTGGCGGGTGGTGAGCAGAGGCGCGTACTTTCAGGCAGAGACCAGTCTAGCTCGCCTCCGCTCTCGCCGCCCTTTCACGATCCCTGGGCCTGAGAGGCTCAGCGTGCTGTCCGGAGCGCGGGTTCCCTGCACTGGTTCCCGCCGCTCTGGTTTTTCGCCACGCCCCCCACAATGGCGCCGGGCCAGTCGCTCTCTGGCGCGGGACAGGTGTGGCTGAGAGTCCAGTCTCGTTCGCCTGCTGACCTCAGCACACTTTCGTGGGCTCAATTGAGAGGCCCTGTGCTGCCCTGTCTGGAGCACAAGTTCCCAGAGCAGTTTCCGAGCCGCTCTGAGTTTCGCCACACCCCCCACAATGGCGCCCGGCCGGTCGCTCTCTGGCGCGGGTCAGCTGTGGCTGAGAGACACTCACCGCCGGTCAGCGCCGTTCTCCGCTGCTCCCCTGCCCCGCCGCTGTCTCAGGATCCTCCGTGGGGGCTCCCTGGGCGCCAGCTGCCACCGTGTGTCCGTAGAATTGAGCCTCCGCCGGCGCTGCAACTCCCGGGATATTAGAAGGTGCGCGCGCGCGGTCTGCTCCTTCTTTCCTTCTTCTTTGTTGGAAGTCACCCGTCACTGGTGCCGGGGGTCCCAGATTGCGCTTCAGAACTTTTCTGGGTTTCGGGGAGGCATCTCCCCCCCTCCTGCGCTTTCTGGGTCGCTATATTCCCGTGTTCCAATGGTAACTTTTAGAGAGAGTTTTGCTGCCTGCTTCTTACTCATCCGCCATCTTGAGGTCTCCTCCTTGCAACAGGTTTTGTACTGGGTATATTATTCTAATTATTTTAGGTAATCCTCAGAGCAAGGAAGGATTCTTCCTTAATCCTCATAGGAGGAAGATGTCATCACGTTTTTCCTCTTTTTATAGTTGAGAAAACTGAAACTTACATGTGTACAAGTGAATGGCAGGACAGGGCGTGGGGCGCATGCCTGTAATCCAGCACTCAGGAGGCTGAGGCAAGGAGGATCACTGCAAGTAGGCCAGCCTGGGCTACAAAATGAGTTCATGGCCAGCCTGAACTGCATAGCGAAACCCTGTCTCAACAACAACAACAAAAAAAAGTGAATGGCAAAGCTCAGATTCAAAATCAGGTAAAGTTTACTTTAAAGATTAAATGGTGAATCATCATCTTTTATTCATTAAACCTTTTACCTGGAAGATTATCCTGAAAATAAGTTCTAACTGATGATCTAAACTGTTTATTATGGGACCTGTAGTGCATAAGTTAGCCATGTCGAGGTCACAAAGGAGAGGAAGTTATCCTAAAAGAGATGAAAATTGTTTGGAATAGCATGTAGTAGGCCTATCTAAACATGAACGTATATAAATAATTTAAATCAGCCTGTGTTCCAAGTACATTAACCCAGGCACTTGGTTTAAGTTCAGTCTAAACACAGTGCAGGAAGAATCACTGGTCTATAAAGACACAAGTGGGTGATGGAGAGGGTTGCATCCTGTCAGCACCTTTTAAGGTAAAGGAGGAGGGACTTCTCCTTGAACTCACTAGCCAATCAGGTTTGGAGGCTACTTCCTGTCTCTGTACTCTCCCTCTGTTTTGGTGGGCTGGTGAGTGTGCGCTTAATTTTGCTTTCTACTTGTTTTGAATTTCTCTTTCATTTGCTCCATATACCCAGGTGACAGGGCTTTATTCCAGGTCAGCACTGGAGTGTGAGTGAGCTGCAAGGCGATTAATTTGAACTGTGTGGAGGTTGGGAAAGGCTGTGAAATGCACTGCCTACCTGGTTTCCACAAGGGTCTCTGCATTATTGGGTTTGCCTGCCTGCCCCGGGACCTGGCGACCTAGGAACAATAGATTCTGCTTTATTTACACAGTGCTTGAATTCTTGGAAAATACTCGATTTCATTTTGCTTGGAAGGAAAGTTACCGTTACAAACCCAAAGCTGTTTTGTTTCCTCTCTCTCTAGGTAAGGAGAGATCTTAGGAGGAGTTGTTCGGCTCTGTAAATTTAATTCTTTGATGAATGTCTGTATTGCCCACATCCCTACTGGATTTGTGGGAGCTTCTAGGGACATTCTCTTTGCCCTGTTATTTGTGCAGAGCATTCCTGCTTTCTTGGTAAGACAAGGTAGCAAACTCTGAGGACAGATGATTGTAGTGAGCCCTAGGAGGAGCTGCTAATTTTAATGTTGCCACTGCGGTATGTCCTGAAAAGCTTAAGATATATTGAAAAAGATCAGAGATCTGAGCTTACTGCAAGCCTGTATTCAAATTCTAGCACCATAGTTTCCTGCCTCAGTGACCTTGGTAGACCAAATGAGCCATTCTGGGCTCAACTTGCAAAGATCAAATAAAATGTAGAAATGCCAGGTGCTAGTCAGTTTAAAATGTCAAGTACCATCTAGAAGTAAGCAACATTATTATTATTATTATTTTGTGTTTTTTTATTTTATTGGTATATTTTAGGTATACATAATGATCACATTCATCATAGGGAATTTGTACCTGAACATGATATATCTTGCTTCCTCTTTTTTTCCCATTCCCCTCTCCTCCCTTCAACCCCTAGCAATATTATTTATAATAAATATTTTGGATATATTTTTCCCATAAAAAAGTTACGGATAGTGACCTTGAGTGTAATTTCACCACATTTCTATTTTTCTCTTTGATAATATAATTTGAATATAATGTACATGTTGGTTATCACAGGCAGAAAATGTGACGCAAATACTAGTTACACTAATTGACTATAGTGATAGGCATTGTAGGTCCCTTTATAATTCTCAAGCTTTATTCTTAGTTTTATTTTTTCAATATGTAATAACATTCAGGATCAAAGTGCGAAGTCTCTTATTCCTGTTCCTAAGCCACCCCATTCCCCTGCCCAATAAGCATTAAAAGTTTCTTGTGTATTCTTAAGATATGTAGTGCACAGATAGCAAATATGTGCACCCGTCCCTTCTATACATACTATACTATACCTTACGTTGCCCACTTAACAGTTCCATATGAATAAACAATATCCACATTCTTTGTAATGGTCACACAGTATTCTAATGTAACTATAATTTATAATATGGCATAATAATACTATCATTTATTTAGGTTTTATTGGTAGGCACTGGAGTAGTTTATGATCTTGGTATTTCCCTCAAAATAAATAACCCTGTATATAAGTTGGCACATGTGGCATTTCAGTTGAGTTTTGGTATATTAATCCCCTTTTAAAAGTGCTTCCTGTTTTTATTTTGTGCACATTGTAATGATTAGAAGCCAATAAATATTGTATATATTGATTAGAAGTAAAGGATTTTCTACCAAAGGCAAAACCTTGCTGATAGTCTTTATATGAATGTCTTTGCCCCATTTGGCTTGAGTAGGGGATGGTTTATCTTGTTCTGAGTACATATTTAATGTCGGGAAGGAATGACGGCAGTGACTCAGAAAAATGTGCTTCTTATATTCACAAGGGCAGAAGGGTCATGCTTTCAGTGTCTGCTGAGGAAATGTGTGCTGCATAACTCCCTAAAATTATGGTGTTGAATAATCTCTCATTAAGGTAGGAAAAGCTAACATGCTTTTTTAGAATATAAGCATGCGGAATAAAAGAAGCCTTTGGAAATTTCTCCAAAGCTATTTTACATCTTAAAGGCTTAGTTCATGTCTTATGAAACATCTAGTTTTTCAGATAGGAGGGTTTTCTAGCTGGGAAAAAAAAAAAAACAGATTCTTCCCAACAGAGGCATATTTTGTTGTTGTCAAGTAAATTTATATACAATGTGTTGAAGTTCTCATTGGTAAATAGGGAATGAAGAAACAAGCTTGTGTCTTTTTTCTTAAAAGACACAGTATCTTGGAATTGGAAGAGCCTTTATATGAGTGATCTTGTGGCTTCAGAGTTATTGTGTTTTTTTTTTTTTTGTGGGTACCGGGGGGTCGACCTCAGGACCTTGCGCGCCAACAGGCGCCCTTGCCGCTGAGCCATCTCACCAGCCCCTGGTTTTTGTTTTTTTGAGACAGGGTCTCGCCATGTAGTCCAGGCTGGCCTTGAATTCACAGTGATACTCCTGCCTCAGCCTCCCAAGTGCTAGGGTTATAAGCGTAAGCCACCACGCCCGCCTTCAGAGTTATTGTGAAGAGCGTGAAATTTTTATGCATAATATTTGCATTCCTAGTCACTAGCTGGTTGACCTTAAACAAATAATAGAAACAGCATATTAATCATATTAAACAACATATTAAGCATGTTAAGATTAAGTGATCTCATTTATATGTGGAATCAATAAACATTGAACTCACTGAAACAGAGTAGGATGGTGGCTGCCAGCGGCTGGGAGTGGGGAGAGGAGGGATTGAGATGTTGGTCCAAGGGTAAAAAATTTCAGTTAGGAGTAAATTCTAGAGATCTACAGTACAGCATGGTGACTATAGTTAATGATGTATTTAGTATTCTTGAAAACTGCTAGATCTTAAGTGTTCTTACCATACACTCATAGTAAGTGGGGTGATGGATATGTTATATACACATATATTAAAACATAATATTATATATGATAAGTATACACAGATTTTATTTGTCAATTTATAGCTCCATAAAGCTTGGGAAGAAATTTTAAAAATTTGATATCTTAACCACTAAGCTAAATTGCCTGCCATTCAGTCTAAACCTTACTTGCATACATATAAAATGGAAGTGACAACAGTACTTTGCAAAATGAGGTAAAGTATGGAAGTACTCTATAAATTCTAAAATAGGTGAAATATTATGATATAGATGAAGTAACAAGTTAACAGGGTAAGGACGATTTTGCTCCTCTTGCATCCTGACTTTTAAGTTCTTTCTTTTTGTTGACTTGGCCCAAAGCCTTCCGGCATGATGTTTTGTTTCAGCAGCTATGGGACTGGAACCAGGTGAAATAAGAGTGAACCTGGGATGAGCTGCACGGTTAGTCCTACTTTCTGACCTCACCACTTCTATTTCATATATTCTGCAAGTGGAGTCCTCTGTACTTGGAGTTTAAAATAGTAAGTATTCTTAGCCAAAACAGCTGACAGTGAGTGGGAAATAAAACCTGGAGTCTGTTCTGATATCAGTGCCTTGTGGAACTATCTCTAAAATCAGTGCCAAATGATCATTTCAGCATTTACTTCCTGTTGTTTTTCCTTTGTTTGAAGCTGCAGTTGAAGTCCACTGAGGACATAAGACCTGGGTCTTTAGCAGTTTGTGTGCCAGCCCGAAAGTATCCCTGGGAAAGCCTCCATAACTCTGTAGACCCCTTAAAAGCTACAAGTAGGCTTGGATTTGCAGACTACCAATAAGAAAGGTTAAAGGCTAATGAGATTATAAAGGCAAGTACTTGAATTTTGATCAAGATATGCTTTCTTAAAGCCTTTGCATTACACATATGTGTATCTTTCCTATCTAAAACAGATTGGAGGTTTACTGTTGTATTCTACAATGCTAGGCTCACAGTAAGCCCTGAGTAAACTGGAATGGAAGTGAAACTGGGTGGTAAAACAATCTTAAAATGAAAGCATCTGCTGATTTAATATTATAAATTTGTAGTTTGTATTAGGCGTTCATGAAGCACCTGTTCACACAAATAAAATGTACATTTTGGCCATGAATAGCAGTATTTTTGAAGCACAGTTACTGCTCACAATCAATAAAATAAACGGGTCATCATTGTAGAGTATTTACAGAATACTTAAGTAAATATAAAGTGGCCAATGTGTGGTAGTTAAGTAAATATAAAGTGGCCTATGTGTGGTAGAATGACACTTGCTGAAATGTAACTAGAATCTTATAGGGAGCATCACAAATGGGAAAGGCAGCACACACATAACAGCAAAATTTATGTGTTGGGCTTTGTGCTATATGTCAAGGACACAACAACCAGACCCTTTGCAGTCTGGGTTGTTTGTGAGGTAAGATGGCTAGATAGAGAGGTTGCCTCTTTTAAATTTTAATTATTCTTCCATAAGAAGTACTTGGATTATGGAGCTTTAAGGTAGATATTGTTAAAACTGTACAAAACTTTGACACTGTGTCTTGTTCCTGTATATGTGTCTTGTTCCTGTATATGTTCCCCTAGTTAATCTTGCATGCTGCTGATCTGGAGACTTTTTTTTTTTTTTTAATGGAGGTATTGGGTATTGAATTTAGGGCATTGTGCATGCTAGGCAAGCTCTCTACCCCTAAAAACATTTTACATAGTTAAAGTGTGACTTAAGTACAGGACAAAGAAGGAGTAAAAGTCAGGCATGGTGGCTCATGCCTGTAATCTCAGCTCTTGGGAGGCTGAGGCAGAAGGATTGCCATGAGTTTGAGGCCAGCTTGGGCTACATAGTGAGTTCAAGGCCAGGCTGAACTACGAAAAAAAAAAAAAAAAAAAAAAAAAAAAAAGAAAGAAAGAAAGAAAGAAAGAAAACAAATAACCCTTTCATTATATCTCTCTGAGGTACTTAAACCACATCAGTTTCTTTCTGCTCTGAGCCAGTATGTCATTCTCATTAAATTCTAAAGCAAACCATCTTCTGTAGCTCTGCCTTTTATTTCATGTAGGAAGTGCACTGATGAAATGGAATATAGAGTTTTGACAAAATTGGATTTAAATCCCAATAGTTGACCTGATGAAATTGATGTAGCTTCTCTGAAGCTCAGTTTTTTCTGTAAATATGGGGTTGTGAAGCTTGAATGAAACAATTTCTGTAGTGTTCAACAAAGAGTGGGAATTTAAAAAAGATAGCTACTGCTTCCTGTTGGCTTACTTTAGTCATACTAATCTTTAATGGCACTGACGTCCAATAGCACTTTTTGTGATGATGGAAATGGTCTATATTTGTACAAATATGGGCATGTATGGCTACTGAGCAATTAAAATGTGACTATTGTGACTGAGAAACTTAATTTTAATTAAGTGACTATATGCAGTAAGTGGGGACATATTGGATGTGGAACTTTAAGGTCCACTCAGAATGCACATCTTTTTCTTTGTGCAGCCTTCCTTGACCAGAGAGTCTTTTTTTAACCTTGGCTGTTCTCTACCACTTATTCGGTGTTTACCACTAATTGACAATTTATTTGGTGGTAGGATAATTTTCATGAGTCTTGTCTTTCTGGCTAGATTGTTTCTGAGGTTATAGAGTTTTCATTTTCACATAGCTTTGTGAAAAGGAGCATGATAAAAAAATAAATGTAGTATTTTTAGCTAGTGATTTTTTTTTCTTTTTTTTTTTTTGAGTGCTGGGGATTGAACCCAGGGCCTCACACATGCTAGGCAAGAGTTCTACCACTGAGCTCTATCCTCTGCCCACCCTTAGCTAATGAGTTTTAAGTGATCATTACATACAGTACAAAGTATTTTCTAGCTAGTAATTAGGTGAAGAATAGGGAGTAGTCTGAAGGTTGCCTGAAACAATGACCTGAATGTCCAGCCTATATTTCACGTCAAAGTTCAGATTACACTCAAGCTCTGTGGAAGAAGAAATTAAAGCCTCTTTCTTATATTGCCATCTTGTGGCAGACTGGATTCCAAATAATGCTAGTTAAATTTTCCTGTGTCAAGGGAAGGTTTTTTTGTTTATTGTGACAGGATTACCAACAGTAAAGGTTAAATACATTTTGATGTTGGCTCAAATGATTTAAAATATGCTTTGAAAAACTTTTTTTGCATGACTTTCTTTTATTTATTTATTTTTGAGACAGGTTCTTGCTATATAGTTTGGGTTGGCTTTATTTTATTTTATTTTATTTTTTTGTGGGTACGGGGGTCGACCTCAGGACCTCGCGCGCCAGCAGGCGCCTGTGCCGCTGAGCGATATCACGGGCCCTTTTTTCGTATGTGGGTTCCGGGAGTTGAACTTGGGCCCTCGCGCTTGCCAGGCAGGCGCTTATGCCACTGAGCCATCTCACTGGCCCCTGAGTTGGCTTTAGACTATGTAGCACAGGCTGACCTCAAACTCATGGCGGTCCTCCTGCCTCAGCCTCCCAAGTGCTGGGATTATAGGCAGTGACCGTCTTATTTATCTGAATTTTATGAGTTCTTGGCTCTTCTTTTTGTATACTTGCTCGCTTATTGTGAAGCTGCTGACTTTTTTTAATAGCCTTTCAAATAAACATTCAAATAAACAGTGAACAGTCTAATTTTCCTCATGACTTGGTATGAAGCATACTGGTATGAGTTGCCATGTGATTATAACCTTTCTGTATTTATTATTTTTTATTTTCCAGAGATGATGCTAGGTAGCTGATAGATGCTGTAGTTTAACATGATTCATCTGATACCAGAGGTAAGTGTAAGAGAAAAAATTTCATTTTTATCTAGAAAGCTTTGGGGTTTAGTATTATTAGTGGCTGAAATTTGGTAGTTGACAAAGCCCTAGAAGGTTTTCCTGGCTTAGGGACAAGACGCCGGTGGTGCTTTGCCCTTCACCAGTTATTTACAGTTTGCCATGATGAAATACATGTTAAATCCGTGTTTTAGCTGATTACCCTGATTAAACACATGCTATGAACGGACTAAAGCTAGGCAACACTTGGAACTGAATTCTGCTTGCTGGAATTCCTTCTGGGATTTAGCCATGATCCCAGGAAATTCTTAAATTTTTGAATTATGAATTTGATACTATCACCAATACTTTTTTGTGCTTTGATATTCTATGACACTATCTTTGAGATGGAACTAGGATCAGGAATCCTTAATCTAAAAATTCAAATCCAGAAAAACCACTGGTAAATGGTATAATGCTATGAACTACTTAGCTTGGCAATTTTGAACAAATCACTAATATGTCAGTCTATATACTATATAAGATAAGGGAATCCTACAGTTGGTTAAATAAATTTTATGAACTATATAATGTAATACTCTAAAGCCACTTAAAAGTTATGGTATAGGTTTATGTTTATTGGAATGGAAGGATTTTCATGAAATTAAGAACAGGTTATAAAGCAATATATTTTTGCTTAAACATTTTTATATGCATATGTTTGCTTAAGAAATCATCTGAAAACATGTATGTATGCAAATACCGGGGGAAATTGTCTCTAGTATTGGGTTCTATGGGTGACCTTGTTATTTTTGTAAACCTGTGTTTTCTAACTTTATTATACTCATGTATTGTATAATTTAAAGTTATTTCAAGCAAATTAGACAGGACAGCCTTCTTTACCTGTGCCTGTATTTTTAGCTAAGAATGAGACAGATGTTAGGGTAAAATACAGAAAGTATTAAATAATTTAATGTAACATCAGTACTTGAAATAATTTTTTAGCTTTTGGTTATCTTTTGCAGAAGCAACCAGAACCAGATCTGAGTTTCATGTTTCCAGTCTGGACTTCTTCAGGGTTGCAAATCTAGAATAAACAACAGATGATGACTGCATTTTTCTTTTACGGTAAGGCTTACGTTGAGATTGAAAAGCTTTGACATACACATGAATTTCTGAAAAGTTTGCTTGTAACTCCATGGCTAGCTGCTAAAGTACTATACATTTTATTTTTTTTAAAATCAACTAAATTTTATTTTTAAAAAATTGAATGTTAGCATAGTATAGTAGATAGACATGGGTTCTAGAGACAGACTGGGTTTAAACCTGTGTTCTATCACTTACATCTGCATATAGATTTTCAGAGATTCTTTGTTTTTACTGTTTCTGTGTCTTTTTGCCAACTGGCCTACCCCTTATTACTTCCACGTCTAGGAATCAAGGGCTAATATATTTCTAAAATTAGGCATAGCATGGTAACAGGACTATATATAATTGTTCCAGTAACACTTTCTTTAATTGATTAATATTGGTTTTGACACTAATTTCTCATCATTTTGTCTAGCTAAACCAGTTAATCCTTAATGATCTCCTCTAGTTCTTATTTATTTATTTATTTATTTATTTTATTTTTTTTTTTGTGGGTACCGGGGGGTCGACCTCAGGACCTCGCGCGCCAACAGGCACCTGTGCCACTGAGCGATATCACCGGCCCCTTTTCCGTATGTGGGATCCGGGAGTCGAACTCGGGCCCTCGCGCTTGTAAGGCAGGCGCTTACGCCGCTGAGCCATCTCACCGGCCCTAGTTCTTATTTAGATGAAATGATTCCTATCATACAAGGTATGATCAAAGTATATGGTGAATATTTAAATTAAAAAATTACTTGAGTAAAGGATATGTCACCATTAATCCCCCTCAAAATAATCCCCCTTGCTTCAAACATGCTTATCCAATTACTCTTGCAACTTTCTGAAGCAGTTCTGGAAGTCTGTTTTTTTTTTTTTTTTTTGGTACCGGGAATTAGGACCTCACGCTGTGCCACTGACCTAAATCTCTGGCCCCTGAAAGTTGCTTTTAGTGTTTCTTTAGTTGTGTTGTTGTTGCTGTCTCCATGTCCTGAATCGATTCAAAACATTTTCCTTTTATGGTCATTTGGGCTTTGGGGAGGAGCCAGAATTCACATGGTGCTAGATCCAGTGAATAAAGTAGATGAAGACATACCATAATGTTTTTACAAGCCTGCCTTTCCATATCTTGTAAAGACGTGAAAGAGGATTTCCAAAACTGCATCAGAAAATGGCAAGATCAATGGGACAAATGTGTTTGATGAGAGGGAGAGTATTTTGAGGGGAATTAATGGCAATGTGTCTTTTACTATCATACATTTTAAAATTTAAACATTCACTATATAATTTGATCTATAATTCGAGCTATAATTTGATCACACCTTGTATAAGATACTCTTGATGCCTTTATTTTTTTAATAAATGTTTCTTAAAATAACATGGTTGGAGGCCAGACATGGTGGCACACACCTGTAATCCCAGCACTCGGGAGGCTGAGACAGGAGGATTGCTGAGAGTTCAAGCCCAGCTTGGGCTACAAAGTGAGTTCAAGGCCAGCCTGAACTGCCTAGTGAGACCCTGTCTCAAAAAAAAAAAAAAAATGTGGTTGGAGACAAACTATGATGACTGTTCCTCTCACTGCTTGGAGCCTGAAGCAGTGAGATTTTGGCCCATCATACAGAAAAGCAGTGAGATTTTGGTCCATCATCTGTCTTCACTCAGAGCACCATGAGGACAGGTTAGCTGTCTAGTAGTGCCTTCTGATTTTTGCAGAGTCAAACAGTTACAAAGCAAGTGGTGTGTCTAAATTAAAAAAAAAACAAAAAACAAAAAAAAACAAACTACTTGTGTTTTTTTTTTTTTTTTTTTTTGATACTGGGGGTCAAACTCAGGACCTCACACTTGCCAGGCAGATGCTTATGCCGCTGAACCGTCTCACTGGCCCCCCTTGTGACTTTTTTAAAAAGAGAAGAAACCTTAAAATCACAGGGATATAGTTTGTAGAGAAACTATTGCTTTGGTTGCAATAGTATTTGAATAGCTGTGATTGAGGGCTATGAAAGAAAGAGCTATAGTGAATTGATTCTGGGAGTAAGGGAAACATACTTTGAAGTCATTCATGTTTAAATTTTAAATGGCTTACTCAATTTTCTAAAGTAGTTGTTTATGTATTGCAAGGAAGTTTTAAAAATAGCATTTTCTTTACAGCATGAAGGTAGATGATTCTCAAAATTAAATATGAAAGATGACTCCTCACCAGAAATAATTTTACAGAATCGACTTGCAAAAATGTAAGGGGTGACAAAGGAAAGAGGAACATATTATTTTCTTCTGTTATTCTTAGATCCTTTGCTAGATTGTAAGTTTGATGAAAGCAGTACCTCCTTTATCCCTTATATATGGCCCAAAATAGATACTCTAAAATATCTGTAGTGCATGGAAATGAAATCTGCATTGATATATATATATATAAATTTTTAAAAATCTCTGGAAATGGGAACCATTTTACTGGTATTTCAATAAGACATTCACATGGAATAACTGGGACTTACACTGATGTACAATGTATATAGGTATATTAAACTGAGTACCCATGAGTCTTCTTAAATCTCTTTAATATGTGACTGTGATGCTTGATCCTTTAGGAGGCGTTGACGAATGACTGCACAGTGTATGTGAAATGTCCATAATAAGTTTTACCTTTGTAGTTGGTCATTTTCTATTGTATAATCAATATTAACTATTAAACCTCAATCTAAAAAATGGACCACACCATTTTCAATACTTTGATACATATCTAGTCATTGTATATTAGTGATAACCTAGAAATGTAACTAGACTATCATTTCTGTCAAAGACTGAAGTTGGAACGTTTGCTTTCTTGAATGTTGTAGTCACTTTTTCCTACACAATTCTTATAGTTATTCAGACTTCTTACGTTAGGAAGGATGAACAAAAAACATCTGTATATAAAAGACAAAACCTTAAAACCTTTAAAGCATAGAATAAGACCTTGAGCCTCTTGGAGGCAGAAGAGTCACAAGTTTTGAGGCTAGCCTGGGCAATTTAGCAAGACCTCATCTCAAAAAAGAGAAAAAAAAAGAAAAGGGTTGGGGATGTAGCTCAGTACAAAGGCCCGGGGTTCAATCCTCAGTACCACCACCACCACCACCACCACCACCAAAAAAAAAAAAAAAAAAAAAAAAAGAAATAAAAAGTCATTGGAGTAGACATAAACTCAAAAAGGAAAAGTTGATAAATTTATGTGCACTAAAATTCAAACTTATGTTTGCATGCCGTCTAACTGACCAATGATTCTATATAAAGAAAATTATGAAAGGATATGAACAGATGAGGATTCCTATGTAGTCATTCCCATGAAAAAATGTTGAACCTGACAAGTAATCAAAGAATTGTATATTAAAACAGCACTGAAATACTATTTCATTGTCATCAGATGGACACAAATGAAAACAAGGGACAAGGGAAATCGTGACAGTTTTGCATGTTGCTGAGTCTGGAAGACTGGGTTCTCATATACTTTGCTGGTGGCAGTGAAATCTATATTATTACTTTGAACAGGGCAGCACTTAATTTATCAGAAGATACTTATACATTACCCTAGTCCCTGGCTATTATATGCTGTAGGAATTCTTGGCACTTGTCCATGTACTCAAGGAGACATGTACAAAGGGTTCAGGGCAGTACTGTTTTAATTGTACAAACATGAAACCAATGTCTGTTAGAAGAAGGGATAAATGAATTGTACATTTGCAGGATATGGCTGTTAAAATGAATTAATGCAAAGTATTATTTGGACATCTTCAGGAAAAGATTACAAAGGTGACTTGATTAGGAACACAAAGATAGGTATTAGTTGATATTTGAATAGTTTGTCTTCTTGAACAAAGATTGAACTTTAAAATGATTGCACCTTTTTTGTACTTTAACATTTCTGCATTTGGTGCAGTTAAAACCAGAAAATGCACAAATGGTTCAGTTTGCCAAAACAGATGTTAGGGAACATGGTTTACACGTGAACCTCCAGTTTTCTGTGGCTCCAGTTAGTCCCAGGATTAATTTAGTAGCAAAAGTTGCTTAATTAGACAGTTTTTTTTGAAATAAAATGGCTTAGTATTATGAGTTGGCAACTCAGAAAAGGATTTGCAGGGTTTTTGTTACCAATTCTTTTGTTCTTGTTTTAGTTTTTTTGCAACAGCGTCTCCCTTTGTAGTGCAGGCTGGTCTTGAATTCTTCCAGTCCTCCTGCCTTTGCTTCCCCAGTGCTGGGATTACAGCTGTGCACCACCACACCCGGCTTGTTACTAATTCATAGTAGGGTAACATCATCTGAAAAAGTGGGCATTAAGATTTGCATCCTGAGCACCCTCCTAGCCCTCTGCCTCAGTTTAATTTTAATATCAACTCTTAAGTCTATCTGGGTGTGATGGCACAAATCTGTAATCGCAGTTACTTGAGAGGCTGAGGTGGGAGGATAGAAAGTGGGAATCAAAACTGGACAATTTACTGAGACTTTGTCTCAAAAAAAAAAAAAAAAAAAAGTCAGGGGTGTAGTTCTGTGGCACGGTGCTCGCTTAGCATGTTCCAGGCTCAGGGTTCAATTACTGGGGGGTGGGGTGGGGTGTGTGAATCTAACAAATGCACATAATTTAAGCAGAAAAGCTACACAGTTGCTATAGGTATGCACAAAAGAGCAAAGGAAAGTGACCAGTAACAACAGCATTAGAGTAAACACTTATTCTAACTGAAACACTACTGCCAGTTCCACGAGGGACAATAGCATATAACCTCAAAGTTATGATACTGACTTCGTCCCTTAGTCAAGTCCTACAATCAGTGTTTGTAATGTAGGCTCAAGGAAAAGTTATAATTTCTTTAAATGTATTTACAGGGTGTGTAAAAGCTGAAAAGATGTTTTTTCCAAAGACAAAAGTAAAATAGCAGAATCTACCTCAGCATAGAGGTGACAGCTGTCCAATTACAGGCACGATCCATTTTCTGGGAATTTTCTTTTGAAACTTAGCCTGTGCTGCCTGCCAGTGACTCCCAACATTTTCCTTGAACACATACCTCATGTACCAGGGGCTGGGGCTCAAACCAGCTCTGCTCCTCGCTCTGCTCCTCGCTCTGCTCTACCCGAACTAAGACTTTCTCCTCAATAGGGGGATTTTACTTTTGTGCCACTCCAGGTCAGTTACAAGCTCTCAGCAGCAGTATCTGTAGAGCTCAAAGTGGGAAACTTCTCCACTCAGTCGAGCCTGCGCCCTGGCAGAGCCCAAAGCTCGGGAAGGTATCAACTGCGCCTGCGCCTCTCTGGTCCCAGGATCCTTAGTGGCGGTTCCCAGCAGGCCCCGGGTGGCTCTGCCCAGGCGCTCTCTCACGCCGTGTCGCGGTGTCGACGCGCTCCGAATTTTGGCAGGTAGTGGAGTTTTGGTTGCAGCTGCGCCTTCATGCGCGTTTTTTTTGCCCCGTCAGGCCGAATATTTATTTGAATTATTGTGTTATTATTTTGTTGAGCTTAGGAAGCAGACTGAAAATTTCAGGGTTAATTTTCTGACCTTGTAATTCTCAAAATAGGGCCTTGACTTACAGCCCACTGAACTGGCTCTTTCCCTACCTTGTGGAAAATTTGGAATTAGGTGCACCTCTTTTTTCTGCCTGGGAAGGGCCTCAGCTTCGAAATTTTTCCTGACTCCTCTGCTTCCCCTACGCCCATTACCCTGCTGGAGATAAAATAGACCTCATTAACTTTGGTGGCCAGATGACATTTATTCGTGGAAACTCAGCTAGAACGTTTGGGTGTCAGAATGTCTGTTCCTATGACTATGGCAGTATTCTTGGATTGATAAATGTGCACAATTTTGCTTGATGTATAACTGATGTGCCACTATTATTTTATAAAATACATGACTTGTTTTGGTATGCTCAGAATATTGCTGCTCATTTTGGGCATTTTGGGTTAGTAAAACTCCAGTGAGAGAGGACGCTATTGAAAAAGTAACTTAAACTAGAGAATTCACTTTTACAAGTATTTTAAATCAAAGCATGGTACAGAGTAATATTAGAAAAGTAACTTAAGCTAGAGAATTCACTTTTGCAAGTATTTTAAATCAAAGCATGGCACAGAGTAATATTTAATAGATAAATTGTTTAATTGATGATATAAGAAAGAGTTTACAAAAAATAGCTTTTATGCAGCTTTTCAGATGTCATAATTGTCAATTACTGGGATAAATTATTCCTGTGTAATGCTAACAGGCAGCTAGTGTTTTTAAATCAAGGCAAGATAGATAAAGAATCTGAGAAATCAGCTTTGGAAAGCTTAAAAATGTAGTTTACATTGAAAAATGGCAGAAATAATTCCTGGACTGTTACGTTTTCTAAGTGACATGTGGTACTAAAATATTCTAGCGAAGTATGAATGGGTAATAAATTTGGGCTTTTGCTTAGGTATTGACTAATGGTAAAAGTTACTGATTTAATTTTTACTTTGTAGATGTTCCTAAACCTTTTTCCATATGCATATTGTTATTGGCTGTAGTAAGATTTAGAACCACCTGTGCATTTAACTTTTCATTAAAAAAATTTTTATGGCCATTGAAAGGAGCACAGTATTGTTGACAGAGTAAAATTGGTATAATAATAGTGATTATAATAAATACAGAAAGCATAATAAAATGTACATTATTTTATCAAAATAACATAAAGCGTACTTATTTTTTGTTTGTTTACTTGTAATTGCAATTTGACTTATTTCCCTTTTCATTTACCTTTTATTAGGTCTCCTGAGCACCTGGAGACCTCACTATCATGTCTTTGTGTGAAGACATGCTGCTTTGTAATTATCGAAAGTGTCGAATCAAACTGTCTGGTTATGCATGGGTCACTGCCTGCTCTCACATCTTCTGTGATCAGCATGGCAGTGGTGAGTTTAGTCGTTCACCTGCTGTCTGTCCTGCTTGCAACAGTACCCTTTCTGGGAAGTTAGATATTGTCCGCACAGAACTCAGTCCATCAGAAGAATATAAAGCTATGGTATTGGCAGGGCTGCGGCCAGAGATTGTGTTGGACATTAGTTCCCGCGCATTGGCCTTCTGGACATATCAGGTTAGTGCTGAAAGCTTTCTTTTTAATAAATGGTTTTCATTTTTCAGAAGTAGCATTGTTGAAAATCCAAAAAGAGGGAAATTTTTAAAAAACTCCATAATTCTATCACTCAAAGATACTCATTGTTGATATATATATATATATGTTATAATATATATATATATTATTTTTTTTTCCCCTTTGTCTTTTTGAGACAGGGTTTCACTATGTAGTTCAGGCTGGCCTTGAACTCATTTTGTAGCCCAGGCTGGCCTCGAACTTGCAGCGATCCTCCTGCCCCTCCCAAGTGCTGGGATTACAGGAATGTACCATCATGCCTGGCCTATTTTTTTTTTTAAATATGAAGCATTTCATGAATTTTCTGTCATCCTCGTGCAGGGGCCATATTAATCTCTGTATTGTTCCAGTTTTAGTATATGTGCTGCCCAAGCAGGCAGCACATTGTTGATATTTTTGTTTGTGCATAAATATATATTTTTGTACAAAAATAGGATAATACCACATATTGGTTTTATGGAGTGGTGGAGCACACCTATAATCTCAGCAATCAGGAGGTGGAGGCAGGAGAATTGCCATGAACTCAAGGTCAGCCTGGGCTGCATAGTGAGTTCAAGGCCAGCCTGAACTACATAGTGAGTAGTATGTCTCCAAAAACCAAAAAAAAAAAAAAAAAAAAAAAAAGAATTGACAGTGCTGGGGATATAGCCCAGTGGTAGAGCATATGCCTAGTATGCAATGAAGCCTTGGGTTTGATTCCCAGCATGCCCACCTCCCCACATAACATTCCACTCAAATAAGTAAATAAGGTTAGCAATATGTTATGTCTATTATGAATGTTTTAAGTACTTTCAGTTAGCTATTCTATAATGGTAAGTCTAATGGCTGCAATCATAATAATCATAATTTGTTGCTAAGTTATTGAAAATGGTGTGATGAGCATTTTTATTATCACTTCATATTTTTTATTATTTGCTAAGGTTAAATTGCTGAAAGCAGATGAATACATTTTGAAGGCTTTTTGTGTGTGTGTTCTGGGGGATTGAATCTAGAGCCTTGTGCCTGCTACGCAAGTGCTTCACTACTGGGCTAAATCCTCAGCCTTTTTTTATTTTTTAGTTTCAGACAAGGTCTCACCAAATTGTCCCAGGCTAGCCTCCAACCTACTATCTTCCTGCCTCAATCTCCTCAGTACCTTTTGAACACTTAGTTGTAATATTTAAGAATTGTTCTCCAGTAAGGCATATCCATTTATTTGTCCTCAAGAAATGTATGGGGGGGGGGGCGGTGAGATGGCTCAGCGGCATGAGCACCTGCCTGGCAAGTGCAAGGTCCTGAGTTCGACTCCGGGAGCCCACATATGAAAAAAGTGCCGGTGATATCGCTCAGTGGCACAGGCGCCTGCTGGCATGCGAGATCCTGAGGTTGACCCCTGGTACCCACCAAAAAAAAAAAAAGTATGGGGGTGCTTAGTTCTCCACATTTTAAATCAGTTAGATGTAGGCAAAATAGACTCTTATACTTCATGTATTTATTTGATGATTTATTTTATATATATTTTTAGGAATTTTTTTTTTTTTTTTTTGTGGGTACCGGGGGTCGACCTCAGGACCTCACGCGCCGGCAGGCGTCCATGCTGCTGAGCGATATCACCGGCTCTTTTTTCGTATGTGGGCACCGGTAGTCGAATTCAGGACCTCGCGCTTGCCAGGCAGGCACTTATGCCGCTGAGCTATCTCACTGGCCCTATTTTTAGGAATTTTGAGACAAGGTCTTGCTATGTAGGTCAGGCTGATCTTGAACTCACTATGTAGCCCAGGCTGGCCTCGAACTTGCAGCAATTCTCCTGCCTCAGCCTTCCAAGTGCTAGCATTACTTGCATGTGCAGCTTACTTGATGAGTTTTAGATGAACATATTTTCTTGCATTTTTTCATATATTTCTTTTATGGATTTCCTGTTTCAGTTTGCTTATTTCAGTTGCTGTAGTCTGCTCCCCAATTTGTAACAATTCTCTACATGTACCTTACTGAAACACTGGGCATGTTGGTGCATGCCTGTAATTCCAGCACTGTGGGAGGCTGAGGCAGGATGATTGCAAGTTCGAGCTCAGCTTGGGCAATTTGGTGCCTTTGCAAGACCCTGTTTCAAAATTAAAAAAATAAAAAGAGACTGGTGATATAGCTTAGTGTGAAGGCCCTGGGTTCAATATGCAGTACTACAAAAAAGAAGAAAATGAAAAGAAAGAAAAAAAACCATAAAAAAGGCCTTGTATAAACATCTTTTCCTTTTGTGTTTGTATGAAGTTTTGTAACATGTAACTTTTAATCTTTCTTTTCTTATTGGGACAGGTACATCAGGAACGTCTCTATCAAGAATACAATTTCAGCAAAGCTGAGGGCCATCTGAAACAGATGGAGAAAATATATACTCAGCAAATACAGAGCAAGGATGTGGAATTGACCTCTATGAAAGGAGAGGTCACTTCCATGAAAAAAGTGCTAGAAGAATACAAGAAAAAGTTCAGTGATATCTCTGAGAAACTTATGGAACGCAATCGCCAGTATCAAAAGCTCCAAGGCCTTTATGATAGTCTTAGGCTGCGAAATATCACTATTGCTAACCAAGAAAGCAACCTTGAACCATCTATGATTACGCAGGCTGGTGTTTTTGGTTTCCCGTTAGGTAAGAAAGGACATGTGATATCTAATATCCGTTCTTTAAATCAATGATTTTTCACATTGTGCTCTGCATAGGTCCATGCAGTTAGGGGAGACTCCAAATGTGGAGTTATGGTAAGCTATGGGTTCTTTAACCATGTCTCAACCTATACATCACTGCTTTTATCTATTGCATTTGCTTACATTTAAGTTACACCTTTAATTTGAACAAAGTCTATCTCTGAAAATTAAGTGAAGTGTAACTGAAGAAATTACAAAGTGTAATTTGTAATTGAGCAAAGTGTAACAGAAAGTTCCATTTTAAATTAAATCTATTTTATTGCATTAAGAAATATGATATTGGCTGGTATTTATTGATTCCTTTCTAAGTAGTAAGCGCTATTATTAATGTAGTTTGCAAAACTCTGTGAGATGGGTACAATTATTGTTACTAGTAACTTGGTCATCATCACAGAGCCTATACTCTTAACCATTTGCCATCCTCCAGGAAGGCTGTGTTTCCTTTTTTTTTTTTCACAAACCAATACTGATTGCATAATTATTAAATTATTGTGAATTTGGTTGGTTCATCTTTTTGTTTATACTTTTGTTCATCCATCAAATATTTATCAAATATGTTTTGTGTGCCAGGCCTTTGGGCATCATTCTTTTTTTTTTGAGACAGGGTCTCGCTATGTAGTTCAGGCTGGTCTTGAACTCGCTTATGTAGCCCAGGCTGGCCTTGAACTCACAGCGATCCTCTTGCCTCAGCCTCTCGAGTGCTGGGATTACAGGTGTATGCCACCGCAGCCGGCATTTAGATAGGATTCTAAGCAATGAAGAAATAAAGATTATACAGATAAGATTATTGCCCTTTGAAAGGTCACAATCTAAGATGCTTGTTAGGTGCACTGCAGATGAATCTATCTCTTCCTGAGTTTTCTCCTCTATACTGTTCCTGTTGCAACAGAATCCAGTGGATTTTTCTTTTGATGTTAGTATAAATTGCTTTTGGCATTAAAAAAGTAAAACTTTTTGTACTAGACTTACCTGTATGTTCTCATTTTAAAATAGTATTTATTATAGGCTGAGGAAAAAGATATAGTGGGAAAGGAGATGATGTCCTAAAAAAGGTATGAGGTGACAAGATGAAGCATATCAGTTACAAGAATAAAACAAAAACAAGTTTCTGCCTTTCAGTTACTCATATATTATAATTTAATTGAATATGATTGTAAAAAGGACATTGTGGATTTTTTTTTGTCACTCTTCACATTTATTTTGACTTCTTTCACCAGTTCTTGCTGTTCCTTTTTTTTTTTATGCTCTTACCTTTTTGGTTCTTGCTGCCACTGTTAGGTTGAAGCAGATATAGTTGACATTTCTCTTTCTTACCTACTTGTTCTCTTTAAAGCCTATAAAAGCCAAAAAAGGTCAGTGAAAGTATATAAGTGTTCATTTGATCAGATTTGTTGTCTGATTGATTTTTCTTAAGCCTTTGCTAATGATATTGGGTTGCGGGTATAAGCCAATATTTCATAGTTGTCATATATTTTTGAGGGTATATATTATTGTATTTTTAAAAATGTTCTTGAAGAACCTAAGACAAAAGATTATGTGTATGTATATATTTTTGATGCTTTTTCTCTGAAGTGGATTAGACAACAAATGAATAAAATTATGATACCATAAATCTTAGCTCTACCAGAAACATTTCATTGTGTCAAATTAGTTTTGGTGATGAGATAATGGCTATCATTGGAAACTGCATTACAAAATGTGGCATAGTATATATGGTAGTGTGGTCATGGAGAGGGTGGAAGACATTCTGTTCCTTTTTGTCTAGTGTTTGGACTATATTTTATCCATCTCATGAGTTGAGTTCTGTTAAAATATTTTTTGAATGGTGTTTGTCTTTTTGTTTTTAAAAATCTGTAAGGAAATAGACGCTTATGTTTTTCCCTAATTTTTTCCCCTAGGGAACAATTCCAAGTTTCCTTTGGACAATATACCAGTTGGAAATCGGGGTGGTGGAGATGAAGATTTTCAGTTCAGACCATTTTTTGTGGGTTCTCCCACAGCACCTGAGCCCAGCAACAGCTTTTTTAGTTTTGCCTCTCAAAGTCATGAATTAGAGCAGCAGCAAGTAACAAACAGGGCCTTCAAAGTAAAAAGAATTTAACCCACTTTACGGAATGTCTGACTTTGTCTTCAGTAGTTTCAGTTATCATATAATCTTTATGCTTGATAGAAGTTATCATCGTCTCTGAGCTATTAAGTCTTTGAAGTTGTTTTCACATCTTTAATTTACATGAAATTCCATGGCAGTTGGGGTTAAGGGTGCCTTTAGTGTCTAGTTTCTTTGTTTCTATTATTTAAAGCATGAGCATTTTATTAATCTCAATTTTTACGTGTACTGTTGAATTTTTACCACGGGTGAAAAGGTCACGACATTATTTCATAGATCACTGTTTCGTCCCAGTAGTTTCTGACTGACCTTTGCATCCATGCATATGTCTATAACCACCTATTATATGTCTACATGTCACTTCAGTATTTATGCATATATGTGTATGGAAGTGTGTTCATTGATATTTTGTTGTATTTGCCCATATATTTGTGTGAAAATTTTAGTCTTAGAAGATGAATGATCTATGTCTTGCTATTTGTGTGTATTTTTTGTATTTGCACTTATATTAAAATAATTTTAAAGATTTATTCCTGCTTCCCTTTATTAAATAATGAGCATTTCTGACAACTATTACAGAAATTAAATTATGTGTAATTGCTATACTTAATTATTTAAAACAGAGCCAAGAAAGAAATTTGAAGGGCAATATCAGTAACTTTGTGTCTTGTTAGTGGCAAGACTTGAAAACACTTAGATTAAGGAAGCAAAGCATGTGAGCTCTTACTTATGGTTTATTTCCATATATTGGTTATGAGAGATTGAGTTAACCTTTTTAGGCTTTACTTTCTTTTTTTTTTTTTTTTTTTTTTTGGTGGGTACCGGGGGTCAACCTCAGGACCTCATGCACCACCAGGTGCCCGTGCCACTGAGCAATATCACTGGCCCTTTTTTCATATGTGGGTTCCAGGAGTCGAACTCGGGCCCTTGTGCTTGCCAGGCAGGCGCTTACACCACTGAGCCATCTCACCGGCTGTAGGCTTCACTTTCTATATCTGTAAAATAAAGGATTGAATTAAATTGTCCATACAGCCTTTTCTAACTCTTAAATTTTACGAATAAGTCTTACTGGTTTGGGAAGCATTGTAATGGAATTACCCTAAATGCCAAATCCCTTTTTCTTTTTCTTTTTTTAGCCATATTTTCTTTAATCTATTTTGCAGTAGTGGGAATGGAACCCAGGGCCTTTGCACTGAGCTATATCCCCAATCATTTATATATTTTATTTATTTATTTATTTAATTTATTTTTTGAGACAGGATCTTGCTATGTAGTTCAGGCTGGCCTTGAACTCAATATGTAGCCCAGAAAAAAAAAAAAAAAGGTAGCCCAAGCTGGCCTCAAACTCACAGTGATCTCCTGCCTCAACCTCCTGAGTGCTGAGATTAGAGGTATGTGCCACAACACCCAGCTCGTATATATATATATATTTTTTTAATTTTAAAATTTTGATACTGCATCTCAATAAGTTGCCCAGGTTGGGCTCGAAGTTGGGTTCGTCCTGTGTCAGCCTCCCAGAGTGCTGAAAACCCTTGATTTTTAGGTTATAAAAGTTATACTGAAATCATTTGAGAAATTTTTATATTTAGTCACTGTAGAAAGGGATGTGAATACCCCTGCTTTATTTACATAATTGAATAGCAAGCAAACAGCTATACCGTGTTCATTAGCACAAGGTGTAAAATTTCTTCAAAAAGATTTTTTTTTTTGTGGGTACCGGGGGTCAACCTCAGGACCTTGCGCTCCAGCAGGCGCCCGTGCCACTGAGCGATATCACCGGCCCTTTTTTCGTATGTGGGTTCCGGGAGTCGAACTCGGGTCCTCACGCTTGCCAGGCAGGTGCTTACACCGCTGAGCCATCTCACCGGCCCTCAAAAAGATTTCTTGCTGTATTCCAAAGTTAAAAATGGTGTCTGGTGAAAAATCTTGATTTAGAAATTTTGAAACACCCTATTTTATAGCTAATGAGACAGATTTTATCTATTATAGTACAAAGCATTTTCCTACCCTATACAGTTTTAAACTGTTGGAAAATGTTTTGAGGCAATGATTTTATGTACATTCATGACTGAACATTTTGCTACTTTGTTAGGCTCACAAAATCAGTATGAAATATAAGTAACCTATAATTTAAAAAGTAAAGAAAGTCAGGGATGGTGGCACACACCTGTAATCCCACACTCTTGGAGGCTGAGGCAGGAGGTTGGTAAGTTTGAGCTTGGCAGGGGCAACTTAATGATTCAGGGAGACCCTATCAAAATAAAAAATAAAAAGGTCTGGGATTGTAGCTCAGTGCGGAAGCCCTGGATTCAATCCCAAGTACTACCCCGCCTCCCCAACTCAAAGTGAAGAGAAATTGTCAGTAATATTGCATGCTACTTCAAAAAATATATTCAAGAGTTTCATAAATTCACATCAAACAAATTCAAAAGGTACAAAAAAAACAAAAACCAAAATGGTAGGATGAAAATCTCTGTTCTATCTTTGTCCCTCAGGCTCTCAATTCCATTTTTTAGAAGCAGTTACTGTTGCTACTGTCTTATATCTTCAGAGATAATAGAAGCAAATATTTTTTTATTTAAAATTTGTGTTTATTTTTAATAGGTACTACATGTACATGGTAAAAATTTTGGAAGAGTACACAATAAAAAGAATTTTCTTTGCTCCTCCACAGCTCCCAGTCCCCTTGGTTCCCTCTCCAGAGACATTCTTAGGTATCTATTGGAAATAATCAATGTGTAAAGGTTATTAGTATACTGCATAGTTTTTTTTTTTGTTGTTGTTGTTTTTTTTTTGAGACAGGGTCTCACTATGTAGTGCAGCCTGGCCTTGAACTCACAGTGATCCTCCTACCACAGCCTCCCTAGTGCTAAGATTACCCAGCCGCATGGTGGTTTTTATAATACCAACCAAACTGTAGTATTTTCACAATAGTGTGTTCAAAATGATAAAAATTCTTCACATTTAGAAAGTCTGAAAAATTTGGAAAAGATTACCATTATATTACTATACATTCCTTTCAAAATTTCAAACGAACACAGGCATCTACCATCTTAATCTGTATTATTTTTTAGAATATTATAATTGTTGTGTGTGTGTGTGTGTGTGTGTGTGTGTGTGTGTGTTTTTTGCTTTTTGGCTTTTTGAGACTTTTAGTCCAGGCTGGCCTCAAACTCGTGGTCATCCTCCTGGCTCAGCCTCCCGAGTGCTGGGATTACAGGTGTGTACCACCACTCCCGGGTAGAGTATTAAAATCTTGATACAAATAATAAAAAGACACGAAACAAAAACGTACGTGTCATTCACTTGAGAACATTTTGTTTCAGAATTTGGGAATGAAGTTTATCTCATGTATGTATATATGTTTTTGCGGTGTTGGGGATCGAACCAGGCCCTTACGCACGCTGGGAAGGCGCTGTCCACTGAGATACACTCCCAGTTCCTGGGAAAGCAGTTTCTTAAATCAAAAGTGATTATAGGAGCACTTTTGAATTACTATATAGGCTGCATTAGGTTGGTTTGGAGCAATGCCCTTCAGGTGCATGTAAGCCTCCAGAGCCCTAGATGTCGCTGTGACTCCGTGATAGGCGTGAGCCTGAGTCTCTGTGGTTATAAAGTTGGGGGTGGAGAAGCCAAGAGTGGCTGGGGAATGATGGCTGATGAAGAGGAAGAAGCTAAGCACATTTTGCAGAAATTGCAGGTGAGGCCATAGATTAAAATCTAAAGGAGCTGTTGCTACTGGAGAAGAAGCAGGGAGTCCGGTTTATACAGTGCCCATGAATTCCGTGGCGCGTCCGCGGCGCTCCGAGCGTCTGTGTGGTTACTATAACAACTGCGGAAGGTGCCGCAGCTGCCAGTCTGGGACGCTTCCTGGGCCAGCTGAGGGTCTCAGTCGTTTGAGTTGGGACCTGGTGCTGGTGCATGCCTGCACTTTCAGTCCGGCGTGAACAGGATTTGTTGCTCCTAACTTTATTTGTATATATTCTTAGGGAGGAAACCTCCGCCATTCCATTCCTCTATAATAAATAGCATATACATGTGCATGGCAGATCTGCATCAACTGTTAGCACGTGTTGTTTTGATCCCCGCAAAGGCCATTTTTTTTCCCACACCTTTTTGCTCTGAGATTGGCAATAATCACAGTAATGGCCATCACCGCAGGTTTCATGTTTACTTCCCTTAGACTTAGCAGTTTTGATATTTTTTTGGGCGCTGTAATCCCAGTTTGGGGTCTGATGCAGAGGGGCCAGACTCCACCTCGTCCACAGGTGACTCTTTCTGGTGTTGAACTTAGTATGTAAGAAAGAGTTACATCGTCGTTTGACTCTTTACCTTTCTTTTAATGACCCAAGATTTTCTTAATCTTTAGAAACTTAGTTCGTGCTACAAAACAGACTGGAATTTAAACATTAGCACCATGTCAGGCTTTTACTTGCTTCTAACGCAAATGTTTAATTAAATCTTGGTGTCCGTTCTGTTTCTTGAGAAGTTTAAAATAATAACACTTTAGAATGTGAGTTTTATCTGACTGCTGAGTGACTTGAATTAACTTCATTTTATTCCCTAGTGTGACTGGCTGAAATTAGAGATTCTCATCCTGGCTTCATATTAGAAACATTATGTGTATATGTTTGTATGTCTACAGGAAAAAAAAAAAAGAAAAGTATACTAAACATGGTTATCCCTGAGGTTGTCTGGAGTAATTGCAAGTTTTTTTTTTTCTTTTTTTTTGGTATTTTTACATCTACCTAGTTAAATTTTAAAAACTTAAATGTATTGGTATTGCCTTGAAAGAAAAATGTTCAGTCCAGCAAAACCAAACTAACCAAAACCAAAACAAAACAACAATTTCTTTTTTATTTTATTTATTTGTTTGATTTTTTTGAGACCAGGTTTCACTGCATAGTTCACACTGGCCTTGAACTCACTATGTAGCTGAGGCTGGCCTTGAACTCATGGCGATCCTTCTGCCTCAGCCTCCGGAGTGCTGGCATTTGAGGTGTGCGCCAACATGCCAGGCCCAACTTCTTTGTATGTTTGCTTTAACAACTAAAAACAAATATTTTGACTGTCTCTTAAACTCCTAATTTGCAGCCATGCCGATTGCAAGACAAAAGGAAATAGGTTGTAATTTTTGCTGAGAACTGTTTTTTCCTGGGTATGTTCATGTTCATGCCCTGGGTTAAGTGCAGGAATGCAATGAAGAAGTGAAGTACAGAATTTGAAAATGATCAGATAGTGTTGTTGTTGCTCTCCATGGGAATGGGCATAAGCTTTGATTTAATTGTTAAAGATATTTTAGGGTAGAAGGAATATATAAAAGGATATTTGTCAAAGTGTGTTTCACGGATCATTTTCATTGCAGTCATCAGGGGTGCTTGTTAAGAATGCAGAATTTTGAGTTCTAAAATCAGAATCTCTGGCAGGCTGGGTCATGGAAATAATACAATAAAATTAGGAAAGCACTGCTGCAGAAGATGCTAGTCTATCCTGTGTATTCTCGGTAGGATTTTTTTTTCCAGTGTTCACTAATTTTTTTTTTTCCTGGTACTGGTGATTGAACCTGGGGCCTCAAATATTCTATTTGTTTCTGTTTTTTATTTTTACTAGTACATGTTTGCAGTATACAATGATTATATTTATCTTGGAGAATTTGTACATATACATAGCACTTCTTAGTTCTTTTTTTTCCCCTTTCTCCCCTCTCCCCTCCATTTCTCAGTCCCTTTTCCATCTCCCTGTTTCCTGTTTTTCTAATTTATTTATACTTTGGGTTCTCATATAAGAGAAACCTTGTGATATTTAAGCTTGTATGTCTGATTTATTTCACTTATGTAAGGCTCAATTTGGACACAGTTCTCTCAGTACCCAACCTGTCTGCCAGCAAAGGCATTGTTCTTAGCTCAGCACCAGGGCTGCCATAGGAGGTCTTAAAAGAGGTAAGATGGAACGTAGACTCTTGCGAGTACCTGGACATCTAGAGACACCCAAGCATTCACACCCGATACCTCAAGGACTTTGCCCACTGAGGCACAAAACATCTAAACAACTTTGACCACTGAGGTTTACTAAGATCTTCCTGCCTAATGTCCCTTCCCTTCTCTCAAACCCTATAAAAAAAAGCCCACTTCTCTGTTCCCTATAGACGGCCTTTTCACCCTCTGTCTGCCCACACTCAGGCACAATAAATTCTACACCATTTTGCCTTTACACAAGCCTGCTGGTCTTGGCTGGTCTCTGCTTCGTGCCGTTCCTTACAACTTAATGTTATGTTCTCAAAGTGCATCCATTTTCCTACAATGACTCAAATTTATCACTCTTCATAGTAGAGTAATACTGCATGTTGTATAAGTAACGTATTTTCTTTATACATTCATCTGTTGATGGACATGTAGGTTGCTTCTAAGATTTAGCTATTATGATTTGTGCTGCTATAAACATGGGTATGTATGTATCTTTGTAATATGGTGTCTTTGAACACTTTTGGGGAGATAGAAGGGGAATAGCCAGGTCAAATGGAATCGCTATTTTTAGTTTTTTGAGGAATCTCCAAACTGATTTCCATAGTGGTTTATACTAGTTTACATTCCCACTGACAACATAGAAGTGTCTCCTTTTCCCTGCAGCCTCACCAGCATTTATTATTTTTTTCTTTTGAATATTTTTTTTTTTTTTTTTTTGTGGGTACCAGGGGTCAAACTCAGGACCTTGCGCACCAGCAGGCGCCTGTGCCGCTGAGCGATATCACCGGCCCTTTTTTCATATGTGGGTACTGGGAGTCAAACCTTGCGCTTGCCAGGCAGTTGCTTATGCTGCCGAGCCATCTCACTGGCCCCATGAATATTTCTTTAATAATTACATTTAAAATTCTCTTTATGGCATTGTCACAGTATAAATAACCTAAAGGGGGAAAATTTGTTTTCAGAGAAACTGACAACCTTTGGGTTTACGTTGAAAATTCTGTCTGTCTATACAGTATGTGAGAAAGGTGGTAATAAAGTTTATTTCTTTTATCTAGCCCTAGACTGAGTGGGACTAGAGCACTCAGCTCCTGTGATCAGAGGTCTGCCTTTCCTAGCAACCATGAGCTATGATTTTGTCCAGTTCAGGGAGTACCAGAAATGAGATGGACTAGGTTGTAGAAAAGGCCCTTTGCTTGAGAAGAGAAATGCTAAGTGTTAATATTTAGCATTCAGAAATTTGGGATCCGTGTGAGTCAGAATTGTAGAGGAATAGGCTTAGACAGAAACTGGAGTTTTGCAGAAATATCAAATCCTTGGGGGTTGGCAGGGAATTTGATAATTACAAACTTAAATTGATTCAATCCCGAAGGCTGATGTCTCTCCTATTGAACCATTGGAATCTGCTTCCCAAATTAAGCTGCAGCTTCCTAAGGAGAGAATTTGCAAAGCTTCCGCTTTCCTTCCAACAAATCAGAGTGTTTTCTCCTTGGAGCCAAATTCCCAGTGAAGCTTCAGTCTTGTGTTTAAGAATTCCAGTCTGAGGAGCGGGAAGTGTATCTCAGTTTGGAATAGCATCTAAATCTCAGGTACTTAAGACCTGTTTGGTGAGGCCGTGGGATGGGGAGAGACATGGACACATCTACCTAATTAGGAACTGTCCTCCAGACATACACCCAAACAAAAGAAGGAATGAACAGGAAAGGCAGAATAGATTAAAACTGTATTAATTACAAAGCCCTTCAGACTCAGATTTTGTAGGTGAAATGCTGCTGACCCACACACGAAAGATGCTTTAAGACACCAGGACTTTGATGACAGCTATTCTTTCTGGAATAAGATGGAATCTCAGTATTGTTTTCTTTTGCATTTCTCTAATGGCCAGAGATGTTAAACATTTTTTCATGTATTGGCCGTTTGTATTTCTTATGAGAAGTGTCTGTTCACTTCAGTTGCTCATTTTTTGAATGGGTCTTTTGGGGGGGTTGCTAATTTTTTTTTGAGTTCTTTGTATTTTCCAGAAGTTTGTCCTCTGTCTTACTATGTAGCTAGGGCTGGTCTTGAAATCATGGTGATCCTCCTGGCTCAGCCTCCCTAGTGCTGGGATATGCCTTTTTCATTTGTAATTGCATTGATTTGGGTCTTTCATTTCCTTTTTTTTTTTTTTTTTTGGATAAGATTGGTTAAGTGTTTATTTTATTTTGAAGAACGAGTTCTTTGATTCATTGATTCATTATATTGTGTTTTTAATCTCAATTTCATTAATTTTTCCTCTGATCTTTATAATTCCCTTACTTGTACTGGCTTTGGATTTGGATTGTTCTTATTTTTCTACAACCTTGAACTGGATCATGAGGTTATTTAGACTCACTCTGTTTTTCTGATGTGAACATTCACAACTCTAAACTTCCCTCTTAGGACTGCTTTCATTGTGTCCTATAGGTTCTGGTATGTTGTACTGTCATCGTTTTATCCTAGGAATGGATTTCTTCCTTTGTTTCTTCTGTGACCCATTGATTATTCCAGAGTGTATTGTTTACTTTCCATGTGTTCACATAATCCTTGTGGGTGGTTTTTGCCATTGATTTCTAGTTTCGTTGCACTATGATCTGATAATATGAATGGGATAATTTTGATTCTTTTGTATTTGTTCAAACATGCTTTAAGTATGTGGTCTGTTTTGGAGAATGTTCTATGTGCTGCTGAGAAGAATGTATATTCTGTTGTTAGATGGAACACCTGTAGATATCTATTAAGTCCATTTATTCAAAGATGTGGTTCAAGGGGCCGGTGAGATGGCTCAGCGGCATAAGCGCCTGCCTGGCAAGCGTGAGGGCCCGAGTTCGACTCCCGGAACCCACATACGAAAAAGGGGCTGGTGATATCACTCAGCGGCACGGGCGCCTGCTGGCGCTCGAGGTCCTGAGGTCGACCCCCCGGTACCCACAAAAAAAAAAAAAAAAAAAAAAAAAGATGTGGTTCAATTCTGAAATGTCTTTGTTGATATTTTGTCTAGTTGATCTATTGTGATAGTGGGGTAATGAGCCCCCCTCCACTATAATTGTGTTGACGTTTATCTGACTGTTTATTTCCGGTAGTGTTTGTTTTATGAATTTGGGTGTGCTGTTGTTTAGTGCATATATATTTATAGTTGCTGTCTCTTCCTGTGAATTGTTCCTTTATTTATGTAGTAACCCTCTTTGCCTCTTCTGATCAGTTTTGGCTTGAAATCCATTTTGCCTGATACTGGGATAGCTATTCCTGCTTGTTCTCAAGCTCTGCTTGCATGGACTATTGTTTTCCATCCTTTTATCCTTTGGTTTTTAATGTATGAATTTCTTCTTGGATTAAATGTGTTTCTTTTTTTTCTTTTTTTTTTTTTTTTTTGTGGGTACCGGGGGGTCGACCTCAGGACCTCGCGCACCAGCAGGCGCCCATGCCTCTGAGCGATATCACTGGCCCCTTTTTCGTATGTGGGATCCGGGAGTCGAACTCGGGCCCTCGCGCTTGCAAGGCAGGCGCTTATGCCACTGAGCCATCTCACCGGCCCAAATGTGTTTCTTATATACAGCATATTGTTGGCTTTTGTGTGTGTGTGGTTTTTTTTTTTTTTTTTTTTTTTTTTTGAGACAGGGTCTCACTGTAGCTCAGTCTGTCCTTGAACTCACTATGTAGCCCGGGCTGGCTTCGATCTCATGACAATCCTCCTGCCTCAGCCTCCCAGGTGCTGGGATTACAAGTGTGCACCACAACATCTGGCTGGGTTTTGTGTTTTGATCCAAACTGCCAATCTGTGTTTTGACTGGGGAGTTGAGTCCAATTCATATTGAGAATTATTACTGAAAGGTATTGCCTTATTCCTGGCATTGCCTTATTTTCCTGTTGCTGATTCCTGTGTTGCCACCTTTTGGTTAACTACTCACACTGCTTGCTGTATTCATTCCTTTAGATGTTTTGGCATTGTAGCTTCATTGTTTCTGTCTAGGATATCCCTGAGAATTTTTTGGAATGCTGGTTTAGTGATCATGAATTTCTTAAGGTGCTCTTTGTCATAGACCTTATTTCTCCATCAATTTGAAAAATAGTTTTGCAAGATATATCACTCTGGGTTGGAAGTTGTTTTCTGTTAGGGCTTGAAACACTTCACTCCAGTCTCACTTGACCTTCTAGGTTTGTGTTCTGCTGTAATTCTAATGGGTCTATTTATAAGTGATTTATTGCTTTTCTCTAATAGCTTTTTTTTTTTTTTTTTAAGTGGGTACCGGGAGTCAAACTCAGGACCTCACTCTTGCCAGCAGGCACTTGTGCCGCTGAGCGATATCAACGGCCCTTTTTCTTGTATGTGGGTAGCGGGAGTTGAATTCAGGACCTCGTGCTTGCTAGGCAGGCACTTATGCCACTGAGCTATCTCACCGGCCCTCTCTAATAGCTTTTAAGATTTTGTTTTGTGTTGGATTCTTGAATTTTGACTATGATGTGTTGTGGAGAAGTTCTTTTCTGATTGTGCTATTTGGGGTCTAAATGCTTTACTTATCTATATGTTAAATTCTTTTCCCAAATTTGGGAAAGTTTTCTGGTATTATTTTTGTGAACAGTTTTTTTTATGCTGTTTGTGCTGTCTTCTGATTTTTCACTAACTGCAGCTAATAGTCATTTTTGTGTCATCTAGCAGCTGTTGAATCCATTTTCCATATTCTATTCTTGTTTTAAGGTATCTCTGAGTATATGGTTACCTGCCTCAGCCCTGTCACTTCTGCTGCCCATATTTCAGTAGAATTTTTTAAAATCTCCTGGATTTTTTTGTAGTACCTTTTCATGGATTCTGATTCTTTGCTAAATTGGTCATTCATGTTTTGAATCATTTTGCTTACCTCACTGATCGTTTTGTTTATTAAGTCTATTATCTGTTTAGTTATATCATGTTTGAGCTTGCAGAACCCCTTATGACCTGTCTTATATCTCGTGGTTTATCATTCTGTGTAATTCAGCTGTTTGGCTTTTGATTTTCTCCCCACTGATGCCTCATGGGTCAGCTTTGGATGAGTTGGGAATTTTGGGAGGCATTTTGCTGGCTTGTGTTCTCATATTTTTTTTTTCTTTTTTTTTAATGTGTGTGTGCGCTGAGGTTTGCAGGTGGATTATAGTGGAAATAACTTTTTTGCTAGGATGGACCTCTTTAGTTAGTGTCTGCTTTCCAGTGATGCACTCTGGGTGTGGCTAACTATAGGTCTTTGTGTCTGTTCCAAGATCTGACCTCTCTGTTAATTTGGGGGAGGGTACAGTGCAGTGTAATTCCCAACACCCAGTTCTTCAGAAATGAAGCACAGTATGGTTGATGACATAGAAACAAACCAGATACTGGCATATAGTAAAAAATAATTAGTAGCAACAACTGTGCCATCCTGGCAGTTACAACAAAATCAGCACAATAATAGTCAAAAACAAATTGGATATTGACATACCATAAGAACCAATAAAAGTTACTAGTGTATCACACATTTAACAATAGAAATCTGTAATTATAGACAAAAAGACAAACCAAATATTGACATACAGTAAATACCTCCTAAATGGAACAGTTATACCACTATTAACAATAGAAACAGATTCAACAATAATAGCATAACATCAACTAAATATCTAAAGATTTATAAAGCTTAATTATAATACTAGCAAAGATAGAGTAGGTGGGGAAGGGGAAAATGAAAAAAGTAAAATTTGAAAAGTGAAGGTAAGGAGGAGAGAAAAATGAGATAAAAGATCTTATTAAGAAGCCGGGGGCTGGTGAGATAGCTCAGCGGCATAAGCGCCTGCCTGTCAAGTGCGAGGTCCTGAGTTCGACTCCCAGTACCCACATATGAGAAAAGGGCCGGTGATATTGCTCAGCGGCGCGGGCGCCTGCTGGCGTGCGAGGTCCTGAGTTTGACCCCCGGTACCCACAAAAAAAAAAAAAAAAAAGCTGGGCGTGGTGGTATATGCCTGTAATCCCAGCACTGGGGAGGTTGAGGCAGGAGGATCACTGTGAATTCGAGGCCAGCCTGGGCAATGTAAGTGAGTTCAATGCCAGCCTGGACTACATAGTGAGACCCTGTCTCAAAAAAAAAAAAAGGATCTTGTTAAGGAGTAAAAAAGAAAATTAAAAAAAAAAAAAAAGAATATGGGCCGGTGAGATGGCTCAGCGGCTTAAGCGCCTGCCCGCCAAGCGCGAGGGCCCGAGTTCGACTCCCGGAACCCACATACGAAAAAGGGGCCGGTGATATCGCTCAGCGGCACGGGCGCCTGCTGGCGCGCGAGGTCCTGAGGTCGACCCCCGGTACCCACAAAGAAAAAAAAAAAAAAAAAAAAAAAAGAAAATTAATAGAATTAGATAAAAGTAACAAAAGAACAAACAGGAAAACAGAAAAAAGAAAGAAAATAATAACAATCCCCAAACCTCAAAAACCAAGAAGGAAAAAATAAGTGTCCAAAGAAAATTCCTCTGTGTTTTTGAATTAGTGGTTTTTTTCCAGGGTCTGCAATATTGAAAACCCACCAGATATGGGGAAGGTAGTACAGATAGAACATTGTGCCTGAGGAGACCATTCTCCTCCACCCACTTGAGTTTGGGCAGCATCCTAGGGCCAGTCCTCCTTAATCTCTCCCCTCCACCCATTTGCGCTTTGGTGGCACCCTAGGACCATTCCTGTATAACCCCAGACCAAAGCACATATTGGTCCTCTTTGGACCTTTTTTCCTATCTTGTCCTGGCACAATTTTTCTGTTTGTGATCGTTAGTAAGTTTTCTTTCACCTCTGGGTATATGCTTTGCAATTCTTTGCTTGCTGTACACAAGAGTTTGGAATCTGTTGGATCCACCACACAGTTACATTGGGATCATGAGTCACTACTTAGGCCTATTTTGTTTCAACATTCATGTTTTTTTGTGTGAATGCTGAATTTGGCCCTACCTTTCCTACTGTGTGTGATTGGTCAGTGGTGTCTTCCCTAGGGCTATACTCACTTCAGCCACTCCCACTTTCCATGTTTACTGTGTGCCCCAAGTCACAGCCTTCTCTACCTAGCTTTACAGCCTGTGGATTTGTGAGGTGACCCCCACCCCACCCCAGAGTCCTCTCTGTTCATGCACCCCAGCCGGTGGCAACGATCCAAGCCAAGGTATATCCAGGCTCACACTGGCAGATGGGGAAAGCAAATAGACTTCTGAGGTCTGTTTGGATGTAGGCAGTGGGGTAATGGTGTTAAGGTGTTTGTTGGATTTAATGTCAGCACTTTCAGACCCAGTGCCCTCTGAAAGGCACACATGACTGGCCTGGCTCTCAATTCAGAGGGCGGGGCCCCTATGTCCTTTCCAGTCTGAGTTTAAACTTCTCAGAAGTTTAAACTTCTAGCCCAGCTCTTTCTTCAACTGTCTCTTGTAGCTGAACCCTACCCAGTCACTGTGGTTTTTCTGTAGCTCAGTTTTAGTAAACTCCTTCCCTAAATGGTTCCTGATTAAACACTCTCAGATATGGTGGCTGCTGTACTGGAGTTTTTCTTTAACTCTAGCCTGCCAGGCAAAAGAGTCACTTTCAGGGTAAAACCCCACACTGTTTTTGCAGTTTACAATAATAGCTATGGACTTTTCGTGGGGCTAGTGCTGCCTGCTGCTCCATTGTTTCTTCCTGGAGCTGTGGACCCTCTTAGAGTTTATTTATCTTGTGTTAGCAGAGACAGGTTATCCTTTCTGGGAGCTTTTTTTTCCCTCTTTTCCCAATGCTTCTTTTTTTTTTTTTTCCTTTCTTTCTCTGTGTTGTGCTCCATTTCTCCTGCTTCTCTGTAGTTTCTAGTTTTCCTGTCAGCTTCCTCCCAATTCCTAGAGATCTACTTCTTTTTTTTTCTTCACCAAGTTGTTGTTTTCCAGGTCTCTATTCCAGGTCCTGGAGAGGCTGTATTTTGCTGCCAGTGTGTACAATCATCCTCCTCTGGATAGGATTTTAAATTAAATATACGCACATCTATATTTTGTTAGAGACAGGGATAATGCATTAATTCAGTCATTAAATATAACGAGAGCTTATCATGTTCCAACCTCTGTACTATGTTCAGATGTATCTCTAAACAAAATAGATAAAGTCCCTTCCATCATGAAATTTATCTTCCAGTGGTAGAGACAGACAACAGACAGTTAACGAATAGGCCACATAACTTCAAATGATTGGTACTATGAAGAGAAATAGGAGTGTGATTTAATGGTGGAGGAAGGGTTGAAAATACTACTTTGCTTTGGGTAGTTAGGAAGAGCCTCTCTGAGAAGTAGGTGTTTGAGCTGAGGATGAAGAATGAATGAGTCATGTAGGTGTCGGGGGAAATAGTTCAGGCATAAGGAGAAGCCTTTGTAGAGGCCTCAACTTGGAACTGAGCTTGACAAGTGTGAGGAACTGAATGTGGCCAGTGTGGCTTCAGTATGGTAGGAGGGAGTGTGGTAAGTGAAGCTTGTGTCAGGTCAGCTCGTATAGTCCATACGCCATGGTAAGGAGTTGGATTTTATTCTATCTACAGTTGGAAACTATTTGAGCGTTTGTGGTATTTGTGCCTTTTTATCAGCTCACTCTGACTGCAGTGGAGTGAATGGGAGTGTAGAAGCAAGATGACCAATTAAGAAGCTGTTGCAGTCGTCCAGGCAAATAATAAAGCTGATTTAGTCTGGGATGGTCATAGTGGAATGGAGACTGGTAATGAATTTAGGGTGTTCTGTGTAGGTAGTTGATGAAACTTGATGTGATTAGACTGTATGTTTTTGCTGCTGTTTGGTTTCAGGAAAGAATGAATAGATAGTAAAAAAGCTTGCTTGGTATCATAAGAAGACTCAGAGGCATTTAAAAGAGGAAAGAGAACATTTACTTGTGAAAAATTCAAGAAAGCTAAAGATTAACTTTGGGAGTAGAGAACCAAGAAAACCCACAAGTGTTTGAAGAAACAAAACCCTGCCAAGGTGACCAAGGTGACCTTGTTCAAATTGATCTGTTTGTGGTGGAAAACAATGCCTTTCTCACATGTTTATCATATTGGAAAGGTCATGTTGTATTCTCATGCTTTATTTTTAAATATCAGCATGTGAAAAATCAGGGATTTTGGCTAAGAAGTCTTTTTCTGTTGTTTTGGCTAAGAAATCTTTCTTGTTTTTTCGCCTGTGCTGGGGATCAGACCCAGGGCCTCACTCTTGCTTGGCAAGCACTGTGCCACTAGCTTATGAAGTCCAGTGTTAAGGATAAATTTGAAAGTTTTATTCTTTGGAGATTAGCACTAGATAGAATGATCTTTGCTTTATCTCAGGGTGCAAAGTATTTCCCTTCTCATGATTGTGGTATAAGAAGTGCTTAGTCATATTGGAAACTCTGCTGGAGCTGGGAGTCAGAATTGTCATCATAGTGCAGAAACTGGCATGGGACAACTTGGGACCATGAGAGTGGGCCTGGGACGCTGGCTTCTCTTCTCGTGATCTGTGGCATTTGGGTAGACCTGTCCATCTATCTATCGTCCCATTCCTAGGTGAGGTAAGAAAATCAGTATTTCTTGGACCAGAGCTGGTATGGCTAGTCGGTTTCAAATTTCCTTGTCAAGTGGTCTCTCTCCTATTAATGATATCGTTCTTCTACTTTCTAGGAACTGGTGGATCAGCTCTATTCATTTCGAGATTGCTATTTTGAGACACACAGTGTTGAGGATGCTGGGCGGAAGCAGCAGGATGTGCAGGAGGAGATGGAGAAGACCCTGAAGCAGATGGAGGAAGTATTGGGTATGAGCTCTGAAAGTATATAACCCCCTGTCCTTCACTGAAAGGTGATAGTTTTGCACTCTCTCTAGACGATTTGGCATGCTGTTTGTGGCTGCTGTAGATTGGAAGAATAGAATATCTCTTTTAGGAGCCCTTGTACAGCATAGAACCTTTCATTCTTTTTTTTTTTTTTTTTTGAGACAGGGTTTTGCTATGCAGTTCAGGGTGGCCTTGAACTCACTTTGTAGCCCAAGCTAGCCTCAAACTCACAGCGATCTTCCTGCCTCAGCCTCCTGAATGCTGGGATTACAGGTGTGCACCACCATGCCTGACAAACTTTTCATTCTTTAACCTATTTTCCTAAAATTTGATTGTAGAGATGGTGTGAAATGAAACAGTTACTCGTTGATTGAAGTGTTGGGGTGATCTTCTTAACTGATCTTTCTGCCTTTTTACTTCCAGTTTAGTTTATTGTGGTCATGGTTATCTTTCTAAGTCATTACTTCCTGCATTTAGTCTTACCTCGTCTGCCTTTTTGCTTGTCTCTGTTGTCTCTTTTTCTGACCTCGTCGTCTCTGTCTGCTTGTTTATTGGGGAACATTCTCTTCATTCAGGTTGGACTGCTCAGTCTCCCATGAATGTGCCACATGTATTTCTGCTTCTGTGTTTATATTATTTTCTAACCTGGAGGATCTTGTAGTTTTTTTTTCCTTGACTTTTTACCCATTTTTCATGTGCATGCCATGTTCTTTTCATTGTTGTTTTAATTTTCTATGTATATGCTTTGCCTTCACCAGGTTGTAAGCCTCTTCAGGGTGGAAACAACACTTTCTGTATTACCCAGTTATTTAACACTATTCTCAACATGATAGGAATATGTAAATAGTATGTTTATAAAGATTTCCTCAACTCTTTTCCTTCCTAGAGCTGGAATGGGGTAATTTCTAGAGAGAATATGTATTGGTCTTTCAGTCCTTGGGCTTTTCCATTTCCCTTTACCTTCTGCCTTTCTTCCTAGGTTCTGCCCAGGGCAAGGCACAGACTCTAATGCTAACAGGGAAGGCACTGAATGTGACTCCTGAGTATAGCCCTAAGGCGGAGGAGCTTCTGTCAAAGGCTGTGAAGCTGGAGCCTGAGCTGGTGGAAGCTTGGAACCAGCTGGGTGAGGTCTACTGGAAGAAAGGGGATGTTGCAGCTGCCCACACCTGCTTCTCAGGAGCCCTCACCCATGTGAGCCGCCCTCCATCCCCTCAGAAAACAGATGGGAAGGATGAAATCCCTTTGGTTCTCTGAATTTTGCTAGGACAAGAATACCAGTCAGAACTGAGCTTGAATTAAGAGAACAGAATCAGAAGGGAGGAAAGGTGGTGAGGAAATTAGGGATAGGGCACTGAAAAAGGAAAATGGTGATGGGATTAGGTTCAGAGGTAGATGAGAAGTGAGAAAAACTTACTGATTAAGCTGATCCTGGTATATGTGCATCGAAGCAGCAGGTGGCAGCAAGAACTAAGACCAAAAATTCAATTTGGGAGAAGGTTGAGGTCAGAGTAGATCTGGAAAAGGGAGGTAGAATCAGAGAGGTTGAGAATGTGCCTTTTCCATTTGTAGTGCAAGAACAAAGTCTCCCTACAAAACCTCTCAATGGTGCTTCGCCAGCTGCGGACTGACAGTGGAGATGAACATTCTCGCCACGTCATGGACAGTGTCCGACAAGCTAAGTTAGCCGTGCAGATGGATGTCCTTGATGGCCGCTCCTGGTGTGAGTGCTCGCAGGAGATTGCTAACACGTTTCTAAAGTAGCGGTTCATGCTACAATCATCTAGTGTCCATCTACTGTGTTTACTGAGGGTGAAGCTAGGGTATCTTTGTTTTAAAGAAGCCCAAAAAGTATTTTGATGAACCACTATTCTTGGAGCTCTTGGAGCTTTTGATCCAAGAGAGGAGATACATGTTTCCATCTAAGTAAGGCAGAGCTTCTGTAAAGTTGTTCAAGTTTTGCTTGGGTGGGTGGGCGCCCATGTTTATCTCTATCCTAGTTCAGTTTTTGTTATAGTGTCATCCCTGGATTGGGTCAGAAGTGGGGCCTTTCAAAGAGACTTTGAAGGATGACTAGAATAGGTCAGATCTTAGCCATGGGCTCTGAAATGATCCACCACTGTGTCTCTTTCAGATATCCTGGGGAATGCATACCTTTCTCTTTACTTCAATACTGGACAGACCCCTAAGATCTCCCAGCAAGCCCTCAGTGCCTATGCCCGAGCAGTGAGTACTTATGGTCACCCAGGCCAGAAGAATAGAGGCAGAAACAGAAACAAGACCACTGTAGTCTTTCTTGTGTTTCTTTAGCAAGCAGCATGGGCAGCATTTGCTGGCACCCTATGTGTGTGGTTTGTAAAGTTATGTCTGTAGAGGTGGCTTATTTCTTCTTATAACTTGAGTGTTATGAACTACAGTACTTACATTGGATTATTTTGGTGCCAGATAACTCCTTGAACTGTGTAGGTTTGTTATAGGTCTGTATAACTAAGTCACAGAGCCCATCTCACCATGTTCATCTTTGTTTTGTTTTGTTTTCTTTTTTTTTTGAGACTGGAATCTTGATATGTAGTCAGTCTAGCTGGAATTTGTGCTCCTCCTGCCTCAGCCACCGGAATGCTGGATTATAGGCATGCACCTCCTGCCTGGCAATATCCATCTTTTGTAGTGGGGGGAAAAAAGCCTATTAAAATAATGCTTATTAATATTTGTGTACATTCATTTTAAAGAAAAATGAAAACTCCGACACTTGAGTATAAGTAAGCACTATCCCCAGATCATTAAAACATACAGCTCTCAATTGCCCACAGGTGGAAAGAGAAAACAATGCAGAGCCTGTTCTGCATCATTTCCTGGAATTAATTCACCAGAGCTCATGTTTTGCTTAGTTGTTCCAGCTGTTTTTGTATCAATAGTCATTTGCATGGGGTCTCCTTCAGGCTTTGAGTGCCTGATTACCTATTATTAGGAGTTTCACATTGGCCTTCTAAGCACTTTTTATTTATCCCTCAAATTCTTCTTTCTTTTGCTTTCATGCTTTCTTTGATATAGAGAATTTTTTTTTTTTTTTTTTGAGAATTGGTTTTTAACTTAACCATTATTTATTTTTCTCTATGTGGTAGAATAAAGACAGCAGCTACTGTATAATCCTTTTTCTGGTCAGAACGTTTAGACAGAGAAACTGTATTTTACTCTAATTTATTAATTTTGTGAATGTTTATATTTCAAAGAACTTATGGTATACACCTTCAGATTTTTTATTTGGCTTCTGCCAACTAGTTGCCTTTAGCTCTTAATATCTTCACCCTAATGTCCATTTTTAAATATATCTGAACCAATAATTTAAACAATTTTAATTCATACCGTCTGTGCTTTTGCAATGTGGTAGGTGAAGAATAGAATTTAAAAAACAAACACAGCAGTTTCTTCACAGTACCTTCATCTGGACTGTCTTTTGGTTTCTGACCACCTGTTTTAGAGAATCAGAACTTGACTTCGTGCATGTTTTCAGGGGACTTGGCTATGGAAACATTGTTCTGCATGTGTCTGGAGCCAGGCTTGTGGGCAGAGAAAGTGCATTGAACTGACACTATTTGTGTCCTAGGCATTCCTCATTTATAGCAGCATATCACTACTTGAAAAAAAAAATTATCAGAATCTTTCACATATTTCTTCTTATTCTATCTTTATAAATACTGCATGGATTAATTATAACCATATTTTAGTTTCACATGTACAAACAACTTTATATCCCCGAGGCTTCAGAAACTGAATGTCAGACTCGTATGTGGTTATTGTAAAACAGTGTAAGTGTAGGTAGTATTTTCACAAGGAAGAAACTCAAGTTTTTCTAGTAAGAGGAAGTCTAGGTCATGTTGGGCATATTCATCCTTAATATTGAAGCAGGATCCACTGATGATTTTTTTTCTCATTCCAGGAGAAGGTTGACAGGAAAGCTTCCAGCAATCCTGACCTTCATCTGAACAGGGCAACGGTAAGACCCATAAGGCGTAGTCATCTGAAGGTCAAATGAAAAACACATCTAGGTCTTAGCCTGTGAGGATAACTGAGTATACAGGGAACAAAGTTGGGTACAAACTGAGAGGAAAGTCAAATTATTTCTAAGAAGAGGTAGTTCAGTTTGACTTCAGTTTCTGGTGGAGTCATTAGAGGGAAAGGAGAAGGGGATGAGGAGAGTACATAGAGAAGGGAGAGATGCTTCAGAAGTCTTCTGGAGTATTAAGTACAAATATCAAAATAGAGTGACCCAATATCTGCAACTTAACTATTGTAGAGTTTGGAAATTAGCTTCCATCTTGTCACCATCTTGGGCTGGAAGAAGGACATTTATGATAGAAGAGGAAAATAACTGGGAAGAAAAATAATCTGTTTCTCTGAGTTATCCCATTGTGTCATTATTCTTTCTGCATAGTTTGTTGGGTACTTACAATTGGGAGGTTTTGAATTACCTTTGCACAGCTACATAAATATGAAGAGAGTTATGGGGAGGCCCTGGAGGGCTTCTCTCGGGCGGCAGCACTGGACCCTGCCTGGCCGGAGCCCCAGCAACGAGAGCAGCAACTCTTGGAATTCCTCAGTAAATTAACCAGCCTCCTGGAGAGCAAGGTAAAGATGTGTCAGGGGAGAAGCCTACTCTTTAATTCTGTTGTGGGCCAATAAAATAAGAAAAGAATAAGCTTAGGTAGTGGTAACCCCACAGAAGTGGGTGGGAGGGAGGGAAGGACTAGACTCTCAAGGAGGACAGTACAGTTTCCAGCTTCTTAACCTATTTACCCTCCCTTTGCAGGGAAAGATGAAGGCCAAAAAACTGCAGAGCTTGCTAGGAAGCTTGCGTCCAGCCCATCTTGGCCCTTGTGGTGATGGGCGCTATCAATCAGCCTCGGGGCAGAAGGTGACCCTGCAGCTCAAGCACCTGAGCACTTTGCAGCCTGGCGTGAACAGCGGTGCTGTGGTCCTGGGAAAGGTGGTATTTAGCCTAACTACAGAGGAGAAAGTCCCCTTGTGAGTTTCCTTCAGCTTTCTTCTTTTTCTTCTGGACGAATTGCTCTCACTTCCTGGTCTTTCTCTGGCGGTTGAAGGCATTGTCAGATGAGTGACTTCTTCCCTTCCGTGAGCAAGTATCGTATCTGGGTGACACCTAACAGTCTCTTTACAACCTTTGTGGATTCAATCATTGCCTATTTTTTTTCCCTGAGGCCAGTGCTTTGTGGATTCCTATAGTCATAGCTCAAATTTAGCAGGGCATGTTTTGTTAAAAGATACAGAAAACTTAAAGTTCTCTTGCCCCTTTGAGTGTATTTTATTGGTACATTTTAGATATACATAATGATAACAGTTATTATAGGGAATTTGTACCTGTACATTATATATCTTTTTTTTTTTTTTTTTGTGGGTACCGGGGGGTCGACCTCAGGACCTCACGCGCCAGGAGGCGCCCGTGCCGCTGAGCGATATCACTGGCCCCTTTTTCGTATGTGGGTTCCGGGAGTCGAACTCGGGCCCTCGCGCTTGCCGGGCAGGCGCTTAAGCCGCTGAGTTATCTCACCGGCCCTGTACATTATATATCTTGATTCTTCTTTTTTTCCCATTTCCCTTCCCTCCCTTCCGCCCCTCTTCCCCTCCTTATTTACAAAAGCTTTGTTTCCATTTTTTTCCTTCTCTTTTTTTTCTTGTCCCTTTCTTCCCCCTCACTCCAGTTCCCCTTCTCTTTTGAACATTTTCTCCCCATTTCCTGCTATCTATTAAACATGTTGGTCCTCATTTACACTTTTGGTTTCTCACACTAGAGAAACAATGTGGTATTTAAACACGTGTCCCATTTGTTTCACTTAGGAGTATGGTCTCCAGGTGCATCCATTTAGCTAGAAAGTTTGTCCTTCTTTATGGCTGAGTAGTACTCCACTGTATAAAAAAAACACATCCTTATCCATTCATCTGTCGATGGGCATTTGGGCTGTTTCCAAGATTTAGCTATTACAGACGGTGCTGCTATAAACATGGGTGTGCATATATCTTTATGGTACGATGCTTTTAATGCTTTTGGGAAGATACCAAGAAGGGGAATAGCTGGGTCAAATGGAACCTCTAGTCTAGTTTTTTGAGGACTCTCCACACTGATTGCCTCAGTGGTTGCACCAGTCTACACTCCCACCAACGGTGGAGAAGGGTTCCTTTTCCCCCACAGTCCCTCCAACATTTTTATTGGTTGATTTCTTGATAATAGCCATTCTTTTGGGAATGAGACAAACTCTCAGTGTTGTTTTAATTTGCCCTGTAAGTTCAGTTCCTTTGTGTTTACTTAAGCATGTTCTGTGAGCTAGTATGTGGTCTATTTTGGAGAATGTCCCATGCGCAGCTGAGAAGAATGTGTATTCTGATGTTGGGTGGAACACTTTGTAGACTTCTACTAATTATATTTGTTCAAAAGTTTGGTTCAGATTTGATATTTCTTTGTTGATTTTTTGTCCAGTTGATCTGTCTGTTTGTGACAGTGGTATATTGAGGTCCCCCATTACAGTTGTATCAGTGCTTATTTGATTTTTAATGTCCATCAATATTTGTTTTATATAGTTGGGTGTGCTGGTACCTGGTGCATATATGGTTGTTTTCTCTTCATCTTGTTTTGTTCCCTTTACAAGGATGTAGTTGTCTCTCTTAATCAGTCTTGGCTTGAAATCCACTTTGTCTGCAAATATAATAGCTACCCTTGCTTTATTCCAGGTCCCTATCACATGGAGTATTGTTTTCCATCCTTTGACTTTCAGTCCATGAATTTCTTTTTGAGTTAAATGTGTATTTGTATGCAGCATTTTGTTGGGTCTTGCTTCTTGATCCATTCTGCCAGTCTGTTCCTTTAAACTGGTGAATTGAGACCATTTACTTTGACGGTTATAACTGATATGTATTGACTTATCCTTGTTGTATTGTTTGCCTGTTGTTGATTTCCTTTTTTCCTCCTCTTTTTAATTACTTGCGTTGTCTGGTGGATTCATTCTGTTGGGGTTCATGGAGTTGTAGTCCTCATTATCTCTCTCTAAAATGTCCTTCAGAACATTTTGGAGGGCTGGTTTGAAGGTCATGAATTTCCTCAGGTGTTCTTTGTCATGGAAGTATCTTATTTCTCCATCAATTTTGAAAGATAGTTTCGTGGGGTACATCAATCTGGGCTGGAGGTTTTCTTTTAGGGCTTGAAATACTTCACTCCAAGCTCTCCTTGACTTGAGGGTTTGTGTTGAGAAGTCTGCCGTGATTCTGATGGGCTTTCCTTTATAGGTGATTTGTTTCTTTTCTCTAACAGCTTTTAATATTGTTTTTGTGTTCAGTTCTGGAATCTTGACTGTTATATACCTTGGTATAGAATTTTTTTTTGATCGTGGCTAATTGGCATTCTGCATACCTCACTTATCTGTATGTCAAATTCTTTTTCTATGTTTGGGAAGTTTTCTGCCAGTTACTTCTGTGAACAGGTTTTTTATGTCATTTGCCCTATCTCCTGCCTTTCATTGACTCCAGTTAATCTTTTGTTATTCTTCTTTGCATCATCTAACACCTGTTGGATTGATTTTTTTTGTCCTCCCTTGCTATTTTTAAGAAATTTTTCTTTTTATGGTCACTAACTGCAATCCTGTCTTCTATATCGGATATTTTGTCCTCACATTGGCTCATTCTGCTCTATATACTTCCAATGGAATTTTTAATCTGCTGGATATCTGTTTGAATCTGTTTCATGGGTTCCATTTCTTTCCTGTGTTGGGCATTTATGGTTTATGGTTTATGTTCATGGTTTAGCACATCTATTTTTTTAAATCTGTATCTGCTCTAGAGTCATTAAGTGTGTCTTTCATTATGGTTGCCATCTCTGTGGTTATCTGAGAAACTATTTCTGATTTGATTTTTTTCTAGAGCCTCATTCATCTGCTTTGTTACTTCGCTGTTACCACTTCAGAGAGTCCAGGTGGGTGGCTTTCAAATTGTTCCACTTCATTGCCCCCTGGGTTTGCCTTTGGTGAGCTGGAAGTCTGGGGTTGCATCTAGCTTAAGTGTCTTCTCATTTTCTATTTTTTTTTTTTTTAAGTTTAATTCATGTGTTGATGCTTGTAAATTGTTTAGGCCAGGTAGCTTTGTTGCTAATATTTAGAGCCCTTAGGAAATGACTACTCTGCAATGTCTTTTAGATATAGCTGGTGTTTGGGTTTTGAGTCAGTTGCAAGAACCTACCTCTTCAACTTATTGGGGATGAGAATTTGCTGCCTATTTGGCATAGTCCCTGGTTCTTTGGCACTGGCCTATAGTATTGTTTATGACCCTTAGGCAATCTCAGTCTTGGCCTACTAGGAAGAACAACTGATTAGAACAACTATGTCACCTTGACTAAAGTAGTACAATCAGCAGTAACAGTAGCATCACATACAATCTAGAAAATGACAAACTGTGGCAACTATTAATTTGCTTCCTTTAACGTTATGAACTGGATTTGTGGTTATATAACAAAATCTAAAATGAACCAGAAATTTATATACAGTAAATATGCCCTCAATATGGCAATTTTCCCCCCAGGGGAGAAAATTTAAAAGGGGTTGGGGGAAGAAATAGAGAAATAGAAGAAGAGAGAGAGATATGAAGCAAGGCTGGAGGTCAAAGGAAGATTACGTGAACTTCTTCACCAGGAAATGGGTGAAGAAGACAGGAGGAAAAGAGAGAAGGAAGAAATGAAAACAAGAATGGAACAGAATACCAACTACAAAAAGAATAGAAACAATGTTTACACTCATAAAAACAAGAACAAACTGTCAAGAAGAAAATAAAACAAGAAATGAGAAAAAAAAGAAGAAAAGACAAAAAAAGAATGTCCACTTCCGAGTGTGTCTCTGCTGTCACTGGTACACAAAGTGGACAGATAGAGCTGAGATCTGTTTTGATCAATCCCAGCAAGCCAGCCATAGATTCACGGCAGGGTAGTAGATAATCCCAGCAAGCCTGCACCTTGAGTTCCGCTGAAGTTCAGGCTGGTTTCTTGCTGTGAGTCTGGAACCTGATTTATTCAGCCTGCAACACTCCGGGTGCCTCCTGCCTCTTGAACTTGGCTTTTTGACCTCCTGCTGACTTGAATGAACTTGGTTTCACCTCACCCTGACACTTGAAACTGCTAGATGGAGCCAGCCTGCAGCTGCTGTGAGTTCCAAGCTCAGTTGGCCTTTCTCCAAGATGGCTACTGGCAAAGCCCTCTCCTGGGTTGCATCTAAACCCAAATAACTCACTACCCATTGTATTCCACTGCATCCACTGCTCTGTTCCACTGGCGCATTGCTCTGTGGAGGCCTCTGAGGTCACCACTTGTCACTGTGCGTCTGCAGGTTTGAGATGCCCCTCCCATGCAGTAAGTCAGGACTCAGGGAGAAATCGCTGCTTGCCACCTTCTTCTTCTGTATTGAGGTCTCTCTCTTCTCTCTCCCCATGGGCTTCAGTTCTTCTTCAGATCCTTGCTGGGTCCCGGGGACCCACTTCCCTCCTTCTCTTCCTCATGTTGCTATATTCCAGTGACTGGACACCAAATCTCGGTGAGGCTGTTTCTCTGCTATTCATCAGTCTGCCATCTTCCCAAAAGTCCTCTCGTGACTTCTCCTATGTCTGTTTTCTTACGGATTTTCAGTTGCCCACATTGCCCCTTTGAGTTTTGATGTTGATGGAGTTGAAGAAGGACGAATAGTTCATTCTGTTTGGACTTACATATACATAGGGAGTTCTGGAGGGTGAGCTTTGAGTTTGAATTTAAGGCCTACTTGTGGAGATTTTCTCAGATGTCACTTAACAAATATTTATGGAGCATTTAGTATATGAGCTATGGGGGTTGGGAATATAAAGGACCCAGGTGAAGAAGAGTGGCTACAGTCAGGCAAAGGAATGAATTAAGAATATTCATTTAGTAGACTTTTGAATTTTGAAAAATATGATTTGGTGCATGCTTTCACTCCTTGGTCTTCCATCCACTTCCTAATCCTTGGTTAATTGGTTTTTCCTTCCTTTTCGTACTGCAGTGGTTTATTTTCTATGATCACCATCTATGTCTTTCTAAGCGTCTTATCTAGTGGCTTTTACTACATCCTCTGTAACATTCCGAGTTAATCTTTCACATCCTTTTTGCTCTGTACAGACTGAAACACAATTCACATTATATTCCTGAGCATTCTCCATGGCATTTGCCAGAGGTGTGCATAGTTGGTGAATTAGAGAGCAGCAACATAGTTTGTGAAAAGCTTAGTTAACCAGAGCAGAACTATGACTAAGAGGAATGAAAAAAAGATAGAGAAAAAGGTAAGTCTTAAGGAAACTTGAGAACAAATAAATATTTTGCCGCTCCTTGGTTTTCTTATTTTTTTTTTTTTTTTGTGGGTACCGGGGGGTTGACCTCAGGACCTCGCGCACCAGCGGGCGCCCGTGCCGCTGAGCGATATCACTGGCCCCTTTTTCGTATGTGTGTTCCGGGAGTCAAACTCAGGCCCTTGCGCTTGCCGGGCAGGCGCTTAAGCCGCTGAGCCACTCACCGGCCCCCGCTCCTTGGTTTTCTCTCCCTCTCTCTCTCTTTTTTTTTTTTATTGCCCAACTTCTAAATGTTAGGTTCCCAGGATTTTGTTTTCTTGCTTTTCCTTTTCTGTCCATACCACGATGACATATAGTTGCCAACTTTAGTCCTCTGTCAGTCCTTGTCTGATGTAGTGTGTAGAAAGATTCTGAGGCTTTTTTGGATTCATCAGGGGAGTGTTCTGCTTGTTTGTGCTGTTTCCTGTGAATTCACATTTGTCAAGTGATGACGTGGTGCTGGTCCAGACTGTCTGTCTATAGATCGTCTTGCTTATGATGTCATAGAAACCCAAGGGTTTGGCTGTGTTCTGTATGCTAACATGGATGTTTTGGCCCAGACCTCATTTCCAGGTTGTGGATCCCTCTGTCTAACAGCCTCCGGGCTCCATTGGAAAATCTCTTAATTCAGTATGTTCAAAATTACTCATCTGGTCTTTCTGAACCTACTTCTCCCTGGATTCCCTGTCAGTGAGTGGCATCATCTGTCTACTCAGTCACAGAATTAAGAATTCTGGAAATCATTCTAGACTTCTCCATTCTTCTGTGTTGAAGCAATCAACAGTTTCTAGAGTTTTGCTGTTTTGTCCCTACTTCTCTGTCTCTACTACCTCAATTCAGCCTCTTATCACTTCTTCAGACACATCTCCTTGACTCTCGTTTTCCTTCAGTGTTCTACATGCTGGCAGAAAAATCAGATACAAATCTGACCATTGCCACTTCCTATTTAAAATATTTTACTTGGACTCTGTAGCTTTTGGGACAGTTTGAACTCCCAGGCTTAGCTCAGCATACAAAGTCCTTCATGATTTACTCCTTGCCTATCTTTTCAGTGATCCTCTGTCACTTTGCCACATATGCCTTTTCTTTCAACCATGATACTATTTTGTAAGTTTCAGAACAGCTATTTTCATGCCCCTGCATGTTACATATAGTTAACTCTGCCAGATGATCCTATAGTTTCTTTTTGATACAGCTAACACCCCAGCATATTATTCTGAAAATTTTCAAACATGTAACAAAATTGAAAGAATTTTACAATAAATATCAGTGTACTTAATTATGTATGTTTTATAATTATGCAGTACTATATTTCACTACACTTAGTTTATCACATGCATGTCTGTTTATCCTACTATTCATCCATTGATGTGTCTTATTTTTGGTCCATTTCAAAGTAAATTACAGGGATTAGTATTTCTTTCTCTAAATACTTCGGCAAGTGATCCTTAACTGAGTTCAGCAAATCCAAGTGTACATTTGCTAAGTTTTGAGAAATGCATACAACTGTGTAATCCAAATTCTTGTCAAGATAGAGATCATCACCATCACCTTTGGAGGTCACCTCGTGTTTTTTCCAAGTTAGTCTTGTTCCTATTGCCCTGAGGATTCTGTTTTAATTTTTTCCATAAAAGATTAGTTTTCTTGTTTTATCCTTTAAGATTCACTTTGAGTGTTACTTTCTCGAAATCTCCTGCTTTCCAGTTTTGATTTAGCTATTTCTCTGGACCTAGAGCTCATACTGTGGTTTCACTGGGTTTAGCTTAGGGAAAAGCTGTTTGACACTGTACTGTAAGTGATTTTTTTTTTTTTTTTCTTGTGGTTCTGGGGATCTAGAATCTAGGACCTTGCCCATATTAAGCAAGCATTCTGCCACTGAGCTACACCCAAGCTCAAGAGATGGCTTTTTTGTTTAACTTCTGTTAGACTCTAGGTCATTCATAGTTGGATAGATATCTTCCTGCTAAGCACAATGCTTGACACATACATAATATTCAGTGAACATTTGTGGAAATAAGCTGTATTGACAGTGATGGTTAGAGGGTTTGGTTGAAGGTATGATAGTTAAATTGAGAGAGCAGGAATTACATTTTAGCTGCTACGTTTTGGACTAGGTCATTGTGAATATTTGTTGGATGGCTTTGGTGTGCATGTGTCCTAAGTTCTTAGCAAAGTAAAGATTACTGACTAGTAAATGCTTTTTAAAGATAAGTAATACCTAAGAGAAGTGAGGATTCAGACATACATGGTATACTTGTAGGTTTTCTGTGTATGTAACTAGGAAAGCATTTGTTTATTTTGTCAGTATTTTAAAACCAGTTTCTGCCCTTCTTTCTTGCCCATTCACCTTTTTCTCCCCTCTCTCTCCATCTTAACCTGGCAGTACATTTGGCTTGGTAGATTCAGATGGACCTTGCTATGCAGTGATGGTGTATAACATAGTCCAGAGCTGGGGAGTTCTCATTGGGGACTCGGTTGCCATCCCTGAGCCTAACCTTCGAGTTCACCAAATTCAGCACAAGGGAAAGGTGAGTAATGGCTAGGACTCAGTTGCAATTCATAGGCTCCAAGCTGATCTCTTTTTAAAAAATACTGTAGGCATAAAAGTAATGCGTGCACATACGAGTGTATATGGTACACATGTGTGTATGGTACACATATGTATTTATGGTACTTGTATACACAAATATATATATGTGTATATATATACACACACACACACACGTACGGAACCCGCCAAAAAAATGTATACATCAGGAAAAGAAAAATTTTTATACATATTTTAATACTAAATTTATTGAGACATCATGAGATTAATACCAGTTTCCTTTAGTGTCTACAATTTGAAGAGGTGCTCAAAATGGAGGCCATTAGCTTCCAGACATTTATCAGTACGGCAAACTGCTAAAGTGTGTATACATTTTTTTGGTGGTCTCTCTTTCTCTCTCTGCACACTTTTTTTGTTCTATTTATCTATTTATTTATTTTGTCTTCAATCAGATTTTATTGGTACATTTTAGATATACATAATGATCACATTCATCATAGAGAATTTGCACCTGTACATGATATAACTTGATTCTTTTCTTTTTTCCTATTCCCCTATCCTCCCTTCAATCCTGTTGTTTGTTTTATGTTATTTTTTTGGGACTGGGAATCAAACCCAGGACCTTGTGCTTTCCAGGTAGGCACTTTGGCCGCTGAGCTATATCCCTGGCCCTGTTTGTTTTAATAAAAAGGAAAACTATTGGTAAGCAAAAGAAATTTAAAAAATGGATTGAAAGCCAGGTGTGGTGGCACACACTTGTAATCCCAGCACTCTGGAAGGCTGGGACTTAGTGAGACCTCGTGTCAAAATAAAAAATAAAAAAGGGTTGGGGATATAGCTCAGTGTGAAGCCCCAGGGTTCAATTCCTAGTACCACCAACACCAAAAAAAAAAAAAAAAAAAAGAAAGGACTGAAGTATTACCACTCAGGTGTTACTAGTAACTGTTTGTTGTACATACCTCTAATCTTTTTCCTTTTTAGAAATACATTCATCTATATTTATAATTTACTTATGTGTAGGATAGTATATGCATGTTTGAACATTTTTCATGTTTTTACACATTTGACTGCATTGTTTTGAATTGACATGTAGTAGTGATGATAATGACAGTTAACATTTACTGAATACCTAACTGGGTGCTAGACATGGCTAAGAGTTTTGCTGCCTACATTGCCTGATATAACCTTCACGGAAACCTTATGGGAGTAGGTATTTAACCATGTTTTTACCACCTAGGTCAGAGGCAGCCAATATGATACATTGACTGAATCTTGCTTTCTACCTGTTGTTGTATGGCCTGAGAGCTAGGAATAGTTACTGTATTTTTAAATGAAGAACGGCAAGAAATATATTTTTCGATATTCAAATTTTAATGTCCATGAAACTTTAATGGAATGCAGCCACACTTACTTGTTTACTGTTCTGTCCACTTTTCCATTATAGTGTCAGATGTGAACAGTTGCATGGCAGAGACCATCTGGCCTACAAGGCCTAAAATATTTACCATCGAGCCCTTTAACAGAGTTTAGTGACTTCAGTATATTCTAGATTATTTCTAATTTTTCCCTATTATGAAAGTACTGTGGTGAACATTTTTGGTGCTGCTAGGGATTGAACCCAGGTCCTCACGCATACCACTGAGCTATGTTCCCAGCCCTTGTAGTGAACATTTTTATGTCTTTGCCTGTATCTTTATTGTCTTTGTGAATTTTTAATGTAGAATCTTGGGTCCAAAGGACATGCAGAAATACAAGGCTTTTAATAAAGATTGCTGAGTTCATCTCTGGAAGGTTTGCCAGCGAGTTGTTACCAGCAGTGGATGCGCTGTTTTCCTGTGGGTCTCAACACTGAAAAGAAACTTCTAAAAATTACTTACAGATTTTATGTGAAAAATATAGTCCCAATACTGGCTTAATTTGGTTTCTTGATTATTTGTGAGGCTGAATACTTTATTTTATGTTTATTGACCATATTTCATCTATAAATCACCATTTGTTATTACTTGCCATATTCCTGTTATTACTTTTTTTTTTTTTTTTTTTTTTTTATGTGGGTACCAGGAGTTGAATTCAGGACCTCACGCTTGCCAGCAGGCGCTTGTGCCACTGGGCGATATCACCGGCCCCTTTTTTTCCTTTATGTGGGTACCGGGAGTTGAACTCAGGACCTCATGCTTGCCAGGCAGGCACTTATGCTGATGAGATATCTCACCGGCCCCTGTTATTACTTTTTAAAAGATTGATTTATGAGAACTTTTTAACTTACTTTACTTGGACTTTTAAAGAGCTGGATTCACACTGCTAGTGGAAGAATATACGTATATAGTATACATATATAATATATAATGCATATATACATTTTTGATTTTTTGAGTCAGGGTGTTGCTATGTAATCCATGCTAGCCTTGAATTTCCTATGTATCTCAGATTGGCCTTGTGCTCATGATCCTCGTGCCTCAGCCTCCTGAATGCCACCGTGCCAATGCTAAAAAATAGTTCTTGTTTGAAGATTTTTAGCAACTACTTAAAAAATTTATCTGAGGGCCTGGATATAGCTCAGTGGCATAGTGCCTGCCTGGCAAGCATAAGGTCCTGAGTTTGATTCCTGGTACCACCCCCACCCCCCAAAAAAAATTTTGAGCTGGGAAGTGAGCTTATATCTCACTGGTATTTTTTCTGTTACATATTTTATTTCTTCTTGCTATAAAAGGGAAATAACTTTAATTTGTATTTGGCAGGTTAATTTAGGGCTCACAAAGTCCTGGACTAACAGTTTCTCAGAATTCCTCTGGCTGTGGTTGGTTGCTGTGTATCTGGCTAATTGTCGAGAAACGTTGTGGGGAACAGCAGATTCTGTGAGAGCTGGAGGCATCCTTTTGTCAGACAGTGTGAGGAATTTGGCTTTGTTAAATAAGAGAACTGACCTGTTCTTGTAGTTACACTATTAGTACCCTACCTACCTTGTATTTTCTTTCCACATGTCAAAAACAGCTCAGTTTAGCTAATGTGTGAGTGACATAAGGGGTGTATATAGGGGAAGGGTGGGGAGAATGTTGCAGGTGGTGAATCCCGTGTTGGTGTTTTTTCCACCTTAGGATCTGTGATGAACCTCTTTCTCTTTTCTTTCAGGACTATTCCTTTTCCAGTGTTCGCGTGGAGACGCCCCTCCTGCTTGTGGTGAATGGGAAGCCTCAGGGCTCCAGTAGCCAGGCTGCTGCCACAGTGGCATCACGACCACAGTGTGAATGATCTTTCCTGACTTGCATGCTGTAGAGGGAGCAGTGGTGTGGAGATAAGCTCGAGGCACTTGGCCACTGGATCAGCCACATCCAGTGACTCCACTCGGATTGGCGGAGGGTGTGTTTTACATGAAGACTTTCCCGTCCCGTCCTGGAAGATCCCTGTCTCTTAACTCTTCCCTGTTACATTCCAGATCCTTCAGGGCCAGACACTTCCCTGGTGTATCTGTCCTGCCTCTTTGACTGCTGTCTGTTTAAGCAGAGTGTAGCATTGGTGGAAGTGTTGGGATCTTGCCATGGGAAAAAATTCTCCAGGATTCCTGCTCTTGCCTCCTTCCTGAGTCTAATATGTATATATCAGTTCAGTATTTATTGCTAAGGGAAGGGGGCTTAACTTTTTAATGGCTTGATTTTTGAGCAATTTTTATTTTAAAGATTTAAGTTCTTTCCCTTCTTTGGGGTTGGAACAGAATTAAATTTTCTTGGAAAAAAAATACCCTATAGTTTGGTCTGCTTTATTTTCTCCAGGCTTGGATTCTTGCTCTTAGAATCTCTTCAATCTATTGGAGTAACCTCTCCCTTTTGGTTTTTATACAAAATAGTTTTTTCTGGAAATCTCAGAAAAGCAGCGATAACTTCAGAAATTTGCTGAAGACCAGCTTTTTTTCCATTTTCCCATTCTGTCATCCCTACTGGTGGTCTGCCCCATAGTCCAAGATGACAGATCAAGGTTATTCTAATAGTGTTCCTAGCTTGAAAGACCAGAGAGAGCTATGTATTCAGTTTCTTTAGGTTCTCACGATATATTTTATGACAGTTTCTCAATATTCTTGTGGAAAATGAAGAAATGTTAATGAGGCTTAATAACCAATTGAATGGCTGTACCAATGTTAATGCATATAGCTGTATTTGGAAGACTTCTAAGCACTTGCTATTTTGGGGATATAGGTTAGGTCTTTGTCCTTGGTCCGGTCCTGTACAGCTCTTATTCAGTGACTTGAGTACCATTGGTGAAAATTTATAACAACTGCAAAAGACAGAGAATTCAGAAAATGGATAACAGAATACATATTTGTCTGTCTAAAGAAGTTATAAAGGCTAAATCTAACAAGATAAAAATTTGAAGCCATTCTTTCAGGCCAAACAGGCTAACTTTCTGAAGTGTATCTCTTAACATCATATACCATAGGTAAGTTAAAGCCAGTATGAGTAACCAGTATGATATAATTGCAAAAACACTTTTTGGACTGCATGAGGAATATGTGATAAGCAGAGAGTGTTTAATATGTGTCTGTCCATTGTACCACACAGGGACTGTTATATCCAGTTTCCAGTGTTGATTTTGAGAAATATAGAAGAGTGATCAGGAGTTTATAGTCGTATAAAATCTTGAGCAGTGGCCCAAAGCAACTGGGAAATAACGGTGGTGAGTGTTAGAGACGGTAGAGAGATGAAACCCAGTAACTGTTCCTCTTTTACTGAAGTCCTAAGATGCTTTGACATATGTAAGGAAAGCAAAACAAAACAGTAGGTGGTAACTAGGCAAAAGCAATATGTACAAATAAGATACAAAGTATATATGTACAGTTTAAAGAATAATTAGAATACCTGTGAAATATCTGTCTTAAAAACTGGAATTGATAGCTTGGAAGCCTGTTGTGTACCTCTCCATGATCTAATCATTGCCGTGAATGGATGATTCTGCTCCCCATCCTCTTCAATGATTAATGTTATCTTTTAGGTATTTTAACACAACATTTTAGTTTTAGTTGAATGGACTATTCATGATAACAAGTCTACCATACTGCTGGACATGGATATTTCAACTCACTAAATTTACTGCTGAAGCTCCCAAAAACTGAACTGTCCATGTTAGGAGAGGTGAATTCTTTTTTCAAGACTGCTAGATAGGTAACTGAGGACACTATCTGGAAATAGTTGCTTTAATTTTACATTCAGTTCTAATATTTTATCACTCAGAGCTTATCTCTATCTTCTACAATTCTGCTGTAACTGGTTGCTTGGAGAGTAAGGAGTGGTGGGTTGAATATAAATCTAGGTAGGCTGAAAGCATTTCTAGATCAAAATATGAATAAAGAGCCCTTCAGAATCAGCTTTGGATGTTTATAAGTCAAATACTTGCTGTTATTTTCTCCTAAGGCCTTATTCAATTTTGAATATCTTATTGGTACACTTAGAATTTCCAAATGGAAAAAAGGAGAGTTTGAGTTGGAATGCTTTTGGGCCCTAAAACACTGATTTTTCTTTAGGATATAAGATCATGCCTATTTGCATAACTAACCCTTTTCTAGGATTAAAGTGGGTCCCCAGTGAGGTCCCCATTTCTTTTCTCTATTCTTTATAAATCCCTACAAAGTAAATTATTTTCTTTTACATTTGAATTTTATGTGCTATAATGGGATAAATTGAGTAATAAGAGAAAACGCTCATAAAGGTGCTGCTAAATTTTGGCTAGGAAGCAGATGATTTCTGTGGCCTGCCTGTGAAATAATGAGAAAAAAATCTTGTTAATAACTTCAGTCTTGATTAGCATCTCCACTGCTAACTATGTCAGTTCTTCCAGGAAATCCTATACATAATCCTGGGTCTATATACATGAGAGTTTTTTTGGTCTGGAAAATATTTAGGGAACCTGATACTAACTCCACCAGTTTATTGATTCTAAAGGAACCATTCATTTCTGTCAAATTTTAACATGTCAGATTACAATTCAACAATTTATGGCTGGGCATGGTGGCATATGCCTGTGATCCCAGTACTCAGGCCGTTGAGGCAGAAGGATCCCTGCAAGTTCAAGGCCAGCCTGTCTCAAAAAACAAAAACAACAAAACAAAGCAAACACCCTAACAAAAAACCCCACCAAAAAAACCATGAAATTCTTGTCAATTTAATTATAGAATTAAATTTAAGTTTTTTATCTTTATTAATAGATGTTTGCAGTACATAATGGTTACATTCGTCATGAGAAGCTGGTACATGTACATAACATATCTTAATTCTTTTTACTTTCCCTCCCATTACCCTCCCTCCCTACCTCCTTTCTTGGTCACCTTCCCACTTGTGAAAGCTCTATCTCCTTTTTTGATAGTCATAAAAGTAATGATGGGCTGGTGAGATGGCTCAGCGGTGTAAGTGCCTGCCTGGCAAGTGTGAGGGCCCAAGTTCGACTCCCGGAACCCACATACGAAAAAAGGGCCAGTGATATCGCTCAGTGGCACGGGCGCTTGCTGGCACATGAGGTCCTGAGGTCAACCCCCAGTACCCACACACACACAAAAAAAAGTAATGATGTTTCTGTCTGTGGTCTTAGATTTGGTGACACACAGCAGTGTTATTTTGTGGCAGTTCTGTATTAAGTTCCTCTCCTAATTTCTTTTTTATGTATGATGGGCATCTTTCCAATACAGATCTACCACATTATTTTAAAATGGCCACATAAATTTCCAATTAATGGACATAACATCTTTTGTTTAATCATTCTTTGTTTTTTAAAATTATGAATAATTAATGAACATTTATAATTTTTTGTATGCTTTGGAAGCATTTCTTTTGGATAAATTTCATGAAGTGAAATTAATTTGATAGACATTGCTAATTTGCATTTCATAAAGGATATATTGATTTTTATTTCTCAGGCGTTTCAATAAATGCCTGTTCATGAGCTGTGTACGGTTTTTATGTCTGATAGACAATATGATTATTGTTTTAAATTTGGATTTTTGTGACTTTGAGTACCATTTTCATAAAACATTTATCTACTTATAGGTAAATGTGAAGTGTAAAAGAGGGCATCCAAGACTGAGAACACATAAAAAATTTAGGGAGATATTTAGGAAATGATATAATATTTTGTACATTCTGTATGGTATAATATAATTATATTGTAATTTCTTCATTATGTGATTTGAACTTTTAAGGACAGACATGGATTCATGTTTACCTTTGAGTTGTAGACATTGTCACATACTTCTGTGAGCATAAGACATTGCCCGATGCAACAAACTGTTGGTTAGATAGAGTGTGGGTTGGAAAACAATATATAAACTAATATAGAGAATGTTGACACCTTGTATGCAGAATAGTAATGATTTGGGGATATCGACACTTTGATACAGAACATTAATGGTTTTGAAAGTATTCTTGTGGCTTGAGCCTATGGAATGGGGCTCCTGCTCCGGTAGTTGCTCTTCTTGTTAGGTCAGTGGACTGAAATAGTAGACTATTATGGTAACAACAAATACTTTTTAAAAGGTCATTCATTACTTCCATGTAAATTTATTGAGCACTTGTTACATACTAATCTAGGAGCTATGGCTTCAAAGGTGAGAAACTTCAGAAAGCTCACAGCCTATAGGAAATAATTTTTTTTTTTTGTGAGTACTGGGGGTCGAACGCAGGATCTCACGCGCCAGCAGGCACCCATGCCACTGAGTGATATCACCGGCCCTCTCTTCGTATGTGGGTTCCTGGAGTCAAACTCAGGACCTCATGCTTGCCAGGCAGGTGCTTATGCTGCTGAGCTATCTCACCAGCTGGAAATAGATAATTAAAATGGAATGTCATAAGTACTCTGAGAGTGTAAGGACAGATACATTAAAGTCTACCTTGGGTAGCCCATAACAGATATGCTCAAGAAAATATTTGAACTGAATTTTGAAGGGTAATTAGCACTGCAGAAAGAATCACTTGTGCAAAGGCAATGAGATAAGAAAGAGCACAGGAATTTCCAGATATTAAGAATGTGGCAGGGCATCTTTGCATTAGAATTGCAAGAAGAGGCAGAAATGAAGTAATAGAGATAAGCAAACCAAAACATGGAGGCTGTGGGCCATGTGAAGGAGTGTCTTCCTGGAATTGTAGAGTTGTTGAGGGTTTTAAAACAAGAAATTACGTGACCAGATTTGTGTTTGAGAAGGATGAAGCTGTTGGTAGCATAGCTTACTTCTGGAACAGTAGAAGATCAGAAGATCAGGTTAGCACGATGGAAAAGAGTATAAACTGTAGAGACAGGATGCTTGAGTTCAAATTCCAGGGTCACACAGCTGTAATTCCAAAGTAATTAAGTACCTAAGTACCTTCTCTGCGTGTCCTGCTCTGATTGTTGGGCATGGGCTCCTCATTTAATCCTCACAAGAGTCCCACAATATATCCTATTTTATAGCTGTATACATTAAATCTCAGCTAAATGAGAAAATTCTCCCCTTGACCAAACTCTAATTAGGCTTTTCTGAGCTCTTTCTGCAATCTTGGCTTATAAAGTCTTGAACAAAACACTGAAATCCTTTCTAACACTCAGAGCCACCTCCCTAGGATAACTCTAGTTTCTCTTAAAAAGTGCCTGCCTGAGAAAGCTAAGGCTGTCAAAAGAATTTACTGTTTGTTCCAGCCAACACCTGAAGATAATGTCTATCTCCCAGTCTCCATGGAAGGTAGGAGCCTAATTTTGCTAAGTGCCAGTTAACCCACATGGTTTTCATGTGGAGCAACCCTCCTGCTTTTTGGACCTTTTCACTTCTCTGACTCAGTGCCCATCACTCCTCTCATTCTCCATCTAGGACACCCAGCCACCTCTGTACAAAGAGAAGTTCAGTTCAATTCACGCTGGACTCTTTCTCCCATTGCTACAGCATATTACTTGCTAAAATTTGTCCTTGCTTCTTTGCTGTCCTGTTTTATCTTTGACATAAACAATTACAGGGGCTGGAGGTGTAGCTAGGTGGGATAGGGCTTGCCTAGTGTATGTGAGACCCTGGGTCTCAAAAAACAAACAAACTGGGCCGGTGAGATGGCTCAGTGGCATAAGCACCTGCCTGGCAAGCACGAGGTCCTGAGTTTGACTCCCGGTACCCACATATGAAAAAAGAGCCGGTGATACTGTTCAGCAGCACGGGCACCTGCTGGTGCATGAGGTCCTGAGTTCGACCCCCGGTACCCACACACACAAAAAAACCCCCAAAATACCAAAAAACCAAAAAACAACAAAAAACAAACCATTTGAGGCAGACTAATAGTTACGATTTTCTGATTCTGCTAATTACTAGTTTAATACTACTATTGTGATTATTATTAAACAATGAAAAACAAAGAAAGGAAGATTTCAGCTATAGGGAAACTAAAAAGACTGTCACAATAGTCAAGAAAGAAATGCTAAAAATGATTAAACTAAGAAGGCCATCATCCTCTCTAATCTTGGTTCTTTATGCTGAAGTGTTAATTTTTCTATAAGATATTTGGACAGAGATACTATTTTTATCTTCTCAATAAAAATCGTGTTGTTAGAATCATTCTACCTATAAGCCAGAATCATATTTTCAATTTTTTGAGTAGGTTGGCTTTTCAGCACAATCTCAGCTCCTGGCAGATCTGCCTAGAGCAGCCTTGTATACTTTCACTTAAAAGTGTACAAGGCAGACTGCTACAGAGTCCCAAACTGGCACCTGGGGATCCCGGGATCTTTCCCAGGTAAATATGGGAAAATTTTCGTAGAAAGTTGTGCACGAATTGTATAAGGGTTGATGCACAAGTGGAAAGATACACGAGCTGGGCGTGGTGACGCATGCCTGTAATCCCAGCACTCAGAAGGCTGAGGCAGGAGGATCACCATGAGTCTGAGGCCAGCCTGGGCTACATAAGCGAGTTCAAGGCCAGCCTGTGAGACCCTACATAGTGAGACCCTGTCTCAAAAACAAAACAAAACAAACAAAAAATTGGAAAGATACAGGAGAAAGAAAATTATGGCTTTTTGCCCTACGTGGGAGATGACATTGTATAGTGGGAAAGAGAACTGGATTGTTGTTATCTCTTCCCTTATTGTAGCTTTCTTTTTCATTTTATTTCAGGAAGTTTTCTATACAATGGTGTAAAATTGAATAGTTTCAAAAAAGTATACAGACAAAAACTTTATTTCCACTCCTGGTCCTTAGTTCCTTTTCTGGAGTAACTATTCCATTTTGTTTTCTTCCAGAGATATTCTGTGTGTATGTAATTATAGCAGATATTGCTTAAAATGTACAAATAATGCTGCTTTTATGATCATAGGGAAATCCTGAACATCAGCATGAACATCTTTAAATTCCTAAATGGGAACACCAATACGTACCTGGAAAAACAGTGATTTTGTGAAGATCAGAGTAGTGTTTGTGAACATGCTTTGAAAGTCGTTAGGTGTTTTACAGGTATGGGCTGGAGGGGAGGGTAGTCATGGACGTTTATTGTACAACACAAAGGACAATGAGTCTCTTGTGATCTGGCTTGACAGGAGTGATTCAGAATTGGTAGCAAGGCTGTTGTGTTGTCAGCCCCCTAGCTAACTCTATAGGGTATGTGTCTCATGTCTCATCTCTGTCACAGTGTGCTGGGGTTTTCTGTATGGCTAATCAACAAATACCACTTGCACTGTAATTGTCAGGTGTGTATGCACTTGGGATAGGAAATGGAAGCTTGGCAGAGTGTGGGACACCTCAGCCTTCTTTCCTTACCCATTCCCTTTGCTCTCTTCAGGGAGTTGGTACTAGAACTTGGCTGATGCAAGAGTTTTAGTCACTGTCTTTTGGTGCTGTGGGATTCATTCCTTTTTAATTGGCAGTTGCTGGAATCATTTTACTACCTCAACCCTGACTTTCACTAATTGGCTCTCAGGGGCCTCCAAATCCTGCATCAACTAGGACAGAGCTGCTGCTGAAAGCCCCAAACTGGTGTCTGGAGATCCCAGGTTCTGCTACCACTGTTTTTCAAGTTTCTTTTCTAACCTGTTAAAACAACTTTGTGTTTGGATTAGCCCTAGGAGAATAGGGTTCCTTTGGGCATTGTTTTTGTAGAGGCAGCTTAAATTATACCAAGCTTTCTAGACTTTGCCAACTACTGTATTCTGCCTACAACTTTTTGTTCCTGCTAGCGGAGAAGGGAGAAGAAGCTATCTGGTCGAGGTGTCAGTAGTGGGCCGGGTGGATGATGAGAGAAATGAGTAGTCAGAGAAGCTTATCAATCGATGAATGTGGGCCTTGACATTTTGCCTCACATACTGCTTTTCTGTAGCAAAAGCTCTAGTGGAAAATTTGTCTGCTTCTGTTTGTCATTGCCCAAAGCAAAATAAGCACTAATTGTGCAGCACCAGCCCATAATTGGGTCACATTTTTAAAAATTATTTTTAAAACAGACTTTTACTGCTATTTTAGGTTCACAGCAAAATTGAATGAAAAGTGCAGAGAGTTCCTATGTACTTCCCCTGCTTTATATCGAGCTTCCCCCATTATCAGTGTCCCCTACCAGAAAGGTTCATTTCTTGTACCTGATGGGCCTACATTGACATATCATTATTACCCAATGTCTTTAACTTATACTAGGGCTCATTCCTGATGTTGTACATTCTATGGGTTTTGACTGATGTATTCTGACTTGTGTCCACTAGTATAGTTTCATTACCCTAAAAATCCTTTGTGTTCCACCTATTTATCCTTTCCTCCCTAACCCCCAGAAAATACTGATTTTTTTCCCACCATTTTCATAGTTTTGACTTTCCTAGGGTATCATAACGTTTTAATCAAGGAGTATGTAGCCTTTTCAGGTTGACTTCTTGGCTTATATTGTTAAGAAACATCTAAAAATAATTTCTAGTCAGATTTTAAAGCTACAGTAAAGAGTAAACATATTTCTTTATGGCATATCCAAGCACACTATGTCATTTCTTTTTCTTTTCTTTTTTTTTTTTTTTTAGTTTTTGAGACAGGGTCTCACCATGTAGTTCAGGCAAGACTTGAACTCACTATGTATCCCAGACTGGCCTTGAAATCATGGCAATCCTCCTGCCTCAACCTCCTGAGTGCTGGGATTACAGGCATGCACCACCACACCCAGCTCACTTATTATTATTATTTTTTTTGACAAGGGGATATTACTGAAGAAAATTGTCCAGGTACCTAGCACATCCTTGGAGAAACATTATAGTAGGTTTGAGTATCCTTTTTACCTACAATCTCTGGCGATATTAAAGTTAAAGTCCAGGATGGAAAACAGTTATTTGAATTGAATTATGGCCTGTTTACTGGATGATAGGGTAGGTACTTATATATAAACTTGCTTACAGGCCTTGGTCTAGGGACAAGACAAAGATGTAGAAATCTGAGTATAAAGTTTTATCAATGTTCATTTGGAACTGAATTCTAGATAAAACAACATATGTATGCATTTTCATTTCTTATATAATGTATGATTTGTAAATGATAGTTCTCTCTCAAGAGACCGTGGTCTCTTCTAGGTAGGAAATATATCTTTTTAAAATGTTTCTCAGAGGCCAGGCGTGGTGGTGCATACCTGTAATCCAGCACTCGGGAGGCTGAGGTGGGAGGATTGCTGCAAGTTTGAGGCCAGCCTGGGCTATTCAGTGAGTTCAAAGCCAGCCTGAACTGCGTAGTGAAACCCTGTCTCAAAAAGACCAAAAAAAAAAAAAAAAAAAAAAAAAAAAGTCTGAAACTCTGGAATGATGCCTATTTATAGTAAATATTGGATGAATAAACCTTATTCTATTATTGATTACAATTCTCTAAACATGTTTTTCTGTCCTTGCTTCAGATTTAAAAGGTCAGGTCTCACATTTTTTTTCATGTATTTTACAGGTTTATATGGATAGACAAGGTAAAGAAAATGGCTTCATGGTCCTGCTTACCTTTATCAGGGCTGGCTGGCTACAGAAGAGCCCCCATCAGAATCCCATCAGATAACCATAGAAGTAGATTCAGGGTGCTGGGATTTTAGGGCATGTTTGCACTGTATGGCAAACGCGTGGTTGATCAGTTAGACTTGGAGAAGACTGCTTTTCGGGAGATAAGTAATCCCATCCTGCCAGGTGTTTCAATCTACCATGTTTGCTACTCTTTGCATTTGTTTCTGGTGTGGGCCATGTCCTCTTTGCCCTGCCAGACAGTTGAGCAGTTGGTAGGGAAGACTGTAACTTTCTTACGGTACTTGCCTATTGCTGTAGCACAACTTGTATGTTGCCAAGCAAAAAAGAAAACCTTGCTTCTTTACCAGTTCTCTCTTGACTTGATTCTTAGCTAAATCCATAAATGTTGACGGAGCACCTACTCTAGTGTTGTACTGCTAGTGAGTGATACACCTAAGCTTAAATCTGGATCTCTTTTTTTTTTTTTTTTAAATGTGGGTACTAGGAGTCAAACTCAGGACCTTGAGCTTGCCAGGCAGGCACTTATGCCTCTGAGCCATATCACCGGCCCAAATCTGGATCTCTAGATACCAGGTCCAGTGCGTTTGACACTCTGTCGGGCTGTTTGGTGGGGTTATGCCAAGTAAGAAAGTGAAAGGAGTTGTGTTTTCTTACTTAAACCTACGATAAGCTAATACAGAAGGATAAAAATTCTGAGTTAAGCCTAGTAAGTACAGTGTCTAATTCCCTGTGGTGTTTAGATTTAATATTTAAATGTGGCTTTTCATATAGTTCATATTTATATTTGCCTGTTTAATAAAAACTGTATAACTGAAGATAAAACTTCATCCAGCCTTTTAGTGAACCACTCCTCTCCTGTTGGATATCCAGTTGTTCATGGCACAAGAACATAACCAATGTGGTAGTAATATTGATAGTAAATATGTGACCAAGACCTTAGGAAGGAAGAAAGTTAAATTTCAAAATGATGGCAAATGTTATTCTGAAAATGCGAGAAAGCCATGTTACGGAGAAGTGCATTGAGTTGGTGGTTATTGTAAATACTATTATGAAAGAGATGTTTGCCTAGGAACAGCACGTGCACAGAACTGAAGATAAAAAAATCAAGGATATTGTTGACAAATTATTATGGTACAGAGTCAACCTCCTAAGAGTTTATGAAGTTTTGTTTTTTCAGTTTTTTATAAAGTTTTAAAGTGATAAATATATTCATATTTAAGGCTAATCCTTGCAGAAGTAACTAAGAATAATTTAGTTTCTCCAGGATATTATAGAGGATTATTGACTGAACAGACCTGCTGTCCCTTCAGACAGTGCTTATAAAAGTACACTAACAAAATGTTTGTCTGACGCACTGGAATAAACTAGAAGGGATTTGAAGATATCTCTATATATTTTGGTGAAAAAATTCACTTTTAATGTTATTATTTAAAAATTATGTAACAATATGATTAAAATTTATAACAAAATTAAAATTAATTTTCTTAAAATCAGAATTTTAAGATTTAATTAAATGTAATTAAATTTATTCAATTAAACGTTATATTTTTCTCTCTCTATATTTAATATGTAATTTCTTTTTTGTTAGTTTTTAAGGTTTGGTATGGTTCATGCAATTCCTAATCAGGATTTTGAATGATGATCTCTTCAACTTCTAGGTTATTACTATTTTTTTTTTTGAGACAGGATCTCACTATGCAGTTCAGGCTGTCCTCGAACTCACTATATAGCACAGTTGGGCCTTGAACTTGCAGTATTCCTCCTGCCTCAGTCTCCCGAGTGCTGGGATTACAGGTGTGCCCCACCTTGTCTGGCTTAGGTTATCACAAGAAATTTTTTTTGCATAAGTATGTGGTAGCAAATGGCAGAAGGGATATATTGTTTTTTTCTAGATTTCTATATTTTTCTATATTAACAGACATCTTTCTATGAATCAGAATTTGACTAGGTCAGTTTCTTTGGAATGTACTTAAGGGTATGATCATTCCTTGAGTCTCAGCTTTTACTTTTCTATAATTGACAAATATGTTAAAATGTCTTTTGAGGAAACTTTTAACATTACATTAATATATAATCAAGTGTTCTCATATCAAGTATTTTAAAATGGCTAAGATTTTTCTTAAACATACACTGACATTGCTGTACAGTCAATAAATAATCTTCAGTATTCAAATAATAAAATTTACTAAATATTACTAATGGGCCACGTGTAAAAATTAAGTTTATTGGTACATTTTAGATATATATAATGATAGCATTCATCATAGGGAGTTTGTACCTGTACATGATATATATTGATTCTTTTCTTTCCCATTCCGCTACCCTCCCTTCAACCCACTTCCCCTCATTTACAAAAGCTTTGTTTCTATTTTTTCCTTTTTTTCTCATTTTTTTTTCTTTTCCCTCCCTCCCCCTCTTCCCTGTTCCCCTTCTCATTTGAACATTTTCTCCCCATTTCCCAATATCTATTTTACATTTTGGTCCTTAATTACACTTTTGGTTTGTCACACCAGAGAAACAATGTGGTATTTACACGTGTGTCTGATTTATTTCACTTAAGAGTATGGCCTCAAGGTGCATCCATTTAGCTAGAAATGTCTCAAGTTTATCCTTCTTTATGGCTTTATCCTTCTCTATTCCATTGTGTAAAAAAACCCACATCTTCTTTATCCATTCATCCATTGATGGGCATTTGGGCTGTTTCCAAGATTTAGCTATTACAAACTGTGCCACTATAAACATGGGTGTGCGTATGATGTGGTATGATGCTGTGGTATGATGGTTTATAGTTCTTTTGGGAAGATATCAAGAAGGGGAATAGCTGGGTCAAATGGAACCTCTAGGTTTAGTTTTTTGAGGAATCTCCACACTTGATTTCCCCAGTGGTTGCACTAGCCTACACTCCCACCTACAGTGGAGAAGTGTTCCTTTATCCCCACAGCTAATAGGCCACTTTCAAGCTCACTTTTTATTTTGTTTTGAATCTATACATATTTTTAGTACATTAATATAATTAATGTGGGCCTTGGTATTTTTGAATGAGATTACTGTGGTGATAAGAAATATCAGTTAAGCTTTTCTTAAAAAATAACTGTATTTTGGAACAATTTTAGATTCACAGAAAATTTTCAAAGGGCATACAGAGAATTCTCATATATTCCTTACACTTTCTCCCCTTTCCTTTTTTTTGGCAGTGCTAGGGATGGAACCCAGGGCCTAGTGTATGCTGGCAAGTGCTTCACTATCCAGATATATCCCCATCTCATTTTTTAAAATTTTACTTTGACACAGGGTCTTGGTAAGTTGCCCAGGCTGGCCTTGAACTTGTGACCCTCCTGCCTCAGCCTCCTGAATAGCTGGGGTTATCCACATGTACCATCATACTCAGTTTATCCTCCCCATTGTTAATATCTGCCATTTTCATGCTATATTAATTTAAAAGCCAGTAACTAGTAAGTTTCTAAACTCACTAGAAACTAAATTGCAAACACTATATAGACATCACCAGTTTTCCATTAATATCTTTTTTAGATCTGATGCAGGGTATCACGTTTCATTTAGTTGTCATGTCTCCAGTCCACGCTGAGTCTGCAACAGTTTCTAGGTCTTTCCTTGTTTGTCGTGGCCTGACAGTCTGGAGGAGGTCAGGTGTCTTCTGTCTACCTTGGCCCTCGATCTGGGTGTGATGTTTTCGTCATGATTAGGCTGTAATGATGGGTTTTGGGGAGGCGCCAGTGCAGATAAAGTGCCCCATCGTAGTTGGAGTACATGACATCCACAGGACATCACTGTAATGTTTTCCAGGTTCTACACTATAAAGTTATTTTTTCCCCCTTTCCTTAACATTTTCTGGAAATGAGGCCCTAAGTTTAGGGCATCTTTTAGGAAAGAGAATTAAGCTTCACTATGTGTAGGAGAATTTACATATATTATGTGAAAATCTGCAAAAAAAAATTATCTTTTCATGATTATTCTTTTGGTTATATCAGTGTAAGTTATGCATGTTTGACATATTTTCGGTTTTAATCCAATATCATAGTATGTATTTTCTTGCTCAAATCATTTCAGTTTTGGCCTTGAGAACTCTTTCATCTTAGCTCCTTAGCCTGTTATGGCTTCTCTTTAGATGTCCCTCCAAAGCCTCATGTGGTCACAGGTGGGGCTTTTTCAGAGGTGGCTGGATCTAGAGCGTGTGATGCTGGAATCGATTCGTGGTGCAATGCTAGTTTCAAGGGTGCTAGGATTAAGATGCTACCTGCCCTAAGTATCCTGGGTAAGATAAAAGGGGCAGAAAGAGCTGTGGCCATCTCTTGTTGCTTTTGCTGTCTTCTGCTTGCCATGAATTGGTTCTCTGCAATGCTACCCTCCTTGGAGCCAGCCAATTATGGACTGAAACCTCTACAAACTGTGAGCTAAATAAACCTTTCCTCCTTTAACTTTGGGTGTTGGATATTTTGTCTTAGCCATGAGAGAAAAGTAACTAAGTCAGCTCCTATATTTATTCAACACATTTTTATCCATTTGACTTTTAAGTACTTTCTTCCTGAAACTACATGATGTTCCAGGCACATTTTGTGTTTTCCCTGTACCAGTTATAGAATAAATCATATCTCCAAAGAGCATTGATAACTTTTATTGAAAAATGGTATTTGAAGAAACCGACTTCTGGGTACTAGGAATGTTCATTGCTACTAGGATCTCATTACTTCTAGTACTTTCAGCAGATACATCTGTATATGTATACTAAGCCATGTGTACATATATCTGTAATTATTTCCACATTGATCTCTCTATATATGTTAATTTAAATATGAATTAACATTGATATCTCTACTTGTAACCAGTAACAGAGTTCATTTTGCCTTGTTTTCTTGCTTAACTGTTAGCTCTAACAGTATGGCAGGCTGAATAATGACCCTCCAGAAATGACCACATCCCAATCTATATGATTTATAAATAAAGTATGTTATGTTACTTTACATGGAAAATGGGGCTGTGCATATATTATTAAGCTGAATATACTGCAAGGGGAGATTATCCTAGATTATCTGAATGAGTCAATGTAACAGGGGTCATTGTAAGAAGAAGTTAGGAGGGTCAAAGACAGAAAAGGCAATGTGATGCCTAAGGCCAGGATGGGTGGGGGGAGACTAAGATTTCAAGAACCTACACTGCTGTATTTGAAGAAGGATGAAGAGACCGTTAGCCAAGGAATGTAGTTGGCCCATAAAAGCTGGCCAAGTCAAAGGAAACAGATTCTCCAGAGCCTCCAAGAGGGCACCATCTCTGCTGACCTCATCACTTTAGTGAGACTAGTTTTGAACTTCTGACCTCCAGAACTGGAAGGTAACATTTGTATGTTGTTTTAAGCAACTGCATTTGTGGTAATTTCTTGTAGCAGCAATAGGAGACCAATACAGACAGAAACTTGGATCCTACCATCCAACATTTGTTTACTTATTCATTCAACCTCAGTATAGAGGTGGAGCTGTTTAGAAGCAGATTCAGAGTTAGACATACTCCTGTGAACAAATTTACCAAGTAGAGTACAGTGTTTATGTACAATTGTTTGTTTTTGGCCTAAGAATTTCCAATCAAAACCCACTTTTTCCCTCAATTTTTATTTTCTATTAGTACATGTTTGCAGTACCTAATTACTCATGAGGAATTGGTACATATACACAACACGTCTTAATTCTTTTTCATTCCCTTTTTCTCTCCCTTCCCCTTCTTCTCTTGATCCCCTTCCCATTTGTAAAATATTTATCTTCCCACTTCTGATTTTCCATTTTTTATTTTACTCTTTATTTATATTTTGGGTTTCTCATAGAAAAGAAACATATTTAAGCTTCCGTGTCTGATTTATTTCACTTACCGTTATGGTCTCAAGGTGTGTCCATTTTCCTACAAATGACTCAAGTTTGATCTGTTTTATGGCAGAGTAGAACTCCACTGTGTATAAATACCACATTTTCTTTCAAAACATCATTTAAAAATTATTTAAGTAAGCTCCTTTCTACTCCTTTTAGTGCAGTTATGTCACACAGTTTTAATATAGTTAGACTCATTTCCCAAAGTCTCCATTCCATTTGGGATTTCCCTATACTCCCAGCTGATTCTTTCTTAGTTTGCATACATTGAAAGCTCTAAAAGGTTCTCCATCACTGCTCTAGGGGGACTAAAAAAAGCTCATCAAATTTGTGGGAATGGCACGTATTTCTTCATCTGGGCACCTGCTGCCCAATATTTTTGAGTCATTACAGATACATCATGAGACTATACTCATACCCAAGATTTCAACTCCGAGCCACACTTCTGGACAATATAAGCCCTTCATAGTTATTTAGAGGTGATTGTTTTGTTAGAGAAGCACTATTCACCCTTCATATCACCATCATGTTCAAGTTCCATACACATAAAAATAACTGCTATTTTAGCAACGGTTGTGCATTCAAGTTATGTGGTAAATAATTTGCTAACATAATTTGCTAGTTCTTTAGCACATTGAGCTATGCAGTCACTGAAAAGTGGTGGCTGAGCTGTCTTCATTGCCATTGATTCCCTAGGGATTTCCTAGGGAGCATCTTTGAGAATAAGGATAGAAAGGAAGAAGTTAAATTATCATTATTCACAGATGACATAATACTGTACATAGAAGACCCCAAAAACTCCACCAAAAGACTTCTAGATTTAATAACCAAATTCAGTAGCATAGCTGGATACAAAGTCAACATGTGAAAATGAATAGCATTCCTGTACACAAACAACAAACATCCCAGCTGCAGTAGTATAATTAGAATAACAATACCATGAAACAGTTAAGAAACTGACAAACTGTGTAACTATTAATTTTGTACCTTAAACAAAAGATTTTGTAGAAGCAAAATCTACAGTTATATAACAGAACTGATCATAAATTGGAAGCTTGTATGCAAAGTGTTTCCCCTTGGTAGAGTGGTTTTACCCTGTGGTGGGGAGATTTAAGAAGGATAGTGGATAAAGCAAAGATAACTGAAAAGAAAGTAGAAGCAAGGCCTGAGGACAAAGGATGATCATGTAAGCTTTGGGAAACTAGAGAAAAGGGCAGAAGAGAAAGAATGAGGGAGTAAGCAAGGGGTTATTTGAATTTGGTGTCTGGGTTTGGGAGACAGGATTAGTTTTTTTGTGGCTGGAGCTCTCCCCAATCGTTTAGAAAAGAGAAAAAAAAAAAAAAAAAAAAAAAAAAAAAAAAAAAAAAAAAAAGGTGGCCCCACCTGCCTTCTTCTATTCCGTGTGTCTTTGTGCCCAAGCACAACGCTGCTTCACCTAACTTACCACCTGTTGGCTCGTATTGTTACTGTTGCTTCAGGCTTTTCCATGCTGCTAGTCCTGCCTGTCCATCGTGTGCGCCCTAGTCCGGGCCCTACTGTGTCGCTGGTGTTCCTGCTGGTCACCTGGTCCCACGGACGGAGCAGGGAGGAGCCCGTCACCTGGATCCTTCCAGCCGGGCAGGTAACTGGGTCCCACCGATCCCCAAATGCCTTTTTATAGGAAAAAAAATTCAGAGTACTAAAGTTCACATGGAATATTGAATGTTTACTTTTCTTCAATAATATTTCTTTTAAGATTTTTTTCTTTTGGGATGCTGATGTAGCTCAGTGGTAGAGCACTCACTTAGCCTGTTCGAAGCCCTAGGATCAATCTCTAGCAGCACCAAAACAAAACAAAAACAAGCAAAAAACCCCACCAAACCAAACAAAGACTTTAGGTTTTGAATTTCGGTCTTCATGCTTTGTGTGTAGTAGATGTTTTCGTAGTTTCATTGTATCAATAACGTATGTATCTCTGCAAAATAACATATTGTGGGTTTGGCACTTCAGGTTCAATTATATTTATATAATTAAAAATGCAGGAAGGTTCATACTTCTGAATAAAACTAGCATAAAGTTTTTATATTCTTTTAGTTTTTTTATTAGTATGAGTTTGTGATACATAATAATTACATTCATCTCAGAAACTAGTATAGCTCTTAGTCTTCATTTCTTGGAAACCATTTTTATTATTATTTGCTACAGTGGCCACATTCAGAAAGGATGTATTTTTTTTCTTAAAAAAGGCTCATAAAGCTTATTTTACCATTAAATAGCATTAAAATAATGTTATAATTCCAGAATTCAATTTATAATATACTAAACTTTGATCATAAAAACCAGCTATAAAATAAATGTATATTTTCTCAAATTTAGTATGATTTTTGTTCACTGTTTATACATTAATTTTAAAATACCACCTGTTTCGATGTAGTTCTAACTGTGCCTGATTAACCTATACTGCGAGTACTACAACACCCACACAGCATTGTCCTGTTCAAGGAATGAGCCCACAGACCATATGCTTGGATGTTACGATAATGTCATATTGCTACAAAAGGTCCTAAAGCTTCCTCTCAATTTCTTTCTTTCTCTTTTTTTGTTTTTCTTCCTCTCAATTTCTGATCTTTTCTTGATGCAAACTATACTTTCAAAAGCACAGTGCTAGGTCAGGTCATCATTATTCCTTCTTTTGATTATTGCAATACATTTATTTATTTATTTATTTATTTATTTAGACAGGGTCTTGCTGTGTAGTTCAGGCTGGCTTGAACTCATGGCGATCCTCCTGCCTCATCCTTCTAGTGCTGGGATTACAGGCATGCACCACCACACCCAGCTGCAGTGCTCTTATAATTGGTCCCCTTCTTTTAATCTTGACCTATCTTCTGTGGTGTGTTCTTTACCCCAGAGTCATAATTATCTTTCAAAAAACGTAAAAGATCAGATCATTCCTCAGTCAAACCTTTCAAACATTACCCATTAATTTTAGGATATTATTTTAAGCCCCGAATTCTTACCTTGATAGGATAAAGTCCAAAATTCTTATCCTAACTTACATGACCTTACATGAGCTGGCCCATGCTTAACTGTTTCTCATCTGTTGCCATTTCTTCCTTGCACTGTATACTCTACCCCAAATGAACTACTTTTAATTTCCTGAATGCTTATTTTCCTTCCTAACTTAGTAAATATTGTTCCTTCTTCCACACTCCTGCATCCCTGCTCATCTGATAATTCCCATTCGTGCAGCAGGTGAGTGAATATGTGCTACTGTCAGGCGCTCTCACGGCATCCTGTAATTACTCCTCTATTACAGTTTGCATACTAAATTAAAATTGGCTACTTGCTTATCTACAATGAAAATGTTGTGAGACCCATCATATTCTGAGGAAAAAAATGTGTGTCAGGAAGGCTTGAAAAATCACTCAGTTCATCTTTCTTATCATGCAACAGAAAATGGCCCCCCAGCCAGTACACTTCAGTTTGTTAATTGCCCAGGTAATAGTTCCTGTTCCAGTTCCGGTTGCTTCTGTCTCTTAGAAACGGTTGGTTGCTGTGATGCATAGCTGGTCACTATGATGTGCATTGTATAAACCAATCCCCAATCGACAAGCCATTCTGCCTCTGTACTTCCTGCTTGCTTATCCTGTATAAGCCCTAGACTACCAGAGATCAGGGCCTGATATTCTGGGAATGAACCCTATCAGTGCCCGTTGACGTAAATAAATCTGCTTCCAAATCCTGGGTGTCATTTTGGTGTTTCTGCTTGCCATTGCTATTGTGCACATAAATGATCAGAAGCCAGAGAGGTAAAGTAATTTATGTAAGAGTTTATGTAAGGACATAGACTTTGTTGGTGTAGAAATGGGTTTATAACCTCACTGATGCCTGTTCACTGCTTGTCCAAAGATGTTATACTTCCTGAGTTCTTCTGGGCTTAAATTATTTTCAATTTACTAAGTTGTAAAATTGGGAAAATATACCTAGAAAGTGTTGTAATGCTCAATATCAAAGGTTTCATTTTTTTTCCCCTGAGCAGGGTGGCTGATGCTTGTAAGGAGACTGAGGCAGGAATATTGAAAGTTGGAGCCCAGCCCGGGTAATTTAGGCAGAACCTCTGTCTTTCAAAAAAAAAAAAAAAAAGTGCCCCCCCGCCCAGCTGGTCAGTCTTCAGTCAACTAGAATTTATACATTTCTCCAGGTAACCTTTGAATGGGTTGAGGTTTTTCCTATTTAATGCTTAGGCATGGTAGGGAAGACTATTGACCACTAGAGGGCAGCAGATCAAGCTCTAGAGGCAAGATCAAGCTCTGCTCTGCAACAGAACATTTGTAGGGCTTTTTTCCTTCCAAATTTCTTTGGAGAAAAAATAAATTCATATTAAGATATTTTAAATTGAGGTATGATAGAAATAGAAAAGTTATGCAATTTAGCGATGGAGATAAGTATAAATCTGTGAAATCTTTGCCACAATCTATGCCATAAACCTATCCATCACCTCCAAGAGCATCCTCCCATGATTTTATTATTGTTATTTTGTGATAAGAACATTTAACATAAGATCTGCCCTCTTAGCAATTTTAAGTTTCACAATATTGTTAACTACAGGTACTATGCTCAATAGTAGATCTCTAGGACTTATTTTGTATGGCCAAAACCATGTTCTCTTTATTATCTCCCTGTATTCCCCTTTTGCAATGAAGGCAACCACTATTTTGCTCTCTTCTTCTATAATCTTAACTATTTTACATTTATCAGATATGATATTTGTCCTGTGTCTGGCTTATTTCACTTGGCATAAATTTCTTCCATTTGTTGTTGCAGAAGGCAGGATTTCCTTCCTTTTTAAGGTTGAATGTTACTCCATTGTATGTGTATGCCATACTTAGAAAATCCATGGACATTTGGGCTGCTTCCATGTTTAGCTGTTGTGAATAATGCCACAGTGAACATAGAGTGCAAACATATCTCTGAAATCTTGATTTCAATTCCTTTGGATATATACCTAGAGGTTGGATTGCTAGGTCCTATGGGAGTTTTAATAAATAAATAAATAAATTTATTTTTTGAGACAGGGTCTCACTGTGTAGTCCAGGCTGGCCTTGAACTCACTAACCCAGGCTGGCCTCGAACTCATGGCAATCCTCCTGCCTCAGCTTCCTGAGAGCTGGGATTACAGGTATGTGACACCATGCCCAGCAGGAGTTCTATTTTAGAAGGAAGACTCACTACACCATTTCCATAGTGGCTGTACCAGTTAACACTCCCACCAACAGTGTATGAATGTTCCTTTTTGCCATATCATTGCCAACACTGCTTATCTTTTATCTTTTGATAGAAACCATCCTACCAGGTACAAAGTGATATCTCATAGTTTTGATATGTATTTCCATGATAAAAAAATTTACTCTTTTAGAATGTACAATTCAGTAATTTTAATATACTCACAAGGTGAAGCAACTATTTTCAGAACATTTTCATCAGGCTCAAAAGAAACTGGTCATCCACTACCAGTCATTACCTTCCTTGTCTTTCCCCTATTGCTTGACAACTATTAATCTACTCTTTTGCTCTATGGATTTGTTCATTCTGGACATTTTTTTTCTTTTATTGAGACAGGGTCTCGCTATGTAGTTCAAGCTATCCTTGAACTCACTATGTCACCCACTCTGGCCTGGAACACTCAGAGATCCTCCTGCCTCAGCCTCCCAAGTGCTGGAATTACAGGCATGTGCTACCACATCTGGCCATCCTGGACATTTTATGGAAATGGAAGGATACAGCATGTAGCCTCCTCTGTCTTTTTTCACTTAGCACAATATTTTCATGTCTCATCCACGTTATAGCATATATCATACTTAACTCCATTTTAGCGGCCGAATAATTTCATTTATGTATATACCCTACTTTATTTATTTATTCATCAGTTGATAGATAATTGGGCTGTTTTATTCTTTGGCTGTTATGAATAATGTTGTGACAGACATTTGTGTGTATGTACTTTGTGTAAACATGTTTTTAATTGTCTTAGTTTTATACCTACAAATGAAATTGCAGTGTCATGTAGTAATTCTGTGTTTATTCATGGAATTGCCAAATTGTTTTCTTTTTTTGTTTGAGAATTCTTCAATTTTTTATATTGAATTGTCATCTATTATCACTTCAAAAAGGTCCACTCTGGAAAATATCCAATGGATGTTGACTTATCAGTAAAAAAAGTAAGTCATCAATGTCTGATTATAATACTGGATACACAATAAATTATATTTACATGCAATGACTAGACTATCACACAGTAAAAAATACAGTATTTTTATGTACATTTTTAAAGATTTACATTTTTTTTTTGAGACAGGGTCTTACTGTGTAGTTCAGGCTGGACTTGAGTTCACTGTGTAGCCCAGGTTGGCCTCGAACTCGCAGCAATCCTCCTCTCTCAGCCTCCCAAATGCTGGGATTACAGGCGTGCACCACCACACCCGGGAAGATTTACATTTTCATACACAGTTTATAAAGTTAAAAATTCTCTGCACAGGGCCGGTGAGATGGCTCAGCAGCGTAAGCGCCTGCGTGGCAAGCGCGAGGGCCTGAGTTTGACTCCCGGAACCCACATATGAAAAAAGGCCCGGTGATATCGCTCAGCAGCACGGGTGCCTGCTGGCGTGCAAAGTCCTGAGGTTGACCCCCGGTACTCACAAAAAAAAAAAAATTCTCTGCACAAAATCTTATGTGTACAGAGATTATAGATCTCCATTCTTATGGCTATGTCACTACAGATTGGCTTGAAACTGTAATACTACAAACACGTGAGTTCTTTTTATTTCATATTCAAATCTTGGCACCCATACACTAATACACATTAGTTTTTTTTTTTTTTTTTGTGGGTACTGGGGGTCGACCTCAGGACCTCGCGCGCCAGCAGGCGCCGGTGCCGCTGAGCGATATCACTGGCCCTTTTTTCGTATGTGGGTTCTAGGAGTCGAACTCGGGCCCTCGCGCTTGCCAGGCAGGCGCTTACGCCGCTGAGCCATCTCACCGGCCCTACACATTAGTTTTGAAATATGAATTACAAAGGAAAGAAAATGTAATCATGCAGATATTTTTAATATAAGGAAATGAGGTAAAACATCCTACTAAATCAACATTTGTCAATCCCACAGTTCCCTAGTTCTGTTCAACTTCTTGTACTGCTTTCATACAGGTACATGCAAAACTAGCAGATTATGAATTTTTAAACTAACATTGAAATACTATAGTCTGACATTATACTATAGTATAATGCCTAATACTTAAGCATTAGTAATGCAACTATCTAATAGCCTGACAATTATTTCTGCTTCAGCAGAAACCTGAACTAAGATGCTACACACTGAATTCATGGAGGTGTCGTTATTGTAAATCTTAAATATATGGGTTCTGCATCAGATAGTACAGTGATCATTTAAAAAATAACAAAATAGGTGTTTGACATTGAAAAGTACTGAATCTGTCCTGAGAATAGCAGGGAAGAAATCTACGATAAACCATTAAAGGATTATCCATCGTCCCTGTAAGGAAGCACTTGTACAGCACCCCACAGGTTGAATGAAGACACCTGAAGGGCTTATAAAATGTTTAAGATAAGCTACACTATTCATCATGAAAAAATCTTGAAAAATAACAAAGGTATCAGCACCTTCCCTTCTCTCCCAAGTAGCTAAAGATCAATGAGAAAAATAAAGTGCCAATGTCTAAAGTATGAACTGTTTAAGAGGCACTAACCCATTTGATGGTTGAGGATTAAATATGAAAACAGGCCAGATCCGAGCTGATAATAAAGAGAAGGCAGGTATTCCAGTCTATGCAATCCCTGCCTGGGTGGCAGCTGTACCAGAAAACCACCTCCTCCCCCATTTGTTGCTTTGGAACCAGTGCACATGCTTTAAATTCCAACGTGGAACAATCAGAGTTCTCAGATGGAAAGCAGTGTCTGTGCCACTTTGAAGTGGAAAAAGGAGCATTCTTGATGGCTGGAGGGAGCGCTTTGGAGGCTGTCTTCTCCACACTCATATCTTCACAGGAGTCCTCACTCTCACTACCACCAAGACCGCCCCCGCTGGGGTGGCCGGCAGCTCAGGAGCACCAGTAGCCGCTGTGGAGGTTCTGGGCTGTGCGCCTTGAACCAACCCAAACCCATTTCTTAAGCTCTGGTTTGCAGTGCTCTGGTGAAGAGTATTCAGCTAGGCATTTCGAAACTAACTGCATCCAATAAAAGAGCTCGGTGTATTCTTTTTCAACTATTCTAGCAGCCAGCAAAAAACAACAGACTCCAATGCAAGATAAATATTTAGGTTTCATCTTCCTTAAATCCAAAAATCTGTCTAAAATATTGACAACCAGGTCAAAAGCTTCAGTGCAAGATTCAAAAAAGTTAGTTAAACTCCTTAAATCTACTTTGGCATTTCTCAATCTTGAACACAAAGTGCTATCATTTTCTGGAGTAGCCTCGATCAAGGTCAGCCCTTTCCCTCGATGTTGGAATCTCTGTTCTTGTTCTAGGTAGAAGCTCAACAATCCGAGAAGCTGGACCCCTTCCCCACTTGCCAAGCATCGCGTTGAGCTGCGTCTCTGCCGGTGCCGGCGCCTCCGGCCCCCGGTGCAGGGCATCCTCGAGGCCCGGGACCTCCGCCTCAGCGAAGCCCCAAGCTCGGCCTCCGACGCTCCCCGCCGCGCGGCAGCCTCGGCCTCACAGCCCGGCTCCTCGCGGCCCCGGCTCCGTGAGGCCGATTTGTTTTCTAAACAGCCCGTGCCATTCCATATTCTGTGAGTTGTAATCTTAGTTTGGTAAGTTTACTATAACAAAATATCATAAACTAGGTAAACAAGTTGTTTATCATAAACAACAAATTTGTTTCTCACAGTTCCGGAAGCTGGGAAGTCTAAGATCAAATCACCAACAGATTCAGTGTCGTGCAGAACTGTTTCTTTGTCCATAAATGGTACCATCTTGCCATGTCCTCACGTGGAAAAGGGCCAAATGAGCTCACTCGAGCCTATTTTATAGGACAATAATCCCATTCCTGAGGACTCTGCTCTTATGACCTAATCGCCCCCCAGTGGGACTCACCTCACAACACCATCATCCTGGGGGTTAGAATTTCAACATGTGAATTTGGCGGGGAGCGATAAACATGCAGACCACAGTAGTTGTCACTTTACTTTTTTTTTTTTTTTTTAATGGTCCTGGGAATTGACCCCAGGGCCTTCTCATGCTGGACAAGTGCTGTGTCACCAAGCTACATCCCCAGACCTTTGAGGCACAGAAATGTTTAATTTGCACTCCAATTCATCCATTTTCTCTTGTTTGTTTGTGCTTTAGGTGTCATATCTAAGAAACCATTGCCTAAAGTCTTGAAGATTTAAATCTTATGTTTTCTTCTAAGAGTTTTATAGCTTTAGCTTTTGCAAGAGGGAATTGATGTATTTTGAATTAATTTTTGTATATAGTGTGAGCTAAGTGTGTAGGTAAAACTTTAAGTAAACAGTGTGAGGTAACACTTCATTCTTTTGCATTTGATTATTTACTTGTCTTACTATCATTTGTGCCACACTATTTTGGGGGCATCTAATTTAGCAATACTTCTCATAATTAACATTGCACATTTCCTATGTCCCAGAATTCTTTCTAACTGTGAAACATCAATGTGGATATATTAAAATATACTCAAAATATTAATTGCAGCATTTTATTCATTGAAAAATATTAGACCCAATATAGTATCATTAATTAACAAATAAATTATGATATATTCACATAATGGAATATAATGTACCTGTTAGATGGAATGAAGTTAAATTATGACATTGATACTATATTTTGTTGAATTAAAAAGTATTTTGATTTTTAGGTGATGTTGATTGATCTCTACTGTTTTGTAGGCCAAATTCTAAGTGCTTTAGAAGTACTGACTCTTAAGAACTCAACACCCTAAGGTATCATCATCATCTTCATCGTCATCATCCCATTTTACAGATGAAGTAGTTAAGTTCGTAGCATTCAATAAACTTGCTTGTATCAGTTAGTGCTCACTAGAGAAACAGATCAATACAAGATATATAAATATATAAGGATTTACAGGATGGGCTTACAATGGCTGCCTGCGGAATCAGGTGTGGGAGTGCAAAAGCGCTGTCTGCACGCTGGAGATCAGAAGGATCTAAGCAAAGGCCTGGAGCTCAGTGTAGTGTCCTGCATGAGTCCGTATCAGGAGGCTGAGGATCTATCTGTAATGGAAGCTGAAGAACTTGCGTGGGAAGCCGGGAGACGCTGAAGGGGAAAGCGAAGACTGGAGCTCTCCTGAAGAAAGAAGAGGGAGCATTCCTTCATTTTTCTTTATTCCATTCAGATGATAAGCCTGTCGGTTAGTGCCACTCATGCCCAAGGGGGGTCTTCTGTCTTCAGTAAATCTCTTCAGCTACACCTAGCACTATGCTGATCCAATTAGTTGGGTGTTTGTTACTCAAGTTGACACCATCAGTTAACTTTTATATTGCCCAAGGTTACAGAGCTGTAAGATAAGCAAGATATGCCAAGATTCCTCTAACCAGTCCCCTAATGGTTACCAAATAGTTCCCCAACTTAGCTTTAAAATCAGTTAAAGAGCAGGGACGGTGGTACACACCTGTACTCCCAGCACTCAGGAGGCTGAGGCAGGAGGATTGCTGGGGGTTCAAGGCCAGCCTGGGCTACATAGCAAGAGCCTGTCTCAGAAAACCAAAACCAAAACCAAACCCCTCCCAAAAACCAAACAAACAAAAAAACCAACCAGCAAACAACAATAACAACTACAACAACAACACATCAGTTAAACATAACTGATACCTATATAGGTTTCCATAAGTGTAGCAAAAGCCTGAAAGATAACCAGCAAACTTTTCACAGTCAGGTTTAAAAGACAGGAAGGGAAGGGAAAAACATGGGTTTAGAGCCTCTGCTATGTCTCTTACCGGCCTTTACATAAATTATCTCATTTAATCTCTATGGCATTCTTATAAGAGGTACGTTATATTACAAAGTAAGAGTTTAACAATTTACCTAGCTATCTTTCTTAAGGTGCAAGGCAGAAGACAAGGTGAAGCTCTCTAGGTTGAAAGAACCCCCTAAGAAAATGTGCACAGATAGAGCGGAATTCTGTGACTGATCTGACTAGAGCTGAGGGCTCGTGATGCAAAATAATGGAAAACAAATAAGACAGGGATAGCGGGGCCATAGGATGGAAGTGTTGACTGTCAGACAGAAGAATTGAGATGAGGCGTGGAGAGCAAGGTTGGTGGGAATGGGAGTGAAAATGGAGGATCCATACTTTTTATATACTTCTGAATTGCTTGAATTTGTTACCACAACCACCCGTTATTTTTGTAAGTAAAAAATTTTTTGCGATAAAAATGGTCAGTGAGTTAGATAGGGGCAAGAAGTTCTGGAGTGCTATTGTGCTCTGTGGTGACTATAGATAACAATAACGAATCGTACATTTCAAAAATCTAGAAGAAATTATACTGAAAGTTTTCATAAGAAAGAAATGGTAAAGGCTGGACATAGTGGCACATGCCTGTACTCCCAGTTGCTTAGGAGGCTGAGGGAGGAGAATTGAAAGTTCAAGGCAAGCCTAGGCAACTGAATGAGACTCATTCTCAGATTAAAATAAAAAGGGCTGTGATGTAGCTCAGCGATAGGGTGCTTTTCTAGCACGTGGTAGGACCTGAATTTGATCCCAATCACAATAATTAAGTAAAAAGGAAATGATAAATATTTGAGAAGATAGATATGTTTATCCTGATTTAAACTTTACACAATATACATATGTATAAAAGCATCACATATTACCCCATTAATATGCACAAGTTTTGTTTCTATGTACCACTTAAAAATAATGCAAATAAAAAGGATTCAAGGAAACTGTTTTTTAGAGGGGGCAGTTCTGGAGATTGAACCCAGGGCCTTGTGCATGCTTGGAAAGTGTTCTACCACTGAGCTACATCCTAACCCCTTAGGAACTATTTTCTAAGCCTTATTGTATCCTGGGTATTGTACTACCATCGATTGCTATCATGCGGAGACTACCAGGAACATATCCGTAATCACACAAATTTGGGTTTGTTGTCTCATAATGAAGGAGATGAGTGATGATGGATCGTGGGGCGTATCAGTAGGAGAGAACCTTGTATAGCAAACCCTTTTTATATTTCCAATGAGGACAAGCTTTAAAACAAATTTCAGTGGGTGTTAAAAAACCAGCTCTTTAAGACTTAAGTAGCAAGCACCAAAAATTTATTTAAACTGGGAACATCTCCACGTGAAATATATGGCCTGTAACTTCTTAAATGAAAGTCTGAACGACCCCAGAAAGAATCGATATATCTCCATTTTGCTTTTCATCAGAACCTGTAAGGATGACACCTTTGACTCATGAATTTTTACTAGCTCTCATTCTGAACAGTACGCTTCTCAGGGCAAGTTTCATGTCCTTATTACGAAGACTATAGATCAGGGGATTAAAGAGAGGCGTCATTACTGAATATACCAGTGTGACGATCTTCTGCATCAAACTGGGGATGCCGTATGTCGGGCTCACATACATCACCATGACTGTCCCATAGAAAAGAGACACCACAACTAAATGAGAACCACAGGTGGAGAAGGCCTTCCACCGCCCAGATGCAGAAGGGACCTGAAAAACAGCTCTAAGCAGCAGAATATAGGATCGAAGAATGTACATAATAGTGGAAAAGAGAACAAAGGAACTCTGAGCATAAAAAGTAGTTTGAGTAATGGGAGCTGGGGCACAAGACAGAGCCATCAGTGGGTCCATGTCACACAAGAAGTGATCAATGATATTGGAACCACAGAAGGGAAGTTGGGAGATGAAATAAATGGGTATTGGATATCCAAGGAATCCGGCGAACCAGCATAAGGACACCAGCATGCAACAGAGTCTCCCGGTCATGAGGGTGGGGTAGTGCAGGGGGCGGCAGATAGCCAAACACCGATCATAAGCCATTACTGCCAAGAAGAGGCATTCAGTTGTGCCCAGTGAAAAGAAGAAATAGAACTGAAGGAAGCACCCAGAAAACGAGATGATCTTCGTCGTGGACAGCATGTTGGTCAGCATGTTTGGAACAGTGGAGGAAACGTACCAGATCTCAAGGAAGGCAAAATTTCCCAGCAGAAAGTACATGGGAGTGTGCAGTCGTGGGTCACATCTTACTGCACAGAGAATGGCTCCATTTCCCAGCAAGGTCAAGAGATAAACCACCAAGAAGAATGTGAAGAGGGAAATTTGTATTTTCCAGGAACCCGGGAATCCCAAGAGAACAAACTCAGTCACAACGTGTATTGATGACCTGTTCATGGGACCTAAATCTATAAAGAAGAAACATGAATTTAACTCAGGTTTCTCCTACACACGAGGCTGGCTTTCTGGGATTGGCGTGGAGAGAGGGGTGGACACAGTGATGCTGGCCATCACCCAGCAGCAAACATCTCACCGGCTCTGTGAGGAAATTCCGGGTGAGGGAGGGCATTCATGTGGTTCTCTGTACTTTCTTCATTTCTGGAGACTCCAGCGGCTTGTTTTCCAGTACTTTGCTGAGATATTTAACAGGTGAATTAATGTTAAATCTGCTCGCTTTCAGGGAATACTGTAAAACCCCTATGTCTCTCCCAAGGAGCTGTCAGTTGCTTCCCCATTTTCCCTGGAGTACGTTCCCTTCCCAACCCTTGGGACTCACCTAGAATTCAGTATGTTTGCTTCTCTATGTAGTAATTCTAGTATATTGGCTAGAGTCAGAAAAGGGGGGAGCCATGGGAAAAACCAAATTCTAGGAGGCTTTCTATTGGAAAGAAATTGCATTCCATTAAGGAATCAATCTTTGTGGGGTTTAGTTTTATCTGTGTCTCCAAATCTAAAACTCAGATATGTATGTGAGCAAACCTTTCCTCTCCAGCTTAAATGAAAAACTTCAACATAGAGAAACAGAAAACTATATTTTCTTGTTTACTTAAAAATCATCCATTTACAACAATATGGTGATAATTATATTGAACTAGCCAGGCACTGAAAGACAAGTACTGCATAATCTCATTTATGTGGAATCTAAAAAAGTTGATTTCATGGAAGGCGAGAGTAGAGTGATAGTTGCCAGAGGCTGGGGAGAGTAAGAAAGGAAGGTATAAGAAAGATGATCAGTGGGTCCTAGGTTACAGTTAGATAGAAACAAGAAGTTCTGGTGTGCAATGCGCACAGGAGGGTGGCTGTAGGATTTTGAATGTTTTCAACGTAAAGAAATGATAAATGTTGGAGGAGATAGATATGTTTACCTTGCATTAAACATTATACAATGTAGACATGTATCTGAACAGCACATGGTACCCGTAAATATGTACAACTTTTATGTTTTTATGTATCGGTTAAAATAAATTTAAATTAAAAAAAGTAATTCCACTTAATTTTCCTGGAGTCTTTCACTGTACTGACCAGGTGGTTGATATAGGTAGGATCTGTAGTCTTTAGTGACCTGGAAATGAGAAATTAATTGAGGTGGGAAGATTTCCAAAATTATTTTATATGAAAGCCACTTAATTGTCTTATTTATTTATTTATTTATTTATTTATTTATTTATTATCAGTTTTACAGACTTTATTGATTCAACCCTATCCTTGCCACATTTTTTTTTTTTTTTTTTTTGAGACAGGGTCTCGCTATGTAGTTCAGACTGGACTTGAGCTCACTATGTAGTCCAGGCTGGCCTCGAACTCATGACAATCCTCCTGCCTCAGCCTCCTGAGTGCCGGGATCATAGGTGTGTGCCACCATTCCTGGCCCTTGTCACATTAAAAAAAATTAAATTTATTGGTACACTTTTGATATATATAACGATCACATTCATCATGGGGAATTTGTACCTGTATACATCGATTCTTCTCTTTTTCCCACTTCCCTCCCCTCCTTTCAACCCATCTGCCCCTCCACATTTACAAAAGCTTTGTTTCCATTTTTTCCCTTCTATTCTCTTTTTTTTCCTTTTCCCTTTCTTCCCTTCCCTCTCCCCCCTCCCTTAATCCCTTCCCATTTGAACATTTTCTCCCTACTTCCCAATATCTATCATCCATTTTTGTCCTGATTCGCTAATCAAACTGTCAGTTTTCACTTTGGTGTCACTTTCCAACAGAGAGGAATTTGAAACCAGTGCAAACGTGAGAATAGATTTAAGCTTTTTAAAAAACCACCAGTCATATTTTTCTTCTAAAAACTTAGTGTTTCTTCTTAGGTTCTTTTCATCTACTCTACAATATGATTTCTAAAGCTGAGTGTGGTGGCCCACACCCGAGGTCCTAGTTACCCACATTCCGGCCTAGGCCTCTTGGATGAGACCGTGCAGCTTAAACAGACCTCCAAGAGATTCATAGGTGCGTTGAAACTTGAGAACTTCTAACACAGAATGTCACTGAGTATCAGTGTCATATACAAGCTGCCCCAGTTTCTCGTTGCTCATCACTATTCCCAGAAGTCATTTTTGCTTTTATCTTTTCCTTCTTCCTTCTCTCCCTATTCCATCCCCCTTCCTTCCTTGTTTCCCTCCTTCCCTCCTTCCCTCCTTCTTTCTTTATTTTCTTCCTCTCTCCCTTCCTTCCCTTTTACTCTGATCTTGCTATTTTAACCAGACTAGTCTAAAACTCATGAATTTAAGTACTGCTTCTGCCTCTTGGGGATTTTCAAGGAAATACACTGTGACATTACAGGTAAGGATTTTCCTTCTTAGGCTATAGGAATGTTTAACCATTTGCACCTGTAAGCATTTTATTGGATGATTTGCATTTGGCAGGGTCCAAATACATAAAACAGAAAGGAAGTTCATTTTTTTCTTAGCATGTCTATTGTAAACACTGTGTGAATCCCTATATATCTTCACCTATTCATAAATATCTAGGCCAATATGATTTTTTTATTCATTAAGTTTATTGGTACATTTTAATTATACATAATGAGGACTTTCATCATAGGGAATTTGTATGTACATGACTTATCTCAATTCCCCTTTTTATCCCCTATTCCCTTAGCCTCCCTTAAATCCCTCTTTCCCTCCTTATTTATAAAAGCTTTGTTTCCATTTTTCCTTCTTTTCTCATTTTTTTCTTTTCCCTTCCTTCCTTTCCCCCTACCACCTCCCTAGTTCCCCTTCTCAATTGAGCATTTCCTTCCTATTTCATAGTATCTAGTATATATTCTGGTCCTTACTTATACTTTCAGTTTCTCACACCAGAGAAACAATGTGATATTTAAACATGCATGTCCAATTTATTTCACTTAAGAGTATGGTATTAAGGTGCATCCATTTAGCTAGAAATGTCTCACGTGTATCCTTCTTTTTTTTTTTTTATTTTTTTAAAGTGAAGAAAAAAAAAAAACAAATCAAAAGAAGAACAAATTTTCAAACCAACATAATAGTAGGGTAACAATGGTTAATACATTACGTATTACTATCTTTAAGTTAGTTATTCAGGACACCAGACATTAGCATTCAATTGTCCAAACATTATTGGCACAAACCTTACTCTTCAATGAACTAAGTAAAAATGGTAGTGTATCTATCTTAACCATCTTATATATATATATATATACAATTGTTTTTTTCCCTTTCCCTTCTTTCTTTTCCCTATTCCAGTCTCTCTTTCCTTTTGACCAGTTTCTTTTTGATTCACCATATCTATTGTACATTTTGGATCTTATTTACTCTTTCAGTTTCTCATACTAGAGAGATAATACGATGCTTACACATGTGCTTCTGGTTTATTTCACTTATGAGTATTTTCTCGAGTTGCATCCATTTACCTATAAAAGTCTCCAGTTTATCCTTCTTTATGGCTGAATAGTACTCCATTGTATAGAAATACCACATCTTTCTTATCCATTCCTCAGTTGATGGGCATTTGGGTTGTTTCCAAGATCTGGCTATTACAAATTGTGCTGCTATAAACATGGGTGCACATATATCGCTGTGGTACGATGTTTTTAATTCTTCTGGGAAGATGCCCAGAAGGGGAATAGCTGGGTCAAATGGGACCTCCAACCCTAGTTTTCTGAGGAATCTCCACACTGACTTCCACAGTGGTTGTACCAGTCGACACTCCCACCAACAGTGAAGAAGGGTTCCTTTTTCCCCACAGCCCCTCCAGCATTTGTTATTAGTTGATTTCTTAATAGTAGCCATTCTTTCTGGGGTGAGATGGTATCTCAGTGTTGTTTTCATTTGCATCTCTCGAATGACTAGTGATGTTGCACATTTTTTTGTATATTTATTTGCCATTAGTATTTCTTCATCTGAGAAATGTGTATTCATCTCAGATGCCCATTTTTGGAGTGGGTCTTTAAATTTGGGAGGTCTGATTTTTTTGAGTTCTTTATATGTTCTCGATAGTAATCCTTTGTCTGAGGAACAGCTGGCAAACATTTTTTCCCACATTGTGGGTTGTCTCTTCACTCTGTTGGTGGTTTCTCTTGCTGTGCAAAAGCTTTTTAATAAGACGAGATCCCAGTTATTGATTCTTTGGGATAGTTCCCGTGCGGTTGAGTTTTTATTCATAAAGTCTTTGCCTACACCAATGTCTCCAAGGGTTTTACCTATCCTACCTTCCAGCAGATTTAATGTTTCTGTTTTAATATTTAGATCTCTGATCCATTTTGAATTTAGTTTAGTGCATGGTGAAAGATATGGATCTAGTTTTAATCTTCGGCATGTGTAGAGCCAGTTTTTCCAGCACCATTTATTAAAGAGGCTATCTTTCTTCCAGCGAATGTGTTTGGCACCTTTGTCAAAGATAAGGTGGCTTAGTATGTCTGGGGTTGTTTCAGCATCTTCTAATCTGTTCCATTGATCTTCAGGTCTGTTTTTTTGCCAGTACCACACTGTTTTTATCACAGTAGCTTTATAGTATAATTTCAAGTCGGGGATTGTGATGCCCCCTGCCTTGCCTTTGTTGCCCAGAATTGCCTTTGCTATTCTAGGTCTCTTCTGATTCCAAATGAATTTTAGGATTGTTTTCTCTAATTCTGTGAGATATGCTGTTGGAATTTTGATTGGAATTGCATTAAATCTGTATAACAATTTTGGAAGTATGGCCATTTTCACTATATTGGTTCTTCCTATCCAGGAGCAAGGGATATCTTTCCATTTTCTGATATCCTCTTCAATCTCCTTTTTCAGAGTACTGTAGTTTTCAGTATAGAGGTCTTTTACATCCTTCGTGAGGTTGATTCCTAGGTATTTCATTTTTTTGGATGTTATTGTGAAAGGTATTGTTTCCCTAATTTCTCTTTCAGTAAGTTTGTTATTTGTGTACAGGAAGGCTATTGACTTTTGAGTATTGACTTTGTATCCAGCTACACTACTGAATTTGCTTATTAAATCTAGCAGTTTTTTAGTGGAGTTTTTGGGATCTTCTGTGTAGAGTATCATGTCATCTGCAAATAATGATAATTTAACTTCTTCCTTTCCAATCATTATTCCTTTTATTTCTTTCTCTTGTCTAATCGCTCTGGCTAAAGTTTCCAGAACTATGTTGAATAAGAGTGGGGACAGTGGACATCCTTGTCTTGTTCCTGATTTTAGAGGGAAGGCTTTCAGTTTTTGGCCATTTAGTATAATATTGGCTGTTGGTTTGTCATAGATAGCTTTTACCAGATTGAGATAAAGACCCTCTATTCCAATTTTCTGTAGGGTTTTTATCATGAAAAGGTGCTGGACTTTGTCAAAAGCTTTTTCTGCATCTATTGAGATGATCATGTGATTTTTGTCTTTGGTTCTGTTAATATGCTGTATTACATTTATTGATTTACGTATGTTGAACCATCCCTGCATCCCAGGGATGAATCCAACTTGGTCATGGTGTATAATCTTCTTGATGATTTGTTGGATTCTGTTTGCCAGTATCTTATTAAGGATTTTTGCATCTATGTTCATTAGGGAGATTGGCCTGTAGTTCTCTTTCTTTGTTGGGTCCTTCTCTGGTTTTGGTATCAGGGTAATGCTTGCTTCCAGGAATGAATTTGGGAGTATTGCTTCCCTTTCAATTTCATTGAAAAGTTTGAGAAGTAGGGGCGTTAGGTCTTCTCTAAATTTCTTGTAGAATTTGGCAGTGAATCCATCAGGGCCTGGACTTTTCTTTGTTGGGAGGTTTTTAATTACATCTTCAATTTCATTGGTTGATATTGGTTTATTTAGGATTTTTAAATCTTCTTGATTCAGCTTTGGTAATTCATACGAATCTAGGAATCTGTCCATTTCTTCTGCATTTTCCATCTTAGTAGAATATAAATTTTCAAAATAGGTATAGATGATCTTCTGGATTTCTGCAGGGTCCGTCGTGATATCACCCTTTTCATTTTCAATTGCATGGATTTGAGTCTTTTCTTTTCTTTTTTTATAAGGTTGGATAAGGGTTTGTCAATCTTATTTATTCTTTCAAAGAACCAACTTTTTGCTTCATTGATTCTTTGTATTGTTTTTTTATTCTCCAATACGTTAATTTTTGCTCTGATCTTTATAATTTCCTCCCTTGTACGGGCTTTTGGCTTAACCTGCTCTTCTTTTTCTAGAAGCTCGAGGTTCACCCTTAAGTTGTTTATTTGCGCTTGCTCTATTTTCCTGATATAAGTATTTAATGCTATAAATTTCCCTCTTAGGACTGCTTTCATTGTATCCCATAAGTTCCGGTATGTTGTACTGTCATTATCATTCAGTTGTAGAAAGTGACTAATTTCTTCTTTAATTTCATCTGTGACCCATTGGTTGTTCAGGAGGATGCTGTTTAATTTCCATGTGTTTAGGGAGTTTTTGTGGGATCTTTTGCCATTGATTTCCAATTTCATTGCACTATGGTCTGATAATATGTATGGGATAATTTCAATTCCTTTGCATTTACTTAAACAGGTTTTATGAGCTAGTATGTGGTCTATTTTGGAGAACGTCCCATGTGCAGCTGAGAAAAATGTGTATTCTGATGTTGTGGGATGGAACACTCTGTAGACATCTACTAAGTCCATTTGTTCAAAAGTTTGGTTCAGTTCTACTATTTCATTATTGATTTTCTGTCCAGTTGATCTATCTTTTTGTGACAGTGGAGTATTGAGATCTCCCAATATAATTGTATTAGTGCTTATTTGATTTTTCATGTCCTTTAGTACTTGTTTTATATAGCTGGGTGCATTGGTATTTGACGCATATATATTTATGATCGTTATCTCTTCCTCTTGGATTGTTCCCTTTACAAGGATGTAATGACCGTCTTTATCTCTCTGAATCCTTCTTGGCTTGAAGTTCACTTTGTCTGCAAAAAGAATAGCTACCCCTGCTTTTTTCTGGGTTCCTGTGGCATGGAGTATTGTTTTCCATCCTTTGACTTTCAGTCTATGAATTTCTTTCTGAATTAAATGTGTTTCTTGTATACAGCATATTGTTGGATCTTGCTTCTTGATCCATTTCGCCAGTCTGTGCCTTTTGATTGGTGAATTGAGACCGTTAACATTGATGGTTAAAACTAATATGTATTGACTTGTCATGATATTTTCCTGTTGTTGGTTCCCACTCTTTGTTTTTCCGCTTTCCGGCTATTTAATTATTTGCCCTGCCTGGTGGATTCCTTCTGTTGGGGTTCCTATCTCTTTCTAGAATGTCCTTCAGAACGTTTTGGAGTGCTGGTTTGGTGGTCATAAATTTTCTCAGATGTTCTTTGTCATGAAAGTATTTTATTTCTCCATCAATTTTGAAAGATAGTTTTGCAGGGTACATCAATCTGGGCTGAAAATTATTTTCCTTTAGAGCTTGCAATACATCATTCCAAGCTCTTCTTGAATTGAGGGTTTGTGCTGAAAAGTCAGCTGTGATTCTGATGGGTTTTCCTTCATAAGTGATTTGTCTCTTCTCCCTAACAGCTTTTAAGATTCTGCCCTTCTGTTGAATTTCTGGGATCTTGATTATAATATGTCTGGCTGAAGTTTTTTTTTTGATCATGTCTAGTTGGTGTTCTAAAAGCTTCACTTATAGGGGTGTCAAATTCCTTTTCTCTTCCAGGAAAGTTCTCCCTGATTATGTCTTTGAACAAGGTTTTAATGTCGTTGATGTTATCTCCTGCTTTTTCATTTATTCCAATTATTCTTAGATTGTTTATCTTTGAGTCATCTAGCAGCTGCTGAATTGATTTTTCATGGTCCCTTGCTATTTTTAAGAATTTTTCCATTTCATGATCACTAATTGCAAGCCTGTCTTCTATATCTGAGATCCTGTCCTCGCATTGGCTTATTCTGCTACAAATACTTTCAATGGAATTTTTTATCTCTTGGGTATCTGCTTGAATCTGCCTTATGGATTCCATTTCTTTCCTATGCTGAGCATTCATGGTTTCTATAGTTTTCTTAAGTTCATCTATTTTTTTGTCTGTATCAGCTATAGTGTCCTTAAGCATGGTCTTCATTGTAGACATTATCTCTGCAGTTATCTGTGAGATTATTTCTGTTTTAATTTTTTCCAGAACCTCATTCAGTTGCTTTGTTGTTACCACTTCAGATAGGCCAGGTGGGTGGCTTTCGGATTGTCCCACCTCGTTGCTCCCTAGGTTTGCCTTTGGTGAATTGGATGTGTGTGGTTGCATCTTGTTTAAGTGTCGTCTCATTTTTTCTTTCTTTAATTCCTGGGGTGATGTTTGCAAATTACCTATAGTAGGTTACTTTATTGCTAGTGTTTAAGATCTTTAGAAGATGACTACTTCTCTGCAGTATCTTCCAAGTGGAGCTTGCTTTTAGGTTTTGAGCTTTCTGCCAGATCCTACCTCTTCAATTCATTGGGTATGCGAAGTTGCTACCTGTTTGGCCCAGTCCTTGATTCTTTGGTAGTGTGCCACTGTATTTTCTGTGTCCCTTAGTCAATCTCAATCATGAAATATCAGGAAGGAAGGATGTTTAGAACAATTATTTCACATTTGGCTATAATGTTAACTAAAGCATCAAACAGAGCCTAGAAAATGACAGACTGAGCTAACCAGTTATTTACCACTTTTAGCTGTATAGAGTTGCGGTTATATAACAAAATCTAAAACACACCAGAAAAATTATATGCAGTATACAAGTCCTGTGTATGTCAATTTTTCCCCTGAGGAGTTTAAATTTAAAATGAGTTAAGGAGGAAATAGAGTATTGGGAGAAGAGGAAGGAATTAGATGTAAGGTTAGAGGACCAAGAGGGATCCCACTAAAATTGGGACACTAGTGCAGAGGACAGGTGGTAGAAAGAGAAGGAAGGGATAAAAGGAAGAACAGATCACAACCACAATCAGAAAGAAGTTAGAGGCGCTGTTTACACTCATATAAAAAACCAGAGAGAATAATGAAGGAAAGAGCAAATACACATACAGAAACAAAAACGAAGATAAAAACAATAAAACAGACAGATCAAAAATAAAACCCCACCAAAAAACCAAACAAAACAAAAACAAAAAAACCCTTCACCAGAACAAAAAAACGAATCAGTGAGAAAAAAAAAATAATAATAAAAAATAAAAATAAAAATAAAAATAAAAAAAATAAAAAGAATCAGTTCCAGGTGTTGACTCTGCTGTAGGCAGTTACCCTGTGGTGAGAGAGTCCTGTTCTGTGCAGGTCCGTCCCAGTAAGCCAGGAGCGCCCTCTGGCGGGTGGTGAGCAGATGCGCGTACTTTCAGGCAGAGACCAGTCTAGCTCGCCTCCGCTCTCAGCGCCCTTTCACGATCCCTGGGCCTGAGAGGCTCAGCGCGCTGTCTGGAGCGCGGGTTCCCTGCACTGGTTCCCGCCGCTCTGGTTTTTCGCCACGCCCCCCACAATGGTGCCGGGCCAGTCACTCTCTGGCGCGGGACAGGTGTGGCTGAGAGTCTAGTCTCGTTCGCCTGCTGACCTCAACACACTTTCGTGGGCCTGAGAGGCCCCGTTCTGCCCTGTCCGGAGCACAAGTTCCCAGAGCAGTTTCCGAGCCGCTCTGAGTTTCGCCACACCCCCCACAATGGCGCCCGGCCGGTCGCTCTCTGGCGCGGGGCAGCTGTGGCTGAGAGACACTCACCGCCGGTCTGCGCCATTCTCCGCCGCTCCCCTGCCCCGCCGCTGTCTCAGGATCCTCCGTGGGGGCTCCCTGGGCACCAGCTGCCACCGTGTGTCCGTAGATTTGAGCTTCCGCGGCACTGCAACTCCCGGGATAGTAGAAGGTGCACGCGCGCGGTCTGCTCCTTCTTTCCTTCTTCTTTGTTGGAAGTCACCCGTCACTGGTGCCGGGGGTCCCAGATTGCGCTTCAGAACTTCTCTGGGTTTCGGGGAGGCATCTCCCCCCCTCCTGCACTTTCCGGGTCGCTATATTCCCGTGTTCCAATGGTAACTTTTAGAGAGAGTTTCACTGCCTGCTTCTTACTCATCCGCCATCTTGAGCTCGTGTATCCTTCTTTATGGCTGAGTAGTACTCCATTGTATAAAGAAACCCACATCTTTATCCATTAATCTGTTGATGGGCATTGGGCTGTTTCCAAGATTTAGCTATTACAAACTATGCCACTATAAACATGGGGTGCATATATCATGGTGGGATGGGAAGATACCAGGAAGGAGAATAGCTGGCTCAAATGGAAGCTCTAGTTTTAGCTTTTTGAGGAATCTCTACACTGATTGCCACAGTGGTTGCACCAGTCTACCTTCCTACCAACAGTGGCAAAGTGTTCCTTTTTCCCCACATCCCTGCCAGATTTGTTATTGGTTGATTTCTTGATAATTGCCATTCTTTCTGGAGTGAGATAGAATCTAAGCATTGTTTTAATTTGTATCTCCTAAATGACCAATGATGTTGAACATTTTTTCATATATTTATTTGTCATTTGTATTTCTTCATCTAAGAAGTGTAGATTCATCTCAGATACACATTTTTGGATTGGCTTTTTAAATTTTGGGGGTTCTCAGTTTTTGAGTTCTTTATATATTCTAGATATTAGTCCTTTGAGGAACACTGGCCAGAATTTTTTTCCCACTCAGTGGGTTGTCTCTTCACTCTATTGCTGTACAAAAGCTTTTTAATAAGATGAGATCCCAGTTGTTGATTCTTTGTAATATTTTCCTTGTGGTCTGGATTTTGTTCCTAAAGTCTTTGCTTACACCTATATATTCAAGAGTTCTACCTATTCTATCTTCCAGCAGATTTCATGTTTCTGTTTTAATATTTAGATCTTTGATCCATTTTGATTTTTGCTTAGTGCTTGGTGAAAGACATGTGTCTAGTTTTAATCTTTGGCATGTGGAAAGCCAGTTTTTCCAGCACTATTTTATTTATTTATTTTATTTTAAAGAGAAAAAAAAATAAAAGAGACTTTCAAAACAGGCTAATAGAAGAGTAACAATAATTAATACATTGCATATTGTTATCTTCATAGTAGTTACTCAGAGTACAAGATATAGGCATGAAATATTGTCCAAACAATATTAGCACAAAACTTTCTTTTCAATGAACTATGAGAAGCTAGCTGTATAACTATCTTAACTATCTCATGTGTATATGTATTTTTTCTTTTCCCCTCCTTCCTTTCCCCTTTCTCCCGTCATGGTTTCTCTTTTCTTTTGAACAGTTTCTTCCCAATTCACAATATCTGTTTTACATTTTGGATCTTATTTACTCATTCAGCTTATCACACTAGTGAGACAATATGATGTTTACACATATGGATCTGATTTATTTCATTTATGAATATGGTCTCGGGTTGCATCCATTTACCTATAAAAGTCTCAAGTTTATCCTTCTTTATTGCTGAGTAGTACTCCATTATATAAAAAAACACATCTTTTTTTTATTCATTCCTTGCTTGATGGGCATTTGGGACATATCTAGAACATATAAAGAATTGAAAAAAATCAGACCCTCCCAAATTCAAAGACCCAATCCAAAAATGGGCATCTGAGATGAATACACACTTCTTAGAGGAAGCAATACAGATGGCAAATAAATATATGAAAAAATGTTCAACATTACCGGTCATTTGAGAGATGCAAATTAAAACAACACTGAGATTCCATTTCACTCCTGAAAGAATGGCTATTATCAAGAAGTCAACTAATAACAAATGCTGGAGAGGCTGTGGGGAAAAAGGAACCCCTCTCCACTGTTCGTGGGAGTGTATACTGGTACAGCCACTGTGGAAATCAGTGGGGATACTCCTTTAAAAACTAGGATTAGAGGTCCCATTCGACCCAGCTATTCCCCTTCTGCGTATTTTCCCAGAAGAATTAAAAACATCATACCACAGTGACATATATGCACCCGGGTTTATAGCAGCACAATTTGTAATAGCTCAATCTTGGAAACAACCCAAATGCCTATCAACTGAGCACCATTTAGTAAAGAGGCTATCTTTTTCCAGTGGGGGTTTCTGGACCCTGTGTTGAAGAGAGGGTTGCTGAGTGTGTTTGGAGTTGTTTCTACATCTTCTAATCTGTTCCATTGATCCTCAAGTCTGTTTTATTTTGTTGTTGTTGTTTGTTTGTTTTTTGCCAGTACCATGCTGTTTTTACCTCAGTAGATTTGTAGTATAATTTCAAGTCAGGGATTGTGATGCCCCTGCCTTGCATTTGTTACTCAGAATGTTTTGTGCTATTCTAGATCTCTTCTAGGTCCAAATAAATTTCAACATTGTTTTCTCTAATTCTGTGAGGTATGTTATTGGTATTTTGACTGATATTACATTAAATCTGTATAACAATTTTGAAGTAAGGCCATTTTCACTATGTTGGTTCCTCCTACCCAAGAGCAGGGGATATCTTTCCATTTTCTGAAATCTTCTTTTATCTCCTTTTTCAAAGTACTACAGTCTTCAATGTAGAGCTCTTTCACTTCCTTCATGAGATTGATTCCGAAGTATTTCATTTTTTTTGATGCTATAATGAAAGGCATGGTTTCCCTAATTTCTGTCTCAGTGAGTCTGTTGTTTGTGTACAGGAATGCTACTGATTTTTGAGTGTTGACTATGTATCCAGCTACTGAATTTGGTTATTAAATCTAGAAGTCTTTTGGTGGAGTTTTTGGGGTCTTCTGTGTAAAGTATCATGTCATCTGGAAATAATGATAATTTAACTTCTTCCTTTCCTATCTTTATTCCTTTTATTTCTTTCTCTTAATTGCTCTAGCAAATGATTCCAGAACTGTATTGAATAGGAGTGGTGATAGTTGCCATCCTTGACTTTTTCCTGATTTTAGAGTGAAAGCTTTCAGTTTCTGGCTAGTTAGTATGTTGTTAGATGTTGGTTTGTCATAGATGACTTTTATCAGATTGAGATAAAGACCATCTATTCCAATCATGAATCAGTGCTTGACTTTGTCAAAAGCTTTTTCTGCATCTATTGAGATGGCTTTTGTCTATGGCTCTGTTGACATGGTGTATTACATTTATTGATTTGTGTATGTTGAACCATTCCTGCATTCCTGGGATGAACCCAACTTGGTCATAGTGTATAATCTTCCCAGTGATTTGCTGCATTCTGTTTGCCAGTATCTTATTGAGAATTTTTGTTCCTATGTTCATTACGGAGATTGGCCTATAGTTCTTTTTTTTGTTGGATCCTTCTCTGATTTTGGTATTAGGGTAATACTTGCTTCCAGGAATGACTTTGGGAGTATTGCTTCCCTTTCAATTTCATTAAAGAGTTTGAGGAGTAATGGCATTAGATCTTCTCCAAAGTTCTGTAGAATTCAGGAGCAAATCTATCAGGACCTGGACTTTTCTTCATTGGTATGTTTGAAATTACATCTTCAATTTCATTGACTGATATCGGGTTATTTAGAATTTTTATATTTTCTTGATTCAGCTTTGGTAATTCATATGTATCTAGGAATCTGTCCATTTCTTCTGTGTTTTCCATCTTATTAGAATAAAGTTTTTGAAGTAGGTATTGATGATCTGGATTTCTGCAGGCTGCCTTGTAATTTATCCATTTTCATTCTTCAATGCATGAATTTGAGTCTTTTCTTTCCTTTTTTTGGTAAGGTTGGCTAAGGGTTTATCAATTTTATTTAATCTTTCAAAGAACCAACTCTTCAATTCATCGATTCTTTGTATTGTTTTCTTAGTCTCAATTGCATTAATTTCTGCTCTGATCTTTATAAATTTTTTGCTTATATAAGTTTTCGGCTTGAGTTGTTCTTTTTCTAGAAGTTTGAGCTTCAACATTAGGTCATTTATTTGAGCTTGTTCTACTTTCCTGATATGAAAATTCACCACTATAAATTCCCCTCTTAGGACAGCTTTCATTGCTATCCATAAGTCTGGGTATGTTGTATCAGCATTATCATTTAATTGTAGATACTGTTTAATTTCTTTTTTAATTTCATGTGTGACACATTAGTCATTCAGGAGGGTGTTTTTAAATTTTCATGTGTATGGAGTTTTTGTGGTTTCTTTTGCCATTGATTTCTAATTTCATTGCACTATGGTCAAATAGTATGTATGGTGATAATTTCAATTACTTTGTATCTACTTAAGCATGTTCTATGGGCTAGTATATGGTCTATTTTGGAGAAAACTCTATGTGCAGCAGAGAAGAATGTGTATTCTGATGTGGGGTGGAACACTCTGTAGACACCTATTAAGTCCATTTGTTCACAATTTTGGTTCACTTCTGATATTTCTTTGTTTATTTATCATATAGTTGATCAACTTATTTGTGACAGTGGGTATTAAGGTCCCCTATTACAATTGTGTTGGTGCTTGTTTGATTTTTCATGTTCATTAATATTTGTTTTATATAGTTGGGTGCACCAGCATTTGGTGCATATATATTTATGATCATTATCTCTTCTTCTTGGAATTTTCCCTTAATAATTATGTAGTGACATTCCTTGTGATTTTGATCAGTCTTAGCTTGAAGTTCACATGGTCTGCATATAGAATAGCTATGACTGCTTTTTTCTAAATTCCTGTCTCATGAAGTACTGTTTTTCATTCTTTGACTTTCAGTCTATGAATTTCCTTTTGTTTCTTGTATGCAGCATATTGTTGGATCTTGTTTCTTTTCTTTTTTTTTTTTTTTTTTTATGTAGGTACCGGGAGTCGACCTCAGGACTTCGCGCTTGCCAGCAAGTGCTTGTGCCACTGAGCGATATCACCGGCCCCTTTTTTTCCTTTATGTAGGTACCAGGAGTCACACTCAGGACTTCGCGCTTGCCAGGCAGGCGCTTAAGCCACTGAGCTATCTCACTGGCCCTTGGATTTTGTTTCTTGATCCATTCTTTCAGTCTACTTCTTTTCACTGGTGTTTGAGACCATTTACATTGATGGTTATAACTGATATGTATTGCTTATTCTTGTCATATTATTTTCCTGAGGTTGGTTTCTTGTCTTTCCCCTCTGTTTATTACTTGCCCCACCTGGTGGCTTCTTTTTATTGGTGTTCTTGGGATTGTGGTCTTTGTTATCTCTTTCTAAAATATCCTTCAGAACAGTGTGTAGAGCTGGTTTGGTGATAATGAATTTCTTCTGTTGTTCTTTGTCATGGAAGTATCTTATTTCTCCATTGATTTTGAGAGATAGTTTTGCATGGTACATTAATCTTGGTTAGATTGTTTTCTTTTAGGAGCTGAAATACTGCACTTCAAGCTGTCCTTGACTTGAGGGTTTTTGATGAGTATTCTGTTGTGATTCTGATGGGCTTTTCTTTATAAGTGAATTGTTTCTTTTCTCTAACAGCTTTAATATTCTGTTCTTATACCAAATTCCAGCATCTTGATTATTATATGCTTTGTTGTAGATTTATTTTGCTCATGACTAATTGGAGGTCTGTATGCCTCACTTATCTGTATGTTAAATTCATATTCCATGTTTGGGAAGTTTTCTGCCATTATTTCTGTGAATAGGTTTTTTTATGGCATTTATACTGTCTCTGGCTTTCTCATTGATTCCTTTCAAACTTATGTTGTTCTTCTTTGCATCATCTTGCAGATGTTGGCTTGATTGTTCATGGTTCCTTGCTATTTTTAAGAAATATTTCTTTTTGTGGTTGCTAACCATCATCCTGTCTTTTAGGTCTGATATTCTGTCCTCCCCCTCATTCTTTGGTTGACTATACTCTGAATGGAATTTTTAATCTCCTGGATATCTGTTTGAATCTGTTTAATGGATTCCATTTCTTTCCTATGTTGGGCATTCATGGTTTCCATCATTTTTTCTAAGCTCCTCTTTTTTTTTTTTTTAAATCTCTGTCTACTCAAGATTGTGTTAAAGGTAGTGCATGAAGAAACACTGGAGATAGGCTCAAGTGAGGAAAAGCCTGGATTTAATTCCGTTTAGGTAGATGCAGGCTGAACTCAGAGTTGTTTCAGCAGATGGTCTGGAGGAGGGGATAAATTAAGCAGGGTTTGAGGATGGGGTTTATAATCTCTAGGAATCTGGATGGAATATGTGGGGTCAAAGTTCCAAGGATGATCAGTGCAGGTGTGTAGACATTGCTGGATATTCTGGCATCAGGGAGATTGTATGTCCAGCCCTAAATTTCTTTGTGGACATCAGTTCTATTTGCTGAGGGCAGCATGGTCCTTTTAGTGGATTCTTGTTGTTTGTAGTGGGTACCATATTTATTGTGAAGGTTTTTCTCAGGTCAGGCCTGACATTCCCACTGGCTTTTTTTTTTTTTTTTTTTAATTCAGAGAGGGGCAGGAAAGTGGGTTGTGTTTCTCATGGCTACTTCAGGTGTGACAAATGGGATGATGTGGGCAGCCTGACTGAGAGAGAAGTTTTGGGGAGGAGAACTATAATGGAGGAGTGGTCACAGGCAACATTTGCCTATTGGCAAATTGCTTGTACATGATCCTGTAAAAACTGTAAGAAAAGTCTAATGAGGCATGGCCCAAAGAGAAGGAAGAGGATAATAAAGACAAGAGGTACAGCTAGTGGAAGAAGCCACAGGCCCAGCCCTAAACGTTAGTCCGAGAGTCGGACAGGTGTTGTCTAACTTATGAAGCCTTTTCTGTTAGTCTTTTGACTTCATCTTGGACAATGCCTGACTGGTTGGTGTAAAAGCAACATTCTTTCCCAATGAAGGGGCACAACCTACCTTTCTCAGTGGTGAGCAGATCTAAACCTCTATGATTTTGAAGGATCACTACTGCCAGGGAGTCTGTCTGGTTTTGTTAGGTGAAAATGGAGTCAGCTATTTGACTGAGGCTGTCAGAAAGATCCTGGGAGAGGGAGCAATAGGAAGTCAGGGAGGCAGATATACCTGCTATGCCTATCCCTGTAGCAGCAGTGATACCAAAAACAATAAGTAACCTGCATGAAAATTGTCATGAAAAGATGAAAGAATGGTATGGGCCTGTGAAGTGGGGAGGAGGAACCATCAGTTTCCCTGACTTAGGAACCATCCATCTTTGGTGGGAAGACCTTGATGTTGTTGGCATTCAGAAGGGGAATAAGCCAGAGTTGTGCCAGAAAGGGTGAAATATTGAACCTTTCAGGGGTGAGGCAGGGGAGGCTGGCTGCCTTTTTAGCAGTTTTATCTGCAAAGGCATTTCTGGCAGCTATGGGGTCTGAAGGCCTGTGGTGTCCTCTGCAATGAAGTACTGCTGCCCATGTTGGCAATAGGGCAGCCTGAAGAAGGGCTTTAATAAGTGGGGTGTTAATGGGTGAAGATCTCTGGGAGGTGAGAAATCCCCTTTCTGCCCAGATGGCAGTGTGATTATGTAATATGTGGAATGCATGGCTTGAATCTGTATAGATATTAACTTGTAAGCCCTTAGTGTTGGGGCATGGGTCAGCATGGTTAGTTCAGCCTGCTGAGAAGTGGTGGAGGAAGGGAGGGCTGCAATTTCTGTAATAAAATCCTGGGAGAAGAGAGTATATCTTGTCCTGGCAAGGGAGTTGGGGGTGGGCTTATATTAACTTCTGTTAATGAGCCAGGTATGGTCAGCATTGGGAATGGGGAGGATGGAGATGTGTGGAAAAGGGGAGGTTGCTAGGTGAGTTAAAGACATACAGTCATGTGGCTTTGGCCTTTAAGGGGAGGGGGGTTAGTGAAATGAGAGGCCAGGTTAAAGTTGGGGTCCAAGGCAATGGTAACTGTGGGAGTTTCTATGAAAAGTGCATAGGGCTGAAGAAGATGAGGGGTGGAGAGAAAGTGTGAGAGGTGGGATGAAGACGTGAGTCCCTGAAGATTATGGGAGGAGTAAAGGGTAAAGGGAGCATATCTAGTGATTCTGACTGCCTCTAGAAGCATCAGGGCTGATGCGGCAGCAGCACACAGGCGCAGCAGCCAGCCGAAGATAGTGGGGTCAAGCTGTTTGGACAGGAACTCAGTGGGGTGTGGGCTTGGACCCTGCAACAGAACACCTGGAGCACATCCCCTGGGTTCAGTTTATGCAGACTGAAGGAGTGGGTGGGGTCTGGAAGGGCTAAGGTGTGGGCTTTTAGGGTTTCTTTTAAGGTCTGAAAGAACAGGTGAGGAAAGGTGTTGTGATCTAAGGGTCTCCCTTTACAAGTTTATGCAGGGGTTTAGTGAGAATGGCAAAGCTGGGAACCCCGGAGATGATAGTATCCTATTACGATGTGAAAGGAGAGGAGTTGTTTGGTGGTGGGAGTTGGGATCTGGGAGATCACATTGATGTGGTCTAGAGGTATGGCTCGGGTATGTTTGCAGGGAATGATGCCCAGATAGGTGCCAGATGGTGTCTTATTTACTTTTATCTTGTTGCTGAGACAAAATACCTGACACTCAAAGTTAGAGGAGGAAAGGTTTATTTAGCTCACAGTTCGTAGAGGTTTCAGTCTGTAATCAGCTGGCTCCAGGGCAGGGTGGCACATGGCAGCAAAAGGCAGCAAAAGCAGCAAGAGTAAAAGGGGAGGAGCAAGTCTCTCTTCCTCCTTTATATTGTATGGAGGCTACCTGCCCACACCATCTCTGTGTCCTCCTCTTGCACAGGCTAGGATGTTTACAAAGTGAGGACCCTGGCCCCTGCTGAGTCACTTAGTTAAATTTCTAAACTTCTCAAGTTGACATAATGTATCAACCATAACAGGCAGGGAGGCCTTTGAAATGCTTTCAGCCATCAAGGGGGGTGTCTAGTCCAGCCTGAAGGTTTCTTACAGCAGAGGCCAACATCTGAAGCTCAGAAATATGTTGTTTTTGAGCAATTTCATCTTTATTATTAAAGACTTTGAAAGCTAAATTGATAAGCTCCTATTGTGGGGTCTGAGTGCCAGCCTCCAGTTTTTGTACGTTTTTATGAATGTCTGGTGCTGATTGGGTAAAAGAAAAAAGGCACCTTTAGGATAAGTTGTCCCTGAGGCCTTCCTGGTTCTAATGCTGTGTATCACCCAAAGGCAGCAGCCAGGTAAGCCATAAACTGAGCTGGATTTTTATCGCTGTTGTGAGTGGTTTCCTTTAGTTTATCAAAAATTAACTGCCTTATAGGCCTCCCTGTGAAGTCCCTCTACTAAGTAAGAAACCATGTAGTCTTGGCTTGCTATATCCTCAGAGTCTGCCTGATAGTTCCAGTTTTGGTTTTCCCAGCGGACAGCTGCTGTGCCTACTGGCAGGTCAGCCTGGAGGAGGTGCTTCTTCCCAATAGGACTAGGCCAGGGAGATCACTTGTTCCTGCTTTTCTGAAGAAAGAGTAGAGCCAAAAATCACATTTAAATCAGTCCAGGTTAGGTTATATGACTGAGTTAGGTATAGAAACTCTTGGACATACTGGGTGGGATCTGAGAGGAAGGAGCCCAGATGTTAGTTAATTTGGGAGAGGTCTGTCAAAGAGAAAGGAACATGAACTCTAATTACCCCTTCTGCTCCTGCCGCCTCCTGGAGTGGGAACTGGGGCCAGGGGCAGTGTTTTGGGGCTGAATTGTAATTCAGATCAGGTATGGGGCGGGGTGGGGTCAGGTATAGCATATGGAGGAGGAGTAAAGTCAAGGGGAAGTGCCAGATAAATAGTGGGAACAAGTACCAGATCAGCAGGAGGCGCTACAGGAGGGGAGGGAGTGGCACATCAGCAGGTAATTCTGGAGGGAGGAGGAGAAGCAGCTGCAACAGCAGGAGGTTCTGGATGCTGTCAGGGAGAGCAAGAGCAGTTGGATCTGTTGTCAGAGAGGAGTCCATGTCTTGTGAAGTGGGTGTAGATGGGAGGTAAAGAAGGAGGATTTGAGAGAGATCACATGAAGTACAAAAAGTGTGAATATTATGGAGTGCCAAGAATGCCTGAATATAAGCCAATGATGACCATTTGCTCCACCTCCAGCAGTAATTGTCTAAGTCCTGCAGAGTAGAGAAATTAAAAGTGCCATTTTCTGGCCAGGATGAGTCTTTGTCCTGTTTGTACTGTGGCCATATGGTGTTGCAGAGTATTAGATGGTTGGGCCTCAGATTGGGATAGAGATGGAGAAGTTTCAGATTTTTTTTTAAAAGACAAGCTAGAGGGAAGAAAGGGGAATAGAAGAAGGAATGTTCCCCGTGAAGAGCAGAGAGAGGCAACTGTCATGCCTGACATGGCAAAAAGAGCAACAACAAGATCACTATGGACATCTCCAGTTAGGATTCAAAGTCATAACATAGTGTGGGTAAGTGATCAAGGCAGCTGTCACTATAATTGATCCATTACCAAGGGGAGCCAGCCCAAGGCTGCTTAGTCTCCCTTAAATCTTGTCTCCAGAGGGTTGAATGCTGGCCTCCCAAGGCTCTTTAGTGTCCCTCTCTCTCAAGGCACTAGTTGCAGTGTAGGAATTGTGATGCACTGCCTCTGCTGTGGTCCCTAACTTTGTTGTCACTAGGGGTTCTTTAGCCACTAGGGCACATGACAAAAAAAAAAAAAAAAAAAAAAAAAAAAAAAAAAATGCTGGTAGCCTGTTTGGGAGGGAGCAGTTTCCTGGTCACTTGTTCCTGTGTATGCTGGTGATATTTGCTGCCAGGCTGCAGCATTCTCTGTGTGGAGGAAGGCAAAAGAAGCAAGGGGCCTTATATCCCAAACCTATCCTGTGTGGCTTGATGCACTTTTGCAGTCCGTCGGTTTCTCAGAGACTTCCCAGTATGGTGATTCTTGCTTGGCACACAGGTGGCAGTACCACTGGCAGCCCTGTGGGCTGCTTTGCTGTTTTATAAAGACCTGTGTCTTTGTTTTGTTTGATCTACAACTGTCTTATTTCAGGTTGATTTTGGCATCAGGATGTATGTCCCTCCCTTTCTTCCAGTTGCCTGTGTTTTTAGATGATTTTCTCTGAGTAGCTCCAACGTGGCTTCTCTTGTATTCTGCCACGTTGAATTCTCTCTCATGTTCCTTTATTGAGTTACATATGCTGAACCAGCCTTGCATCTCCAGAATGAAGCCTACTTGATCATGATGTATCATCTTTTTGATAATATGCTGCATTTTATTTGCTAATATCTTGTGGATTTTTGCATTTGCATTCATTGCAGAGATTGACCTATAGTTCTCTTTTTATACTTGGGTCTTTATCCAGTTTTGTGATCAGGGTGATCCTGGCTTCCATAAATGAATTTGGGAGCACTCGATCCCTTTCAATTTCTTTGAACAGACTGAGAAGTATTGGTGACATAACATCCTTAAAGTTTTGTAGAACTCATCGGTGAATTCATCAGGTCCTGGGCTTATCTTTGTTGGTAGATTCTTTATTCCTGAGTCAATTTCATTGCCTATTATTGGGTTGTTAAGCATTTGTGTTTTCCTGGGTTAGTTTTGGTAGATTGTATATGTCCAGGAATCTTGCCATTTCTTCAAAATTTGCTAATTTGTTAGAATATAATTTTTTGAAGTAGGTACTATTCTCTGGATTTTGACAGTGTCTGTTGTTATTTCACCTTTCTCACTAATAATTGTATTGATGTGAGCCTTTTCTCTTTCTCTTGGTGGGTCTTGCTAAAGGCTTATCTGTTTTATTTATTCTTTCAAAGAGCTAGCTCTTCGGTTGATTTTTTTTTTTTTTACTTTTTAGTCTAAATTTTATTTATTTCCACTCTCATCTCTATAATTTCCCTCATTTTGGCTTGAGGCTGGTTTGTTGTTGTTTCTCAAGTATCTTTTTTTTTTTCTCAAGTATCTTAAGATTTCTTATAAGGCTATTTCTTTAGGCTTGCTCTGTTTTCCTAATGTGAGCATTGATCATGATGAATTTTCCTCTTAGGACTGCTTTTGTAGTGTCCCAGAGGTTTTGTTGAGTTGTATAGTCATTGTAATTTACTCCAGACATTTTAAAATTTCTTCTTTTATCTCTTCTGTGACCCATTGGTTGTTTAGGAGTATGGTGTTAATTTTGCAGGAGCTTCTGACTTTTCTAAAATTTCTTCTGTCATTGATTTCTATTTTCATTGCATAGTGTTCAGATAGTATGCCTACTATATGGAGCGATTTCAGGTCTTTTGTATTTACTTAAGCAGGCTTTGTGGATGAGTATGTGATCTATTTTGGAAAAAGTACAATGTTCTGCTGAAAAGAATAAATACTCTATTGTAGAGGGGTGAAATACTCTGTATACATCCATTAAGTCCATGTGTTCAAGGGTGTGGTTCAGTTCTGAAATTTCTTTATTGTTAGTTTTTTGTTAGTTGGTCTATCTCTTTGGGAAAGTGGGGGTTAAAATCCCTTAGTACGATTGTGTTAATATTTTTTTAATCTTTTAATTTCAGCAGTTTTGCTTTATGAAGATCACTGTTCCAGTATTTGGTGCATAAATGTTATCAATGTTATCAGTTATCTCTTCTTCTTGGATTGTTCCCTTAATTAGTATGTAGTAACCTTTTTTGTCTCTCCTAATGAGTTTTAACTTGAAGTTTACCCTGTCTGGTATTAGAATTGGTACCCCTGCTTGTTTTCAGAGTCCTGGTGCATGAAATGTTGTTTTCTATTCTTTAATTTTTAGTCTATGAATAAATTTTCGGATTAGATGAGTTTCTTGAATGCAGGAGAGTGTTTGATTTCTTTTTTGATCATCTGCCAGTCTATGTCTTTTGATTGGAGAGTTGAGGCCATTAACATTGGGAGATACTACTGAGATGTGTTCCTTATTTTCTATCATTGCCTTCCTTATCTGTTAATGTATTGTTTGTTTTTCTTTTCTTGATGTTTTTTTGTTGCATGTTTATGCACTGACCTCACTAGTTTTTACTGTGTTTTTAGCTCTGTCCAGCTTGTTGTTTCTGTTGATAATGCTTTTGAGTATTTTCTCTAGCACACATGTATCTTCTCAGTTGGTCTTTTTCATGGAAATACCTTAATTCTCCTATTTTGGAGGATAGCTTTGCTGGGTAAATTAATCTGGGTTGGAAGTTATTTGCATTTAGGGCTTGAAATACTTCACTCTAAGCTCCTGTGGCCTTCAGAGTTTGTGTTGAGAAGTCTGCTGTGATTCTAACTGATTAACCTTTATATGTGATTTTTTGTTTTTCTCCCCCTACCTTTAAAATTCTGTTTTTTTGGGGTTTTTGTTTTGTTTTGTTTTCTTTTTGCTGGCTATCTGTGAATTTTGTGAAGATATGCCTTGGCCTGGGTGACCTTCTCCTTTTATTATAATTGCTTGTTGTTCTCTAAGTATCAGTTATTTGTATTTTAAACTCTTTTCTTACATTTGAGATAATTTCTTCTATAATTTCTGTAAGCATGTTAGTAAATCCATCTGTGCATTCTTCTAGATTTTCTCTAACTCCAATTAGCCTTAGACTTGTCTTCTTATTGTTATCTAGTAGCTGCTGGACAGTCTTCTATTATTCTTATTTTCTTTTTGGCTTAATTGAGCTCTGTATCACAATTTAACATTTTGTCCTTAATATCAGACTCTCTGTCTTCACATAGGTCATTTCTGCAATGCATAAATTCTATACTCTTTTTTATTTTAGGTATTTCTGTCTGACATCTTTTAGAGGATTCCATATCCTTATTGAATCTGTTGTTCAAGTTTTGTACTGTTCTGGTTAGCTTGCCCAGGTTTTTTACTTATTTCCCCAAAATTCACTATGGGCATATTGAGCATAATTGCTATAAACTTTTGGTTAATTTTCTCTTTGAACTCATCTATTTTCTTCATCCATTCTAAGTACTTTTCATATATTTCTGCTATCTTGTATTTATTTTCTTCTTCCTTTGTGACCCCTTCCTTTGCCTTGGGGAAGTTAACGGGGTTTGGAGACCTTGTATTTCCTTGTTTCCCAATTCTCCTACTTCTATCTGTGTTTATTTGTTTAGACATATATATCTGTAGACATGAAATATATATGACTGTATATATAAACATAACAAATATATAATATAATAAATATAAATATTTATAGAATGTATATTTAAAAATTATGTGTCACCTCTCTTTTTCGTCCTCCCTTTTTTGTGGAGGATTACTGCAGGTTGGGACTAGAGAAGTGAGAAGAATTTGTGGCATATATGGATCTTTATAGTAGGATGTTTCCTCCCTGTGAATAATTTTCAGCTTTGTATGTCCAGCATTAGTATTTAATCCTTTTGTTAAAGTAATTTGACTCCTTCCCTATGTTTTGCTGAAAGGATTGCTTCTATTTATAACAGCATCCACAGAGTCAATCTTACAACACTTCTATGTGATAGTCCTTGCAGTTACTCTTTCCCCTTTTGTATTCTCTATGCACACTATGACAGTTTATTATTTGTGGCTGCTCTGCAGTGAGGTAGGTGAGGTGGAGTGGGAAGAATGGGGGTATGTGGATGAGTAGTGTCAGACACTAAGGGGGAAATTTGCAAGGGAGATTAGTGGTAGATGAGAAGAAAAGATTGATGTGGGTTCTGATTTTATTGGAGTATTTTCAGTTGAGTTGAAGTTTTAGTATTGAGAGTTTTTGGAGGGTATTTTGTGTGGGCAAGGGTGAGGTATGGGGGAAAGGGGGTTCATTTTGTGATTACAGAAAGCTGTGTGGTTATCAGAACTTGCTTATATGAAGGACAATAAGCTAGGTAAGATATGGAAGAACCAAAGCCTTATGATGGGGAGGATCAAGGAATTATACTAGTGAAGAAAGGAGTGAATGTGAGGGGGCTAAGTATGATAAATTTTAAAACATGGGAGATTGAGGTTATGTGTTTGGAAAAAGAATAAAGATACATGTTACTAATATTATCTGGAGGTCTGAGGTAAAGAAACTAATAAAGGGCTGAGATGAGGGAGAGAATCTTGACATCTATTAAGTCATAGCCAATGAAAGAACAACTATACAAGAATAACAACCTAATATACACATGAAACCATAAAAGAACATAATCCTACCCTACTAAATAACTCAGGAGACATACAAAAACTCAAACTGATAAGATTTCCAATGGGAACACAGGTTAGATATTCAAAAGAGACATTATATGTGTGATTCCCAAGTAGCTTTTTTGCCGGAAAGTCTGAGTGCTCACACCACAATTACTCCTCTGGTCTCGCCACTGAAGAAAACTAGGGTTAACTCAGACTCAGGACCTCTTTCTACCAGGTTGTGGGCATTTTAGTTCTTGAGTTAAGAACTCTTCCTGTCCATCTTCCTGGGTGTGACTGTGGATTCAGCAGACAAGTTCACTGCCACTAAATGGTCCACTGAGTCAGGATTAGTCCTATGCAATCAATTCAACTACAGCAGTAATAGACAAATCCATTACAGTGATATCTATCAGGGCTAGTGGAGAAATAACATACTATAAGACCCTGTTTTGGGTTTCCTTTTAGCAGTGGGAACACAGCATCAACGTGAGCCTCCAATCCTGTGTAACAGGCAGGAACTGGTGTCCGGTCACAGGAACTGAGTCTGTGGTCACCAGTCCCTGACTCTCAGTGTGAATTCCCCAGTCTGCTCTTCAATTTCCACAGTCTCCTGTGACTGTCCTTCCCTCATCCACTCTGGGAACTTGACAGTGTGAAGGGGCTACTCTGGGACTGAGGTTTAAACATCCAGGCCTTCCCCACAATAGCATCCTGCCAGTGCCTGCTCTGTGGTACTGTGTCCTGGGGTGCTTAAAGCACAGATACTCACCAACTATTGCTTCTGGAGGGCCACTGGAGAATCAGAGCCTCATGTTCTTCCTGCTGTCTCCAGCTGCACAAAATTCTCCAGGTCCGGATGCTGTTTTCCATGTCCAGAGATGTTGTTAGTTTCACTGTGCTTCCCGGCTGGCAGCTAGTGGTTTCTCCTCTGTGGCACGGGCCACCTCTTCTGTATCACTTCATCCTCTTTTCTTCTCTGTTAGTTCCCTCATTGCTCCTGTGTACCCTCTCCTCACTTCAGTTTTTCTTCAAGCCTCTGTCCCCCAGACTCCAGATACTTTGTCCTGGAGAAGCCGAGCTGATGGCACTCTCTGCTCTGCCATCTTGTCTCCCTCCGGCGTGGTTCTTGAGGCAACTTACTGCTGGCTAAGTCAATTTTCCTAGTGTACAAACTTATGTGTGTTCATTTTTGCTGGCAACTAAGCCCTAAACACTATAGTTTTTTCCTTTATAATTTTGTTTTTATATAAAGAGTATGTGAGATAGGATAGTAAGACATGGCAAAGCTGGATGGGAAGTAGGCATGACCTATCAATTACAAAGACCCTGGAACACATGCACAGAACAGTTCCCAAATCCTGCACCTGGACTTCTCATGAGACCTCTAGCAGGTTTTCAGTATGATGGCCTGGACCCGACATCAGCCCAAGGCATGGGGTCCCAGCACTGCCTCTCAGGACCCATATGGAGAAGATGGGTTTCTTCAAGATTTGACACTATAAAGGGCACACCAACACCAAGAAGAACTTTCTATCATGGCTTTACGTCATGGTAGCCCACCCTGCTTTCTCCAGGATGTTCTTGTATCTTGATTTTTCCTCTTTTACTCTCACTTTTACTTTGTTGAATAAACTTGACAATTGCTATTTGCTTGTTTTGTGTAATTCTTTGTTTGAGATGAGAACCTGGAATCTAACTCCAGAGGGAGAGGCAAGCAACCTAGAACCTGGTAACATTTAGTTCATGAGCCACTTTTAGAAACAGGCTACACAATAGCAGAAGGATCACCCTAGACAGGCAGAGAAGAGAAAGATTTTTTTTTTTTTATATTTGCTGACTCGTGAGTTTAGTGACTCCTGAGCCTAAACCTAGGACATTGTGCTAACCATCTTCTTGGGAGACATTGGGTCAGGCTTATTTCTATTTCAGAATATTTCCTCCTTAAAGTTCAGGATAATTGGCTGGGAATTTTGCCATCGATATTTTTAGCAATATATTGACCACTGACTATGTATTTTATTAGTGTCTCTTAGGATACTTATAAAATTTCATCATTGTGCTCACTTCAGCAGCACATATGATAAAATTTCATCATTACATCATTCATACACTTTGCAGAGAGCACCATGTCTGCTTCTTAGTAATTGATCAAACCTGGAGCAAATTCAAATTGGTAAGTGCTTTATTGTCCAGACAAGTTTGGATAATTGTGTTCACAACATTTTTTGAATAGTGAAAAATTGTGTAATGATGTAATTTTTATAAAAATTTACACTTTATTCAATTGATTTAGTTCAGTGTATTATAATTATGGTAGGACTATATGTATCAAAATTTATGGGAGAATTGTAATTTCATACATCATTTTCATAACTATACATATATTTCCTAGACCACATGGTAGCATTCTTGGTTAGAAAATATAGTTACAGGGTTTTCAAGTAAAACATTGCTGGAATAAATCATATAATAACAAATGCTGATGAGGCTCTGGGGTAAGAGGAACCCTCCTACATTGTTGGTGGACTTGTAAACAAGAACTATCTTTATGAAACTCAGTATGCGATGCCTCAAAAAAGTAAAAATAGAAATTCCATTCAACCCAGCTATTTCCTTACTAGATATCTCTTCAAAGGAATCAAACACATCACCTTACAGTGATACATGCATACCAATGTTTATGTCAGCACAACAAATAATAGCTAAATTGGGATCAGCCTATATGTCCATCAACAAAAGAATGGATAAAGAAAATGTGGTGTTTGTATACAATGGAGTACTATTCTGCCATAAATAGATAATTTTGAGTCATTTGTAGGAAAATGGATGCACCTTAAGACCATAATGTTAAGTGAAATAAATCAAACACACAAACAATACCATATGGTTTCTGTCATATGAGAAATCTAACGTATAAATAAAGCGCAAAATGAAAGATAGATAAAGGGAAAGAGGGAGTTAGATATTTTTTTTTTTTTTTTTTTTGTGGGTACCGGGGGGTCGACCTCAGGACCTCGCGTGCCAACAGGCACCCGTGCCGCTGAGCGATATCACCGGCCCCTTTTTCGTATGTGGGATCCGGGAGTCGAACTCGGGCCCTCGCGCTTGCAAGGCAGGCGCTTAAGCCGCTGAGCCATCTCACCGGCCCGGGAGTTAGATATTTTTGATTGAGAATGAGATCAGGAGATGGAGGGAAGGAAAAAGGGGGAAGGAAGGGAGCATGAAAATAATTAAGATGTGTAAAGTACATGTACCAAATAACCAGAATGAAAGTCTTTATATAGTGCAAGTGTGTACTTATGAAAATTTATATGCTGTATTAAAAATGGCACAGAAGAGACCAGCAACAAAGTACAGATTCTCAGGGACATGGAATCAAGACACTTGGAAAACAACTTGTTGAAGAAAAAAGAAGTAGATCTGGAATTGGGAGGGGGTTGTCAGTAAACTACAGAGAAGCTAGAGAAATGGAGGAGCACAACATAGAGAAAAAAATGAAGACATTTGAAAAACTGACCCACGCTCCTGGGGAGAAGGACCTGTCTTTGCTAATGGAAAGTAAGCCTGGAAGGGGTCAGAAACTCCAGGGAGAAACAGGGGACTATACCAGACCAAGAAAAGTTCAGTTATTATAAACCACAAAAGCAGCAGGAAGTTTTACTCTGGAGTGACTTCTTCCACAAGGCAGGCTAAAGTTGGAGAAGAAATCCAGTGCAGCACCTGCCATATTTGAGAGGGTTTCATTTAGCGTCATCTTGGAAAGGTGTTAATTGTCTAAGACTGAGCCACAGAACAACTATACTTCAGGGTTTCTGGTATCACCATACCACAGTGATTGATGGCCACAAGAGACAGTCACAGAATGGGCAGGGGGTAGACATAGACCCCACCAAGAAGTTTAAGCTAAGGATGGGAAGGACATTGGGGGCCTGTGCCCCATGGTGTAAAGCCAGGACAGTCTTGTGTGGCTTTTGGGGGTGACTGGGTTTGAAAGAATTGGCATTCAGTCCAGTGGTCTGCTTGAACCCAGTCCCAATGGCTAGATTCAGCAAATAACTCAGTCACTACTCTGCTTTTGCCAACTACTAACATGAGCGGGGATATGCCTTGGCTTTGGCAGATGTCACAGCTTTGGATGTACAGAAAGTGGGACCTCAGGAGCAAGGGGGACCTCACAAACCCACAGGCCATAAAGATAGGTAGAGAAAGCTGTGATTTAGGGCATACAGAGGAACTAGAACTGGGAGCTGCAAGTGACTATAACAAACACACTCAGCACAAAAGCCAAAGAAGGATTCATCGTTCACACACAAAAACACGAGTGTTATACAAAGTAGGTATTAGCAGTGACTCACTATCCCTCCCCTAAAATGTCAGTGGATATCTATTGATATCAACATTGCAAACCCTGGGAATAACTACTCATTCAAAAACATGGAGGAATATTCTTTTGACTCACTTTTCCTTTTTTTTGTTGAGGTTTTGTGTTTTACTTTTTTTTTCCTTTTTATTTTGCTCTCTGATTTTTCATTTCTCTTTTTTCCTGTTTGTTATTTTCTGTTTCTTTTATCTAATTGTATTTTATTACTTTTACTCCTTAGTAGGATCCTTTATCTTTCTTACTTTTCTTTCCTTCCTTTCTTCCTGTTCTTTTTTTACTTTATTTATTTATTTTTTAGTTTTTTGAGACAAGGTCTTGCTATGTAGTCCAGGCTGGGCTTGAACTTGTGGTGATCCTCGTGCTTCAGCCTCCCAAGTGCTGGGATTACAGGCATGTGCTACCATGCCTGGCCCTTTTCTTTAGAAGGTTTACTTCTGTCATTTTGCATTTCTCCACCCCCTCCATCTTTATTAGTATTACTACTAACCTTTGTTAATCTTTAGATATTTAGTTGACTTTATGATATTATTGTTAAATTCCTTTTTATAGTTAATGATTCATTTAGTAGATATTTACTGTATGCCAATATATAGTTTGTCTTCATGTCTATATTTTAATCACAGATATCTTTTCTACTGTTAAGGATGGTGCAGTGATAGCTTTTATTGCATTTTATGATATAGCAACGTCCAGTTTGTCTTTGATGCTGTTATTGTTTCTGTTGCTCCTGCCAGGGTGGCATAGTTGTGCTATTAGTTGGTTTGTCATCAGCAATATTGCAGGCCATTTCTGGTTAATTGGGTATGGACCAATTGTCCAGCATCTTCCCCTCCCCAGATTAATGGACAGGACCAGATCTTGGGACAGTGACAAAGGCCTATAAGATACTAGGATCAGAGCTCATCACTGGAAGACAAGAACATGTCTCCAAAAGCTCTTAATTCTCCCAATGCTGATGCATGGGGCATTGATGGAGAGAGAGTCAAAAGCCAAACAGCTGAGTTATGCAAAAGGGTAAAAGAGACAACAGATGAATAAGGTTACAGCAAGCTCAAAGATGATGTAAGTAAGCAGATAATGGACTTAATAAAGTGATCAGTGAGCTCACAGAAGACACTAGTATAAAGCTAACTGAGCTAAACAAAACGATATAAAACATGAATGACCAGTTCAGCAAAGAATTAGAGTCCATGAAAAGGTACCACCCAGAAATCCAGGAAATAAAAAGTTGTATAGAAATTTGGGCAGCAGAAATAACCAATATGAGGACAGACTGTCAGAACTAAAAGAAGAGATGAAGTAGATGACCAGAAATACTTGATAAACAACAAGAAAACATGAAAAATGGATCCAAAAGCTGCTAGATGACACAAAGAAGACTGATGTCAGATTAATTGGAATTAGTGAAAAAACAGAAGATAGAACAAATGGCAAATAATAGCAGAAAACTTTTCAAATATAGAGCTAGAATTTTGCATTGAGATAACTGAAGCATACAGAACCCCAAATAACCATAATCAGAAAATAATCTTCCAGAACACATCATAGTCAAAACCCAGAAGTGCAACACAAGGACAGAATCTTAAAAGCTATTAGTGAAAAGTAACAAATCACTTATAAATGTAAGCCCATTTGAATTACAGCAGATTTCTAAAAAAGAAAGCCCCTCAAAATCCAGGACAGGGGCCGGTGAGATGGCTCAGCAGTGTAAGTGCCTGCCTGGCAAGCGCAAGGGCCCGAGTTCGACTCCTGGAACCCACATACAAAAAAAGGGCCGGTGATATCGCTTAGCGGCACAGGCGCCTGCTCGCGCTAGGCCCTGAGGTCGACCCCCAGTACCCACAAAAAAAAAAAAAAAAAGAAAAAAATCCAGGACAGCTTTGAGTGAAGTATTTGAAGTCCAAACCAAAACAACCCCCCGATAAAACTCCTTTAACCTAGACTGATATGTCCTGCAAAATTATCTTTCAAAATTCATGTGAAATAAATTCTTTTCATGACAAAGAGGATCATAAGAAATTCATGACCACCGAATCAGCACTCCACAACATTTGCGAGTATGTGCTAGAAAGACAAAATAAAGCCAACAGTGCCAAAAGTGTCATGTAATGAATATGCCAGGGAGAGTGGTTAAGCAGAAGGGAAATAAAGAGGCAGTCAGCAACAGGAAAATGATACAATGACAGGAACAAGTCAATATCTTCTAGTAATAACTCTCAATTTGAATGATATTAACTTTCCAGTCAAAAGACACTGGTTTAATCAAAAAACGAAACCCAATTATATGCTATATACAGGAAATATATTTAATCCCCCCCAAAAGCTCATACACTAAAAGTCACAGGATGGAAAGCACTGTTTTGTGCAACAGAAACCCCAAAACAATGAGCAGTAGCTTTTCTATTTTCATATAAAGTGGGCATTGAGCCAAAACTTATAGAAGAGGGAAAGGTCACTGGGAAAAATTCAACAGGAAGAGGTAACAATTATAAATTATATGCAACAAATACCGCCAGAACCAAATTCATAAATCAAAACAGTGCTGGACAGAAAAGATCAGATAAACATTAACTCAGTTATACTTGGGGACTTCAATACTACCTATCACAAATAGATCAACTAGACAAAATACCAAAAGAGAAATATCAGAGTTGATCCTCACTTTTGAACAAATCAACTTAATAGATACCTACAGAGTGCTCCCCCAACAGATTCACATTCTTCTCATGGCACATGTCACATTTTCTAAAACAGTCCACATACTAGCCCATAAAGCATGCTTAAACAAATACAAAAGAATCAAATTTATCTCATGCATATTGTCAGATCATTATAGTGCAATGAAAGTAGAAATCAGTGACAAAAATACCCTACAGAATTATGCAAGCATATGGAAATTGAATAATACACTCTTGAATAATCAATGGGAAGAAATTAGTTTCTAGAATCAAACAATAATGCCACTACCTATGGCACACAATAAAAGCAGTCCTAAAAGAGACATTTATTGATTTATTTGGAGACAGGGTCTTACTATGAAGTGCAGGCTGGCCTTGAACTCACTCATGTAGCCTAGGCTGGCCTCAAACTCACTATGATCCTCCTGCCTCAGCATCCTGAGTTCTGGGATTGCAGGCATGCACCACCACACCTGGCATATTTATTTATTTATTTATTTATTTATTTATTTATTTATTTTGGAGACAGGGTCTCGTTATGTAGTTCAGGCTAGTTTTGAGCTCACAGGCTAGTTTTGAGCTCACAAGCTAGCTTTGGGCTAGCCTTGAACCCATGGTGATCCTCCTGCCTCAGTCTTCCAAGTGGTTGGGTTACAGGCATGTGCCACCATGCCAAGCCATCCTGGACATTTTATGAAAATGGAAGGATACAGTATGTAGCCTCTTCTGTCTTGTTTCACTTAGCATAATATTTTCCAGGCTCATCCACATTATAGCATATATCATACTTCATTTTAATGGCTGAATAATTTAATTTAAGTATATACCCTATTTTCTTTATTTATTCATCACCACCATGCCTGGCAAGAGGGATTTTTTTTTAAAGAGAAAAAAATATAGAACAAAATTTCAAAACAAGATAATAGGAGGGTAACAATGGTTAATACATTACGTATTGTTATCTTTAAATTACTTACCCAGAGTACAAGATATCAGCACTCAGTTGTTGAAACAATATTAGCACAAAATTTTCTTTTCAATAAAGTAAGAGAAATTGGTAGTATATCTATTTATTTTTTTTTTTTGGGTACCGGGGGTCGAATTCAGGATCTCACGTGCCAGCAGGCACCTGTGCTGCTGAGCGATATCACCAGCCCTTTTCTTGTATGTGGGTACTGGGATTTGAACTCAGGACCTCACGCTTGCCAGGTAGGTGCTTATGCCGCTGAGCTATCTCACCGACCCCTTAGTATATCTATCTTAATATCATATATATATATATATATATTTTTTTTTTTTTTGCTTTTCCCTTTCTTCTTTTCTCCATTCCCCCAAGCCAGTTTCTCTTTCCTTTTGAACAGTTTCTTCCCATCTTACAATATCTATTGTACACTTTGGATCTTATTTACTCTGTCAGTTTCTCACACTAGGAAGATACTATGATGTTTACACATGTGTGTCTGATTTATTTCACTTATGAGTATGGTCTCGAGTTGCATCCACTTATCTATAAAAGTCTCCAGTTTATCCTTCTTTATGGCTGAGTAGTACTCCATCGTATAAAAATACCACATCTTTTTTAACCATTCCTTGGTTGATGGGCATTTGGGTTGTTTCCAAGATTTAGCTATTACAAATTGTGCTGCTATAAACATGGGTGCACATATATCGCTGTGGTACGATGTTTTTAATTCTTCTGGGAAGATACCCAGAAGGGGAATAGCTGGATCAAATGGGACCTCCAATCCTAGTTTTCTGAGGAATCTCTACACAGATTGCCACAATGGTTGTACCAGTCTACACTCCCACCAACAGTGGAGAAGGATTCCTTTTTCTCCACAGCCCCTCCAGCATTTGTTATTGGTTGATTTCTTGATAATAGCCATTCTTTCTGGGGTGAGATGGAATCTCAGTGTTGTTTTAATTTGCATCTCTTGAATGACCAGTGATGTCAAACATTTTTTCATATATTTATTTGCTGCTTGTATATCTTCATCTGAGAAATGTGTATTCATCTCAGATGCCCATTTTTGGAATGGGTCTTTAAATTTTGGAGGTCTGATGTTTTTGAATTCTTTATACATTCTCAATAGTAATCCTTTGTCTGAGGAACAGCTGGCAAACATTTTTTCCCACTCTGTGGGCTTTCTTTTCATTCTGTTGGTGGTTTCTCTTGCTGTGCAAAAGCTTTTTAATAAGATGAGATCACAGGTGTTGACTCTTTGTGATAGTTCCCATGTGATTGGACTTCTGTTCATAAAGTCTTTGCCTACACCAATGTCTTCGAGAGTTTTACCTATTCTATCTTCCAGCAGATTTAATGTTTCTATTTTAATATTTAGATCTCTGATCCATTTTTAATTTAGTTTAGTGCATGGTGAAAGATATGGGTCTAGTTTTAATCTTTGGCATGTATAGAGCCAGTTTTTCCAGCATCATTTATTAAAGAGGCTATCTTTCTTCCAGTGAATGTGTTTGGCACATTTGTCAAAGATAAGGTGGCTTAGGTGTCTGGGGTTGTTTCTGCATCTTCTAATCTGTTCCATTGATCTTCAGGTCTGTTTTTTTTGCCAGTACCACACTGTTTATAACACAGTAGCTTTATAGTATGATTTCAGGGCAGGGATTGTGATGCCTCCTGCCTTGCCTTTGTTGCCCAGAATTGCCTTTGCTATTCTAGGTCTCTTCTGGCTCCAAATGAATTTTAGGATTGTTTTCTCTAATTCTGTGAGTTATGCTGTTGGAATTTTGATTGGAATTGCATTAAATCTGTATAACAATTTTGGGAATATGGCCATTTTCACTGTGTTGGTTCTTCCTACCCAAGAGCAAGGGATATCCTTCCATTTTCTGATATCCCCTTCAATCTCCTTTTTCAGAGTACTGTAATTTTCAATGTAGAGGTCTTTTATATTCTTTGTTAGATTGATTCCTAGGTATTTCATTTTTTTGGATGTTATTGTGAAAGGTGTTGTTACCCTAATTTCTCTTTCAGTGGTTTGTTATTTGTGTACAGGAAGGCTATTGAGTTTTGAGTGTTGACTTTGTATCCAGCTACGCTACTGAATTTGCTTATTAAGTCAGCAGTTTTTTTAGTGGAGTTTTTGGGGTCTTCTACGTACAGTATCATGTCATCTGCAAATAACGATAATTTAACTTCTTCCTTTCCTATTGTTCTTCCCTTTATTTCTTTCTCTTGTCTAATTACTCTGGCTAAAGTTTCCAGGACTATGTTGAATAAGAATAGATACAGTGGACATCCTTGTCTTGTTCCTGATTTTAGAGAGAAAGCTTTCAGTTTTTGTCCATTTAGTATGACAATGGCTGTTGGTTTGTCATAGATGGCTTTTTCAGATTGAGATAAAGACCATCTATTCCAATTTTCTGTAGGGTTTTTATCATGAAAGGGTGCTGGACTTTGTCAAAAGCTTTTTCTGCATCTATTGAGATGATCATATGATTTTTGTCCTTGGCTCTGTTAATATGGTGTATTACATTTTTTGATTTACATATGTTGAACCAACCCTGCATCCCTGGGATGAATCCCACTTGATCATGGTGTATAATCTTCTTGATGATTTGCTGCATTCTGTTTGCCAGCATCTTATTGAGGATTTTTGCATCTATGTTCATTAGGGAGATTGGCCTGTAGTTCTCTTTCTTGGTTGGGTCCTTCTCTGGTTTTGGTATCAGAATAATGCTTGCTTCCAGGAATGAATTTGGTAGTATTGCTTCCCTTTCAATTTCATTAAAGAGTTTGAGAAGTAGTGGTGTTAGGTCTTCTCTAAATTTCTTGTATAATTCAGCAGTGAATCCATCAGGGCTTGGGTTTATCTTTGTTGGAAGGTTTTTAATTACATGTTTTATTTCATTGATTGATATTGGTTTATTTAGAATTTTTATATCTTCTTGATTGAACTTTGGTAATTCATATGTATCTAGGAATCTGTCCATTTCTTCTGCATTTTCCATCTTATTAAAATACGAGTTTTCAAAGTAGGTGTAGAGGATCTTCTGGATTTCTACAGGGTCCATTGTGATTTCATCCTTTTCACTTCTAATTGTGTGGATTTGAGTCTTTTCTTTCCTTTTTTAAAAAATAAGTTTGGATAAGGGTTTGTTGATTTTATTTAATTTTTCAAAGAACCAACTCTTTGATTCATTGATTCTTTGTATTTTTTTTAGTCTCCAATGCATTAATTTCTGCTCTGATCTTTATAATTTCCTCCCTTGTATGAACTTTTGGCTTAGCCTGCTCTTCTTTTTCTAGAAGTTTGAGGTTCACCATTAAGTTGTTTATTTGTGCTTGTTCTGTTTTCCTGATATGGGTATTTACTGCTATAAATTTCCCTCTTAGGACTGCTTTCATTGTGTTCCATAAGTTCCGGTATGTTGTACTGTCATTATTATTCAATTGTAAAACTGTCTAATTTCTTCTTTAATTTCATCTGTGACCCATTGGTTGTTCAGGAGGGTGCTATTTAACTTCCATGTGTTTAGGAAATTCTTGAGGTTTCTTTTGCCAGTGATTTCCAATCTCATTGCACTATGGTCTGATAATATGCATGGGATAATTTCAATTCCTTTGCACTTACTTAAGCATGTTCTATGAGCTAGTATGTGGTCTATTTTGGAGAACATCCTGTGTGCAGCTGAGAAGAATGTGTATTCTGATGTGGCATGGAACACTCTGTAGACATCTACTAACTCATTTGTTCAAAAGTTTGGTTCAGTTCTAATATTTCATTGTTGATTTTTGTCTAGTTGATCTGTCTTTTTGTGACAGTGTGGGTATTGAGATCCCCCAATACAATTGTATTAGTGCTTATTTGATTTTCATGCCCATTAATATCTGTTTTATATAGTTGGGTGCACTGGTATTTGTGGCATATATATTTATGATTGTTATCTCTTCCTCTTGGATTGTTCCCTTTACAAGGATGTAGTGACCTTCTTTACCTCTCTTAATCAGTCTTGGCTTGAAATTCACTTTGTCTGTAAATAGAATAGTTGCCCCTGCTAGGAGAGAAGAAAAAAAAAGAAAAAGAAAAGAAAAAATTTCACTTGCAGGTTTGCCTTTGCTGTCACTGGTAGATAATGTGTGGAGACAGAGTCCCAATCTGTGCCGATCTATTCCAGAAAGCCAGGAGTAGCTTTTTGGCGGGGTAGTGGATAGTCTCAGCGAGCCTGTACTTTCTGGCTGAGACCAGACTCATTCAGCCTGCAGCTGTCAGTGCAAGAAACCCACCAACAGAGTGAAGACACTGCCTAAGAAATGGGAGAAAATCCTTGCGACTTATTCTACTGAGAGGGGATTAATATCTATAATATATAAAGAGCTAAAAATATTTATCATCAAAAACCTAAATAGCCCAATCAATAAATGCACCAATGACTTGAACAGACAATTCTCAAGAGAAGGAATACAAATGTCTAATAAGTATATAAAACATGTTCAACATCTTTAGACATCAGGGTAATGCAAAACAAAATTACATTCATATTCCAAATCACCCCAGTCATGATGGTTATCATCAAAAATACAAATAATAGCAAATTCTGGTGAGGGTTTGGGGTGAAAGGAGCTCTTCCACATTTCTGGTGGCAATGTAAATTAGTACAGCCCCAATAGAAACCAATACAGAGGTTCCCCCAAATAGCAAAAATAGGGCCAGTTTGATTCAGCTTTACCACTCTTTGGTGTATAACTGATGGAATTAAAGTCAGCATGCAGCAGGAATGCCAACATACCCATGTTTATTGTAGCAGGATTGATAATAGCCAAGCCAATTAACAGATGAATGGCAAAGCAAAATATAGTGTATATACACTATGGTATATTATTCAGCCATAAGGATGAACACTGTCATTTTTAAGAAAATAGATGGAATTCAGGATTGCCACACTGACTGAAATAAGCCAGACCCAGAAAGACAAATATCACATGTTGTCTCTAATATGTGAAACCTGAAAGAGAGAGCATGAAAGTATAAAGAAGACTATTACTAGAGAAAAGGAATGGAATAAAAGAGAAGGAAGGGAAGTATAAAGCATGGTATTGGAGAAGTTCATATGATCAAAATTATTGCATTGAAACCAAAATTTCATACAGTTAATAGGCTCTGATACTAAAAGGAAAAAAATTCCTAACACTAAGAACATACGCACACAAATGAAGCTATAACACATTTCTGAAACTAGGTCATCAAAATATGATCAGATACATAATGAATTTTGCTTTGCATATCAGAATTATGATTGCTATGATTATTCTGTAACTTGGAGGAAGTCACTGAGTTATACATACCGTATTAATGAGGTTTGGATAATTTCCAATCTACAGAAAACTTTGAGGAGGGCAAATTTCATGTCCTTGTTGCGTAGGCTGTAGATGAAAGGGTTTAAGGCTGGGGTCACCACAGAGTATATCAGTGTGATGATCTTATGCACAGCAACTGAATTGCCAGATGTGGGACTCACATACATCACCATTATGGATCCATAGAACAGAGACACCACAACAAAGTGTGACCCACAGGTGGAGAAGGCCTTTCGTTGTCCAGCTGAAGAAGGAACCTGCAACACAGCTCTGAGGACCAGAGTGTAGGATCCAAGGATGTACAAAATAGTGATAATGATGAACACAGAGCTCAAAGAATAGAATGCATTCTTTAGGATGGGTGCAGGGGCACAGGACAATGCCATCAGTGGGTCCACATCACATAGAAAGTGATCGATGATGTTGGGACCACAGAAAGGTAGTTGAGAAATGAAAAAAATTGGGATTGAGTATCCAAAGAAACCAATGAGCCAACAAAGACACACCAAGACACCACAGAGCCGGCCAGTCATGATGGAGGGGTAGTGCAGTGGGTGGCAGATGGCCAGGTAACGGTCATAAGCCATGACAGAGAGGAAGAAGCATTCTGTTGTGCCCAAGGAAAAGAAAAAGTAGAACTGAGTGAAGCAGCCAGAGAAGGATATGGTCTTAGTTTTGGAAAGAAAGTTGCCCAGCATATTGGGGACTGTGCATGTCACATACCAGATTTCTAGGAAGGAGAAGTTGGCCAGGAGCATGTACATAGGAGTGTGGAGTCAGCAGTCCCATCTCACTGCACAGATGATAGCCATGTTCCCAGTCAGAGTCAATGTGTAGACCAACAAAATCACTGAGAAAAGGATGATCTGTATGTTCCAGGGGCTAGGAAAGCCCAACAGGACAAAGTGAGTCACTGTAGAAATCCCTGACTTGTTCATCCTCCCCAGACTGTGGAGAGAAGAGGAATGGATGATAACAATTCGCTTTGCCGCTGAAGTATGTTGAAGATTTCTTGGGACAGGAAGTCTAGCTCTTGCAGTTGTTGGATAATCTAAAAGAAATTTTGAACAAATCCTGCTGAATTCTGCACATGATGGTTGCCCCTCTCCTAATTTTTATAGATTCTAGTTTTTTTCCCCTTGTGGCAGAAGACAAGAATGAATTAAATTTCATCTTATTTAAGTCAGTGTTAGAATTCTTGCCTAGAATGTGCAAAGCACTGGGTTAGATCTTGAGCTCTGATAAAACAGAACAGAACAAAACACAGCACTGGAGAAATTAGAGAACTCTTGAAATAGTGGTAGACATGGTGTTTTACACCTGGTTTGTTTTTCAGTGAAACTGGGTTACATAAAGAAATTACTTAATGCTATTCACTTTAAAATAGGAGGACATGTACACCATCTTTTTCAATACATTAGAATAGAGTGGTTAAGTTTGAATGCTTTGTAACTTAACATTGTTTCAGATTTTCTCTAGAGATATTTCTATTACATTATATTTTCAGTATCTTTTTAGTAGTATTAGGAGAATAGCAACAAGGATATTGAAGTGATGAATTTTTATGTTTCTTATTTTTCTTTTTCCTATTTAAAGACTTTTATATCGCATTATAGCTCATTCACAATTTGACAGTAGATCCTTTGCTTTTAGCAATGAAATATAAAATTTTCACTCCCTGATGATTAAATTCATGTGGTAATTTATCATGATTCTCACATATTTCGAAAGAGCTATTTCTCTAGAGATGTATGTAACGTGATATTTTGGAGAAGAAATGAATAATTATCAAGAGTTTTCTTCTAAATCTTTTCTATGTTGCAAAAGTTTCTCATGTTCCTTATTTTGAAGATATTAATTTAGTTCATTAAAAAACATGTTCAGGGGTCCGGGGATATAGCTCAGTGGCACAGTGCTTGCCTGGCAAGCACGAGGTCCTGAGTTTGATTCCCAGTACCAAAAAAAAAAATATGTTCAGTATTCAAAATCACAAGCTATTCCCTTTCTACGGAACATCCCCAAAGAATTAAAGGCATCATACTACAGTGATACATGCATACTCATGTTCATATCAGCACAATTAATAACAGCTAAATCTTGGAAGCAGCTTACATGGCCATCAACAGATGAATGGACAAAGAAAATGTGGTATTTACACACAGTGGAGTACTACATTGCCATACAGAAGGATAAACATGAGTCATTTGTAGGAAAGTGGATGCACCTTGAGATCATAATGTTAAGTGAAATAAATCAGACACACAAGGTTCACTATCACATGGTTCTCCTATAGGAAAAACCCAAATTATAAATAAAAAGCCCAATAAAATATAGACAATAGGAAGTAGGGAGATAGATATTTCTCAAAGGGGAAGAAGATCAAGAGAAAGTGAGAGGATGGAGGAGAGATAATGTGGATAAAAAATGGAAGTAAGATGTATTATGTACATGTACTAACTTGTTAAGGAATATAAACATCGTGTACTGCAAAGATGTAGTAATAAAAATAGACAAATACATAAAACAGAAAAAAAATTACAAGGTACCATTGAGCCAAAGACATTTCAAAAGAGAATTTACCCACATTTTAAAATTTGCCCTTTTTAAAATTTAGAACACCATCATTAAAGAAGATGGTTTTTAAAGACTCAAGTATAACTCAGAAAGGAACATAATGGTAATTTTAAAATAATGTAATATTACAAAAAATTTTAACCATGTATTTTTCATTTTTTGATTGGTAAGTGGAGAATTTGCCTTTAACATGTTTTTGATAGATATAGTATATACTCTAATAATGTTTATAGTACTACCGCACATAATAAAATGGAAAGCCCTTTGTACTAGTGAGATTTTATTATATAAGATAAATATATTACTATGCAGCTGTTGAATGCTCAAAAATTATAATGCATTAAGTGAACCATTGAATCAACTCATCTAGAAACGATGTAACTTACTTTGGAACTGATTATGTCAGGACAGTTGTAGTCTGCCTGACAAGAAACTGTGAAGAAAAGGTAACTGAAAGGTGAAGGTCAGTGAGTTTCACTTTTAAAACTGATGATGATAAGAACAAAACTAATCCATGTTGATGGTCATTTTCTTGAGACATAATGAACAAATGGTTCCTCACCAATGAATTCTACACATTCTCCATCTTCTCAAGCAAGAAGCCTTTCTTCCAAACAAGACGAGAGAACAGAGAGCAGCCACTTGTCCTTGGAATGGAGCAAGAGGAACAAGGATTCTGAATTTATATTCTGTGACCCCCCCATAAATGCATAAGACTGAGCTTTAATGGTTTAAACTATAAGCTACTTTTGTTGATATTAAAGCAGCAAACTCAGAAAACTATTAGTTGCAAGGAGAGCATGGTAAATGAATTTTAAAGAAAATTTCTGCATAATTGTAAGAAGCAGTTCTTCATACAGTCGCCATTAAACTCTGTGGAGAATCTTAGTCTTCTACCTACTGATGTGATTTTATAATTTCCTCTTCTTTACCACCTCTCTTATAGGTGCAGATGAATAATGGAATGGACAAAAAGGGTAAAAGAAGAGAATAAATGAAACAAACAACCAAAGCGAACACAATCAATCAATCAAACAAACAAAAAGCAACAACAAAACACCAATTTTGTCTTTGTTTCCGTCTCTGCGGATAGAGCTAGTTCCACGTTATTTTGCTTAAGTTCTCCCTTTCTGGTTTCCTGATCCAGGTTCTGAGAAGCAGAATATCTGTGAATGACTTCATTAATATTTAGTGAATTGATTTTGGAGCATATGAATTCCATGGTAATTTAAACTCTCTGAGGAATTTCATTTTTCTTTGGTTATAAGATTTAAGAAAAAATGATATTCTTTGACCCTCAGTCTCTTGGCCGTGCTGAATGAACAAATGTGGAGGTGAGTTAGATCCACCTGTCATGTGTAATTATAGCAGTGCCCATCAGAGAAGACATCTGCAACACCACGAAGCCTTCCTAGGTCATCCTCGAGGGAGTGCAGACGGAGGTCACAAAGCCCTCTCCCCAGTTCTAAGGTGGAGGTTCCACGTGAGAGCTTCATGCATGGCTAATTTCACTTCTCTTGCACCCTAAGAGTCTAGGGGTCTGTTTCTTGCTGTGTGGTGACAATGCGTCAGTCCAGCTGATGCCTTATGTTAGGCAGTCTTGAGAAGTCTCAGGTCTCTCTTGACGTGAGCCTGTGCATTTACATGTCGTCCTCAGGGAGTTTTCCTTTTTGCCTGGAGGTTTCATTGGTAATTTTGGTAAATTGATCTATAGGGATCACTCTAAAAATAATGTGCTACATCAACTGAGCTTGGGAGGGCACGTTCTCCTTAAGGTTGTTTTTCAAACAGGATATGTGATTTTGTGCAATGGATACATATAGCCTCTGATTAAATGTCTTCCTAAGGACCAATTTTCCTTAGATAATTTTATATGCTGTGGATGAGAAAGTACAATTTGTGACTTTTAAAATGTAAAACCTTGAAATACAAAGCAATATCCTCAAGTGCCTTATGCTTCTTGTTTCTGTTTCCAAAGATGCTTTGGTGGAAATTCACTGAAGCATTTTATCACTTATCACCAGGGCTCCTCTTCCTCACACTCCTAATGATGTCAGGGATTTGTCACAACTAAGCAAGTGTGTTTCTTGTTTGAGCAGGGTGGAGCTTCACAAGATGACCTTCTTCTTCAGCACTGGTTGTGGGTGCAAAAATGGAATTTGTTTTTGGCATAATTTTGTCTGTTACTTTTCTGACTATTTACCTTTCAGCCTCTGAGAGGAATATGTTGCTCTCAGATTGACAAGGAAACTGCAGTGCACAGACAAAAATGTGTTTGGCATTGTTATGCCATACTATGTGTAATATTGGGGTAATCACACTGATTTTGAGAGGAAGCATATGAGTAAAGATCCCATTGAGAGTAAATGTGTTGGAGGCAAAATTAGAAGATGTGCCCTCATGAGGTGCAATGCTTACACATTGGACCACTAGGAGAGAAGACTGTATGGAGCTTTGAATGACGGGAAGGAAGATTTTTACTTTATCTCCAAGAGATAGAGGTATGAAGCATAGAGGTACTAAGCATAGTCTGATTTTGTAGTGAAAGACAACCTCAAACATGGAAGGTGTCCCTTGATGGAGTTATTTTTTGTTTTTTTGTTTTTTTTGGTGGCCTCTTGACCCATTATCTTTAAGAATATTTATTTTTTAATTTAAAAGATTGCATTCTTTCCAAAAGTTTCAGGTACAAATGCACTTGATTCTTTCCACTAAAGTTAAAACTAGCAAATATATATCATGTAAAAGCATATATATGTATATGTATACATTGGTATACACACATATTGCTGATCTTATATACATCAATATCATATGATTACTCAGTGAAGTTCTGCATCTTTAAAATATTTTATTGAGAATTTATTGCCAGTGAACAAACTTGAACTGCTAAAAATCTATGAAACATAAGTTTCACCCTCTACCTAGGTGCGATCCAGAATACACATACTGAAACACTTCATTGTTATTATAAAGAGCTAAAATCAAAAGTGACCTGTTTAGTATGTAAAATAGTGCATACTGGAAAACAGAATGGAGATTCCTGAAAAAAAAAAAACCCTAAAAATATATCTACCATATGATCCAGCTGTCCCACTCCTGGGTATATATCCAAAGAAAATGAAGTCAACATTCAAAAGAGACCCTTGCGTACCTGTGTTTATTGAGGCACTACTCACAATAACCAAGATTCAGCATCAGCCTAGATGCCAATCAATAGATGAATGGATAAGGAAATGTATATATACACAATGGAATATTATTCAGACACTAAGAAGAAAGAAATCATGTCATTTTATGCAAAATATATGGAGCTGAAAGACATTATGTTGCATGAGATAAGCCAGATACAGAAACACAAGTATTACGTGTTCTCTCTCCTATGTAAAACTAATAAAGAAAAATAAACACTAAAGTTGACCTGAAGGTGGATATGGCTTTACTAGGGACTAGAAAGTGTGGGTACAGCATGAAGTTGAAGGTAGAAGGGCATGCATGACCAAGGTTGATGATCACAACAAATTCATAATGATGCATATATGGCAGTTTCACATTAAGTCCTATTAATCTGTACAGTAAAAACTACCACTTTATCTGTTAAAAAACACAAATAAAGAAGGGAGTCATTCAATTTATCTTTCAGAACTGTCTCAGTTTTGGGCAGTTGTTAATCCCAGAACTTTCTTTAGGGCATCTTTCACGTCTTTGTTTCGGAGGCTATAGATAAATGGATTTAAGAGTGGAGTCCCTGCCGAGTACACCAAGGTGACGATCTTCTGCATTCCTGCTGGGTTCTCTGAGGATGGGCTCACGTACATAACCATAAGGGTTCCGTGGAATAGGGACACCACCATTATGTGGGATCCGCAGGTGGAGAAAGCTTTCATTCGGCCAGCACCAGAGGGAACACGAAGCACAGCTCTGAGTACTAAAGTGTAGGATCCCAAGATGGAGAGGAAGGGCCCAAAGATGATCACGGAGTTGAAGGTGTAACAAATGAGTTCTGTGGAAGCAGCAGGGACACAGGACAGTGCAAACAGCGGGCCTGGATCACACACAATGTGGTCAATGATGTTTGGTCCACAGAAGGGAAGCTGGGAGATGAGGACAATGGGGACTGGATAGCAGAGGAATCCACTCACCCAGCATCCACAGATCAGGCTCACACAGAGCTTTCTCGTCATGATGGAGGGGTAGTGCAGTGGGCGGCAGATGGCCAGGTACCGATCATAAGCCATAACTGATAAGAAGAAACACTCTGTTGTACCCAGTGAAAAAAAGAAATAGAATTGGAGGAAACAGCCAGAGAAGGAGATGGTCTTACTCTCAGAGAGGATATTGACCAGCATGTTCGGGACAGTGGAGGAAATATACCAGACCTCTAAAAAGGCGAAGTTTCCCAAGAGGATGTACATGGGTGTGTGGAGCCTGCTGTCCCATTTCACTGCGCAGATGATGGCTCCATTCCCCAGCAGGGTCAGGAGATACAGAAGCAGAATTAATGAGAAGAAGAAGAAGCTCTGAATCTTTCCTTGACCATGGAAACCCAGGAGGATAAACTCATTCACAAAATGCATTGTTTTGTTCTGGGATCCCAAAGCTGTTAATAAAAGAGAAGTAACCAAGAAAAGAATAATAATGAACACGTGAGTTTTGCTAATACATGCTGGAAAATATTCTATGTATTTTTACATCATCTCATTTTATTTTCCTAATGACCCTTAAATAGGAGGGAGGTGTACTTTTTTTTTTACAGATAAGAAAGCTGATGTTTCTCTTTTACAGATGAGAAGACAGATTTAAAGGGTTAACTTAACTGTATGTGCAAAGCCTTTAACTACTAGATACTCTGGCCTATTTGGGGTTCTGTTCTGAACAAATTGTATTTATTTATTTATTTTTAACAAATTGTATTTAACTTCAGACACTACTTTAATCCTGAGCAGAGTAATGTTTCATCTTTAATGGTAAAGTCATTGTCCCTTAATAGTCTATATACAAGTATAGGGCTGGTGAGATAGCTCAGTGGCACAAGTGCCTGCCTGGCAAGCGCAAGGTCCTGAGTTCGATTCCCTGTACAAAAAACAAAACAAAACAAACAAATTAAAAAAAAAAAACCACTACATACAAGTATAAACTTTGGACCCATCCTTTCACTTTAGAGCGAACTTTGAGTACAAATCAAAGAAAAATAGCTGCTAAGTTACTTTCTTAGTCAGGGTTTCATATCTGTATTATCTATATTTATATCCATCCAATAAAAACTCTATGTCTATCTACATCTGTCCAATAAAAAGTAGACAAGAATGGATTTGTGGGTTGAAGTCTTAACCTCTCTCAGTTTTGCTAGTCTTAGGGAGGTAACATAGAACACCTAGAAACCTGTAAATTGCTGTAAATTATCTATCTACTTCTCTTTTGATTATACTTTCCCAGGTAGCATCTGGATTTTCTCAACAATCAGCCCATTCTCCTCTTAAGGAGTTCTAGTTCCATTAAAGGATTTCTTTACTTTGAGAAAATTTTTTTGTTTTTATTCCTTCTGCAGCTTGATCCTGGCACTTGCCGGTCACTAGATAAATTTCAATCTTGTTGAAACTACACAAAATAAGTCTAATTCCTCTTGCATGATGGTGGTGGTGGGCCTTAAATAACAGAAGGTTGGTGTCATGCCCCCTATATGATTTTTTTGTAGGCCACAGTTTTCTGTGGTTTGTTCCACCTCCTTATGGGTCCACCTGCCCCAAGCTGTAGTTCACATTATGGCTTGGTTCTTGAGGCAACTTGCTGCTGGCTAAGTCAATTTTACTAGTGTATAGACCCATGTGTGTTCATTTTCGATAACAATAAGCCTATAATTTCCCTTCATCATTTTGCTTTCATATAAATTAAATAAAGAATAAAAAGATCACCCTAGGATGTACGGAGACCAGAAAGATTTTTTTCTTTCTTTCTTTCTTTTTTTTTTTTTTTTTTTTTGATATTTGCTGACTCAGGAGTTGAGACCAGACTAAAAACTTGGATATTTTGCTAATGACCTTTTTGAAGCTACTGGTGCAGTCTTATTTCTATGTCCTAAAGCTTCCTCTACAAAGTTCAGGATATTTAGCTGGTAAGCCACCATCAATATTTTATTTTATTTTTTGTTTTGTTTTGAGACAGGGTCTTGCTATATAGATCAGGCTGGCCTTGAACGCACTATGTAGCCCAGGCTGGCCTAGACCTTGCAGTGATCCTCCTGCCTCAGCTTCGTGAGTTCTGGGATTACAGGTGTGCACCACAATACGCTGGTCACCATCAACATTTTAAATTTAGCAATATGTTGACAACAGTATTTATTAATGTATCTATTAATATACTCACAAAATTCCATCCATATGCCACTCACACACTGCAGAAAGCAAGATGTCTGCTTAGAACTTTGTCAAACCTGGAGCAAACTCAAAATAATAGATGTTTCACTAATAAGACAGCTTCAGGTATTTGTATTAACAATATTTTTAGAATAACAAGACATTTCTCTAATAAATGTGACTTTTTTGAAAATGTACATTTTTTCAAAGTGATTTAATTCATCGGATTGTAATTATGATGACCGTATGTGCCAATATTTATCTATATTTAGATTTGCCAAATCATGTGCAGTCATTCTTGGTTTATAACTGAAGTTAATGGGCTTGCAATGGAAAGGTTCAGTTATATTTAAATCATAGCACTTTATTTATTTAGGTATTTAACAAATGTTTATTCATTGCATGTTACATTTCTAGCAGTGTGCTAAATTCTGGGACACATTAATAATAATGAAAAGTAAATTTCCTCCCCTTTTCAACTTTTGCTACATTGAAACAACCCAGTATGCAACTACAGCTACACAGAGGCGAGCATAGACAGTTCTTGGAGCTGTATGTGTTGCAGCTTGCATATCTCTGTTATGGACCAAAAAATTATTCTACAGTAGGGCTAATGTAAGTAAATCTATGTAGTGCAGGTGGCATGTTATATTTTATTTGGCATAAAATGGATATTTTGGGCTTGTCAAAATATGAGTCATGAGTTAATTTACCCTACTCACATGTCAAGAAGATTTTGGCACTAAGATGACAAGTATAATTTATGGTATGGAACCTAACCTCTTAAGCATTGATTCCCATGTTGGTAATTATTTGACTTCATAATGTCCAAGATCTCATTGAAATTATTTGTGCTAAGATGAAATTTTACTTATCTATGGAATATAGGGTCAGAAAAAGATAAGTAAATTTCACAGATAATTTGAAATCCCACTGCATCCCTCCTATTGTCTCCACCTCCAAAACACATCTATTGGTGTCTCAATTGGTAAATTTAAATTCACCTCATTTGTGTTTCTGTTCACTTCAAGAGATGTACATATAAATTTTCAGCTGGAGAATAGAGGAGGACAAAGAAGCTGGGAAATCCATTCTGTATAGCTGATAAGGGGTCCAGACCCGTCTAACTCTAACCACTTGTGGGAATTTAAGCCACTTGCCCAGGGAAGAGATTTTTATGTTGTAAATGCAGAAGATCTTTAGAATTTATGTTTTTGAGGTATAGGTAAATACAAAGGAAAACAGAGCCCACTGTCTTACTTCTTCCTCACTTTGCACTGGGGCTTTGTCACTTGCCAACAACTCTGAAAAAATAACATCTTGCTTTAATTTCTTCTACTGAGAGGTAACCTGCCAACCAAAATTTCACTAAGCAATTTTACGAAGTGGTACAAGATTCAGACTACATTTTTATGGGAATTTAATCCCCCCCTCCAATGGCCAAGCCATGTGAGCACATTTACCCTGAGTTGTATTGTGGGAATTCTGTGATGCCTGAGTGAGCCCTTGATGTGAATATACTGTATCAGCCCAGGTCCTCTTTAAAACTGTGTTGGGAGATGAGCAGTGAAGAATCTAACGCATTGTTCCTACAAAGAACATAGGGAAAAAGAATTAAGGGATTTACAGGGGAACAGAGAGGTGCAGAGGAGCAGTGCTGTTGGTTGCAGGCTTTCTTAGCTACCTGACGGCATTTTTTGCTCCAAGATGCAGATGTGAGTGAAACTCCAGCCATAAGAGTCTACTCATTTACACGGCCCAGAAGGTGAGTCACGGATGGAGAGTGTTGTTTGTGCCTTCAGAGACTTCCGTCCTGTGTTGCTCTGAACCAAATGAAACGTGTTTTTCAAATCAGTGACTGAAGAGTTTGCAAACCTCTCCTGAGTAGGATCCGTAATTCCCCAATGCGTTTGTCGGGAGGTCCTACTTCTTTCCTGTGCTTGTACCTCCGCGTGCATTTAATTCTACATGTATCTGTTTGCTTTTTCCCCAGTGGTTTGATGAGCCCTGATGTAAGGGACAGGACACATATCTAGGAGGGGCCAGGAAAACTTTCCTTTTGGTGGAGATATCCTCTAAGGAACTGATCTATCCAGGGGGAAGTGAGTGGAGGCAGAGGACAGAGAACAAATATATGTGTATCTGTGTGTGTGTGTATGCAAGTGTTCATGCTTATGCCCATGTGTGATCTCTTTAGATAAAATATTTGTTTTATTCTTTTAAAAAATATGTAATTGACAAGCATTTACTATATACCTACTGTGTGTCAGACCATGTTAAACGCTGAGTACAGTACATACAGGTGATGGGAAAAAAAACAGGTCAAGCTCCACAGAGATTACAAGCTCATTTTAGGTTTAAATATAAAAATATGAGAGTACCTCAACATAATGAAGCTCATATGCAATAAACCAACAGCTGACTTTATACTGAATGGGAGAAAAATGAGAAATTTCTTTCTAATAACTGGAACATGACAAGAAGGTCTCCTTTCACTTTTTTTTTTGTTCTTTGTATTTTTGTTTTTTTGAGAGAGGTTCTTAATGTTTATTCCAGGCTGGCGTCAAATTTGCTACGTAGCCCAGGTGGAGCAGAGTGTGTGATCCTCCTACTCCAGTCTCCCCACTGCTCACCACCTTTATTAAACACAGTGCTGGAAGACCTAGACAGAGCAGTAAGGCAAGAGAAAGAAATAAATGACATCTAACTAAGAAAAGAAGTAGTCAAATTATCACTATTTGCAGATGATGTGACCTTATATTTACACAAACTCAAAGACTCCAATAAAATCTATTGGCGAGTAGCACGTGCCTGTAATCCCAGCACTTGGGAGGCTGAGGTAGGAGGATTGCCATGAATTTGAGGCCAGCCTGGGCTACATAGTGTGTTCAAGGCCAGCCTGAACTACATAGCAAGACCCTGTCTCAAAAAACCAAAACCCGGGCCGGTGAGATGGCTCAGCGGCATAAGCGCCTGCCTTGCAAGCGCGAGGGCCCGAGTTCGACTCCCGGATCCCACATACGAAAAAGGGGCCGGTGATATCGCTCAGCGGCACGGGTGCCTGTTGGCACGCGAGGTCCTGAGGTCGACCCCCGGTACCCACAAAAAAAAAAAAACAAAAAAACAAAAAAAAAAACCAAAACCAACCAAGCAAAAAACAAAAAATAAAACAATAAACCTCCCCCAAACCCCCAAAATCTATTGGAGCTAATAAATGAATTCAGGAAAGTTGACAGAACATAAAGTCAATAGGCAACAATTAATAGCATTGCTATATGCCAATAGTAAATTATCTGAAATAGAAACAAAAGCATTTCCATTTACAATAGCTATAAAAATACCTGGGAATAAATTAAATTGAAGAGGTGAAAGATTTCTACAATGGAAATCATAAAATATGATTGAATGTTATTAAAGGGACCCAAAAATGGAGAGATATCCCATGTTTATGGATAGGAAGAACTCAATACACTCTTGATGGGAATATAAATGGGCACAGCTACTATGGAAAACAATATGGAGGTTCCTCAAAAAGTTAAAAATAGAACTGCTATATAATCCAGCAATCCCATTAGTGGGCACATACCTAAAAGAAATGAAATTATTACTCTATCTTGAAAAGATATCTGCACTACTGTGCTCATTTTGGCACTATTCAAAATAGCTAAGAAATGGAAACAATCTAAATGTCCATCAATGGATGAATGGATAACAAATTTGTGGCATATGTACATAGTGGAAAACCATCCAGGAATTTAAAAAGATGAAATCTTGCCATTTGAGGCAACATGGATGGATAAGAATAGGTCGTTACGCTAAGTTAAAGATGCCATTAACAGAAAGTAGGTCCTGCATAATCTCATTCGTATGTGGAATCTAAAAAAAGTTGATCTCATTGAAGTTGAAAGTGGAATGGTAATTACCAGAGACTGGGGAGAGTAAGAGGGAAGAAGGGATGGAGAGCCATTGATTAATGGGTATTAAGTTACATTTAGGAGAAAAAGTTCTGGTTTTCTATTGCACATCAGAGTGTCTACGGAATATGATAATAATAACCCTTGTGTTAAGGTTATTACTAAGTTAAGAAACTGGAAGAACTCAATAATCCAATTTGAACATGGGTTAAGGTACCTGAGGAGATATTTTTCATAGACAAAATATACAGCTAACAGATCCAAAAAAATGCTCAACTTAAATAATTATTAGAGAAATGCACATTAAAACCACAATGAGGGACTGAGGATATAGCTCAGCGGCACAGCGCCTGCCTGGCAAGAGTGAGGTTGTGATTTCAATTCCCGATGCAAAAAGAAGACAAAAAACAAAACAAAAAAAAACCACAAGGAAATCCACGTTCTACAAGTGTGAGGATGGCTGTTATCAAAATGTCAAATAGATAACAAAAGTTGGCAAAAGCATTGAGAAAAAGAGACCATTGCACATTGTACTGGCATGTAAATTAGAAAAAGCATTGTAGAAAACAGTAGGGGAGTACCCCAGAGTACAAAAAATAGAATTACCATATGATCCTACAATCTCTCTTCTGGGTATTTACTCAAAAGATTGAATCAGTATGTTTAAGAGACATCTACTCCCATGTTCATTGCCCATAATTCACAAAAGCGAGGAACAACTGGGTGTGCATCAACAGATGAATAGATAAAGAAAATGCGGTGTACGTTATTGTGATAACATGGAGAACATTTTGCTAGGTGCAATAAGCCAGGCAGAGAACAAATAATGCATGTTCTTACTTATATGTAGAATTTAAAATAATTGAATGCAGAGAGGCGGAGAATAGTGGTTACTGGAGGCTATGAGGGTAAAGGGAGTGGGGAGGTGGTGGTCAGAGGGCAAAGCCTCAATTAGACAGGGGTATTGCTTTCTTCTTTCAGTGTGGCATAGTGAATATAGTAAGAAAAAATCATGTACTGTACATTTCAGAGTTGCTAAGAGAATAAATTCCAAGTGTTCTGGGGTCGGTGAGATGGCTCAGCGGTGTACGCGCCTGCCTGGCAGCACGAAGGCTGCAGTTCGACTCCCGGAACCCACATATGAAAAAAGGGCCGGTGATATCGCTCAGCGGTACGGGCGCCTGCTGGTGCGCGAGGTCCTGAGGTCGATCCCCTGGTACCCACAAAAAAAAAAAAAAAAACAAAAAAAATTCCAAGAGTTCTAATCAGAAAAGGATAAATATTACCTTGATTTAATTATTCTACATTGTACTCATGAATCATGACATCACTTTTTTTTTTTTTTTTTTGTGGGTACCGGGGGGTCGACCTCAGGACCTCGCGCGCCAACAGGCACCCGTGCCGCTGAGCGATATCACCGGCCCCTTTTTCGTATGTGGGATCCGGGAGTCGAACTCGGGCCCTCGCGCTTGCAAGGCAGGCGCTTATGCCGCTGAGCCATCTCACCAGCCCATGACATCACTTTTTGTCCCCATAAATCCATACAACCATAATTATGTAGAGTTTTAAAAAGTTCTTACCGTGGTTTTAAAGTCTTACACTATTTGGCCCCCTGTTCACTTTTGAACTTTTGTACCAACTAGGTATTGATTCCTTATTTGCTTTTAAATTTCTTGGACTATCATAAGAAATTCCCATGTGCACAACTGATTCACCTCAAATTACCGCGCCTCTACCTTCCATCTCTATCCCCCAATAATCAAAAGTAAAGCAATACGAAGTAGCACAGATAAAAGCCCTCATATATCATCTACTGGCATTACCCATGTTGAAAATATGGTTGTTACATTTGGAATGTAATACGAATCAACTCTGGTTTAGCTCTGCCAGATTAGTTGTGGAATAAAACAATGAGGGACTCTTCTGATAGGATATTTTCACTAAAGTATGTATTCAGAAATAGCAGCAGGAAAGCAAGCCCTTTCAATAGATCTTTTATATCTGGATGGTGGTTTTCTTGGTCTCATGTGGATTGCTTTATGCTTATTCTATTCTCAGGACTTTCCTCAATGCAGCCTTCATCTCTTTGTTTCGTAAACTGTAAATCAAAGGGTTTAAGAAAGGAGTCACCACAGAATAAAACAAAGTCATAATCTTCTGCATTGCAGTTGGGTTTTCAGCGGTGGGGCTCACATACATTGTCAAGAGGGCTCCAAAGAATAAACACACCACTGTCAGATGTGACCCGCAGGTAGAAAAAGCTTTCCGTCGGCCAACTGCTGAGGGAACTTTTAGCACAGCTCTCAGTAAAAGGGTATAAGAGCCCAGGATGTAGACAAAAGTGAGGATGATAATGAGGGTGCTCAGGCTGTAGAAGGTGATCTCAGTGAATGAGCTGGGGCACAGGACAGAGCCATCAGCTGATCCATGTCACACACAAAGTGGTCAATGATGTTGGGCCCACAGAAAGGCAATTGAGAGAGTTGCACAGCAGACACAGAGTAACTAAGGAACCCAAACAACCAGGAAAGGGATATCAAGATATAGCAGAGTCGTGTGGTCATGACAGTTGAGTAGCGCAGTGGACGGCAAATAGCAAGGTACCGATCATATGCCATGATGCAGAGGAAATATGTTTCGGTTGTGCCCAGGGAAGTAAAAAAATAGAATTGGGTCAAACAGCCAACAAAAGAGATGGTCTTTGTCTTTGAGAGTAAATTGCCTAGCATACTGGGTACAGTGGAGGTGATGTACCAGATTTCAAGGAAAGCAAAGTTCCCTAGGAGAATATACATTGGCATATGGAGGCATTTGTCCAAGCTCACTGCACAGACAATTGTACCGTTTCCTATTGTGGCAAATACATAGACCCCAAAGAAAACCGAGAAGAGGAAACTTTGCATCTCCTGACAACCAGGGAAGCCAAGGAGGACAAACTCGGTCACAGTGCTTGTCTTTGAATTGTTCATGAATCCCAGAGCTGTAGAGAAGACAGAAAACACCACTTTAGCTGCTGTTTTGTTTCTTGAAAATCTTGGAGGAAATTTACTGCTGACATACATTATGTTGGCTATTTGGGAATTTGTTTGGAATAATCTATCCACTGATTTGTGGCTCTTAGTAAAAAGCAAAAACCAACAATCGTAATGATTCCAAATTTCAATAAAATTAGGTCCATAACATTAGAAGTTTTACATTAGTTGTATTTTTTTTTTTTTTTTTTTTTTAACCAGTGGGTAAGATTTAAAGGAAACCTCTCTTCACTTTGAGGATTTAAAAAACCCGGAAGCAAATGAAAAGCAGTAAAGTACTTACCAGTTTGTATTTCACCCCTACTCCAGTTGCTTTCTTTTATTTTCTCGTTTACCGCATTTTATTTCTAATAGACTGCTTTTAGTCTGAGTTGTTTTTAAAGCAAGGATTAGGAATGGAATAATTACTTTTTTGACATCTCATGTAGAAAGCACTTGGCATACTTTTCAGATACTCTATATTGAAAGTATATTATGTGCTCTGAGTTTTTCAGATTGGAATAACTTTCTTGTATTACATTTTAATGATTTTTAAGTATCAACATATAAACCAAGAGGGAAGGCATAGTAATATTTTTCTGGAGAGTATAGAGTTAATAGTTACCTCACAATATTCCTTGAATCTACTTAGTACTTTTACTTTAAACTCCTATAACTTGTCAACTAAATCTCCATTACCTTAAAACACAATATTTTAAATCATTTTATCATAAATATCTCATTAAAATAAACAACTTGTTTCACAATTTATTGTTCTACTGCAAGGATGCATTCTTGTTCTTTCTATATATAGCAGGTGACAGGTTTTGACATGTCCAATTTCAGTCCCAACTGCCCACCTGCGAGGAACTCAGAATCTAAAAAACTGTTTAGGAAGGTCAGTTATCACAAGTTCAAGAAACAAACAAATATAACATGGCTCTTACTGCCACTGAAATTCAATTCTTGCTGAATAGAAATAATATTTTTAATTTTGATGATATATGAAACATGTATGTTAAAAATATTTAATAACCACTCTCCAAATATGAGGAGATTTATTAACATTAAGTGATTCACATACCTGTAATCCCAGCACTTGGGAGGCTGAGGCAGGAGGATCACCACGAGTTCAAGGCCAGCCTGGACTACATAGAGGCCTTGTCTCAAAAAACCAACCAACCAACCAACCAACCAACAAGCAGAAAACAACAACAACTAAATTTACCCGATTCAGCACATTTCAAGTAATCTAAAATGCTGCCTTGTTATTTAAATTTGTTAATGTTAGTGTTTAGAAATTACTTAGCAAAAATGTTTTTATAATTAAAAACATAAAAAGAGGTAAAATAAAAATAATCCCATATTTCAAAGCAAAATTTTTAAACTTTTTTTCCAAAAATACTGTTATAATCTATTTTTAAATTTACTGTAGGGGCCGGTGAGATGGCTCAGTGGCGAAAGCGCCTGCCTGGCAAGTACGAGGGCCCGAGTTCGACTCCCGGAACCCACATACGAAAAAAGGGCCGGTGATATCGCTCAGAGGCACGGGCGCCTGCTGGCGTGCGAGGTCCTGAGGTCGACCCCCGGTACCCATCAAAAGAAAAAAAATAAAAAATAAATTTACTGTATTTTAGTTATTTTTCCTTGTCAAAAATATAGCTGTATATCATCAATTCCATGGCTGTATAGCCTTCTAATCTATAGATTTAGTCAACCCCCATAATTAGATTTAAATGTTACCTATTGTTTTATTTTACAATCATCACCGGAATTAATATTTTTCAACATATATCTCAGACCATTTGACCCCAAAGTGAACTCACAATGATTTAAAAAAATTAATAATCACAGCAATCAATGTAGGATACCCTAATTTTTGACTATGACAGTTTTAGATATCTTTTTGATATCTGTCATACACTGAAATTAACAAGGCGAAACCATGTTATTTATAAGTTCCACTCAGTATTTCCATAGGATATTATACACATCTCTACTAGCAAATATGCCAGAATGACTAAATCATGGGTTTATGTGTTTCTCTTAGGCTGAAAACTTCTAAAATTTACAAATGATGTTACATTTACTTTAACATTCTCGGATTACTCAGTTTCCAGTACACAGTAGGCACTGGAAAGAGTCAATGGTTGAACAAATTTCAAAAAGCTAATTTACGAGTTTATGAACGTCACTGTCACTGAGTGCCCAGTCTGAACCTCATCGGGCATTCTTGTGTGACTGACTCGGACACAGGGTCCAAATGTGGCTTCGTCTAACAAGAGCACCTTTAAGCCTTATGACTCAGCAAGCCTACTTGCTGTGCATCCCTGTCATGTCTGAGGACCTACTCAAAATATAATCTCTAGTCATTTACCCTATTTACATTTTCAAACCTATTATCATTTTGCTCACGATCTCTTATTCCATCTGTTTCTTTATAAAGACTCCTACTTTGTACTTGCTTCTTGGGGAAAGGCTTTACTTTTCTTCACCAATCCATGTAGTGTTTGCTAAAGACAGAAACTCAAGAGCCATTCAAGGCTCTTTCTAATCCTGTCAGCTCCCATATATAATCAACCACCAAATCTTGTTGATTTTTCATCTGAAGTTTTCAAATCTGTCCTGAGCACATTGGGGATCACTGTAAGATTACAGTGTCAATGCTGGAGAGTTCAGTAGTGGAATGCAACAGCTACACCTACAAACTAGAAAGAAAAGACCTCTCCTGGAGAAGGTCTGAGGACACAGTTTTATGAGGAACTGGCTCAATTTGGTGAGGAAGGAAGGGAACACTTACTCTGTAGTATGTGATGACACACAACAGTTGGCTTAGTTTCACATGTGATTGACTCAATCTAGTGACACTTAAGTCAATAATTGTATTACATCACATACTTAAAGAAAAATAAATGATAACATTGATTTGGATTCAAGTACTATAGTAGATGCCACTTGCTCTGTGGGGGAAGTCAAGACTTACTTTGGAGAGATCTTGTGAAAATAGTGTTGAAGTGCAGCTACTTAACACATACCACAGTGCCTGGTACAGTTCCTAGCATATGCTAGGATCTGAAAAATACCACGTATTTTTTCATAACAATACTACCAACAACTCTAAAAACAAAGCAACTTAGGATAGAAATTGTTACCATAATCATTTAAAAACCTAAATGAAAAACAATGAATTTAAGTGAAGAAAAAAGGCTAGATTAAAAGTCACTCAGTTCAAATGCATCACACTCTAAGCTATGGGTAACATTTTTGGTGGTTCAGATTTATTTTATTGACCTTCTCATATATTCTAACACATGTGGAATCATACAGCTTGGTCTGATATAAAGGAAGAAGAGGGCCGGTGAGATGGCTCAGCGGCATAAGCGCCTGCCTGGCAAGCTCAAAGTCCTGAGTTCGACTCCCGGTACCCACATTAAAAAAAAAAAAGGAAGAAGAAATAAAAACATAATAATGTCGACAATGCAAAATGTAGAAAATGAATAATTACAGAAAAGTTATTACCTTACTGGGGTGTGAATCAGAGTAATGGGAATAAGTCATATTTAATTGGGGTGTTGTAGAAAGTGAGTTTAAGCATAATATCAAAGAGTAATACCAACCTAGACAATTTATCAAATTTCTGAATAATAAGGCATTCACTTGTGAATCATTAGGAAAGAAAGTTTAAGAAAGTATTAAGCTGAGGGAGATCTGGGTACTGGGCCCACAACTGCATTATTATGATACTGAAGATGCTGTAGATAAAATCACACAGCCAAAAGCATAGCAAAGTTTGCAGAAGTATGATAACAATATAAAGGGATCCCACTGAAGCTAGCATCCACATGTAGATATTTTAGTAAAATAATTCTGTGATGTCTAGAGAGTGAGAAGTTACTTACTCTTCATGATGGGGCTCAGTGTGACAGGTCTGAGAATAAACACTTCGTTTGTGTCTTCTTAAGGATGCCTTTCTTTCCTTTGTATGAAATCTGAACACAGGGCCTGACCTGTGAATCTTAGAGCATAGAAAGCTAAATGTTGACGCTCCCTTTTCTCCCTTTCCGAGGTCCTCAAACATAACAGATAGATTAACATGGGCCTTCTGCTGGGCAGTAGTGGTGGGCAGTGGAAGGAGCACAAGTCCTGCAACAGCGTGTAAGGTGTGAGCCTCGACTGACACACGGGTATTTTCATCAAGCAGTGCACAGATAGCCCCGGACTTACAATAGCTTCACTTTTTTTTTTTTTCTACTTTATGATGAAGCGAAAGTGGTAAATATTACATATAAATTGCACTTTGAATTTTCATCTTTTGCCAGGCTGTGCTAAGCATATGTAAGATGTTTGGCAGTGGCAATGAGCATAGCTCCTAGTCAGACACGTGGTAACTAAAGTAAATGACTGATATTCCACACAGCGCTGTTTGCTAAGCTATGGTGAATAATTAATACATTAGGTGAATTAAATGCATTTTTTACTTATAATATATCCAACGTACAATGAGTTTATCAGTACTTAACCCTGTGGTATAAGTCAAGGAGCATCTGTACAGGAGACTTAAATACCTCCAGGCATCAGAGTTTTTCACTTGTCTTGCCCAGCAAAGAAGGTTCAGCAGATGAGTTTTAAATATTGTTATTTTTCCTGTAGAGCAGCTTAAAGCAGTTGGGTATGAACCTCACGAGGAGATTTCAGAAAGGATGTGCAGATGAATGAAGGAGAAGGGAAAATTGTTGAGACTCTCCAGGGGTGCAATTAAAGTTTGATCTCGGAGATGATTGTGCTGGCTTCTGTCTCCTCTTGGGCTGGCTTATGACTCCCTCAGGAGACCTGGGTAGAGCATTCTTTCTTCCATCCACAGTTTTCATATAGTTTAGGGTAAATTGGACCCCAGAACAAAGGCAGGAAGAATGTCTGCAAGGTAATGGTGAGATGTCTGGATTTCCAAACAGTCGCTTTCAAGAAAAGCCTTTTCACAATGTACATTGTTTATATTCTCCTCACTCTCTTAACATCTACAATTTTTCTTCTAAGTTTTAATCGCTTATAGATTATTTGTTTTGCATTTGTGCTACATATTCTTTATTCCCTTATGCATTCTTGTGGTTTTTTGGGTTATTCAAATACTTTTTATTATTTTCTTTTCTTGATTAGTTTTTTTCTGGTGGTTTAAAAATATTTTTATTGTGGTGATATATAACCACATATAAATATAATGTATCTTAATATAAAATTACCATTTTCACCATTTCTTAGTGTACAGTTCAGTGAGATCAAGAACATTCACACATTGTTATGCATCAGTCACCACTATGCATCTGCAGAAATTTTTCATAGTTCTAAACTGAAACCCTGTATCTAAACAAGGATTTCCTGTTCCATCCTTACCCTAGTTCCTGGCAGCCACCATTTTATTTTCTGTCTCCATGAATTAGACTATCCTAGGTTGCTTTCCTAAATGGAATCATATTATGTCTCCTTTCATGGCTGGCTTAAATGTTCATCCTTGTATAGCATGTGTTACTTTTTCTTCTCCTCCTCCACCCCTCCCACTCCTCATTTTCTTCCTCCTCCCCCTCCTCCTCCTCTTCTTCTCCTCCTCCTCCTGCTGCTCCTCCTCTTGCTCCTCCTCCTCCTTCTCCTTCTTATTCTCCCTCTTCTTCTCTGTTGGCATTCTAATGGGTGTGAATTGGCATCTCATTGCGATTTTGATTTGTATATCCTTAAGGATTAGTAATGTTAAGCATGTTTTCTTGGGCTTGTTGGACATTTGTTTATCATTTTTTGGAGAAATGTCTATTTGAGTGTTTTGCTCATTGTAAAAATTGGGTTGTTTGTTTTTCTTGTTGAGTTAAATATTCTGGATATTAAGCCCTTATCAGATATATGATTTATGAGTATTTTTTTCAGTTCCATGGATTGCTTTACATTCTGTTGATAGTGTCCTTTGATGCACAAACGTTTCAAATTTTGATATCCTGCTTATCCATTTTTAATCTGTGGCCAGGTTTTTTGCATCATATCCAGGAAACCGTTGTTAAATCCAACATTGCCATGTCCAGCACAGCTCTTGAACTTCCTGGGGGGAGCAGATGGTCGAGGATGAAGAAGACAAGAGTTGGAATACAGAAAGCTGAGGTCAGGTGGAGCCTCCTCTCCTGGTGGGAGAAAAAGGACTGTGCAGTGACTGCAGCATGTTTATGTATACACTCCGGAGGCTATTGTCAGTTGAAACCCCCTGCCGAGCAACTTGTTTGCCTGGCTTGCCTCGGGCTCTCCGTGTTCTTGGAACTGGAGAGGGTTGTCCATGTGGCTCGCCTCGGGCGCTCCTTGTTCTCAGGGCTGGCTTTGCTTTAGCCTCACAAGTGTGATTGATCTTTAGCTTCAGCTGCTCCCCACACAGTATCATAAAACTTTCTCTCTATGTTTTCTCTTAGTTTTGTAGCTTTCAGTTTTATGTCCAGGTCTGATTAATTTTTTTTTTTTTTTTTTTGGTACTGGGAATCAAACTCAGGTCCTCACACTCGCCAGGCAGGTGCTGTGCTGCTGAGCTATATCACTGGCCCTGGTCTGATTAATTTTGAGTTAATTTTGTATATTGCCTAAGGTTAGAGTCTAACTTCATTATTTTGCATGTGGATCACTAGTCCCTAGCATCACTAGATGAAAAGACTGTCCCCTCTCCCAACTGCATGGTATTGAACCTTTACTCAAAATCATTTGATCAAATATATGAGGGCTTTTTTATGGAGTTTTATATTATAGTCCATTGGTATATGTATGTTACAGTACCACATTGTTTTAATTTCTGTAGGTTTGAGATAAATTTCAAAATTCGGAAGTGTGAGACAGTCAACTTCATTGTTTTTTTCAGTATTGTTTTGGCTATCTGGGGTCCCTTGAGAGTCTGTTAATTTTAGGATGGATTTTTCTTATTTCTGCAAAAATGTCATTTGGATTTTGAAAGAGTGTGTTGTAGATCATTTTGGATACTGTTGAAATCTGAATAATATTGTCTTGCAATTGTGAACATGGAATGTCTCCATTTATTTTTTATTTTTAAAAATTTTTCCATCATTTTTTAGTAAATTAATTAATTTTTCACTTTCACAATGCAATTTAATGATATATATTATATGTATAAAACAACCAGCCCAGAGTCAGACATAGAACATGGATTTTTTCTCTTATTCTTTTTATTGGTACATGTTTGCAATATTAGTGATCATATTCAGCTTGGGGGTTTGTTAAATATGCATAGTGTATTTTGATCATTTTTACTCACCTTATTCCCCTACACCCCTTTCCTCACATCTCCTTCCCATCTCTACAGAGACTGGTTCCCTGTTTCTTCACATGACTCTGTACTTTGATCTTTAAAACCTTTATATTTTGAGTCTATCATATTAAAGATACCAGGTGATATATAGCCTTTTTAATTGAGTTATTTCACTTAGCTTTAACTGAATTATTTCCCTTAGCTTATGTTCTCAAGATTCTTCCTTTTTCTTACAAATGACTCAAAATTGTCCTTATTTATGGCTGAGTAGTACTCTAATATGTATGTGTACCAAATTTTCTTTATCCATTCATCTGTTGATGGGCATATAGGCCAGTGTGACTTGTGCTGCTATGAACATGGGTATGCATGTATTGCTGTAACAGGATGCATTTAGCTCTTCTGGGAAGGTACCCAGGAGAGGTATAGCTGGGTCAAATGATATTTCTATTTTTAATTTTTTGAGAAATCTCCAACTGATTTTCAATGTAGTTGTACCACCAACAGTATATAAGGGTTCTTTTCCCCTTACCACCTTGCCAACATTTGTTATGTTTTGAGTTCTTGATAATGGCCATTCTTACTGTGGTAAGGTGAAATCTCAGTGTTGTTTTGATTTGCATTTCTCTGGTGGCTAAAGATGCTGAACATTTTTTCATGTATTTACTGGCCAGCTGTATTTCTTCTTCTGTGAAGTGTCCATTCATTTCAATGGCCCATTTTTAAACTAGGTCTTATATTTGATGGTCTATTTTTAGTTCTTTATATATTATAGATATCCATCCTCCATCTGGGGAGTAGCTGGTAAAAGTTTTTTTTTCCAATTCTGTAGGTTGTCTCTTCCTCAATCTGTTGGTTGTTTTGTTTGCTTTGTGGAAGCTTTTTAGTTTGATATAATCCCATTTGTTGATTTCTTGTGCAATGGGGTTCTGTTCAGAAAGTTTTCACCTACATCTATGTATTCAAGAATTTAACCATTTTTTCTAGTAGATTTAGTGTTTTTATTTTTATATGAAAGTCTTTCATCCACTTTTATTTTAGTGTAGTGTGAGAGATATGGAGCAGGGTTCATTCCTGTGCATGTGGATAACGAGTTTTCTCAGTTACATTTATTAAAGAGGCTATCTTTTCTACAGTATGTATTATTGGCCCCTTTGACAAAGATCAGCTGGCTGAAAGTGCTGGAGGTTGTATCTGTATCCTGTATTCTATTCCATTGGTTAGTACATCTGTTTTGTGCCAATTATCGTGTGTGTTTATTATTGTGGCTTTGTAGTGTAATTTGAAGTCTGGAGTTGTAATGCCTTTTGCCTTGCTCTTATTGCCCTGGGTTATTTTTGCTATTTTTGGTCTCTTCTTTTTCCATATAAATTTTAGAATTATTTTATTCTAGTTCTGTAAAAAATGGATGTTGTTTTGATAAGGGTTGCATCAAATTTATGTATTATTTTTGGTAATATGGCCATTTTGATGATGTTAAATCTGCCTACCCAGGAACAGGGGATGCTTTCCCATTTTCTAATGTCCTTTTTTTTTTTAATGTGGGTACTGGGAGTCGAACTCAGGACCTTGCGCTTGCCAGAGGGCACTTGTACCACTAAGCTATAACACTGGCCCTTTTTTCCTTTTTATGTGCATACTGGGGCTTGAACTCAGGACCTTGCGCTTGCCAGGCAAGCACTTATGCTGCTGAGCTATCTCATCGGCCCTTCTTTTTTTTTTTTTTTGTGGGTACTGGGGGTCAAACTCAGGACTTGCGCGCCAGCAGGCGCCCGTGCCGCTGAGCAATATCACTGGCCCTTTTTTCGTATGTGGGTTCCGGGAGTTGAACTTGGGCCCTCGTGCTTGCCAGGCAGGCACTTATGCCACTGAGCTATCTCACCAGCCCCCTCACTGGCCCTTCTAATGTCCTCTTTAACCTATTTTTTCCCAGAAAAATATAGTTTTATTACAGAGGCCTTACACTGTCTTGGTTAGGTTAATTCCAGGGTATTTAATTTTTTTCATGCTATTGTGAATGGCATTGGTTTTCTAATTTCTCTCTCAGTGGGTTTATTGGAGTATAGAAATGCTATTGATTTTTGTGTGTTGATTTTGTATCCTGCCACTTTGCTGAGTTTGTTTTTAGTTGTAAGAGTCTTTTGGTGACATTTTTGACTCTTCTATGGAAAGAATCATGTCATCTCTAAATAAGCACATTTTGACTTCTTCCTTTCCTATTCAATTCCTTTTATTTCCTTCTATTTTATAATTGTTTTGGCTAAAGTTTTGAGTACTATATTGGACAAGACTGGTGAGAGTGGACACTCTTGTCATCTTCCTGATTTTAGAGGGAATGTTTTCAGTTTTTCCTCATTAGTATGATGTTGGCAGTGAGTTTATCATACATGGCTTTTATCATTTTAAGTAAGGTCTTCTACACCAATTTTTGTTTTGTTTTGTTTTGTTGTTTTGAAACAGGGTCTTGCTATGTAGGTCAGACTGGCCTTGAACTCACTATGTAGTCTAGGCTGGCCTCGAACTCATGGCAATCATCCTGCCTCAGCCTCCCGAGTGCTGGGATTAGAAGTATGTGTCACAACGCCTGGCTCCTTCTATACCAAATTTTGTCAAGGTGTTTTTTTCCATTAACTCATGAATAGATTTCAGATCATATCAAATGTGTTTTATGCTATTGAGATGATCAGGTAAATTTTATCCTTCCTTCTATTTAAATCATATATTTGTTTCTTTATGTATGTAAAACCATCCTTGTGTCTCTGAGATGAAGCTCACTTGGTCATGGTGTGTAATTATTTTAAGGATTTATTGTGTTCTGTTTGTAATTATCATGAAGATTTTTACATTTGTGTTTATTAAGGAAATTTGTACATAATTTTCCTTTTTTGTTAGGCCTTTGTCTGGTTTTGGCATCAAGGTATTGCTTGCTTCAAAAAATGGTTTTAGCATTGTTCCTTCCCTTTCAATTTGATGGAAGAGTTTGAGGAATGTTGACATTGACTCTTTGCTGAAGCTCTTGTAAAATTCAGTAGTGAATCTACTGGGTCCTGGGCTTTTATTACTTGGTAGGTTTTTTTTTTATTACTACCTCAATTTTCTTATCTTTTATTGGACTGTTCAGGGTTTTATATTTTTTTGGTTCAGTTTTTGTACTGTCTAAGTGTCTAGGAATCTATTGATTTTTTCTAGATTCTCCAATTTATTAGTTTTCAAAATAGTTACCCATAATCCTATCATTTCATTGGTATCTGTTGTGACTTTGCCATTTTTATTTCTAATCACATCAAAGTGGGTCTTTTGGCATGTTGCTGAGGGTTTCTATTTTGTTTATCCTTCTGAAGAACCAAGTCTTCAATTCATTGATTCTTCATTGTTTTTCTTTTTAGCTTCAATTTCATTGATTTCTGCTCTGATCTTTACAATTTCCTTCCTTGTACCAGTTTCGGGTTTGGATTGTTCTTGTTTTTCTAGGACCTTGCAGTACATCATTACAGTTTGTTCTGTTTTTCTAACATGGGCACAGCTATGAACTTCCTTCCCCAGTGGAGAGAGTTGGAAGGCGAGGAAACTATTTCATCAGCCTGACCACACTGAGAGCTGCTTCCCTCATTCTGGGCTTTAGATCATCTACAAAAGTGGTCTGTACAGTGGACCTGTGGTGTCAGGAGTGCCATGGTCCAGGGCAATCCAGCTTCCCTTTCTAAATCCCCCCAGTTCTAGATTTGGATTTGGTGGGTTTTTCCTTCAGTTTGTCTCCCTGAACCTGGCTTTCTTTGCCACTTCCATTCCATGTATCTCTACTTTCTGGAGCACATCTTCAGGACTTCTTCATGCATTGCTGCCATTCGTTGGCCCTGATAGAAAGTCTAGTTGGCAATGATGGCTTCTCCATTATTTGTATCTTTAATTATTTTCAGTAACATTTTATAGATTTCAGTGTACAAAGTTTTGTATCTCCTTGGTTAAGTTTATTCCTAAGCATTTCATTCTTTATGACACTATTGTAAATGAGATTGTTTCTTATTCCACTCTTTTCTTTAAACACCCAATTCTCTGCCTAACATAATGTGTTATCAATTCCTTGGATCTTCTGCCCCTTGGATATCATGGACACTTATGAAAAAGGTAGCTGTCATACACTCTGCTAATCACATTGCTTTTTTCGCTTAATATGTCTTGGAGAGATCACAAATGGAACAACTTTAATCTTTAAAATTGAAGCTATGGTATTCCAGTGTATAGCTGGTCAGAGCTTATTTACTCTTCTATTAATGGGAAGTGATGTTCTTATCGATAGTTTGCTAATGTAGAAATGCTACCATGACTATTCTTGTCTTTTCATCACTTTTTCATGCATGTGAAAATAGTTAAAATCTAAATACCTTGGAAGCTGAATTGCTGAATTAAGGCCATATCATTTTAAATTTTGACAGAAGTTGCCTAGTGAACTTATATAGAGTTTAAAAGTTATACTCCCTCCATCCAATTGTGAGGGAACTCATTTCACCATGCCCATCCATACACTGTGTTATCAAACATTTTGATTTTTGTTATTCTGCTAGGTAAAAAATAGTGTATGATTTTAGATTACTCTTTGTGTTTTTATCAATGAGTTAATGCTCTTTCCACATGTTTAAGAATCATTTCTGGATACAGTTAATTTATATCTTTTCACTTATTTTTTCTGTTGGGATATAGTTTTGTTCTCTTACTGTCAGGTGTTATTTATATTAATAAATCAAACTTACTGTGATTGTGCCTGGCAAAAAGTGTGAAGTTTTAAAGATAAAAATTTAAAGTGAGTTACTAAAGGTAAAGCTACTTAGGCTATGAAAAATGTAAGTAATTTTTGTTTTTTCTCATTAAAATTTCTGTCCTTGGTAAATCTATCCTTGATTCGCAGTAAGTATGTATGTTGATTGGTGGGAGCACTTCAAAAATAGGACAGTATTTTACTCAAAGTCTAGGAAAGAGTTGAGGGAAAAACCAGCTCAAATTCTGTCTAAATATTTGTGTCGATCTGGGTGCCTCTCATATAAAAAAACAAACAAACAAACCCCAAATCTGTTCTCTTTGGTCCTGGTTCTACCTCTGTGTTGCTGTAAGTAACCTTTCCTTCTCTGTTTGCAGGAGAAGAGTCCTCAGGAATTTGGAACTGGTTGCAGTGAAATGAAAGCAGGTCCACTCCCCGACTCATGTTGATATCAGCCCCTTGGGCTAGATGTCTCTGATTTGTGGGATTTTCACACACTTACGCTATAAGATTGTCTTCTGAGAGTGAGGGAAATAATGAAAATGCATGGAGATGCTTTCTGAAAATTCAGCTGTACCCTGAATCTAAAGTCTTCTGGTTATGGTCATGACTGAGCAGCACGTATTAGACAAAAAGTAACTTCAAGCAAAGTAACTATAAAATGTGGATGAAATACACATCTGAAGGTACCAGGGAGTAATTGGCACAGTTAAGACTTTAGATTCAGGGTACAGCTGAATTTTCAGAAAGCCACATTCCTAGTGTAAGGGCTACACCCAAGGATGAAGACCCAAACAAGAATAGGCCATTTTAAAAGCACATAAGAAGAACCCTTATGTGGAATCAAAGGAATCTGCCTCTACTCTATCTACTCGATGGAAGAAAGTTTAACTTCTGTTGAGTGCCTACATCTATTGCCTTTACTACTTTTAGAATATAATGTCTGGCTTTCGACTTAAAAAACTGAAGCATGCTAAAAAACAGGATAAATGGTCAGGAAGCCTGAGAAGAAATAGCAGAAACATACTCACAAGTATCTCGGATTTTTGTTATAATGGGATGATTAATTCCCTGAATAAAACAAATTTAAAAAAATCTGTTTAATTGCTTGAGGCCTTTTTGATTAAGCTTTTTATGTTCCCCGAAATTTCTGCAGGGCTTTTTTCATATCTTTGTTCCTAAGACTATATATCACAGGGTTAAGGAGAGGGGTCAAAACAGAATAAAACAGAGTCACAACCTTCTGCATCCCAGCTTCATGCTCAGATGTTGGGCTCCCATACATGACTAGTACTGAGCCATAAAATAGTGAAACCACAGCCAGGTGAGACCCACAGGTGTTAAAAGCCTTTCTTTTCCCAGCTGCTGAAGGGACCTTCAGTACAGCTTTTAGGACCAGAGCATAAGATCCCATGATGAAGACAAAGGGAATAACAAGGGGCAGAGGACTTAAGGCAGAGAAGACCAGCTCTATAACAGGAGATTTTCTGCAAGTGAGGGCTAACAGAGGACCTGGGTCACACAGGAAATGGTCAATTATCCTGGATCCACAAAATGACATTCTGGAGATGATGATGATGGGAATCAAGAACCATAGGAATCCAAGTACCCAGCAGCCTAACACGAGATTAGTGCAGCAATGTCTGCTCATAATGGATGGGTAGCGTAGAGGCCTGCAGATGGCAAGATACCGATCAAACGCCATAACAGCCAAGAAGAAGCATTCTGTGGAACCCAAGGAAAAGAAGAAATAGAACTGGAGAAAGCACCCAGAGAAGGAGATGACCTTGGTGTCAGAAAGGAAGTTGGCCAACATGTTGGGGACCGTGGAGGTGACGTAGCAGATCTCTAGGAAGGAGAAGTTGGCCAGCAGGATGTACATGGGTGTGTGTAGTCTCCGATCCGAGCGCACGGCACAGATGATGGAAGCATTGCCCATGAGGGTGAGGAGGTAGACGGCAGCGAAGAGCACAAAGAGGAGGATCTGGCCCTCCCTGGGGCAAGGGAAGCCTAGGAGGACGAAGCCAGTGACGGTGCTGGAGTTGCTGGGGGTGTGGAAGCTTTTCATGTGTCTGTGAGCTGTAAAAATGCAAGCAATTGCTGAATGGTAGAATAAATGAGATGGGACTCAGATTTATATTTAAATCATCTTAAGAAAACACATAGATATCAATTAAATATATATATACGTATTTCTTTTTTTTCCTATTGCTGAGACAAAATGCCTGACATCCAATGTTAAAAAGGGGAAAGAGTTATTTGGCTTACAGTTTGTAGAGGTCTCAGCCCATAATTGGCCGGTTCCAACACAAGGTGGCATGTCAGAGGGGAAATGCAGAGGAGAAAACATTCATGGCAGGCAGAAGGAAGCAAAAACAACAAGCAGCGAGCAGAGACAACAGAAGCCCTCTTTCTGTCTCCTATATTTTATCCAGGCTACCACACCCAGGTGGGTACTCTTAATCCTAGCATAGCAGAGTGAATCAATCCCAGCATCATGATTATCCTTAATCCTAGCATCACACACTCTAGATGCAGCCACGTCTGAAAAGCCCACCTATGATCACATGAGCCTTTGGGGGAACAAGCTGATTTTTTGCTTCCATTTACATTTATATGTAATTTATTATATGTAATTTATTGATATTACATTCCATTTACATTTATATATGTATGTGTGTGTGTGTGTGTATATATATATATATATATATATATATATATATATATATATATATGTATATGTTCTTCCCAAGCTGATTCTTTGCTTCCATTTACATTTTCACTGTGGGTTTAAGAAAACTATTGGGCTGGTGAGATAGCTCAGTGGCATAAGCACCTGCCCGGCAAGCGCGAGGTCCTGAGTTCGACTCCCAGAACCCACATAAAGGAAAAAAAGAGCCGGTGATATTGCTCAGCAACACAAGCGCTTGATGGGAAGCTCAAGGTCCTGAGGTTGACTCCTGGTACCCACATTAAAAAAAAAAAAAGAAAACTATTGGTTGAATCCATAAGGTCTCATCCATATTCTTTTTAGTTATAGTAGAATAGAACTTTCAAATATTTTTGCAATATGCTTCTTCAAGGGTTTATATATACATATTTTTTTCTCACAAAACATGATTTCTTCACTTTTCATAGAAGTGAAGTCATTGCAGATCTGTGTGACAGCGTATATTGCCCCTCTATAGCCTGTTAGTCATGTCACAGACATAGCGACTCTTTTTAAAAAAGGGTATCTAATTGTACCTTCCTTTGCACACAGACTTAGCCTTCCACCATATTTAGAACAAAATAAAACTTCCAAATAGTGGTCTTTGATTCTACTCATATTAACCTCTACAACAGCATATGTCATTTTATTAAATCAAATACACACGCACTCACAACCCTCCCCCCAATTATATGAAGGGCATGCACACAGTGTACTACCATAAGCTCTGCAAATATAAAATAGGGCTGGAGATTAGTCTGGCCAGCAAAGTGGGGGTAGCATGGTGTGTATCATCATATCCTCCCTGGAGCTCCCCCAGAACCACTGAGGGTGTACTTACTCAGAACCATGGGTGCTGGTCAGCATTTAGTAGAAAGGAATCCTAACACTGTAATGCTTTATACCAGGGGTTGGCCAAGATTTTTTTTTTTTCAGTAGTTTAGACTTGTGGGCCATATAATCTCTGTGAAAACTAAGCTCTGCTGTTGTGCAAAAGTAGCCATAGACAATACTTAAGTGAATGTATATGACTATGTTCCAATAAAACTTTATTAAGTCCAGTGAAACTTCAATTTTATTTATTATGAAATCGATTTTAAAACAAATTAAATTGCAAAATGCTTCTTTTTGGATGAGATAAAATTTATACAGCCACGAAACTAAAAAAAAAAAAAATTGTGGACTGGAATTCCAAAACTCACACTTGCAGGGTGACATAAATAGTATGATACTGGTTAGAAGAGAATGATAGCAACCAGCACAAATAAATCTCTATAACAATACTTCCTTGGAATATGAAGTAATAAATCATCTACGAGTCTAGTGAGATATACATAGATATGAGATATAGATAGAAATAGATAAATAATAGATGATTGTACTTGCACAATTAATACAAAGTTCAGAACCACAATTTTTCAAGTGCTGACCTTTTTCTTTCTTTTTTTTTTGTGGGTACCGGGGGTCGACCTCAGGACCTCCCGCGCCAGCAGGCGCCGTGCTGCTGAGCGATATCACCGGCCCTTTTTCCGTATGTGGGTTCCGGGAGTCGAACTTGGGACCTCACGCTTGCCAGGCAGGTGCTTATGCCACTGAGCCATCTCACTGGCCCTGACCTTTTTTTTTGAGACAGATTCTATGTTGCTCAGGGTGGCTTCAAACTTGTGATCACCTTGTCTCAGCTTCCCATTTAACTTGAACTACAGCCATCTGCCAGGATGCCTGGTTTGTATTTGCAAATTTACTCTTCAGCACAGACTTCACAAATCCAATTTATGAATAATTTTTTTTTTGTGTGTGGAGGTGAGGATGCAAACACTGTGTTGCCTAGGATGAACTTGACCTCACGATCCTCCTGCCTCAGTCTCCCAAGCAGCTGAGTTTACAGGTGTATGCTATCATGCCTGGCTAAATTATTGATTCTTTCATCTTTAATAATATTGAGACATAGGTGTTGGGTACATTGAGACTGTTAATGAAAGAAATAAATTTTCAAGCAAACATACACAAAAAATATAAAAACAATTCTTAGCTTTCTGTCTACAGAAAGGAAGGCAGCAGGCCAGATTTGGCTCATTGGCTGCCACTTGCTTACTCCTCCCCTCTACATTTATGGGGAAGAGCACACAAAGCAGCTGTCTGATTATGGAACAAGCTCCTAGTGGAGCAAGTAGCTTTGATAAGAAGGGCTGAGACTGCTAGAGGTGAGCAGCTGGAATTCGCTTGAGCTGCAGAACTAACCCAGATCTTCTGAGCCAATTTCCAGCTAAATTACAATAAGGAACTTCCAAAGACATTGAAATTTGCCTCTGTGTCCACACACTCCCCCCAGCACAGAGTCACACATCCATACACGCACATGGTATGTGAGTAAGTATCATCTTCCACACGATAAGTGAGTAAATGACACTGATGTTTTGCAGTCTCTAGAAATAGTAAAATACTTGCAGAAATCATGGTTTTGCTCTTTTTGTCTGTCAGTTTCACTGAAGTTTACCCAAATGCCCAAATGCCCTACTATGAGGAACATAGTAGGAATCTCATAAATGTTTGCTGAAGAAATGATTGTTTGCAGTTACAGACAGAATACAGAGAGATCACATATATGGGTGTGGATCAACTATTTAAACTTTAAAAAACACTGTGATATGAAATTTGAGGAACTAAAATACAAAACAAATGCTGTGACAAAGGCTCCTACAGTGTTGGCACAGACTTGAGGGAACTGCATGCAAAGAAGGCAGTGTGGCGGTGAATGCTCTGTTGAGAGAACACTTTCCACCCCAGATAGCTTCCTCCCTGGCTGCTAAGATAGTTACAGTCCAAAGGCTTTGGATGCAGGAATGGGAGAGGGGATGAAAATTCTATGCGGTTCAAGTAGTCCTTTTTAATTTTTAATCCTTTTAAAGTTTCTTTTCTTTAAAGGGAAAATGAGTTGAATATTTGATTTTTAATTGCTTTTCACTATAAAATATTTACTTTTATTAAAACTATAACACAAGTATACATGATATCAGGACTTTGTAGATCCAAAGATGATTTTTTGGTCATAATTTTCTCTTAGATAAAACATCCATTGGATACTTTGTCACTTATACATGAATCCAAAAGGTCTATACCAGCTGCCTCTCAAGGCAATTCTCTAATTTAGGGAATCTGACAAAGCTGCCCTTGTAACCAAGAAGGCATGGAAGTGACCCTCTTTGGTATCATCATTTTATGCTTGACTTAACCAAATCGACAGTGAGTGAAGAAGCAGATATTTCTAGCAAGAGCTTATGGTTTCTTACCTTTTATTACTTGGCTTCCCTGTTCAGAGAACAGCAGAGGGGTTTACCTGACACATGTTGAGCTGGGGCTGCTCACAGGCAGGCAGAACTTCTGGCTGCAGAAGGGAGAATTAAAATGGAAAGAATGGTTTCAAAGCTGTGCTTATGTGTACAGGGTGCTTCCTATGATTAACATTCTGAACACCCCCCCTTTTTCACCCCCATTATACTTAGTAATGCTGGGATAGACCCACTATAAGTTAGCCAGATTCTATGCTAAAATATGTAAATTGGCAGGGTGTGGTGGCACACACCTATAATCCCAGCACCTGGAAGGCTGGGGCAGGAGAATTACCACGAGTTTGAGGCCAGCCTGGGCTGCATAGTGAGTTGAAGACCAGCCTGAACTTCATAGAGAGACCCTGTCTCAAAGAAAATATGTAAACTGAATGAAAAGTATTCCATTTCTCTAATATTTTACTTTAGTTTCAAGGCTAGTCCAAGAAGGTAAAATGATGTGGAAATAATAAGTCTGATCTCAGCAGCATATCTAATTCCTTCATTTGACATGGACAGGAAATTGTCACATCTGTCTCAGTTTTGCAAAGCCCTGGGAGTGGAAAACTTCCCCATTTATGAAAAATGGTAGGGAGTTATGGCACAGGAGAAAAACAATAAATTTAGAGTAAGAAATCTAGGGTTTGAATTATAAGCCGTGCTTCACCAATCATAGAAAGTTTATCCATTCAATTATATAAACTATTTCCCAGTTCCTCCAACTGTAAAATGGACAGAATAACACTTTCACTGACATGTTTTTTCCTTAGAACACTGAATAAGATGGCATGTAGTAAGTACTTTGTTTAGGCTGACACACGACGGTAATGCTCAGGGATTATTGGCTATAAACCAAGAGGATGAAGCAAAGTAAAAGGGAGCCTTTTTTTTTTTTTTTTAAAGATGGCCATAATTTTTCTAGCTCTGATATGCTTATTTTTTCCTCTAAGCATCCCTTCATCTCCCATCATGCACAAGAGGGAATCCAAACCTGAAATTACTGACAGGGCCAGATTTTCCTGAAGAGCAGAGGTGGTTGCTGCTGTTATAACCGTGACGGGGTGGAGGAGTAGAAATCAGGTGAAGATCTCTCTGTGTTGGATGGAGGAAGTAGGGATAACGTAAGCGGAACCTCCAGGGAGTGAGCCCTGTTGCATACTCTGTGGGGATCAATTTATCACCTCCAGGAGAACAGTGGCAGGAGACCGTTGTATGCTGTTCTTCCTTCCTCTGGGGCCTATCTCCTCGGGAGACCCTTCATGCTTTCTGCTTCTCTTTTCCAGTAGAATAGAAACAATTATCTTTTCCATCCTCAATCTTCTCACTCATGCCATGAGATATAATCAGTCTTCAAGTGCACTCAGAGCATCTACCATGTGACTGTGGGAAAGTCTACCAAAAAAACATAGGGTACAGTGGCTGTCATGCCAGAACCTGCTCCTGAGCCTCGAGTGTGTGGCATCTGTGTGTATGGGTTCTGGAGACAGAGCCAGAAGGAGAGAGTTGAAGGTATGATGAGACCACAGTAGTATTGTGCAGTCGTGATGGGAATATCACTCTTCCTGGCGGACCTTGTCTTTCTTTCTTTCTTTCTTTCTTTCTTTCTTTCTTTCTTTCTTTCTTTTCTTTCTTTCTTTCTTTCTTCCTTCCTTCCTTCCTTCCTTCCTTCCTTCCTTCCTTCCTTTCTTTCTTTCTTTCTTTCTTTCTTTCTTTCTTTCTTTCTTTCTTTCTTTCTTTCTTTCTTTTTCTTCCTTCCTTCTTTTTTCTCTTTCTTTCTTTCTTTCTTTCTTTCTTTCTCTCTCTCTCTTTCTTTCTTTTTATTTTATTGGTACATTTTAGATATACATAACAATCACATTCATCATAGGGAGTTTGTACCTGTACATGATATATCTTGATTCTTCTTTTTTTCCCATTCCCCATCCCCTCCCTTCAACCTCTCTTGCCCTCTTTATTTACAAAAGCTTTGTTTCCATTTTCTCCTTCTATTCTTTTTTTCTTGTCCTTTCTTTCCTTTCTCCCTCCCCCCTCTCTTGTTCCCCTTCTCATTTGGACATTTTCTTCCCATTTCCCAATATCCATTGTGCATTTTGATCCTTATTATGGTTTGTATCTAAATGTCCCTGCAAAGCCTCATGCAGTCATGGAGGGTAGGCTTTTCAGAGGTGGCTGCATCTAGAGTGTGTGGGGCTAGGATGAAGGGTGTGTGATTAGTAAATCTGTTCACTGATTGGTTTGGCATAATTCTGGCTAGGATTAAGAGTGTGAGTGCTACACCCACCCTAGGGTGGGTAGCCTGCATACAATATAAAGCTAAGAGGCTTGTCCCTCCCTCCTTGTTGCTTTTGCTACCTTGTGGGTGCCATGAACTGTTCTCTGTGATGGCCTTCTGCCAAGCCACTCTGCCTTAGAGCCAGCTGATTATGGAGTGAAACTTTTATAAACTGTGATCCAAATAAACCTTTCCTCCTTTAACTTTGTGTGTCAGGTATTTTGTCCCAGCAATGAGAAAGTAACTAAGGCAGTCCTTGTTTAGACTTTTGGTTTCTCACACTAGAGAAACCATGCAATATTTGAACACATATGTCTGATTTATTTCATTTAAGAATATGGTCTCAAGGTTCATCCATTTAGCTAGAAATGTCTCAAGCTTACCCTTTATGGCAGAGTAGTACTCCATTGTGTAAAAAGCCGTATCTTCTTTATCTACTCTTTGGTTGATGGGTATTTGGGCTGTTTCTGCGATTTGGCTATTACAGACTGTGGTACTTTATGCATGTGTGTGTATATATAGCTGTAGTGTGATGCTTTTAACTCTTTTAGGAAGATACCAAGAAGGGGACTAGCTGGGTCAAACAGAGGCCCTAGTTTTAGCTTTTTGAGGAATCTCCACACTGATTTCCACAGTGGTTGCACCAGAGTATACTCCCACCAACAGTGGAAAATGTTCCTTTTTCCCCACATCCCCACCAGCATTTGTTATTGGTTGATTTCTTGATAATAACCATTCTTTCTGGAGGGAGATGGAATCTCAGAGTTGTTTTAATTTGCATTTCTCAAATGACTGGTGATGTTGAACATTTTTTCATATATTTATTTGCCTTTTCTACTTCTGCATCTGAGAAATGTGTATTCATTTCAGGTGCCCATTTTTGGATTGGGTCTTTAAATTTGGGGGGTCTGATTTTTTTGAGTTCTTAATATAGTCTAGATATTAGGCCTTTGTCTAAGGTATTGCTGGCAAATATTTCTTTTGCCCACACTGTGGGTTGTCTCTTCACTCTGTTGGTGGTTGCTTTTGCTGTGCAAAAGCTTTTTAATAAGATGATTCAGTTGTTGATTCTTTGTGATATTTCTTATGTGATCAGGGTTTTGTTTATTAAGTCTTTGGCTACACCAATGTTTTCAAGAGGTCTACCTATTCTAATTCTGAGCAGATTTAGTGTTTCTGTTTTAATATTTAGATCTTTGATACATTTTAATTTTAGTTTAGTGCATGGTGAAAAATATGTGTTTAATTTTAGTTTTTGACATGTGGAAAGCCAGTTTTTCCAGCACCATTTATTCAAAAGGCTATCGTTTTCCAGTGAAGGTGTTTGACCCCTTTGTCGAAGTTAATGGAGGCTATCAGGAGGCCTTAGCAGCCCAGGCCTAGAGTGTGGTGTGGGACAGGATGGCACCTTTAGTTCCACCGAAGTTCAGGCTAGTTTCTGGCTGTGAGGCTGGAACATGATTTGTTCAGCCTGTGATACTCCGTGTGCCTTCTGCTAGTTTGAACTCAGCTCCCTCTGGCTTGATCTTGGCTTCTTGACCTCCCGATGACTTGAACTCAGTTCCACCTCACTCTGACATTGGGAGTTGCTATATGGAGCCAGCCTGCAGCAGCTACTCTGAGTTCTGAACTCAGTTGGCCCTTCTCCAAGACAGCTACCTGCCAATTGCTCTCTCCTGGGGGACATCTAAACCCAAGTAACTCACCAGCCACTGCAGTCTGCTACATTCACTGCTCTGTTCCACTGGTGCGTTGCTCTGTGGAGGCCTCTGAGGTCACCAGTTGTCACCGTGCATCTGCAGGTTTGAGATGCCCCCCCATGCAGGTGAGTCAGGGCTCGGGGAGCAAGTACCATTTGCCACCTCCTTCTTCTGATTTTTGGTCTCTCTCTTCACTCTCCTTATGGGTTTTAATTCTTACTTCACATCATTGCTGGGTCCTGGGGACCCGCTTCCCTCCTCTTTCTCGCATTGCTCTATTCCAGCATGTGTACACCAGATCTCCGAGAGTCTGCTTCTTTGTTGCTCACCCCTCCACCATCTTCCCCGAAGTCCTGGGTAGTTGACTTTTGAAGACATCATTTTCTTCTAGTTCTGAGATTTTGTCCTCACATTGGTCACTTGTGCTGTCCATTTTTTCAATGTAATTTTTAATCTCCTGGATTTCTGATTTATACTTTTTCATGGATTCTAATTTTTTGTCAAACTTGTCATTCATGTGTAGTATTTGTTTAGCTCATTTAGGTTTTTATTAATGTCTTCTGAAAGCTCCAGGATCATTTTGGTTAACATTTTCATTACCTGTTTAGTTACATCTTTTGTAAGCCTGCTGCGTATGTCTTTGATCTGTTTCTAAACCTTCTCTGTTATCTTTTTAAGTAACTGGGGGTGTGACTTATGGTATATTCCCCCTTTCTGCCCCCTGGATTGGCCATGGGTGAGTTGGATAGTTTTGGGAGGCATTTTGTTGCTTTGTCTTCTCAAAATTCTATTATTTTTGTTTGTTTGTTTTGTTTTCTTTTGTGGGGAGGTTTTCGGAAGCTTGTAGTGTAAAGACTCCATTGCTAGTGTAGAGATCTGTTTACTTTGTCTCTTTTCAGTGATGCACTTTAGCTATGGCTGATGATAGACCTTTGCCTCTGTCCCAAGATCTGACCACCTTGGTTAATTTGGGAGGGAAAGATGCACTGTAATTGGCCCTGCAAATATACCCTAGTATTGTTCATGTCACAAAAGTAATCTGGGTGTTGGATTACAGGGAAAACCAATTAATAGCAGCAATTATTTGAACCTTGTAATATCAAGCAGATCAGCTACAGTTATATCATCTGAGGAAAACTGCATATTAACATACATAAGAATCAATGATATACCACCCTTTACCCTAAAGGAGGAATCCATGATTACAGTGCAAACATCATGTATGTATTCAATTTATGTGTAATTTATGATTTCCTTGTCAGATCCCTCCTGGTTCCTGAATTCTACTCCTCTTTCTTTCTTTCTTTCTTTCTTTCTTTCTTTCTTTCTTTCTTTCTTCTTTCTTTCTTTCTTTCTTTCTTTTTTGTGGGTACCGGGGGTTGACCTCAGGACCTTGCGTGCCAGCAGGCACCTGTGCTGCTGAGCGATATCACTGGCCCCTTTTTCGTATATGGGTTCTGGGAGTCGAACTCGGGACCTCGCGCTTGCCAGGCAGGTGCTTACGCCGCTGAGCCATCTCACCAGCCCTCCTCTCTTTCTTTCATTCGTGAGTTCATATTTTCCAGTGTCTGAATTCCGAATCTTGGAGAGGCTGAGTTGGTGCTCACCACTTTGCCATTCTTTCTCTATAAATTTAATATACATTTAACAAAAACCAAAATACATGAAGAAAAGTCTTGTCAAACCAAATTGAATTCAAGGAGTGGATTTTACTATATGTAAAGCTAGAAATAGTTTCAAAAGAAACTGGCTAAATATAATTCCATTTATGTGAGGGTGTGGAACAGTCAAAATTAAACTGTTTTTGGTAGATGAGTAAAAAAATAGAGGAGGAGGAGGAGGAGGAGAAGGAGGAGGAGGAGGAGGAGGAGGAGGAGGAGAAGAAGAAGAAGCAGCAGCAGCAGCATAATATGGACTGAATTGTTCCCCTGGAATTTATATCCTGAACTTTGAGTGTGATGATATTTGGAGGTGACGCCTTTGAGAAGTAATTAGGCTTAGAGGAGGTCATGAAGGTAAAGTTCACATAGATAGAGTGCTTATTAAAAAAACAAAAGAGACCACTCTCTCTCTGGCCACCTTGTGAGAGCAGAACAAGAAGGTGGCATTTGGAAACCTCACAGGAGAGCCAAATCAGCTGGCACTGTGATCCTGCACCCCCAGCACGCAAAACAGTGAGAAATATATCCCTCCCACCTGGCCTATGGTGTTAGGTTACAGTGACCTGCAATAGTTTTGGTATTTGTCCCTGCCAAAACTCATACCAAAGTAAATTGGCAATGGAATGGTATTGGGATGTGGAGGATTTAAGAGGTGATTAGGCTACGAAGTTTCCACCCTCATGAGTGGACTCAATGCCCTGATGAAAGAGTTTTTGGAAGAGGACTCTTTCTTTTTCCCCTTCTGTCTTGAACCACATGATGACACTAAGAGGTCCTCACCCAATGCCGGCACCTCATCTTGGACTTCCCAGGCTACAGAACTGAGAGAAAATAAACATCTGTTCTTCATAAAATACTCACTCACAAGCATTCTTTTGTAGCAGCACAAAAAGGATTGAGGCACAGCACAAAAAAGATTGAGGTGCACAGCCCAAGCAGACTTTTACAATAAAAGTGTGTGTGTGTGTGTGTGTGTGTGTGTGTGTGTGAAGTATGATCAAAAAGGAAACTAAGGTGAGGCCATGGGGAAAAAGGAACACTTCTACATTTTTGGAAGTGTAAGCTAGTACAACCACTATGAAAATCAGTATGGCGATTCCTCAAAAAACTGAAAATAGAAATTCTATTTTACCCAGCTATTCCCCATCTAGGTATCTTTCCAAAAGAGTTAAAGACATCATATTAAAGTGATACATGTACACTCACAGTTATAGCAGTACTTCCATTACAGCTAATCTTGGAAGCCACCTATATACTACCAAGAGATGGATGGATAAAGAAAATATTGTACATATAATGGAGTACTATTCTGCCATAAAGAAAGATGAACTTGAGTCATTTATAGGAAATAGATATACATTGCTACCATAATCTTAAGGGAAATAAATCAGACACACAGGCTTAAATATTGCATTGTTTATCTTTTTTTTTTTTTTAATGTGGGTACTGGGAGTTGACCTCAGGACCTCACGCTTGCCAGCAAGCACTTGTGCTGCTGAATGATATCACCGGCCCTTATTTTTCCTTTACGTGGGTACCGGGAGTTGAACTCAGGACCTCGTGCTTGCGAGGCAGGCGCTTATGCCACTGAACTATCTCACCAGCCCTGCATTGTTTATCTTATATGAGAAACCAAATTATGAGGAGCAAAATAACAGACAGGTAATAGAAAGTAGAAAGATAGATCTTTCTCAAATGGGAAGGCGATCAAGAGATGGAGGGAAGAGGAAGGCAGAGGGAGGGGATGGAAAGGAGATGATAAGATGTGTTATGTACACGTATCAACTCCATACAAGGAATGTAAACACTCTGTATTGTAAACATATACTAAATAAATAAGTAGAAAGGAAACTAAGGGACTATCAATGCCCTATTTCTTGCTTTTATTAGTGGACATTACGTGTTTGCTTTATAATTATTTATTATACTCATTATACTTTCATATATATCTAGAGTATTTTCTCCCATGTATTACATTACATGCTAAAATTATAAAATAAATTTTAACTTTTAAAATAAAACCATGGGGAGATCAAATTGAATAGAAATTCTTTAAATATCATGATCTAATTTTTTCTCTCAGTTATATTGTTTTACTATGTAATTACAAAACATGTTTTGAACTTCTGTTTGTCATGGTTTCCAGGATACCCGACCATATTTTATTCGCAGGCTGAGTTTTTAGTTTATTAGTCTCATTTTTTTGGTGTTGTCTCTCATAATCTCTTGTTTATTATGTGTTGTGAGTATGTTGGCATATTGTATTTCTTATTCACTATTTTAATTCTTTGTTGGGGAAGAATAATTCTGTAAAATCAGCAAGTTCAAGAAGCAATCCCCCAAAATCCTTTGCTCATTAAATGCTATGCAGCCAAATTATTAATAGGCATTCAGTCTCACTAGACATATTACAAACCATGATTAGAAGAAAATTCTGTTAAATACTAAGATATGGGTGTGTGTACGTATGCTTGCACATGCACCACACACACGTAATGAAAATGGAAGGGTTATGTAAGTTTGGATAATAATTTTTTGCCATACCTTACTTAGCCAAAGCAAGAATATTTCAACAATCATGTCAACTTTTAGGAATATCTGTTGAAACATTTAAGATAACCTAAAATCATAAAGGGAGAGCAATTTTCTAGGAACTTGACATTTCACTGCATAACTCCATGGTATGTGCTCCAGGGTTCTGCTAACAGTGTAACAGAGATTACTGGTGTCACAGTAGAAGCAAAGAGTTAATGAGAGAAATAAAATTTTTTGCTCAAAAATTTGTTGTTTCTAACTTTTATTTTATTACCACATGTGTGTAGTACAAAATCTTAACATTCCTGTGAGGAGTTGGTACATGTACACAGAACATTTTAATTCCTTTTTTCATACCCTTCCCTACCCTCCCTCCTCAATCCACCACTCTCTTGATCACCCTTTTTTTTTCATGCTTTCAGTACAGCTGTGCTGCTTTAATGTTCATACCATCATAACAGTACCCTGCCAATAGAAGAAAAAATAGGTGCTGTGAGAATAGCAGGAGATGATTGACTACTATGAGAGAAACTGGGTCCCAAGAGCCAGTTAGTGGTCTCCCATGGGAAGAGAACATTTGGGATTGACAATCCTCCCTAGAAGATTCTTCTTTGGAATCCACAGTAGACTGTGTCCTTTCAAATGAGTAAGTTCTAGGTATCATAGCAGCATAGATAAGTCTCTGTGCATAGTAAATACACCAATCCCTCTTCAAGTCTTACTACACCTAAGACTTGCCAAAGATACTTTGAGGCTACTAGCTGCCAAAGATACCATGGCTGCCACCTGTCTGCCCTTTGCTGCAGTCAAAACAGAGGATTACACCAGACTTGCCAGTTTTATGAGGTTATAGGCTCAGAAGCAATACAAGTATAAGACATCTCTTGGACGTGCCTTTTAGTTCTGACTTCTTGTATATGGATGAAAAAACGACCCCTCAAATTACATGAATGGATGGAAAGAGATTCATCTTTACAAGTAAGAGGGATGGAAAACTCAGAAAAATGAGAGGGGAGGAAGTCAGTAGTGTGATCATTCTGTTTTTATTAACTGTCATTTGGATCCAATGAGAACTAGTTTTTAGGAGAAATTTAGTAAAATGAAATCTGGAAGGACTGACAAACAGGCTATGAGAAGCAGAGCAGAAAATACTTCAACTCTCTTTTATTTTTTTTTATTTTTTTTTTTTTTTGTGGGTACCGGGGGAACGACCTCAGGACCTCGCGCGCCAACAGGCGCCCGTGCCGCTGAGCGATATCACCGGCCCCTTTTTCGTATGTGGGTTCCGGGAGTCGAACTCGGGCCTTCGCGCTTGCAAGGCAGGCGCTTATGCCGCTGAGCCATCTCACCGGCCCTCTTTTATTTTAAGTAACATTTTGTTCTTCCAAACATTGGACAATCAGCCACTAGGACAGGAAAGCAACAAGATAATTCAGGGCTCCAGATTGGTGGGTCTCTCCCACTTGAATTGCAAAGTCGTGGAAATTCTCATCACATTGCTTAGCAAGTATTTCTCGATTTTTGTATTCTTTCCTCATGGCTTCCTTCTAGGGTACTCTGAAATCCTGTATTCCCAACTGTTCTATGCCAAAGAGGATCGATTGAAAGGCTTTAAAAGAAACTTGAAGTGATGTGAGAGGCAAAATTTTCTGAATCTTTTTTATTTTGTGCAACATTCAAAATTATCCTTAAATATATCACATGATGTGATTTGAAAAGTATCTTTTTATAATTAATACATGAATAAGTAATCTTAGGTAGAACACTTTTTAAAAAAGTGTCTGGGATTCTTTCACTTTTATTTACTTGAATATTATTACTCCATCATTTTCATTTTGGGTCAGTTAGCCTCAAAAGATAACTGTCCCCCATTAAAAGAGTAGATCAAGAAAATAAATGAACAAATTAAGACCAAACCACTAGCAACAAAATCTTAGGCAATTATATTGATTTGGTTTTGCCTTTCTCACAGTGGAAGTTAGAGAGTGCCCCAAAATAAGTCTAGTGCATTAATGGAGGTTTTAATGGAGATTCTCCTTTTCCTTTGCTTTCCAAACAATGCCAACACTCTGATCTATAATAATATTCAAGTAACAGTAAAGGTAAAAGAATAAGAGGGATTCTTATCTAGAAAGACATTGTTCCTACTTTGGCCTTGGTACCCAGGGGTCTGTCTCTGCTTGGGGATATCTAAAATTGTTGAGCCTCTACATCCATTAGTAAACCAGAAAAGAGATATCTTTAGAAGTTCTGAGACCGCAGGCTCAAAACTAATAAAATAATGTACCAATCCATTGCTCAGTTATGTCTCTACATAGACTATGTCTCTTCATAGACTTTGGATAGACTGAGGTTTACAGATGTTTTATAATCCAATTGGTACAAGATAGAGCCCAACTGAAATCCATTATGCAGGCGTTTGGATAGTTGAAGCTTTCCTGAATTGATGAGGTGTGATGCATACTGAAAATAGGATATCACTGTAGACATTTTTTTTTTTTTTGTGGGTACCGAGGGGTCGACCTCAGGACCTCGCGTGCCAACAGGCACCCGTGCTGCTGAGCGATATCACCGGCCCCTTTTTCGTATGTGGGATCTGGTAGTCGAACTAGGGCCCTCGCGCTTGCAAGGCAGGCGCTTACGCCGCTGAGCCATCTCACCGGCCCCACTGTAGACATTTTTTATCTGCATTATCTTAAGATGTGAGTACTGATAACTCCAACACTGATCGAGAATAAAAGTTAAATGCATAAAATTTTCTTTGTGCTGTTACCATTTTCTTTCCTCCTTTTTCTGTGTATTTTATTCCAAAGATCCATGTAATTGAAAGTCTCTGTCCAATGTTAAATATCTTTTATATTTGATTCTATGGATGCAAATACAAAATTTCATATCTCTTTACACACATTTGGAAGGACTGTCATTAACCTTCTCCAGGTTATTGGAGCTTATCAAAGGAGCTTATTGCCTAAGATCCTGTCTTTGTGAGAAAATTCTGAAAGAGTAATGAGATGTGATGCAACAATTCAGAGACTGATCACATAAAGCACTCCCAAAGTTTGATAGTCTTCAGTAGTATACTTATTATTTACTTAATAGAATAATATAATCTGAAGAACTTAGAAGTACTTAAAAAAGGAAATATCCTTCAGGGTTAGGAAATAAAGTCTCGTGTCATTTTCATTTTTGTCTTCTCTATATTTTAGGAAGCCATGAATGCGTCAGGAGGTAATACAGTGACTGAGTTCCTACTTCTGAGTTTTCCCTGCTCCAGAGAGGTTCAGATCCTCCTCTTCTTGCTGTTCTCTGTGTCCTACCTCCTGACACTGATGGGAAATGGGGCCATCGTGTGTGCAGTGAGGGTGGACCACAGGCTCCATACCCCTATGTACCTCCTACTGGCCAACTTCGCATTCTTGGAGATCTGTTACATCAATACCACTGTTCCCAATATGTTAACAAACTTCCTTTCTGAGTCCAAAACCATCTCTTTTACAGCCTGCTTCCTCCAATTCTACTTCTTCTCCTCCTTGGGCACCGCTGAGACCTTCCTGCTGCCTCTCATGGCTTTTGACCGATACTTGGCCATCTGCCGGCCTCTCCACTACCCTGCCATCATGAACAGTCGTCTCTGTGTAAACTTGGTTGTCCTCTGCTGGGTGACAGCCTTCCTCTGTTACCCACTCCCTATCTATTTTATAGCTCAACTCCCCTTTTGTGGCCCAAATACCATTGACCACTTTGTCTGTGACCCTGGTCCTCTTCTGGCCCTGTCCTGCATCCCTGCACTTGGAATTGAGCTTAGCTATTCTTTATTGAGCTCATCTATTATTTTCATCACCTTCTTTTTCATCCTCACATCCGACACCCTGGTTCTCAGAGCAGTGTTTCGAGTGCCCTCAGGAGCTGGCAGACGTAAAGCCTTCTCCACCTGTGGCTCCCACCTAGCTGTGGTGTCTCTGTTCTATGGGACCATCATGGTGATGTACATTAGCCCAAACTCTGGAAATCCAGCGGGGACACAGAAGGTTGTAACCTTGATCTACTCCTCAGTGACGCCACTTGTAAACCCACTGATTTATAGTCTCCGGAACAAGGACATGAAGGCTGCCTTGAGAAAAATTCACATGTGCACAAAAATTAGTCAAAATTAATGAGAACCCATGAAACAATCATGTTGATCCTCATTTCTTTTTCCTGTATTTCTTCTGCCAGTTAAAAATAGGTCTGTATTCACTGCCACTTAGAGACATACACTCCAAATCTGCTATTTCTGACTTTCAAGTATTGGACAATAACATCTCAGTTAGAGCAGACATTGCTTGCAAATCAGAATGTGATAGATGGTAATTTGAATTAAATGATCTGGGTTGTTTCTATTTGCACTCTTTTCCTACTCTGACCTTTAATAACTGTTCACCCATTTACCTGATGTCACTGACTTAATACTCGAACTCTAGTAAGGTCAATCCATTCTGATGCTTGGTTTTTCTGGCCTAAAGATCTCTTCCTTCTAGCAGAACAATGGAACATTCACACATTTTTTTTTTTTTTTAGTTTAGGTAAAAGTAAATTTGTGATTATCAGCAAATCATAACTGAGCCAAATTTTTATTTCACACTAAAGTGACTAGTAACAATCTATATCACTATCTTCCCAACTTGTCTGTTTCATAATTATTTGAAAAGTATTTTTAAAGGGCAGCTTTCTAAGTCTTTCTCCAAATTGCCTAAATCAAACTTTTTGCAGTCAACTCTGGAAATCTTAATTTTAATTTCACCCAGTTGAATCTGATTCACATGCCCTACACTAATCCAGAGACTGATCTGATAGAGAATATTTTTTTAATAAGTATGTGGTATTAGGCAAAAATGAAATACTTTTATTAGTTGATGGAAGAGAAGTTACCGTGAGCTCCATAGGTGATACAAGCACTCATGTGGTAGCGATAGAAGTTTCTTTTCCTAACTCAACTTTCAAGTCCTCCTTTTATGAAATAATAAATAGAGTATGTCTTCTTATCTTTTCCTACCTGTGCAAGATAATTTAAATACCTGGAACTTTACATTTCAAAAGAAGATTGGTATGTAGAGGCACTAACTTTTTGGGTTAATTTCAAGTGAAGGAAGTCAAACTGAGCACACCCCAGATGCCATAAAAGTAGACAGAACAAATGTCAGTGCTTCTAAGATATCAAGATGGAGACAGATGCCATGGAACTTGATGATTTTGTTGGGTGATTTTGTCCAACTATCTGGTCAAAATAAATTAGGCAATTGATATCTGGGATTGATATTTGTCATTCATTCATTCATTCATTCATTCATTCATTCAACAAACATCTATTTACCTCATTGACATGCAGTGGAATTACACAAATGCAGAAGACAAAGTCTTTCCCTTTGTAACACTTACATTCTAAAATAAGCAAGTAAATGCATAACACTTTAATTCTTGTTATCATAATAGTAGTAAAAATACAAAGAAAACTATAAATACAGAAAAAGTTGAGATATGATAGTAGATAATTTTGATAGGATGGTCAGGGAATGTTTTTGTGAGGAGGTGATATTTCAAAACAAGGGAATAATTCTGCAAAGCTCTCAGGCAGTGGCGACAAACCTATGGCAGCATGCTGCGGTGGGCATGCAGAGCCCACTCTGTAGGCCTGTGAGAGCAGTGCCCCAGGCAAGGTTTGACAAATTATGAGCATGCATAGAACAGCAAAGATCACATTAATTATGCAAAAGCATGCCAAATGCAAACTTTTACCTTTCAATAAAAAGTTGTTAATATCATTGAAAGCTGTTACTGTAGTTTTTTTTTTTTAAGACAAAAGTGTTAATATCTGAGTTTTTTTTTTCTAATCTAAAACCTCAGTATTCAGATTTAATTACAATGTTGGCATTTTGTGATAAATAAGTGGGTTTTGGGTTGCAGTTTGGGCTCATGGTCTCTAAAAGATTTGCCATCATTACTCTAGGTTAAGTAAGTACCAAGTAGAAAACAGGTATATATTTGTGTCTTCAAAGTACAGGAAAAAATTAATTTGGCAGTCAAGAAGGGAAAGGGTATATGAAGCAGAAAATGTAGGCAAGATCAGAATCTAGAGCCTTCTGGACCAGTTTTTTGTGACGTCTTGGGGAATCTTAGTACGACACAGTAACAGGAAACCTGAATAGGAATCCAACTACTTTCATGAGCTCTTCTTAATTTGGAATCGATTTACTTATGTATTACTTATATGTACTTTTATTTTATTCGATTTTACCTTGTTGCATCAAAGACCTAACAAAGAGGCATTGATATTAAATTACAGGAATAGATCAAATAGAACAGAACAGAGAGTCCAGAAATATAGCCACATATACAGAGAGCTAATTTTCAACAATTTGCAAAAACAGTTCAGTGTACAATGGCTGGTAGTTTTACTAAGTGGTGCTGGCATAATTGTACATCCATATCAAAATAGTTGAACTTTAGCATTTCAAAACCTCACAAAATACACAAAAATGTATATCATACATATATACTGATAAAAGGGTAAAAAAGTAAAACAAGAAAAAATAGCAAAAGAAAGAAACAAAAATCAGTCAAATTTAGAAAATAAAATCAGATCAATAATTTTTTAAAATTAAAGTTTGATTTGCTTATAAAGGACAGTTCAAAAAGTGGGGACTTCTAACAAAAAGTGAGAAGTTAGAAGCCAAGCTTGTAGCGTTACATTGCCATCTTATAAAGCATAAGGAAGAAGTATTTTTAGCCTTTTTATAATTGGTATTATACATTAAATACCTTTTAAGGGAAGCAGAAGTGTTTAACCTTGTTCGTGTATAGCTGATTAATTTTATCTTATTGAATCATGACAAGGATATTTTGTGAGTTTCTTTTTAGGTCTACAGCTAATGTTTGAAGGAAATTAGAGTGTCTTAAGTTTTGGTTAAATGGCCATGATAGAGTGGACTTTAGGTACCTAAACAGGAGCATGGGGAGGTGATGGGGAAGTAAACAGGACCAAGATATGGTATGTATATGTACCAGAGCCCTGTGGTGTTTTTATTATTTATCACAATCATATACTAATAAAACTGTTTAAAAAATAAAAATAAGTAAAATATAAAAAAATGAATCATAAATCTGAAGCTATAAATCCTTCAGTAGAAAACACATGGGAACATTCTTGTGACCTTGGTTTAGGTAAAAATTTCTTAAATACTAGAACAAAAGTATTATTCATAATGGGACAAATTGGAGTTCATCAAAATTAAATATATCTCCTCTTGGAAAGATACTGTTAAGAAAATGAAAAGACAAGCCACATGGAAAAAATATTCAACAACGCACATATCTGTTGAATATCTTACATTTAGAATACATAAAAGAGCTTGAAAATAAATAATGAGAAAATAGCACCTAATAGAGATGTATCTCCCCACTCTATTTATTTATTTATTTTATTTTAAAGAGAAAAATGATAAACAAACAATGAAACCCAGTTTCAAAACAGCTTAGTAGGGCAGTTACAATAGTTGATACACTGTGTATTGTTGTCTTCATGATAGTTATTCAGAGTACAAGATATAGGCATGATAGCTTGTCTGAACAATATTAGCACAAAACATTCTTTTCAAGGAATTAAGAGAAGCTAGCTGTATAACTATGTTAACTACCCTGTGCATACATATATATTTTTTCTTTTCCCCTTTCTTCCTTTCCCCTTCCCCCATCAGAGTTTGTCTTTTCTTTTGAACAGTTTCTTACCAATTCACAATATCTATTGTACATTTCAGAACCTATTTATTTGTTCAGTTTCTCACACTAGTGAGACAATATGATTTTTACACATACGGGACTGATTTATTTCACTTATGTCCACTCATATTTATTGCATTATTATTCACAATAGCTAAAAAAGCAATGTGTGTGTGTGTGTTTGTGTGTGTGTGTGTGATGATTTGGATGGAGAATATTCCTCAAAGGCCTCATGTGCTCATAGGCAGGGCTTTGGAAAGTGATTGAATTACAAGAGTGATTTTGCCGTTAGGAGGTGGGGCCTGATCAGAGGTGCCTGTTGACGGGGGTATGACCTGGGAAGTTTGGTCTCCTTTCTTCTCCTTCCTCTCTGCTTCTTGGCTGTCTCAGTGTTGTGCAGATTTCCTCCACCCAGGCCTTTTGTCCACATGGGTCCTATGTTTGCGCCTGCTGAGGATGGACTGATACTTCTAAAATATGAGCCAAAATAAACCTGTCCTTCTTTAAATCGCTGGTGTTGGGTATTTTGTCCCAATAATGAGGGAAGAGACTAAGAAAGTACATATATAATTCTCTTAAAAGACAGAGTTTTTGCCATTTGCAACAACATGAATGAACTTGGATGACACTGTGCTAAGTGAAATAAGCCAGATGTAGAAAGAAAATTACTGCATGATCTCTTTTATATGTGGTGTCCAAAAAACAGGTGGAATACATAGAAAACAGAGACGGTAGTTAGGAAGCTGATAGGGACTAGGCACAAAGGGGAGATGTAGGTCAAGGGGTACAATTTGCAGTAATGTTGGATGAATAATTCTAGAGATCTAATATACAGGATAAGCACTGTAGGTAATATTTTATTAACTACTGGAAATTTTCTAAAAGAACTAAAATCTTTTAGTTGCTATTATTATCAAAAGTGTGTAAGATCTGTTATTTGGCTTGACTGTAGTAATAATTTAAAGATATATACATATCAATGGGCCGGTGATATAGCTCAGTGGCATAAGTGCCTGCCTGGCAAGTGCAAGGTCCTGAGTTCGACTCCTGGTACCCGCATAAAAAAAAGATATATACATATCAAAATACCATGTTGTATACCTTAAATCTATACAACTAAAGACAAATGGTCCAATTAAGAATGGGCAGATTTGAGCAGATACTTATAGAAGATATTTGTATGGCAAATTAGCAAATGAAAACATGTATCGAAATCATTAGTCAATAAGGAAATGCAAATTAAAAACAGTGAGATACCCCTACACACATACAAGGAAGACCAAAATTAGAAAGGCTGACTATACATGTATTGATGACTTAAAGGCACTGAAGCTCTCATACAGTGCTCATGGGGGTGTGAAATAGTCTATTTGTAAGATAGCTTGGAAGTTTCATGACAAAGTTAAGCATGCATTCATCAATTGATATAGCTTTTTCACTTCTATCTATACACTTCAGAGAGGAAAATCATATGCCACACAAAGCTTGGACATAAATGTTCCTAGCAAGTTTATTTATAATAGCCCAAAACTAGGAGCTGAAGAATACAAACATCCACCAAGTGGTGAAAGGATGAACAAGTTTATAGGTACTTATACAATGGAATATTATTTGGCAATAGAAAGGAATGAAATAGTGATACTCCTTGTTCTGTCCTCTCCCTTTGAAGCATTAATGAACAGGCTCTGTCCACTGTCTGTTGAGCTGGAGTCAACTTGCTCAAGTGCCTGGTATAGGTTCAAGGAGGGTCAGTAATTGTGCATGTTCACCAAGGGGAAGTAGAGTCAGGTTGGGCGCCGTACAAGTGAGAATCCCAAAGACTTTGGAGTTAATTGATTTAGATGCTTCTGATATCATGTCTAAGTGACAGAAGAGTGATTAACATTTTATTAAAAATCTCCATTAGCTTCCATATTAAATTTTTTATATTAACCATTTGACAGTTTAGTTCACATTGACTTAGAGTAGGGCTAAGCATTTCTAAACTACATAGACTGAATATCCTTAATATATAAATCCCAAATCCAAAATACTTCCAAATCCAGAACTTTTTGAGCACTGACCTGGCACACTACAAGTGAGAATCCCATGCCCTGCAGTCCCAAGTGATATGTTACAGTCAAAAAGCAGATGCACTAAAAATACTATAAAAAATGTTCTTTAGCCTATGCATGTTTTGTTATTTATTTACGTTATGTACATTAAACATAAACAAATTTTGTATTTAGGCTTGGGATCTTCCCCCAACATATCCATTATGCATATACAAGTATTCCAAAATTAAATAAAATTGAAATTTGAAACCCTTCTGGGCCCAAGCATTTAGGATAAGAGAAGTTCAACTTATACAAGACCCGTGTCTGCCTGGAATTACAATCTTAGTGCAGAGAAGGCATATCCCGTCACAGTCTGCCTTGCCAAACCCCATCAGGGCCTTAAGAGCAGTTATCCTTATTTCTATGTATCACTTTACCCTACTACTGATTTCAGGTAAGTTGTTTGGAAAATTAGCCTAAGTTTGTGACAACCTCTTTTTAATCTTATTGAATTGTAAGTGGAAGGCTGACTATATACTTTTCTCTTATTCCCCATTTAAGGCAACATATATGGAATAATCATTATAAAAACAATTGCTGTCTAAGACTATGCAGCAATAACAACAATTTGTATACAATAATCTAATTTCATCCTTCCTGTGCCTCCGAGGTTTAGAAAGGCTAGATTTAACTTTACTTTCACCTACAAAGGAGCCCACCTCAGAGAATTTTTATTATTTTCTGCTCTTTCAGCCTGAGCTAATGAGTTGTAAGCTGTGGCTGCATTCTTGCATGTTTCCTGCACAATCCACAACCTTTAATCAATGCTCAATCAAATACCATTTCCTTCTCTAGTTGTTTTGCTTACTTATGCTTCTTTTCCTTGGGCACTAGTAAGTGCTGCTGGCTCTCTTCCATGACAAATTATTGGTACCTGGTCAAATGCTACACCATCCCACTGTAATGACTCGGTCATTTTCTGTTTTTGTGCAACTAAAACTCCGCAATTTAAAAAGCAGCATATAGTCCATTGTGTGGATATATCGTGATTAAATCTAAATAAGTTTTAATTAATGAGCATTTAATAGTTTCCAATAATTTGTTGTTATAAACAACGCAGCAATGGATATTCTTGTACATATATATGTATAATTATATGTGTTGGCTAAGTACCATAGGATGAACCAGTTTTTTATTTAAATATTTTACCTGGAAAAGTACGAAGACAGGCCATTCGTGCAAGGATTTTTTCTTTTTTAAGATAGATTTTAATTGACACACAATAATTGTACATATTTATGAAGTACAGTGTGACATTTCTATACATATGTACAATGTGTAGTGGTCAACTCGTGTTAATTGCCTTATAATATCACTTTAATCATTCATCATCTCTTTATTTTGAGAATATTCAATACTCTCAACTAGTTATTTTGAAATATGCAATTAACCATCCTTAACCATGGTTATACTATTGTGCTGTAGAATATTAGAAGTTAACTCCTCTAATTCAATTGCCCCTTATATTGTGCCCGTGTATTCACTGTATTAGTCAGCTTTCCTGTTGCAGGGACAAATGCCTGACATACATAACTTAAACTAGAAAATCATTAATTTGGCTCATAGTTTCAGAGGTTTTAGTCCACGGTTTCCGGGTTCCATTGCTGTGGGTCTGAGATGAGGCAGAACATCATGGTGGAAGAGTGTGGTGAAGCAAACTGCTACTTCATGGTGTCTTAGAAGCAGAGAGCAGGGGAATAGAACCATAGAGCAAGGGCACAGGGACCAGATTTAGTCCCCAAGGTCATGCTCAAGTGACTCACTTCTTCCAACTAAACACTGCCTCCTTGTAGCCCATTCAACTAACCCATTGCTGTGCTTCGTGCTCCTTATAATCCAATCGCCTCTCCAGGAGTCTCTTAATCCAGCCAATCATGATTAAACAATACACTTTCCAACTATATTCTCTTCATATCTTTTCTTTGCTCTTGCTAGATTCTGGCAAACTCTATCTATTCTCTACTTCTATGAAACCAACTCTTCAACTTCCACATATAGATGAAAATACGCAATATTTGTCTTTATGTACCTGACATTTCATTTAACATAATGTTCTCCAGTTCTACCCATGCTGTTATGTGGGTATTTTCTGATCCCAGCATACAAGATATGATTCTGTATCTTGGAATAAAATTGTAAATAGTGCTGCAATAATCATGCCAGTGCAGATATACTTTATACATACCAATTTCATTTATTTTTGGATATATATCAATTAATGGGATATCTGGATCATATGGCGGTTCTATTTTTCATTTTTGAAACCTCTTTTCTGTTCTCCAGACTGGCTGAACTAATTTACATTCCCACCAACAATGATAGATACAGTTATGGATCTCTCCATACACTTGCCAGCATTTGTTACTTTTGCCTTTTTTTTTTTTTTTGTGGGTACTGGGGGTCGACCTCAGGACCTCATGGGCCAGCAGGTGCCCGTGCTGCTGAGCGATATCACTGGCCATTTTTTTGTATGTGGGTTCCAGGAGTTGAACTCGGGCCCTCGCGCTTGCCAGGCAAGCGCTTACACCGCTGAGCCATCTCACCAGCCAATTTTACCTTTTTGATAATAGGGATTCTAACTGGGAAGAGATATTCATTTTGATTTTAATTTGAACTTCCCTGATGATTAGGGATGTTGAATATTTTTTCATTACTTGCTGACCATTTGTATAACCTTTTGTGAGAGTTGTCTATTCACATCATTTTCCTATTTTAAATTGGATTATTATTTCTGGTGTTGAGTTGCTTGCAAGGATTTTTTTTTTTTGGATCAAGATTTTTACTTTCATGTTCTAAGAAATTTCTGTAGGGCATGTTTCATATCTTTGTTTCTTAGACTATAGATCACAGGATTAATGAGTGGGGTTCCAACAGAATAAAACAAGGTAACAAGTTTTTGCATTACAGCTTCATGCTCAGATGTTGGGCTCAGATACATGACCATCACTGAGCCATAGAAGAGTGAAACTACAGTCAGATGTGACCCACAGGTAGAAAAGGCCTTTCTTCTCCCTGCTGCTGAAGGAACTTTCAACACAGCTCTGAGAACCAGTGCATAGGACCCTGTGATGCAGAGGAAAGGAATAAACAGGAGCAGAGAACTTATAATTGTCCAGAAGAACTCCATAATTGGGGCTCTGGAGCAGGTAAGGGCTAACAGAGGACCTGGGTCACACAGGAAATGATCAATTATCCTGGACCCACAGAAGGACATCTGTGAAATGATGGTGATGGGGACTGGGAACCAGAGGAAACCAAGTACCCAGCAGCTGACTACAAGATTGGTGCAGAGATGTCTATTCATAATGGATGGGTAGCGTAGAGGCCTGCAGATGGCAAGATACCGATCAAACGCCATAACGGCCAGGAAGAAGCATTCTGTGGAACCCAAGGAAAAGAAGAAATAGAACTGGAGAAAGCACCCAGAGAAGGAGATGACCTTGGTGTCAGAAAGGAAGTTGGCCAACATGTTGGGGACCGTGGAGGTGACGTAGCAGATCTCTAGGAAGGAGAAGTTGGCCAGCAGGATGTACATGGGTGTGTGTAGTCTCCGATCCGAGCGCACGGCACAGATGATGGAAGCATTGCCCATGAGGGTGAGGAGGTAGACGGCAGCGAAGAGCACAAAGAGGAGGATCTGGCCCTCCCTGGGGCAGGGGAAGCCCAGGAGGACAAAGCCGGTGATGGTGCTGGAGTTGCTGGGGGTGTGGAAAGTTTTCATCAGTGTCTGAACACCAGTAATTGCTGAATATGCTGGGAAGAGCAGAATGACTTTATTTTGTTGTTGTTAAAAAGAGAAACATATTTGTTCACTGATTATTAACTTAATTTGTATTGAGTATTTACTGTTTGCTAAGTATTGTTTCTAAGCACTGGGGATATGTCAGTGAATAAAAACAAAGTAAAACACTTACTTCATATTGCTTATTTCAAGGCACTCCCTTTTTCTCATCTCTTGAAATAACTACTCTAGTTAAATCTTTTCTTGGCAAACACTTTTGTAAGAGTAGATTGATCCTTTACTTTGTCAAAGAACATTGTGGTGGAAGTCTTTGGAGTTATGCATGATCCTTGCATTTAGAAAGTTTCTGAATTTTGAAAAAAAAATGAATGGATAAGTGCATTTCCTTAGTACTCTAAACACTCATCTAATGCAGCTGCTGGTAAGTGAGTGCCTTGATGACTTAGGGCAGGAAAAATGTGGGACTTTTGAGCTGGGGGTGTAGCTCAGTATCAGGTGCTCACTTAATATGCATGAGGTCCTTTTTTGATCCTCAGAACACCCCCACCAGAAGTGGTATTTTTAAATGTCATCTAAAGTATTATTATTGAACAATGGCTGTGTTTAAGCCTAACCTGTTAATTCAATGCCTCTGATACTATTGTCTACCAGTCTCTTGGGGGTAAATCTATCAAATTTTCTGGAGCAAACAAATTAAAAAAATAACTTAAGGCCAACTTGGTAGGTAACATGAATGTTATCAATGATCTGAGAGGATTCAAAAGACTTTATTCTCTGGGAAAAAATGCAGTAGTGTTCTTGAACTATCTGTCTGCATAAAGACTATTAAGAACATTACTTGATTCCCATGACAAAGGTCACTTACGTGTCCATAAAGAGTCCCCAAGATTCTAATAATCTCTGTCCTTGTTTATAATACTTCAGAACGTTTTTGGCACTAGCTAGAGAGGGGTGGAGATGGGAAGAAGGTGATTGCACTTGGAGTTCAGTCCACTATACCTCTATATCCTTTTACTAAGCTTTAAATTAATCTTCTAGGGGTTGATATAAAATTTCAAATGAGTAGGTATTTATTTTTCATAAAGGGGAACTGAAGTTCCCCTGAAAAATCTATTTTTAAAGTGACTCAGCATTATGCTGATTGAGGATCAAAAATATAAAAATATAAAAAGACTTCTGTCTTTTTAAAGACCTCTTCCATCCTCACCCTCATTTCCTTTGTCTCTTTGTAGAACATTTAAAAACTAATTTTGGGATCATTCAGCACAGGGTTTACTCATGAGTGGCAGGAAGGACACAGAGCAAGATTTGATGTTACTGATGAACTCAAGTTAACTAGTCTGAAGTTAAGATAGCACACAAAAAATGTAGAGTCTCTGTTTATAATAAATATTAATTTGGAGGAATAGCATCTGTTTTCTTTTTTTTCAATATGCAGGTACTGGGAGTTGAACTCAGGACCTTGCGCTTGCCAGGCAGGCGCTTATGCCGCTGAGCTATATCAACAGCCCTAGCATCTGGTTTTTAAACAGTTCAAGGACTCTGTTATTTTATAGTGGTTATGCATTTTTGGTCTGCATTTTTTGTTGTTTTTCTTCCCCCTCAAATTTCAACTTATAGACTATGATCTATTTGGCTACCTTATTCCTGGAATGATGAATATTTGTATAAATATTTGAAGACTTTTTTTTTCTTCTTCTAATGTCTTATCTCTTCCTTTTCTTTTACCCTTCATACACAACCCAGCTAAAACTCCTACTGCTCTACATCCATTATATCCTGTAACGTACCTGCTTGGACTATTTCTCCTCTACCATGACCCTCTGCCATGCCACCCTGACTCGAAGCCAACCAACTATTGACTGAAACCTCTACAAACTGTGAGCCAAATAAACCATTCTTCTTTTAACTTTGGGTGTCAGGTATTTTGTTTCAGCAATGAGAAAAGTAACTAAGACAGAATTTGATGTCAAAGAAGTGGCGTCATTGCTGTGACTGTGCCTGACCATGTGGTTTAGGAGACTTTGGAGCTGGATTGTGGAAAGGGGAAGACGTAGAAAAAGTTTGGTGATGCTGACTGAAAAACTGGAGCTGGAACACCTTAAAATATACTTGATGAGAGATGCTGGTCAGAGCTCAGAAGACCAGAATGCTAATAGAAATGTTGCTGGTAAAGATCAGGCTCAGGAGCTTTATGCTGGGAAGAAGGACTGCACTGGTTGTTGAACTCCAGAACATGTGCCTGATGCCTTGGCAGAAAGTTTGTCTGCATTTTGTTTGTACCTAGAGACTTTTCCTGAGACTAAGAGTGGCTGACTAATAAATATTGCAGAAAAAATTTCAAGGCAGTCTAATGATGAGGCCGTGGCATGGCTACTATTAAGTGTTTTTAGCCAGATCTGTGTTGAGAATCAAGAGCAAAGAGCCCAGCAGAATAATTAAAATGCTTTCAGTTTGGCCGGAAAGGAAGCTCCAGTAAAGTTGTGGTCTGCAAAGATGGAACAGAGTAGAAAATGGTCCCTGAAAAGACTAGGAAGAAAAAGCCAGCATTTCAGAAGAAGACAACAGAAAACATGGCCTGAGGACATCACAAGAACCAGCAGGACTCCAGCCTTTGCAGCCCAAGAGTCACAAAGGTGAAAGACTTTGCTTTGAGAAGAAAGTCCCAGAGCACCATGTTCCAGAATTGTGGTGGCCTGGGGAAGTTGTTCCTCAGGATTTAGTTCATGGGCACTTGACCCCTACTGCCAAGAGAGAAGGAAGCCTGGCTACTGCTCCAGCTAATGGAAGACCTTGGCATCATCCATGTAGTGCTGGCTTTAGGTGCATGCAGACTGCAAGAGTTGTGAGGTCAAGAAGGCCTATATTCAGATTTCTAAAGAAGGTCTGGGAGGCCAGGCAGTGTGCCCCTGAGAGAGCAGTGTGTGAAGCTGTGGGTGTGAAGCTGAAGGTTCAGTGGAGACCACAGAAGTTTGGAGAAGCCAGGAATGTAGATCATCTGAGGAAAACTGCAAAGAGGAAGCAGAGCTGGCCCAAGAGGGAAGACATGGGAGCTACAACCACCAGAGGTGCTGTAAGGTTAGAGCCATCCAAACCCTTTGGAGTTCACATCTTGCCACAGATTGCTTCAGGTGCTGGATATGAAACTACAGGACTTAATGTTTGCCCTGCTGGATTTTGGACTTGCTTTGGTCCCATTTTGTTGTATCTCCCTATTTGTACCTTTTGGAATGGTACTGTCTATCTTTTGTCATTGAATTTTGGAAGTATTTATCTTCCTTTTCATTTGTACAGGGGCTTACAGCTAAGAGTTTGCCTTAAATCTCAGAGGAGACTTTGGACTTGGATATTTCAGCAATGCTGAAACTGTTAGGACTTAGGCAACTCTTGGAGATGGACTAAATGCCTTTTCCATAAAGGGATGTGCATGAGTCTTTACAAGACTAGGGGCAGAATGTTATGGTTTGTGTTTAAATGTCCCCCCTAAAGCCTCATATGGTCATGGGGAGTGCACTTTTCAGAGGCAGTGCTGGGATTAAGGTGTGTGATTACTAAATCATTCCATTGATTGTTTTGGCATAGTTCTGGCTAGGATTAAGTTTGTGAATGCTATACCTGTCCTAGGGTGGGTAGACTGTATAATATAAAAGGGACAGAAAGAAGGCTAATATGTTCTTACCCACCTGCTTGCCATGGACTATTTCTCCTCCATGATGCCCTTCTGCCATGTCACCTCCCTTGCAGCCAGTCAGTTATGGACTGAAACCTCTACAATCTGTGAGCTTAAATAACTTTTCTCCCTTGACTTTGGGTGTCAGGTATTCTGTCTCAGCAATGAGGAAAGAAACCAAGACACACTTCTCCCATCCCCAATTCAAGTTACTACTATTATTTCTCTGGGTTACTGCAAAGGCTTCCTGAATGCTCTCATTGCTTCCTGCCTCTGCTTCTTTATGACCTATGTTTTATGCAGCAGCCATACTGACTTTTAATAATGTAAATCAGATCACATAATTTCTTTGCATGAAAGCATTGAATAACTTCTCCACCCTAACATAAAGCCAAGCTCATTTTATAGTCCAGTTTCTGTCTACTTGTACTAACTTATTCTCTTCCCCTCTCTTTTCCTGATCCAGTTCTCCCTCTTCTCACTTCTTCATTTATGGGGCTTTCCTTCAGACCTGGAAGAAACCAAGTCTTTTTCTAACCAGGATTTTCATTCTTGTTGTTCTCTTTCCCTGAAACTTCACCTGGAGCTCTTTCTTCAAGAATTCCTTGAACACCTTATATAAGGTGAAATTATTTTATTTCTTTACTTATTTGTTCACCTTTGCCCTCTGAATGAAGTCAGGGACCTTGTCTGAAAAAAATTGTTTTATTATAGTTGGTAGCACATACTAGGTTTAATAACTTGTTGTATAACAATAACTCTGCTCTCCCTTTTAAAAAATATTTTTCTAACTTGTAAAATATGTTTATCATAGAAACTTTGGAGGGTGCATGCATGGTAAGGAAGAGAATGAAGGTCTCTTTTAAAATATACCCATAAATAGAAGGTATTTTGAGCTTAAAAAGAATATGATTTATATGAAAGTGATTTTTATCTCCTGTAGGGTTAAAATCAAACAAAAATAAGAAGAAAAATTTCAAGAATGTGTGAAAAATTTCTCTGTATTACTGGCAATTAGCAGAGTGTTGATAGAGAGTTCAGGGGATTAATCTGAAAGGGGGTCATGAGAGAGCGAATGTTCCTTGGGGTGCAAGCTACTCTGTTTTGTTGATTTATTTCCATAACTGCTAAAATATAGGCACTGGGGAGGAAGAGTGGGAACATCTCTTAACATCAGCTTAAATTCTGTCCATTTTTAAAGAATGAAGTTGCTTTATGGATCTAGCATGGTCATTTAACATTTCTGTTTCAGTTTTTTAAATGTAAAATGGGACCCATACTGTGTAGTTCTTAGATGTTTATCTAAGAATTTGCAGACTACATAGGAAAGCTAGACAAGCAAATCTAGAAAGGATATAAAATTCTGGATTTAAAACATGTGCTAAATATTGTATAAAGTATATATATGACACCTTTTTCAGGACAGTTTCCTTACAGGATAGTCTTCTGAGTATGAGCCTTGAAAAGATTACCCTGGAAAATAGGTATTATGTTAAGTTTACATTAAACTTAAAAATATTAAGTGTGAATTAGGATAAAGATGTTGCCACAAGGCTGTTTAGTTACTCATTTTTGTTAGTTAACTCCTAAATGTGGGAAGCAGCTGCTTGGTAAACAGGTCACAGCGTGAACTGGCAGTTTCCTCCTGAATTACACACAGAGGTTGCTGTGGCCCAGATACTGGGGAGATGAGTATGAGGCCTGAAGCTGAGTCCCGGAAACTGCAGTGGAGCAGGAGTACTGGCACTTTCACCAGTTAACTTAGCAGACAGTCTAGACAAACAGTTGGCCTCACTGGACTGGAGCAGAGGCGCATGGAGAGACACAGCTTTGGAGCAACACCATCTGGGTTTAAATCCTGCTGCCATCACTTTCTAGCTGTTGATGTTAGACAAGCTACTAACTTTATAATTTGGTTTTCTTTTCTGGAAAATAGAGTAAGAGTACTGATTAAATAGGGCTTTTAGGATTAAATAGATAATATTTGTAAAGTGCCCAGCATCTCACTAGTGCTATACAGCCCTCTATCCGTTTTATAAGCTCTTTCTTGAACACCTTTGAGAGAAATTGTCATCTATTGACAGAAAGTGGTAGGCAACAATAATGTACTAGACACAGCACTGGATTAGAAGATGGGACTACAGCATGGTGATTCTAGCTCTCACAGTGCATAGTTGTGGAAAACTCTATAAATGAATCATTTCTTGTCTCTTAGTTTCTTTAAATGCCAAGTGGAACTGATAATGCCTTCCCCAAGGGGTTGTTATGAAGACTGCTGAATGGTAATGAATTGACTACATGGAAGCACTTCATCAATATCTTACATATAATAAATAGGAGATGCTTTGCATAAAACTGTAGGCAAGTTAACTGGAAATTTCATTTTCAGAGGTGTAAATTCTTCAGCTGTGGAGGACCACTGAGACAGCTCCCTCTGAAAGAAGACAATTTGCCTCCATTTTGGTTCACTTTTACCCTACTCCCATTATTGATATGCCCAGAGCTGGTGCTAGGGAGATGCTCCACCCCCTTGATTGGCGATAAGCAATGCAAATGGGTCTAGCCAAGGCACTGATGTGTAGCCTTAGAAGCACAGTGACAGGTCTGTGTGCAGCCTCACCTAGGGCTCCCTTCTACTAAGCATGAGCTATGCTGAGAGATGCCATGCTATACTGTTGGCTGAGAGAGAGCTTGGAGAAAGAAGCAATGGTATCCTAGGGCAAATAAAGGCCAGTGTCAGAGCTGAAGCAGCTGACTCAAAACACAAGAAACTTCCTCAAACTGTGTCATGCCGATTCCTCCAGACATAGAGGCTACTTGTGATCAGAATCTTGTACTCTTTCTGCATACCTCTCTTGCATATTGCAGAGGTGCCATTGTTCCTCCTACTTAGCCCAGCTCACAGAATTCACATAGTTCCCACCATTCTCACAGTCATTCAACCTCAAGCCACTCCCCTGTTCATGAATTATTAAAACCCATATTTGGCACTGAGTCATGGCCTTTGTTCTGGTTGGCCTTCGTTCCAATGGACTGAGGACCCCTTGGCTTCCCACAACTGCAGATGTCTTTGCTTCTTTTTTCTCACTGTGGGTTGCATTGGAACTGGTAGACTGGAATTCACTCATGAGAATTCCAATAAGTTTTTCCTGGGATTACAATTTATAAACTCTGGACCTCAAGAGGTTCGGGTGTTTATATTCAGCTATCCTTTAATATTCTCCTCTCTTCTAAATACCACATTACCTTCTTTCCTGAAGTAAAAAAGTTAATCCCAAGTGAAGCTTCTTGATCGGCTTTGTGCAGGCTTTTTGGAGAGCAGAGATACTTGTCTTTGTAATAACCATCTGGGAGAGAAGGTGTGAAAATAGGTTTGGCTGAAGATCACTGAATGTATTTGCAGTAGAATCCTATAGGCAGAGCCTGTTCTTTGCTTCTTGAGGATTTATTTACTGCCTCTAGAAGAAGAGTGCCAGGAGACAGATCTTTAATATTATTCCCTTGCACAGTTCATTCTCTGGAGATTCCTGCCTTCAATTCTACCTTTATTTTCACCAGTGGTGGAGGAGCTAATATCTTTTACTGGGTCTAAGTCTCTCAGATGGGCCAGAGGTGCAATTAGTAGATACACAAATCACTCACCAAAACTGTTCAGAATACCTATTTTATGCTCACTGGGAATTCTGTGAAACAAAACTTAAGTCTCTGTATTGCAGGAGTTTATTTATTCATTTTTGTCTTCCAATAAACTGATTTTAATTGTGGGTTTATAGAGGCTATTTTAATTGTAAAGGAAATTTTAAAAACTTATATTTCTAATACTAGTATATTTCTAACACCACTCAAGGATAAGACTGAGAAACACAGCCTGTTCCCATAATTAGAAAGCTACAAAACTTAACGAGCCTTAATATTCCAGGTGCCAGATGCAAGATAAGTGTAACTCAGCCAGACAGTGATGTCTTGCTTACTTTCAAGTCCCAGAGCCTTATCATTTCAAGGACAGCTCGACTCACTCTAAGACAGTGATGGATTCCTCCTGCTCACCCTAGCCTTGACCTCCCTGTTACAGGGTAGAAAGCCCCCAATTACCTTGCCTAAACCAAACCTGCCTAGCAATGTATGACAAGATATATGTAACCAACTGTAAAATATTATGTTATCTGCTTTTTGTACTTCCTTCTAAAAACCTATATAAGAAACTACCTTACCCCAAGACAGCGCTGATGATTTGGAACTGAGATTCCCATCAGCCCGCTAGCGTAACAACCCTGTTTGCCTTCCGAAGTTCCTCTGGCGCTGTCTTCTGTCTGGTCTCTTCCTGGATTCCATAACAGGTTCTGAGGACAGAGCCTTCATCCTTGCCTGGAAGAGCCTGGCTGGGGTGTGGATGTCAGTCAATGGAGCTATGCAGCTTCAGCAGAAATCACTCTTTCCCAGACCACCATGGTCCCCAAAGTGATCATTCCCTCTCTTCTTAGTTGGAGATCCTGAGTCGCAGCAGTTCCACTGAGGAAGCCTTCCTCTGCTGGGACACTCACCAGGCCTGAGGATCCTCAAGGGGCCATGGCAGGGCTGTTCCGCAGCCATGTGCAGAGAAGCTGTGACTGGCCATCGTCAGACTTCAAAGTTTCTTCATCCCTAACACAGGAGCAGATTTTTTTTTTGCAATTGATTATCTATTCATTCATATTTTTTGAAAGAATTTTCATCTTAAACCTCTCACTTACTGTTTAGCACCTGCAATGTTTTCTCAGCCGATAGCATCAAATTAAAGTCATAAGGCTCCTGCAACACAGCATTGCCCCACCTTTCAAGTCTTGCCTCAGGGTCTCCTGTAATTTTACCCTATGCTCCAGCCATACATATGCACATACAAAATTCCACCCATGTATTTGTGCAGTGAGTCATTTTATCCACTGAGAAGCAAAAAAGAACACCCTGATTCTGAAAGCCAAGACTCCAGCTCCATGGAGTGGTAGAACAAGAATTGAACCCATATATTCTCATGTAGTAGGCTTCCAAGTTAATTGCATGGGAGAATATCAATATGCCTATTTTTCTTATTCTTTTACCTTCCAAACCACTCCGTTTTCCTTCCAAGTCTGTGGCTTATCTTTTCATTATTTTGAAATTGTCTTTACAGAGAAAAGGGTATTCATTTAGATAAAGTCTAGCTTATCGACTATTTCTTTCATGGATTGTGCCTTTGATATTGTATCTAGAAAGCTATTATCTTACCCAAGATTATCTAGATTTTCTCCTCTGGAATCTTCAAGGGAATTTCATCTTACATTTAAGTTTTGATCCATTTTTATTTTATCTTTGTGGACGGTGAAGTTTGTACCTAAATTCATTTTCTCCTTTGTATTGGGTTTGATCCTTTGACAAAGATCAATTTATTCTATTTATGATGACCTATTTCTGGGTACTCTATTCTTTTCCACTCATCTGTCTGTTCTTTCACCAATGCCATACTAAATTCCTGTAGATTTGTAGAAGTCTTGAAATAATATCAGTCCTTGAACTTTTTTTCTTCATTTTCAATTTTGTGTTGGCCAATCTGAGTCTTTTGCATCTTTACATAAGCATTACAATCTTTTTGTGGATATTCATAAAGATCTTGCTGGGATTTGATAGGGAGTTCAATGAATCTATAGATCATATTGGGAAAAACTGAAGTCTTGACAATATTGTCTTACTATCTGTGTATATGAAATATCTCTTTATTTAGTTCTTTGATTTCTTTCATCAGAGTTCTGTATTTTCCTCATGCAGATCTTGTACATATATTGTTAGTTTTATTTTTTAAGATACGAATGGCAATAGTACTTTAATTTCAAATTCCACTTGTTTACTGCTGATATCAGGAAAAACAATGGACTCTTCCAAATTACTTTTTCTAAATCTTGTAACCTTGCCATAATGGCTTATTAATTCCAAGAGGATTTTTTTTGTCAATTGTTTTGAATTTTCTATATAGGCCATCATGTCATCTGAAATCAAAGACAGATTTACTTTATTTCTATTAGACTCACAGATTGTGTTAGAAGTTATTCTTCCTGCTTCTGTTCTCTGAAAGAGAGTAGAAAGGATTGGTATCATTTCCTCCAGAATGTTTGGTAGAATATCTGTTTGGTGGTTTCTTTTTTGGAAGAAAAGTAATAACCAATTGAATGTTTTAATAGATTTAGTCCTATACAGGTTGTATGTTTCTGCTTGTGTGTATTTTAGCATATTGTTTCCTTTAAGGAATTTGTCCATTTCATCTAGGTTATCAAATGCAGGCATGCAGTTGTTTACAGTATTCTTTTATTATTTCTTTAATGTCCAGGGAATCTGTATTGATATCCTTTCTTTTTTTTCTTTTTAAAATATATTAATTAACTTATTTCTTTAGATTAGTGTATGTTTGCAATGTATACTAGTTACATTCATTTTGAGAAACTGGTACATATACATATTGCATCTTGATAATTTTTACTTCCCTTTACCCAATTCCCTATCCTCTCCCTGCTGCCCCAGATAGCCTTTCCATCTCCAAAGCCTACCCCCCCAATTTCTTACCATCTCTCTTTTATTTTGCTCTTTCAATTATTTACATTTTGGGTCCCTCATATTAGAGAAACCAGGCAATATATAACCTTCTATGTCTGGTTTATTTCACTTAGCATTAAGGTCTCAAGATCCATACATCTTTCAACAAATGACTCAAATTTATCATTTTTATGGCTGAGTAGTCCTCTGTTGGGTACATACACCACATTTTCTTTAGCCATCCATTTATGGACATATAGGCTGCTCCTATAAATTAACTATTGTGAATTGCACTGCTATGTATAAACATGTTTATGCACATATTTCAGAAGTAGGATGGCTTTAGCGTTTCTGGGAAGATACCCAGGAAAGGTATAGCTAGGTCAAATGGAATTTCTATTTTTAATTTTTTGAGAAATCTCCATACTGATTTCCAGTATGGTTGTACTACCGACAATGTATAAGTGTTCTTTTTCTCCACAATCTTGCCAACATTTGTTATGTTTTGAGTTCTTGATAACAGTCATTCTTATGATAAGATGGAAGCTCAGTGTTGTGTTGATTTGTATTTCTAAAATGCAAAGATGCTAAACATTTTTTCATGTACTCACTGACCATTTGTACTTCCTTTCTTTTTTTTGTGGGTACCGGGGGTCGACCTCAGGACCTCGCGTGCCAGCAGGCGCCCATGCCGCTGAGTGATATCACCGGCCCTTTTTCATATGTGGGATCCGGGAGTAGAACTTGGGCCCTCGCACTTGCCAGGCAGGCGCTTATGCCGCTGAGCTATCTCACTGGCCCCCATTTGTACTTCTTTTGAGAAGTGTTTGTCTATTCATTTCAGTTGCCCATATTTTGATTGAGTCTTTTGTTTTGGGAGTCTAATTTTTTCTTAACTTCTTTGTGTATTCTCAATATTAGTCTTCTGAGGAGTATCTAGAAAAATCTCCCATTCTGTAGGTTACCTGTTCACTAGGTTGTTTCCTTTACCCTGAAGAAACTTTTTAATATTATGTGATCCTATTTGTTGATTCTTGGCATTATTTCTTGTGCAATTGGGGTTCTGTTCATGAAATCCTTACCTATGAGTATGTCTTCGAGAGCTGTTTCTGTTTTTATACCTAGGTCCTTCTTCCATTTTGATTTTATTGTATTATAGAGTGAGAGATATGGGTGTAGATTAATATTTTTGCACATATGATAGTTTTCCCAACACTATTCATTAAAGAAGCTATATTTTCTCCCACTTGTGTTTTTAGCCCTTTTGTCAAAGATCAGATGGATAGCGGTGTATTAGTTGTTTCTGTACCTTCTATTCTATCCCATTGGATTACATTTCTGTTGTTGATCCAGTAATATGTTTTTTTTTTTTTTATTACTGTAGCTTTGTAGTATAACTTGAAATCCCAGTTGTAATGCCTCCCACTTTGTTTTTTTTGTTCAGGATTGCTTCGGTTATTCTGGGTCTCTTCTATATAGTTACTATATAGTTCCAGGATTATTTTTATTCTAGAAATAAAGACATTGGTACTTTGACTGGGATTGCACTAAATCTACATATCATTTTTGCCAATATGGCCATTTTGACATATTGATGTGTCTATCTAGGAACAGAAGATGTCTTTCCATTTTCTAATGTCCTCTATAATCTCTTTTTTTCAGAGTGCTACAGTTTTCATTATTGAGGAATTTCACTTCCTTGGTTTAGATTAATTCTCATGTATTTAAATTTTTTGAAGCTACCTGAATGGGATTGCTTTACTAATTTCTTTCCCATTTTTGGTGTAAAAGAATGCTATTGATTTTTGTGTATTGTTTTTGGATCTATTTTGCTGAATTTGTTCTAAGAGTGTTCTGATGGAGTTTCTGGGATCTTCTATGTAAAGAATCATGTTATCTCCAAATAAGCATACTTTGCCTTCTTCCTTTCCTATTCAGTTTCTTTTATTTTCTTCTATTGCCTAATTGCTCTGCCTAAAGTTTTGAGTACTCTATTGAACAGTAGGAGTGAGAGTGGACACTTTATCTTTTTTCCTGATTTTAGAGGGAATGCTTTCAGTTTTCTCCATTTAATATTATTTTGGCTGTGGGTTTGTCATAAATGGCTTTTATCAGTTTGAAGTTAAATTCTTTCTATGCCTGTTTTCAGAGTGATTTTTATCATGAGTGGATGTTGTATTGTGTCAAAAGCTTTTTCTGGTTCTATTGAGATAATCATGTAATTTTTATGCTTTCTTCTATTTATGTGGTATATTACATTATTAATTTATATATGTTGTACCACTTTTGCATTCCTAGGATGAAGTTCACAATGTGTTATCTTTTAAATGATTTGTTACATTCTGTTTGCAAGCATCTTATTGAGGATTTTTGCATCTCTTCATTAAGAATATTGGTCTGTAGTTTTTGTTGTTGTTATTTTTCCTGTTTTGGCATTTGGGTAATGCTTGCTTGAGGGAATGAATTCGGCAGTTTCTTCACTTTCAATTTCATGGAAGAGTATGAGGAGTATTGTCATTAGTTTGTTTCTGAATTTCTAATATTATTCAATGGTGAAAACATTAGCTTCTGGGCTATTCTTAGTTATAGGGTCTTTATTAATGCCTCAATTTTATTGTTATTGGTCCATTCAGCATTTTTATATCTTCTGAGTTGCAGGGATCCTTGTTGGGCAATTTTGAATGCTATGCTGTGGACAGAGGAGAAATCAAACCAGCTCAAACCAGAAGGTGAAATGAACTAATAAGTTCCTGAGATAAATGCCTTCCACATCTAGGGACAAAGGAACATCAAATGAGTTGTGCTAAAAGACCAGCACCTCTGCCAGGGATGGGTAATCTTAAAGCCCAGTCCCCAGTGGTGCACAGCCAAAAAGGATCTAATTCCTGACTAGGACATTTGGAGTATGCCCTTGTAGGAACGGATTAAGATTCTCAGGTGCCAACCCCAAACAAGGGAGGGAATATATGTAAGTAAGGCAGGGTGCCCTGGGGAGAGTAGGATTCCTGCCATAACTACAACACTGCAACTGAGATCTCACTGCACCTTGAACCCATCTCTCTTTTCTGGGCCTGTCCCTGGGATCCAGAACTGATGAAACACACTAGAGGCCCAGGAATAGCTTCCAGCATGGCAGTCACCGCACCACTTATTTCTTTGGCAGAATTTTCCTCAGATACCTGGTAGATGCTCTGAGTGCACTTGGAGACTGATTATATACATCTCATGCCATTCCTGAGAAGCTTGGGGATGAAAAAGATAATAGTTTCTACTCTACTGGAAAACAGGCAGAAAGCATCAAAGATCTCCACAGGGGACAGGCCCCAGAGGAAGGAAGAACCAGAATACAGCATTCTCCTGCCACTGTTCTCCTGGTGGTGACGAGTTGATCCCCACAGAGCACACAACAAGGCTCACTCCCTGGAGGCTCTGCTTACATTATCCTTGCTTCCTCTAGCAAACACAGAGATTTCACCCTATTTATACTCCCCCACTTCTCGATAATTATAAGAGCAGCAACCACATCTGCTCTTCAGGAAAATCTGGCCCTGTCAGTAATTTCAGGTTTGGATTCCCTCTTGTGCATGATGGGAGATGAAGGTATGCATAGAGCAGAAAAATAAGCATATCGGAGCTAGAAAAATCATGGCCCTCTAAGCAAGACTGCCTTCTATCTTGCTTAATTTACATGGTATGTAGCCAATAATCCCTAAGTGTCAGCCCTAGACAAAGTACTTCCTATATGTCATCTTATTGAAGACCTTAAGGACAAAAACAAAAAAACAAAAAACAAAAAACCAAAAAACCAAACATTTTGGTGAAAGTGTTACTCTGTCCATTTACAGTTGGAGGAACAGGGAAGTAGCTTATATAATTGAATGGAAAAGGTTTCTACAGTTGGTGAAGCACAGCCTGTAATTCAAACCCTAGGTTCTTCAATAGTTGTAAATCCATTGCTTTTCTCCTGTACCTTAACTGTCTACAACTTCTTATAAATAGGAAAGTTTCTCTAGTGATTTGCGAAAATGGAACAGGTATGACAATCTCCTGTCCATACCAAGTGAAATAATTGGTTTTATCATTGAAATCAGACCCAGAATGTATTCCACCAATGTGCCTTCTTGGACTATCCTTGGAACTAAAGTACAATACTGGAGAAATGAAATACCATTTATTCCATTTGTATCTTTAGCATAGGATGTGGCTTTTAAACTGGTTCTCTCCCAACTTTTCTAAGCTCGAATGGGGGTGAATATGTGGTTTTTTTTTTTTAAAAATGGTAATCAGAGCAAGCATCCTATACACACAAGAACAGCACTGAAACAATTGTAGTAATATTAATTCTCCTTCTGCCACCAGTTTGGAGGAATCTGCCTGCTATTTGGGCAGCTCCTGCTAGGTAAACCCCTCTACTGGTCTCTGAACAGGGAAGCCAAATAATAAATGTTGAGAAACCATAAACTCTTAATAGAAATACCTGTTTCTTCACTCACTGTCAATTTGGTTAGGTCAAGCATAAAATGGTGATGGCAAAGAAAATCATTTCCATGCTTTCTTGGGTACTGGGGCAGCTTTGTCACACTCAAAGTTGGAGAACTACCCCAAGGGGCAGCTGGTATAGATCTTTTGGACTCATGTATAAATGACAACATATGCAACTGATGTTTTCATCTAAGCAACAATTATAACTGAAACATCATCTTTTGACTCATAAAGTCCTGATAACATGTATACTTGTTCAAATTTTGAATAGAAGTAAATACTTTATAATGAAAATGGATTAAAAGCCAAATAATTCTTTTCCATTTAAAGAAAAGAAGGTTTTACTAGAAGTTAAAAAACAACTACAACCCCATAGAATTTTCGTCTCCTCTCTTCTATTTCTGCATCCAAGGCTATTGGGCCATAACTCTCTTTAGCAGTCATCTGGCACTGGACATGTTCTACCACCAGAATGTTCAATTTCACATGGCCTCCTCTCAATGGAATTCCTTTCAGATTTGTTAGAACAGTTTAGGAGTGTCCACAACAGCATTTCTTTTGTATGTTGGTTTCTCAAACTTCATTTTACAGGGTTATTTGAGTTTAAATGGAGTAGTTGGTACCCATCTATATACATGTGATCTATCTATATTTTGTTTGTAACAGTGTAAAAATCATTTCTTCATCAAATATTTATAAGATACCTACTATCTTCTTCAAACTGTGCTGGACAATTGGGTATCTTGAGTGAAAATGAAGGATAAAGGGGAACAAAGACCCTGATTCCTGAAAGTGCTTGACCACTTCTATAAATTGTAAAAAGCCAGTGTTATTTTACTTACATATTATGTAGAAGATGCCGTGAATTCACGTATGGATGAATGAGTGTACATGTGTGTGTGTGTGTGTGTGTGTGCATGTAAATAGACAGAAAGGCAAATCCTAAAGGCTTTACAAACTCATTATTATTTGAAATTGGTTCATAAGATCTGAGTTAATTCCACAGAGCAAGGTGATTCTGCCTGTTCACCTCTAGCTGTCCTTGCTCTTTCTAATAAAGCCACTTTTCCAAGTAGGAGCTGGTTCCATAGTAAAATGGATCATTCCTGGTCTCTTTCTTATAAATGTACAGGAGAGGAAGAGACAAACAATGGTCAACAAACCTAACCTGACCTGATGCCTATTTTTATATAGCCAGAAAGCAAATGATTATTTTTACATTGTATAAGTAGGTTGGGATATTTTTTCTTTTTTTATTAGGACATGTTTGTAGTACATAATTTTGTATTCCTGTGGGAAAATGGTACACATAGACAATAAAGCTTATTTTAAATTTAAGTTTAAAAATTCATAGAATAAGATAGCAAATATGAAAAATGATATAAAATGTAGGTTTCACATGTCTTAAAATTTTATTAGAACACAGAAACATGCATTCATTTAAGTATTGTCTATGGCTGCTTCTGTACTACAGAAGCAGAGCATAGTTTTGACAGAGATTATTTGGCCCACAAGTCTAAACTATTTACTAAAAACATTGGCCAACCCTTGGTGCAATGCATTGCAGAGATGGGCTCCCTTTCTACTGAAATGCTGGTTGGTACATGTGTGACCAAGTATGTGGACTCTCAGTGGGAGCAGGGTAGCACTGGGGATGATTCACACCCTGACGCCTGTCTGTTGGACAGAGTTTTCAGTGTGCCCTATTTCTATGTGCAGTGGTTATGTTAGGAGAGTGTATGTGTATACTCTTTGTAAAATACAGTTTGTGTGTATATTTCACTTAATAAAATCACAGATGAAGTTGGAGATGTTAAGATGCATGAAATCAAAGATCATTGGAAGTTGTATTTTATTATACATAAGTTGGGAAGCTAATTGAAGTCCGTGTGGAAAGGAAGAAACTAATTAGATGCCATTTTGTTAAAGTCACTATTGCTGTGGCAAAAATAGAAGGTTGTAGAGGGGCAATATACACTTGCACACAAAGTTGAGGTGATTTCACTTTTACAGATGATGGAAGAAATCCTGTTTTGCAAGAATATATATACGTATATAGGTATATATATGTTTCATTATATACAGTCACAATGGAGAGTATGGTATATATGTTGAAAAGTTGAATTCTGACTAATAGTATTCATAAACCCATAGTGAAAACGTGAATGGAAGAAAATAATCAGTTTTATATATTTAAAGCAATTATCAATGATGACACCTTTCTATGTGTTTTTTTCCTATGATGATTTAATTATAAATCTGAGTCCCATCTCATTTATTCTACCATTTAGCAATTGCTTGCATTTTTACAGCTCACAGGCACATGAAAAGCTTCCACACCCCCAGCAACTCCAGCACCATCACCGGCTTCGTCCTCCTGGGCTTCCCCTGCCCCAGGGAGGGCCAGATCCTCCTCTTTGTGCTCTTCACTGCTGTCTACCTCCTCACCCTCATGGGCAATGCTTCCATCATCTGTGCTGTGCGCTCGGATCAGAGACTACACACACCCATGTACATCCTGCTGGCCAACTTCTCCTTCCTAGAGATCTGCTACGTAACCTCCACGGTCCCCAACATGTTGGCCAACTTCCTTTCTGACACCAAGGTCATCTCCTTCTCTGGGTGCTTTCTCCAGTTCTATTTCTTCTTTTCCTTGGGTTCCACAGAATGCCTTTTTCTGGCCGTTATGGCATTTGATCGGTGTCTTGCCATCTGCAGGCCTCTACGCTACCCATCCATTATGAGCAGACATTGCTGCACTAATCTCGTGTTAGGCTGCTGGGTACTTGGATTCCTGTGGTTCTTGATTCCCATCATCATCATCTCCAGAATGTCATTTTGTGGACTCAGGATAATTGATCATTTCCTGTGTGACCCAGGTCCTCTGTTAGCCCTCACTTGCAGAAAAGCTGCTGTGATAGAGCTTCTCATCTCCACCTTAAATGCTCTTCCTCTTTTTTTTCTCTTGCTTTTCATCATGGGGTCTTATGCTCTGATCTTAAAAGCTGTACTGAAGGTCCCTTCAGCAGCTGGGAAAAGAAAGGCTTTTAACACCTGTGGGTCTCACCTGGCTGTGGTTTCACTATTTTATGGCTCAGTACTAGTCATGTATGGGAGCCCAACATCTGAGCATGAAGCTGGGATGCAGAAGGTTGTGACTCTGTTTTATTCTGTTTTGACCCCTCTCCTTAACCCTGTGATATATAGTCTTAGGAACAAAGATATGAAAAAAGCCCTGCAGAAATTTTGGGGAACAATAAAGGCATTAATTAAAAATGCTTTGGATAATTAAATTGTATTTAACCTATTTTTAGTATTTTTTCTCATTAAAGACTACTTTACTGGTACTTGTATGAATATGAAATTATAAAAATATAAAGGGAAGTGTACTGTCTAGACTTTGAGACTCCCTCAGCAAGACAAAAAAAAAAAAAAAAAAAAGCAGAGATTAAAATTGGCTACTTAAGATTTTAAGCAACACATGAGTGTTTTTTTTTTTTTTTTATTTTAAAGAGAAGAAAAAACAAAACAAATCAAAAGAAGAACAAATTTTCAAACAAACATAATAGGAGGGTAACAATGGTTAATACATTACGTATTACTATCTTTAAGTTAGTTATTCAGGACACCAGACATTAGCATTCAATTGTCCAAACATTATTGGCACAAACCTTACTCTTCAATGAACTAAGTAAAAATGGTAGTGTATCTATCTTAACCATCTTATATATATATATATATATACAATTTTTTTCCCTTTCCCTTCTTTCTTTTCCCTATTCCAGTCTCTCTTTCCTTTTGACCAGTTTCTTTTTGATTCACCATGTCTATTGTACATTTTGGATCTTATTTACTCTTTCAGTTTCTCATACTAGAGAGATAATACGATGCTTACACATGTGCTTCTGGTTTATTTCACTTATGAGTATTTTCTCGAGTTGCATCCATTTACCTATAAAAGTCTCCAGTTTATCCTTCTTTATGGCTGAATAGTACTCCATTGTATAAAAATACCACATCTTTCTTATCCATTCCTCAGTTGATGGGCATTTGGGTTGTTTCCAAGATCTGGCTATTACAAATTGTGCTGCTATAAACATGGGTGCACATATATCGCTGTGGTACGATGTTTTTAATTCTTCTGGGAAGATGCCCAGAAGGGGAATAGCTGGGTCAAATGGGACCTCCAACCCTAGTTTTCTGAGGAATCTCCACACTGACTTCCACAGTGGCTGTACCAGTCGACACTCCCACCAACAGTGAAGAAGGGTTCCTTTTTCCCCACAGCCCCTCCAGCATTTGTTATTAGTTGATTTCTTAATAGTAGCCATTCTTTCTGGGGTGAGATGGTATCTCAGTGTTGTTTTAATTTGCATCTCTCGAATGACTAGTGATGTTGCACATTTTTTTGTATATTTATTTGCCATTAGTATTTCTTCATCTGAGAAATGTGTATTCATCTCAGATGCCCATTTGTGGAGTGGGTCTTTAAATTTGGGAGGTCTGATTTTTTTGAGTTCTTTATATGTTCTCGATAGTAATCCTTTGTCTGAGGAACAGCTGGCAAACATTTTTTCCCACATTGTGGGTTGTCTCTTCACTCTGTTGGTGGTTTCTCTTGCTGTGCAAAAGCTTTTTAATAAGATGAGATCCCAGTTATTGATTCTTTGGGATAGTTCCCGTGCGGTTGAGTTTTTATTCATAAAGTCTTTGCCTACACCAATGTCTCCAAGGGTTTTACCTATCCTACTTTCCAGCAGATTTAATGTTTCTGTTTTAATATTTAGATCTCTGATCCATTTTGAATTTAGTTTAGTGCATGGTGAAAGATATGGATCTAGTTTTAATCTTCGGCATGTGTAGAGCCAGTTTTTCCAGCACCATTTATTAAAGAGGCTATCTTTCTTCCAGCGAATGTGTTTGGCACCTTTGTCAAAGATAAGGTGGCTTAGTATGTCTGGGGTTGTTTCAGCATCTTCTAATCTGTTCCATTGATCTTCAGGTCTGTTTTTTTGCCAGTACCACACTGTTTTTATCACAGTAGCTTTATAGTATAATTTTAAGTCGGGGATAGTGATGCCCCCTGCCTTGCCTTTGTTGCCCAGAATTGCCTTTGCTATTCTAGGTCTCTTCTGATTCCAAATGAATTTTAGGATTGTTTTCTCTAATTCTGTGAGATATGCTGTTGGAATTTTGATTGGAATTGCATTAAATCTGTATAACAATTTTGGAAGTATGGCCATTTTCACTATATTGGTTCTTCCTATCCAGGAGCAAGGGATATCTTTCCATTTTCTGATATCCTCTTCAATCTCCTTTTTCAGAGTACTGTAGTTTTCAGTATAGAGGTCTTTTACATCCTTCGTGAGGTTGATTCCTAGGTATTTCATTTTTTTGGATGTTATTGTGAAAGGTATTGTTTCCCTAATTTCTCTTTCAGTAAGTTTGTTATTTGTGTACAGGAAGGCTATTGACTTTTGAGTATTGACTTTGTATCCAGCTACACTACTGAATTTGCTTATTAAATCTAGCAGTTTTTTAGTGGAGTTTTTGGGGTCTTCTGTGTAGAGTATCATGTCATCTGCAAATAATGATAATTTAACTTCTTCCTTTCCAATCATTATTCCTTTTATTTCTTTCTCTTGTCTAATCGCTCTGGCTAAAGTTTCCAGAACTATGTTGAATAAGAGTGGGGACAGTGGACATCCTTGTCTTGTTCCTGATTTTAGAGGGAAGGCTTTCAGTTTTTGGCCATTTAGTATAATATTGGCTGTTGGTTTGTCATAGATAGCTTTTACCAGATTGAGATAAAGACCCTCTATTCCAATTTTCTGTAGGGTTTTTATCATGAAAAGGTGCTGGACTTTGTCAAAAGCTTTTTCTGCATCTATTGAGATGATCATGTGATTTTTGTCTTTGGTTCTGTTAATATGCTGTATTACATTTATTGATTTACGTATGTTGAACCATCCCTGCATCCCTGGGATGAATCCAACTTGGTCATGGTGTATAATCTTCTTGATGATTTGTTGGATTCTGTTTGCCAGTATCTTATTAAGGATTTTTGCATCTATGTTCATTAGGGAGATTGGCCTGTAGTTCTCTTTCTTAGTTGGGTCCTTCTCTGGTTTTGGTATCAGGGTAATGCTTGCTTCCAGGAATGAATTTGGGAGTATTGCTTCCCTTTCAATTTCATTGAAAAGTTTGAGAAGTAGGGGCGTTAGGTCTTCTCTAAATTTCTTGTAGAATTTGGCAGTGAATCCATCAGGGCCTGGGCTTTTCTTTGTTGGGAGGTTTTTAATTACATCTTCAATTTCATTGGCTGATATTGGTTTATTTAGGATTTTTAAATCTTCTTGATTCAGCTTTGGTAATTCATATGAATCTAGGAATCTGTCCATTTCTTCTGCATTTTCCATCTTAGTAGAATATAAATTTTCAAAATAGGTATAGATGATCTTCTGGATTTCTGCAGGGTCTGTCGTGATATCACCCTTTTCATTTTCAATTGCATGGATTTGAGTCTTTTCTTTTCTTTTTTTAATAAGGTTGGATAAGGGTTTGTCAATCTTATTTATTCTTTCAAAGAACCAACTTTTTGCTTCATTGATTCTTTGTATTGTTTTTTTATTCTCCAATACGTTAATTTCTGCTCTGATCTTTATAATTTCCTCCCTTGTACGGGCTTTTGGCTTAACCTGCTCTTCTTTTTCTAGAAGCTCGAGGTTCACCCTTAAGTTGTTTATTTGCGCTTGCTCTATTTTCCTGATATAAGTGTTTAATGCTATAAATTTCCCTCTTAGGACTGCTTTCATTGTATCCCATAAGTTCCAGTATGTTGTACTGTCATTATCATTCAGTTGTAGAAAGTGACTAAGTTCTTCTTTAATTTCATCTGTGACCCATTGGTTGTTCAGGAGGATGCTGTTTAATTTCCATGTGTTTAGGGAATTTTTGTGGGATCTTTTGCCATTGATTTCCAATTTCATTGCACTATGGTCTGATAATATGCATGGGATAATTTCAATTCCTTTGCATTTACTTAAGCAGGTTTTATGAGCTAGTATGTGGTCTATTTTGGAGAACGTCCCATGTGCAGCTGAGAAAAATGTGTATTCTGATGTTGTGGGATGGAACACTCTGTAGACATCTACTAAGTCCATTTGTTCAAAAGTTTGGTTCAGTTCTACTATTTCATTATTGATTTTCTGTCCAGTTGATCTATCTTTTTGTGACAGTGGAGTATTGAGATCTCCCAATATAATTGTATTAGTGCTTATTTGATTTTTCATGTCCTTTAGTACTTGTTTTATATAGCTGGGTGCATTGGTATTTGATGCATATATATTTATGATCGTTATCTCTTCCTCTTGGATTGTTCCCTTTACAAGGATGTAATGACCGTCTTTATCTCTCTGAATCCTTCTTGGCTTGAAGTTCACTTTGTCTGCAAAAAGAATAGCTACCCCTGCTTTTTTCTGGGTTCCTGTGGCATGGAGTATTGTTTTCCATCCTTTGACTTTCAGTCTATGAATTTCTTTCTGAATTAAATGTGTTTCTTGTATACAGCATATTGTTGGATCTTGCTTCTTGATCCATTTTGCCAGTCTGTGCCTTTTGATTGGTGAATTGAGACCGTTAACATTGATGGTTAAAACTGATATGTATTGACTTGTCATGATATTTTCCTGTTGTTGGTTCCCACTCTTTGTTTTTCTGCTTTCCGGCTATTTAATTATTTGCCCTGCCTGGTGGATTCCTTCTGTTGGGGTTCCTATCTCTTTCTAGAATGTCCTTCAGAACGTTTTGGAGTGCTGGTTTGGTGGTCATAAATTTTCTCAGATGTTCTTTGTCATGAAAGTATTTTATTTCTCCATCAATTTTGAAAGATAGTTTTGCAGGGTACATCAATCTGGGCTGAAAATTATTTTCCTTTAGAGCTTGCAATACATCATTCCAAGCTCTTCTTGAATTGAGGGTTTGTGCTGAAAAGTCAGCTGTGATTCTGAAGGGTTTTCCTTCATAGGTGATTTGCCTCTTCTCCCTAACAGCTTTTAAGATTCTGCCCTTCTGTTGAATTTCTGGGATCTTGACTATAATATGTCTGGCTGAAGTTTTTTTTTGATCATGTCTAGTTGGTGTTCTAAAAGCTTCACTTATAGGGGTGTCAAATTCCTTTTCTCTTCCAGGAAAGTTCTCCCTGATTATGTCTTTGAACAAGGTTTTAATGTCGTTGATGCTATCTCCTGCTTTTTCATTTATTCCAATTATTCTTAAGTTGTTTATCTTTGAGTCATCTAGCAGCTGCTGAATTGATTTTTCATGGTCCCTTGCTATTTTTAAGAATTTTTCCATTTCATGATCACTAATTGCAAGCCTGTCTTCTATATCTGAGATCCTGTCCTCGCATTGGCTTATTCTGCTACAAATACTTTCAATGGAATTTTTTATCTCTAGGATATCTGCTTGAATCTGCCTTATAGATTCCATTTCTTTCCTATGCTGAGCATTCATGGTTTCTATAGTTTTCTTAAGTTCATCTATTTTTTTGTCTGTATCAGCTATAGTGTCCTTAAGCATGGTCTTCATTGTAGACATTATCTCTGCAGTTATCTGTGAGATTATTTCTGTTTTAATTTTTTCCAGAACCTCATTCAGTTGCTTTGTTGTTACCACTTCAGATAGGCCAGGTGGGTGGCTTTCGGATTGTCCCACCTCGTTGCTCCCTAGGTTTGCCTTTGGTGAATTGGATGTGTGTGGTTGCATCTTGTTTAAGTGTCGTCTCATTTTTTCTTTCTTTAATTCCTGGGGTGATGTTTGCAAATTACCTATAGTAGGTTACTTTATTGCTAGTGTTTAAGATCTTTAGAAGATGACTACTTCTCTGCAGTATCTTCCAAGTGGAGCTTGCTTTTAGGTTTTGAGCTTTCTGCCAGATCCTACCTCTTCAATTCGTTGGGTATGCGAAGTTGCTACCTGTTTGGCCCAGTCCTTGATTCTTTGGTACTGTGCCACTGTATTTTCTGTGTCCCTTAGTCAATCTCAATCATGAAATATCAGGAAGGAAAGATGTTTAGAACAATTATTTCACATTTGGCTATAATGTTAACTAAAGCATCAAACACAGCCTAAAAAATGACAGACTGAGCTAACCAGTTATTTACCACTTTTAGCTGTATAGAGTTGCGGTTATATAACAAAATCTAAAACACACCAGAAAAATTATATGCAGTATACAAGTCCTATGTATGTCAATTTTTCCTTGAGGAGTTTAAATTTAAGATGAGTTAAGGAGGAAATAGAGTATTGGGAGAAGAGGAAGGAATTAGATGTAAGGTTAGAGGACCAAGAGGGATCCCACTAAAATTGGGACACTAGTGCAGAGGACAGGTGGTAAAAAGAGAAGGAAGGGATAAAAGGAAGAACAGATCACAACCACAATCACAAAGAAGTTAGAGGCGCTGTTTACACTCATATAAAAATCCAGAGAGAATAATGAAGGAAAGAGCAAATACACATACAGAAACAAAAACAAAGATAAAAACAATAAAACAGACAGATCAAAAATAAAACCCCACCAAAAAACAAAACAAAACAAAACAAAAACAAAAAAACCCTTCGCCAGAACAAAAAAACAAATCAGTGAGAAAAAAAAAAAATAAAAATAAAAAATAAAAATAAAAATAAAAAATATAAAAAGAATCAGTTCCAGGTGTTGACTCTGTTGTAGGCAGGTACCTTGTGATAAAGTCCTGTTCTGTGCAGGTCCGTCCCAGTAAGCCAGGAGCGCCCTCTGGCGGGCGGTGAGCAGAGGCGCGTACTTTCAGGCAGAGACCAGTCTAGCTCGCCTCCGCTCTCGCCGCCCTTTCACGATCCCTGGGCCTGAGAGGCTCAGCGTGCTGTCCGGAGCGCGGGTTCCCTGCACTGGTTCCCGCCGCTCTGGTTTTTCGCCACGCCCCCCACAATGGCGCCGGGCCAGTCGCTCTCTGGCGCGGGACAGGTGTGGCTGAGAGTCTAGTCTCGTTCGCCTGCTGACCTCAGCACACTTTCGTGGGCTCAATTGAGAGGCCTCGTGCTGCCCTGTCTGGAGCACAAGTTCCCAGAGCAGTTTCCGAGCCGCTCTGAGTTTCGCCACACCCCCCACAATGGCGCCCGGCCGGTCGCTCTCTGGCGCGGGGCAGCTGTGGCTGAGAGACACTCACCGCCGGTCAGCGCCGTTCTCCGCCGCTCCCCTGCCCCGCCGCTGTCTCAGGATCCTCCGTGGGGGCTCCCTGGGCGCCAGCTGCCACCGTGTGTCCCTAGAACTGAGCTTCCGCGGCGCTGAAACTCCCGGGATATTAGAAGGTGCACGCGCGCGGTCTGCTCCTTCTTTCCTTCTTCTTTGTTGGAAGTCACCCGTCACTGGTGCCGGGGGTCCCAGATTGCGCTTCAGAACTTTTCTGGGTTTCGGGGAGGCATCTCCCCCCGTCCTGCGCTTTCTGGGTCGCTATATTCCCGTGTTCCAATGGTAACTTTTAGAGAGAGTTTTGCTGCCTGCTTCTTACTCATCCGCCATCTTGAGGTCTCTCCACCCACATGAGTGTTTTTTATGGTAAATTCTTTTTAGCTCAAGGGAGGAACGTTTGTCTGCCTATTGGAGGCCTTCATAGAAGTCAGCACCGAAAGGCTTGGAGTACCCAGGACATCAGATATTTTAAAAGCTGGTTTTATGCCCCATGTGGTGCACACCCCTGTAAGTCCTAGCACTTGGGCAGCGGAGGCAAGAGGATCACTGTGAGTTCAAAGCCAGCCTGGAATACATAGTGAATTCAAGGCCATCCTGGGCTACATAGTGAGGTCCTTTTGCAAAAACAACAACAACAACAACAACAACAAAACACTGTTTTTATTTTGGTCATTTTCCATTTAGTATTGACCAGAATTTAAAACACCTATGAACAAATTTCTGTAATTTTTTTTCTTGGTTTTTGATCACTTGTTCTCTTGCTTAGCATGCCTCAAACTTTTAAATTGAATACTAGACATTGTATTGTAAAAGTAGTAGAGACAATGCATATTCTAACTTAATAGATGCTAAGTTTTCTTTGACCAAGTAAATAGAGTAGAGGTAGATCCTGTTGTGCAGCTCTGAGTCTGGGAACTCAGCTGTATACTGGACTGCTGGGCAACCCCCAACTCCAGCCAGTTGTGATCTCCTATTTATATAATTCTTGAAACCCCATGAGTCCTGAAACTTCTGTTTAGCTTTTTAGAGTCACAGCTTCAGCTTCTGTTGTATTTCTCAAAATTTCATTTTGTACATGAACAGCTTAGAAATCTGAAACTTCCTTGAAGAGATATTACACTGTATTTTGAGCCTCAATTCACTGTGACCCTCTTCTCTCCAGGATTTGTTCCTCAAACACTACCTTCTTTGGCAGATACAAACTCCAAATCCTCTAGCTGTCCTTAGTTCAGAGAAATTATTGTTTCCTATTCTCTCTCCCTCTCCTTCCCTCTACTCTCCCCCAATTCTTGCCCACTTTCCTCCACTTGTGCCTATGACCCCTCCCCAGAACTGTCAAATGTCATCAGGGAAAAATCATGGTAAAGATGGAAGTCACTTCCTTGGTCTTCTCTTCATCTTGGAATTGTGGACTCCGAAGTCTCATCTGTGGCAATTTCTCTCCAGTGCCTTGAAATGGTTGTTTTATATATTTTATCAATGTTTGTAGTATCTTTCAAGTTACTTTTGGTTTAATACATGCTGCTCAGTCATGACCATAACCAGAAGGTCTCTTCTATTTTATCTAAATTCCACACATTCTCACTACTTTCCTCACTCTCAGAGTACAAATTTGTAGCATAAGTGTGCAAATACTCACAAGTTAGAAGGACAGCTGGCCCTAGGAGCTGGTATAAACATGAGTCTGGGATATGGACCTGCTTTTCATCTTACAGATATCAGCTCCAAATCCCTGAGTACTCTTCTTCAAGCAGGGGAGGAAAGGTTACTTAGACTAACATAGAGGTAGAATGAGGACCACAGAGAACAGATTTCATTCTTTGCTTTTTTTTTTTTTTGGGTACCGGGAGTCGACCTCAGGACCTCACGCACTAGCAGGCACCCGTGCCACTGAGCGATATCACCGGCCCTTTTTCTGTATGTGGGTTCCGGGAGTTGAACTCGGGCCCTCGCACTTGCCAGGCAGGTGCTTATGCCGCTGAGCCATCTCACCGGCCCCATCCTTTGCTTTTTAAATGTGAGGCACCCAGCATTAGTAGATTAGAACAAATATTTACTGAGGATTTTTACTGGAAACTTGAGCTGGTTCTTCAACTCCCTCCTAGGCCTTGTGTGAAATAACATCCTATTATTGAAGTACCTTCACTGATCGACATATCTACTTTTAAAATGAAGAAAATGAGGATTGGAAATCAGGGGTCAGTTTATCAAGGATAAGAATTTTAATGAGAAAAACAAAAATTACTGATCTATCACTCATCTCAGTAGCCCAAGTTGCTTTTTTCCTTAGTATCTAACATTATACTTATACCTTTAGAACTTCTCACTTGTTTGCCAGTCACATCACAGTGTTACTTATTAATATAAATAATATGTGACACTGAGAGAACAGAACACACTAATAAAAAGAGTGAAAAGATATAATTAAATGTGTGCTAAGAACGATAATTATTTGATTAATAAATGAAGGCAAACCAATATATACTGGTATATTATTTTTAACTTATCAGACCGACAAAGATCAAAAAAGCTGATAACTAATATGTGGGTGAGCATGGCAAAATGGGATTTCTCATACTCAGCTGGAGGGAGCACAACTTTTACAAAGTCTGTATAGGTGGATTAGGTAACTTCTATCAAAGTTTAAAAATGCACACACCCTTTAATTCAGCAGCTCAGATTCTTAGGTATTTAGCCTATATGAAAAATGATGAAAAGACAAGAATAGTCATTGTAATATTGCTATAATAGCAACATGTTGACAAAACATCATTTCCCATGAATAGAAGACTAAATAAGCTATGGTCGGTCATATATTGGAATACCAGATCTTCAATTTTACGAAGGGTGAAGCAGTTCCATATGTGATATCTCCAAGATACATCATTAAGTGAAAAAGTAAAGAGAGTCACGGAGACGGTTGCAGCTCCCTTTAACTAAAATGTGTAAGGCAGCCAAGGAGGAGATCCAAGAAACTGATAACGGCTGCTGCTTAGGGAAAGAATTCGGTGTTCGAAGAACAAAAGAGGAATAGGTATGTATAAACAAAGGGCTATTTTTGAGAGGAATTTTTTGATTATTAAATGAAGAGAATCATTTGCCTCCAATAATTCTATGATTCCTTATGAGTCTCTTCATTGATAGAAAAGTAGAAACAGGGTCATAAAATTTCCCAAAGTGACTTTTCACTCAGACAGCTTGGTACTTTGAAGAAATAATGAGAAATGTCTTTCTTATTTTAAGGCTTGTACAAATATACTGTTACAAAACTGTAATTTGTGTAGAGGAATGCTACTGATTTTTTAGTGTTCACTTTGTATCCAGCTACACAACTGAATTTGATTATTGAATCTATAAGTCTTTTGGTGGAGCTTTTGGGGATCTTCTATGCAAAGCAGCATGCCATTTGTGAATAATGATAATTTAATTTCTTCCTTTCTTATTCTTATTCCTTTTGTTTCTCTCTCTTGTCTAATTGCTCTGGCTAATGTTTCCAGAACTATACTGAATAGGAGTGGTGATAGTGGACACTTTCCTGACTTAAAGTGAAAGCTTTCAGCTTTTGTCCATTTAGTATGATGGCTTTTGGTTTGTCATAGATGGCTTTTATCAGATTGAGGTAAAGACCATATAATCCGATTTTCTGTAGGTTTTTTTTTATGATGAATGAGTGTTGGACTTTATCAAAAGCTTTTTCTGCATCTATTGAGATGATCATGTGATTTCTGTCTTTGACTGTGTTGATATTACATTTATTCATTTGCATATGTTGAACCATCCCTGTATTCCTGGGATGAATTCCACTTGGTCATGATGTATAATTTTCTTGATGATTTGCTGCATTCTGTATGCTAGTATCTTATTGAGAAATTTTACATCTATGTTCATTAGGGAGACTGGCCTGTAGCTCTCTTTTTTGGTTGGGTCTTTCTCTGGTTTTGCTACCATGATAATACTTGCTTCCAGGAATGAGTTAGGGATTATTGCTTCCCTTTCAATTTCATTAAAGATTTTGAGCTGTATTGACATTAAATCTCTAAATTTCTTGTAGAATTCAGCAGTGAATCCATCAGGACCTGGGCTTTTCCTTGTTGGCAAGTTTTTTTTTTTTTTTTTTTTTTGTGGGTACCGGGGGGACGACCTCAGGACCTCGCGCACCAACAGGCACCTGTGCCGCTGAGCGATATCACCGGCCCCTTTTTCGTATGTGGGTTCCGGGAGTCGAACTCGGGCCTTCGCACTTGCAAGGCAGGCGCTTAAGCCACTGAGCCGTCTCACCGGCTGGCAAGTTTTTAATTATATTTTAAATTTCACTAACTGATATTGGGTTATTCAGAATTTTTATATCTTCTTGATTCAGCTTTAGTAATTCATGTATATCTAGTAATCTGTCCATTTCTTTTGTGTTTTCCTTCCTATGAGAGTAAAGATTTTTGAAGTAGGTATTGATAATCTTCTGAATTTTAATATGATGTAAGCAGTAGGTTTGTCATAAATGGTTATCAGATTGAGATATTATATCTATTTTCTTCAATGATTTTTATCATGAATGTATGTTAGATTTTTCAGGGGCTTTATCTGTCTATTGAGATGATCATGTGGTATATTTTTTCTTCAGTCAGATTTTATTGGTACATTTTAGATATGCATAATGACCATATTCGTCCTACAGAATTTGTACCCGTAAGTGATACAACTTGATTCCTTTTTTTCCTATTCCCCTTTCTTCCCTTTAACCCCTCCTCCCCTCCTCATTTACAAAAGTTTGTTTGTATTATTTTTTCCTCCTTTTCTCACTTTTTTTTAACCTTTTCCTTCTTTCCTTTCTCCCTCCCCCTCCCTTGTTCCCCTTGAACATTTTCATCTTATTTCACAATACCTAATATACATTTTGGTCCTTATTTACACTTTCAGCTTCTCACACCAGAGAAACAATGCAGTATTTAAACATGTGTGTCTATGTTCTGAAAGTGCAACCATTTACCTAGGAATGTCTCAAGCTTATCCTTCTTTATAGCAGAGTAGTACTCCATTGTATTAAAAAAACACATCTTTTTTATCCATTCCTCCATTGATGGGCATTTGGGTTATTTCCAAGATTTAGCTATTACAAATTATCCTGCTATAAACATGGGTGCTCATATATCGCTGTGGTGTGAAGTTTTTAATTATTCTGGGAAAACACCCAGAAGGGGAATAGCTAGGTCAAATGGAGTCTCTAGTCCTAGGTTTTGAGGAATCTCCACACTAATTTCCACACTGATTTTTACAGTGGTTGCACCAGTCTACACTCCCATCAACAGTGGAGAAGGGTTCCTTTTTCCCCACAGCCCCACCAGGATTTGTTATTGGTTGATTTTTTTTTTTTTTTTTGGTACCAGGAATCAAAGTCAGGACCTTGGGCTTGCCAGGCAGGTGCTTGTGCTGCAGAGCTATATTTCTGGCCCCTGGCTGATTTCTTGATGATAGCCATTGTTTCTGGGGTGAGATGGAATCTTAGCATTGTTTTAATTTGTATCTCTCAAATGACCACTGATGTTGAACATTTTTTCATATATTTATTTGCCATTTGTATTTCTTCATCTGAGAAGTGTGTATTCATCTCAGATACCCATTTTTGGATTGGATCTTTAAATTTGGGGGTGCTCTGATTTTTTTGAGTTCTTTATATATTCTAGATATTAGTCCTTCATCTGAGGAAGAGTTGGCAAACATTTTTTCCCACACCGTGGGTTGTCTCTTCACTCTGTTGGTGGTTTCTCTTGCTGTGCAAAAGCTTTTTAATAAGTCGATCAGGGTTGTTGATTCTTTATTGTATTTCCTGTGTGAAAAGGTTTTGTTCATAAAGTCTTTGCCTACACCAATGTCTTCAAGAGTTCTACACATTCTATCTTCCAGAAGATTTAATGTTTCTGTTTTAATATTTAGACCTTTGATCCATTTCAACTTTAGTTTAGTGCATGGTGAAAGATACGGGTCCAATTTTAATCTTTGGCATGTGGATCACATGATTTTTTTCTTGTTTCTATTTATGTGATGTACTGTATTTATTGATTTGTGTATATTGACCCATCCTTGCATTGCTGTGATGAATACAACCTGGTCATGATATATGATCCTTTTGTTGATTCAATGCATTGTTTATCTTGTTGAAGATTTTTGCATCTACATTCATTAAACAGATTGGCCTAAGTTGTCATTTTTAGTATATGTGCTGCTGAAGTGAGCACTAAATTGTCTTTTTTTAGTTAGATGTTTGTCTGGCTTTCTACCAGGCAATGGTAGCTTCCATGAATGACTTTGGAGTACTCCTTCCTTTTCAATTTTATTAAAAGCATGAGAAATAATTGGTGTTAGAACTTCCCTGAAGTTTTTGTAGATATCAGCAGTGAACCTGTGTGGACCTGGGTTTTCTTAGTTGGTAGAATTTCATTACTGATTCAATTCCATTTCCTCTTATTATTATTATTCAGGGTTTTTAAATCTTCTTGGCTCAGTTTTGGTAATTCACATATGTCTAGGTATCTATCCATTTCTTTTGAATTCTTAGTTTATTGGTGTACAAGTTTGTGCTGTAGTTATTAGTGATATTTTTGATTTTAGCAGTGTCCATTGTGATTTCAACTTTTTCATTTCTTTTTTTTTTTTTGGTGGGTACTAGGGGTCGACATCAGGACCTCAAGCACCAGCAGGCGCCTGTGCCTCTGAGCGATATCACTGGCCCTTTTTTCATATGTGGGTTCCAGGAGTCGAACTCAGGCCCTCGCGCTTGCCAGGCAGGGGCTTACGCCACTGAGCCATCTCACTGGCCCGTACTTTTTCATTTCTAATTGCATTGATTTGGGACTTTTATCTCCTTATTTTGGTTAGGTTTGCTAATGGTTTGTCTATTTTGCTTATTCTTTGGATGAATCAACTCTTTGATTTATCTATTCTTTTTTTTTCTTCTTTTTTTGGTCTTTATTGTTTTCTGCTCTGATCTTTACAGCTCTCTTCCTACTACTAGCTTTTGGTTAGGCTTATATATATATATATTTTTTTTTTATCTTGAGGTACATTGCTTAGTTTCTGTGACTTTGCATACTTTTTGTGTTTACTTTTGTTGTTGATTTCTAGCTTCATTGTGCTATGATCTGATAATATAAGTAGTATAATTTCGATTCTTTTACATTTACTTAAGCTTGCTTTATTGGCTAGTATATTGTCTATTTTGGAGAAAGATGTCCTGCTGAGAAGAATGCGTATTCTGTTGTTGTTGGGTTGAATATCTGTAGATGTCTATTAAGTCCATTTACTTGAAGGTTTTGTTCGACTCTTAATATTTCTTTGTTGATGTTTTTGTCTAGTTGTTCCATCTATTTGTGAAAGCTGGGTATTGAAGTCCCCCACTACAATTGTGTTTATGTGTATATGATCTTTTCTGTGTAGTAGTACTTGTTTTATGAAGTTGGGTGCAGCCTGTTTGGTACACATATGTTAATAATTGTTATCTCTTCCTGTTGGATTTTTCCTTATCTAATATGTAGTGACTTTTGCTTCTTTTGATCAGTTTTGGCTTAATGTTCACTTTGTCTGAGTGTAGGAAAACTAAGCCTGATTTTTTTAGGTCTTTTGTACAAAATATTGATTTCCATCCTTTGTTTTTTAGTCTATGTATTTCTTCTGGGTTAAGTGTGTTTCTTGTATACAGCATACCATTGGACTATTTTTCTTGATTCATTCTGCCAGTCCATGTCTTTTGATTGTGGAATAGAGACCATTCACATTAAGAGTTATTACTGATATGTATTGACTTATTCCTGTCATTGCCTTATTTTCCTTTTGCTAATTCTATGTCTTTGTCTTCTCCTTAGCTGTCCACTCTACCTGATGTATTCATTGTATTAGATCTTTTGTCATTGTTAGTTTCATTGTATGTTTACAGGATGTCTAGGAGAATTTTTTGTAGTGCTGATTTTGTGTTCATGAATTTCTTTATTTGCTAATCTTGAAAGTATATTATTTCTCCATCAATTTTCAAAGTTAGTTTTACAAGATATATCAGCCCACATTGTTAATTGTTTTCCTCTAGGGCTTGACACACCTCACTCCAAACTCTCCCAGCCTTGACGATTTGTGTTGAGAAGTCTGTTATACTTCCTTTTTTAAATTTTATTTACCTTTATATGTGATTTGTTGCTTTTTGTTTAACCACTTTTAAGAGTCTGTTCTTGTGTTGGACTTCAAGGATTTTGACTATCGTGTGGAGGGGTCCTTTTCTGGTCATGGCTATTTTGGGTTCTGTATGCCTCGTTGATCTGTATGTTAAATTCTTTCTCCATACATGGAAAGTTTTCTGCTATTCTTTCAGTAAACAGGTTTTTGTTTTTTATGCCCTATGTCTTCTGATTTTTCACTAATTCTCATTATTTCCTCCTTTAGATTAGTCATCTAGGAGCTGTTTGATCCATTTTTTATGCTCGCTTGTCGTTTTCAAGGTATCTGTCATTAACTGGACATTGACAACATTCCTGTCTTCTAGTATTCACCATCTGTCCTCACATTTTTCACTTCAACTGCTCATACTTTTGATAGAATTTTTAATCTCCTGAATTTCTATCTGGAGCCTTTTAATGGACTCTAATTCTTTTATAAACTGGTCAGTATGTTTTGCATTATTTTGTTTAGCTCTGCTAGCTTTTCATTAGTGTCTTCTGTAGACTCACTGATCATTTTGTTTATTTGGCCCAATATCTTTTTAGTTATATCTTTTATAAGCTTGCCTAATTCCTTGTTGATCTGTTTTGTTATCGTGCCTGATATAATTTCAAATAATTTGGATATGTGGCTTTTGGTTTTCTTCCCTTGCCCCATGGATCAGCTTTGGGGGAGTTGGGAATTTTGGAAGCATTTTGTTGACATGTTCTTATGGTTATGTGTGTGTGTGTGTGTGTCTTGTTTTATGCAGTGGGACGCTTTTTTCTAGAGTGTAGATCTATTTAGTTAATGTCTACTTTTCAGTGGTGTCCTCTGTCTTTTGCCTCTGTTTTAAGGTACAACCTCCTCAATTTACTTGAGATGGGTGGTTGCAGTGCATTTGTCCCAGTGCCTAGTTTTCCAGAAAAAGGTCATAGTATTGTTAATGATCCCAAGGAAGTCTATATATTTGTATCCCAAGAAATCAATTAATAGTAACAGCTTTGTCATCATGGGTATAGTAATAAAATCAGCACCAATTATAGTGTCAAATGCAAACAATATTGACAAGCCTTAAGGACAAATAATGTGCCACCCTTAACCATAGAAAAGAGTTATATAATTATAGTACGAACACTAAGACAGACCAAACATTGCCCTACTAGTCACCTTCAGTAAATATCTACTAAATGGAAATAACTTTACCTCTACTAACAACAGAACCATATTCAGTAGCAATAGCGCAAATTTAACTAGCATCTTTTCTTTTTGTCACATTTACTCTGCCTTCCTGCAGGCAGTAGCTCTTGACCATGTGCAAAAATCCTACTGATATTTAATAATAAATATTTATATATCACTAGAAACATGGAGAGTAGGATAGAGGCATATGCTGGTTTGTTAATATTGCTTATGTAGCAGGGATGGAAAGTAGTGTAGTGAAAAGTAGCTTGAAGAAAAAGTTATGATGGTGGAGGGTAGTAGGGAAAAACAAAGAGTTACCTTAAGAACAACATGTAAATATTCAACTCATGAACAACTACATATGTGTGTATATGTCTATGTGTGTATAAAAGAAAACATGGTAAAATATTTAATAAAATAATAATGGCCATTACTCAGAGTGGCATGATTTTAGATGACTTTAAGATTTTTTATGCTTTTTGAGAATTGTTACAACAAGAATTTACTATTTATATATTGAGATAAAAGCAAGTCATTTTTACAATTGCGGCTAAAAATAATTATTGTATTAAATGTCTTTCTTGAATGGAAATAAATGTCAGCAAATCCCTTGGATTTAAAAAGAAAGCTAAATACTGAAATTATAAAATCAGGTTAGATACCTAAGATACAGTTCAGATGATGTTATTCTGGCTCAAAGGAAAATAAGTTCTGAGTACAAAAATTTAAATATCAATATATAATATTTGCATTTTGATATCTTTTGATGATTTATTTTATTTTATTTTATTTGGTACTGGGAATTGAACTCAGGACCTTGTGCTTGCCAGGCAGGCGCTGTGCCACTGAGCTATATGCCCAGGCTGATGATTGATTTTAATACCTACATGATGTCATTTATTTATTACTATTTCTCTTTACATCTACTTATCTATATCTGCTTAATTGTTTGTTGAATTGTGAGATTATATTGCATCTTGGAACCATACTTATTTTGATTAAGGATACCCATTAATAAATCAGTAGGTGAGGCCAATTTTAAATCATGAGTGATAGTAAATGTCCCATGGACACATCCTAGTAGAACTTCTATACTGTATAATATGATATGGTTGTAAATAGACATTGGCATATGAATGGTTAGATGTGTCTTTTGGAAATTTTCATTTTTTTTCACCCTTAAATAAACCTGGCTTTTATCTGTGCTGGTCTTTTACTTGCTCCCATAGCATCCTACAATATCCTTGTTTGTAGAGTATGAATTTATGAGGGAAGAAAATCTGCCTTATTCATTTGTGTATAATGATTTACCCACTGGCTCAGTATCTAGAATATTAAAAGTGTCTAATTTTAAAAATGACTCAGTGAACATGGAGAAAGAAAAGCCACTCTCAATTTTTCATACTTTATTTACACTCACAGTTCCTTAGAGGAGGGACACATTTTCCTTTTTGTCCCAAGACAAAGAATTTAAGTCAGATGACACAAAGAAGTTGCCAGTTTTCTTCTTTTCTATGTCACATCAATTATCATGTTCCTTCCTAGTTTCCTAAAAAATTATGAAGAAATGTTTATTTGGTTCTAATTTTATTGTGAGATAGTTTGAAAATTTACTCTTTTAACATTGACATCAAATGTTTTAATGCAATAGATAAACAGAATGAAATTTAATACAAAAGTGTATATAGTGTAATGGCTCCTCTCCTTATCCTTACATCCAATTCTCTTTCCCCAAAGCAGTCATGGTTACCAGTTTCTTCTTCTACAAACACATTATCTCTTTGTGAACACACATATTTATATAAATATATAATTTTTCTTAATGAAAGAACCCAAGGTACAGCTCTCTTCTGCACTGTTTATCCTTAACAATTAAGATAAGCACAGATATCTTCATTTTAAACAATTCTACAGTTTTCTGTATTACGGATATAAGATAATTTTTTGAATTAATTGTTCATGGGAATTTAGAAGTTTCTACTTGTTTGCTCTTAGAAAGAGTAGTCAGTATTATAGCACGTCATTTTTTTATTATGTGCATATACCAGTAAGATAAATATTTAAGAATGAAATTGCTGGGTCAAAGGGAAAACTATTTAAATTTTGACTGTTTTTGTTAAAATGTCCTTGTAGGAGCTATACCAATTTATTTTCTACTAGTAAAGGATAAGACTGCTATTTCACTCAACATCATTGTTTTTTTCAATTTTGGGGGAAAAGAGATATATTTATTATAGTTTTATTTGTATATCTTTTCTAATGAACAAAATAGAATGTCTTTTTAGATGTTTAAAAGCTTTTATTTTTTTTCCTCTACTCTCCAGTTTTTTAATTTTTATTTATTTATTTATTTTAAAGACAACAAGTAAACATTCTCATGTATTAACAAACTCAATAAAAGCTTTTAATATTGATCTTTTCATATATTTGGCACTCTTTCAATTGTAGCTATGATATTTTCCTTTCTTATCTGAAGGTATTTACATATTTCAAAGATATTAATATTTTGTTTATTAATTGATATTACTATAACAGGTGTCCTGGAGGACAGAAATATAAGCTCAACTAAAGCAGCAAAGGTAACTTGTGGTTGTTGAAAGTAGAAAACTTTAGGTTTTTGTCTTAAGGTTATGGTCTTGTGTAACTTCTAAGGACAAATGAGATAAAAACATAAAAGACTTTATTATCCCCACTGAACAAAGGAGGCATTTTCTACTCTTTGTCTTCTTAGAGTATTTACTTTAGAAAACCTGTAAATAAGTTATATCTCATTATTTGAAAGAGGTATATAATGTTTTGAAATGCTCAAAAAGCTTCTGCCCAGATTTATGACCCAGGAATGTATTTTTCAAGGACTGAGAAATATATCTTCGAAATGTAATCATCAAGAATGATAGGGCTCCCATGCCTATTGTCTGTTGAAAGGTAGGGTCCTAACTTTGGTGGACTAAATTGCAAGCTCTATTCCAAAACTATTCCTGTCCTAGAAGTATAAGTTTATTTTCCTTTTGTATAAAGCCAATTAGGAAATATAGATGAGCCCTCTAATTAATGAGTAAATGTAGGATGATCTACCTATGACAAATCACGCTATCATATCCTTTTGAAGACTAGCTATTGTCAATCTTAAAAGTATGTATGTAATGGGTTGTATTCACTTTGCTATATAAAAAGAGTAATATTTCTGTTTTTGCAATCACTTAATGTATTGTCTATCATGGACACTGCATTCTGCTACAATGTTTAATAACAAAACTGTTTCCTTTTTCTTCTACCTTTGTGGAGAAGTTTTCTTAGTTGGCAGAAGATTTGGATTTAGTTATATTTCTTCTGTAAATTCAACTCCATTTTTTCAATTTATAATTCTATGATTGGTAAAATTAGAAAGATGGAGTGCTTCTTTGAAATCCTTTATAGCTCTACAAATTCTGGGAAATAAAAAACGGCCAATTTTCTGAATGATTTCAGTTAGTTTTCTTTTTTATCAAGAAGCTAAAAACAGATTCTGTCTCTTAACATATTTTAAGATAAGACTTATTTTAAAAAAATATATAAAGATAGTTAAGATAGATACACTACTAATTTCTCTTAGTTCATTGAAAAGAAAGTTTTGTGCTAGTATTGTTTGGACAATTGAATACCAATATACTCCGAGTAACTAATTTAAAGATAACAATACACAATATATTAACCATTGTTACCCTCCTATTATGTTGTTTTGAAATTTTGTTCTATTTTTTCTCTTTAAAATAAAAATTAGAAAAAGACTCATTTTTATTTACTCAGTAATTTCTTCATTGCAAGTTTCATATCTTTGTTTCTTAGACTATATATAACAGGATTAATGAGTGGAGTAACCACAGAATAAAACAAAGTCACGATTTTCTGCATTCTAACTTCATGCTCAGATGTTGGGCTCACATACATGACCATCACTGAGCCATAGAAAAGAGAAACCACAGCCAGATGGGACCCGCAGGTAGAGAAGGCCTTTCTTCGCCCTGCTGCTGAAGGAACTCTCAGCACAGCTCTGAGAACCACAGCATAGGAACCCATGATAAAGACAAAGGGAATAAATAATAGTAGAGAACTTAAGGTGGAGCTAGTCAACTCTACTACAGGGTCTCTGGTACAGCTGAGGGCTAACAGAGGGCCTGGGTCACACAAAAAGTGGTCAATAATCATGGACCCACAGAAGGACATCTGTGAAATGATGGTGATGGGGACTGGGAACCAGAGGAAACCAAGTACCCAGCAGCTCACTACAAGATTGGTGCAGAGACGTCTATTCATAATGGATGGGTAGCGTAGAGGCCTGCAGATGGCAAGATACCGATCAAATGCCATAACAGCCAGAAAAAGGCATTCTGTGGAACCCAAGGAAAAGAAGAAATAGAACTGGAGAAAGCACCCAGAGAAGGAGATGACCTTGGTGTCAGAAAGGAAGTTGGCCAACATGTTGGGGACCGTGGAGGTGACGTAGCAGATCTCTAGGAAGGAGAAGTTGGCCAGCAGGATGTACATGGGTGTGTGTAGTCTCTGATCCGAGCGCACGGCACAGATGATGGAAGCATTGCCCATGAGGATGAGGAGGTAGACGGCAGCGAAGAGCACAAAGAGGAGGATCTGGCCCTCCCTGGGGCAGGGGAAGCCCAGGAGGACGAAGCCAGTGATGGTGCTGGAGTTGCTGGGGGTGTGGAAGCTTTTCATGTGTCTGTGAGCTGTAAAAATGCAAGCATTTGCTGAATGGTAGAACAAATGAGATGGGACTCAGATTTGTAATTAAATCATCATTAAAAAAACACATAGAAAGATGTCAACATTGATAATTGCTTTAAATGTATAAGACTGATTATTTTCTTCCATTCACGTTTTCACTATGGGTTTATGAATACTATTGGTCAGAATTCAACTTTTCAACATATATACCATACTTTCCATTGTGACTGTATATAATGAAACATATATATATATATATAATATACCTATCACATCTTGATCTTTTTTACTTCCCCTTCCCTTTTTCAGCTCATGTACCAGCATGTACCAGCAATTAACAAATGAGAGTTCAAAGACAAATTCAAACCCTGATATGTCCTTAAGCCAATTTTGTGGAGTGCAATAAACATTTATATATTAATGGTCACTCTTTTAGTCTAGTCCTGAAACATTGTCCTGTTAGACAATAATTGTTGGTCTGTAAAAGCTCTTAAGATTCACTGTATCAGTGGATAGATGCAGGAATGTCTTACTTTGAAGTGTGTGGAAACATGCATTATATATCAATATGAAGTTTAATAAAGAAAGCACTACTGTAACTACTACTGATTCTCCTCTCATGTTCTATCCCAGTCGCTCTCTCTGTGTCTCTGCCTTCCAGTTATAACACTCTTCTTTCCTTATGGTAATCACTTACTTGTTTTTCTTTATGATTTAAAAAATAAGTGTGTACTTATACATTTTTTCTTGTTTTTTCCTGTTTTTCTACTTTGCATAAGTGAAATTGTATGGCTGGACTTTGGGTGATTTCTTTTTATTTTTATTTTTTTTTGTGGGTACCGGGGGTTGACCTCAGGACCTCTCATGCCAGCAGGCACCCGTGCCACTGAGCGATATCACCGGCCCTTTTTCTCGTATGTGGGTTCTGGGAGTCGAACTCGGGCCCTCGCGCTTGCCAGGCAGGCGCTTATGCCGCTGAGCCATCTCACCGGCCCTCTTTTTGCAACAGTGCTAGGAACTTCGTGAAATTTGTGTTATCCAATGTATCTGGAGCTGGTCCATTAATTCTGCTGTAGGTCATTTCATTGTACAAGTAAATCATCACTTATTTAACCATTGTACTGAAGGTGAATATCTTGATTTATTTCCAGTTTCGGGTTATTAGGAGTAACATTACTAGGATTATGTACTGAATCTTTTCTGTTTCACTGTGCATTCATTTTTGTAGAGAGCCTGTATCTTCAACTTTAGCAGATTAAACTGAAGAGTTTTCCCTCATTATTGCACTACTTTTCACTCTCACTGGCAGCGTATGAGCGTTCTGATTGTCATTGACCTTCTCGGATGTTAAGGACTTCACCATGGCCTAGGGAATGACATGTAGTTGGCATTTCAAATAACCTTTACCCTTCTGGTAATAGCACACTGTGTAGTTCTCCTCTTGGCAGCACTTTTTCTGAGTATGTGGTGCCAACAAGTCTGTTTCATTCTCTAGAGAGTATATTGTAGAAGTGATAAAAAACTGTTTCCAAACTTGATTTAGGAGAACATTTTAATTCAGTATCTAATTTACAGCCATTCTGAGAAGTTCATTATCCATCGATGAGCCCTATAATCAGCCCAATGATTTAAACTGTTTCTTTACTACACCTTGCTTTTACTATATGCCTCTGCCAAGACAGAAATCTTTGAATTGGCCCACTTGGGAATATCTTCATGCGTTTCTATTGGTTTGCCTGAGATATTAGTTTATTAGACATGCTTGAAGATGAGTTTAATATTTTGTAATGAAAAGTTGAAAACTTCCAATAACTATTTATAAAATGAATTAATAAATGTATGAGTGAGAGAGAGAGAGAGAGAGAGAGAGGTAGCGAGCTCACACTGACACAGATATTTGGAGGTGAAGTTGACCTAGATTGTGTGGAAAAGGGAACTCTCAGGACAAATATTTGGTGTCGCTGTTTTTTTTTTTGAGATATTTAACATGCCATCTGATAAGTCAATCTACCAATTTCATGAGTAAAGCATGCAATTTAATTGTAAGAAATAGCTACATCTACTTTCTGTTAAAATAGTTTTCTAGTCATCAGTGGTAGAATCAGTATTAACTTGTTGAAACAGATGTTTGATTGTCTGTGTTGGGAGTATGAGTTCATTGGTTCCTATTCCAGTTATACAAACTGTAGGCCCTGTCATTGTTGACAAAGCACCTCTCTTAAAGCTCCACGATTATGGGTAGATATACTTCTGCATAATGGTTTTATGTTTGCATGAATGTGAAAAGCTCCAGCAACCTTTGTTAAACAATCCTGCATTCAGATCTCGGACTTCATTATTATAACCCTTTGGAAATAGAACATGCATAAGAAACATGAAAACTATTTATTTTTATTGTCTGGAATATAGCATTATTCAATCATAAATTATTTTTGGAAGTTACCCTAGTTATTTGAGGAGGCTGACAATAATCTAGTTGAAATATTAAACAGTAAGAATTTTGGATAATTGGCAGATGATGTAAGGAGAGAAACAGTTGATTATAGTGTATTTTTTGGAAGGGGACTAGCAAACCGATGAACATTTTAGAAGTTATAAAATGTGTGCAAAGGCTTTCCTTTCTGACCTTGATGTAGTTCTAGATTCTGTTTGACTTCTGTGACAGAGAGACTCAGGTGTCTAATAAAATTTTTTAAGATTCTGCTAATCTGTGTCTTAATTTATGTTGTCTCAGTTCTTTCAGTGCTTTAGTTGTAAGAGGGACAGATTCTGGTCTTTGTGCCATTAATTTACATTTTCTAAATGACTTTTGCATTAGATTTTAAGTACATGTGATTAGGGATTCAGAGTAAGTTTCAGCTAGCACATATTAATCTTTTTTGAAGGTAAATTTAAAATAGATGAACACATATCTAATATACTTTGCCTTAGGTTATTTTCTTTAATAATAAAATTGATAACATTATGGTCACTTCTGAAGCAACTATTTAATCAAAATTTCTTTTCTTTGAATGAGGCTTTTAATGACTGTTGGAGCCATAAGTGTGGATACCTGCTAAAAGAATGGAAGGAGTGACTGTGGAAAATTTACTATAATACGTGAATATGACTTATAGATCTTAAATTCCATAAATTTAAATCCTTTTTAGATCTACGAGTGTAGTACTAACTCAGATAAAAGTCAGTTCTTTGTAAATCAAAAGAATGTGTTACTAAATATGATGGGCATTTTAAATTAAGATGTTGGGCAGGGTCTTTCTAAAAGGTTGCATTCTAAGATAGTCATTTTGCTCATTTCAAATTATATTTAGCAATGAATGGTTTTGTGACTGTTCAAGAACTCCTCCTATTTAGTGTATTATAATGTTGCATTTATTTCCTTTTCTTATCTCCTAGATCCAACTCATCAGTAAGACTGGCTGCTTCTGTTTCTAAAATATGACTCGTGTATTTCTTTTTCCTCCACTATCATGCCCTAAGTTCAAATCACCACACTTCACCACCAATTTTTCTGAAGTGGCATCCTAACACAGCTCCTGTTTTTGCCCTTTTGCACTTCATTTTCCATTCAGCAGCAGCAGCAGCTTACTTAAAAATAATAACTGGGGCCGGTGAGATGGCTCAGCGGCGTAAGCGCCTGCCTGGAAAGTGCGAGGGCCTGAGTTAGATTCCTGGAACCCACATACAAAAGAAGGGCCGGTGATATCGCTTAGCGGCATGGGCGCCTGCTGGCGCACGAGGTCCTGAGTTCGACCCCTGGTACCCACAAAAAAAAAAAAAAAAAAAAAACCAAAAAACTGAAAAATAAATCATGTTGATCTTTGAATAAAACCATTCCCTCCCAGAACAATTCTGTATATGGAAGTTTTACAAAGCTGTTTTAAAGAATATGAGAGATGTGAAAACAATTCTGTGTGGGTCAACACCATTTTATGCTAAACTTAACATATTTAAGCAGACCTCATGCTTACCTTTTATTACTTATCTCCTCTGTGCAGAAAAAAAAACTATGTTGTGTACTTGCCAAAGTCTCAGCTGGAGCTGTCAAAAAACAAAAACAAACTTAAATGAAAAATTCTAAGGCTCTACATGTAGCCCTGAGTTCCATCCCAAGCAATGAAATTCAAAAACAAACAAACAAACAAACAAACAAACAAACTAAAACAAAACAAAAGGTCTAGTCAATGCACCCTGCATTGGGTGCTGTGAACACAGGTAAGGTGTTTGTGGTTATGGCACCAGGCTCCTTGACTCTTAACTAACAACCACAACTACCTTTTGGGGGATTTATTTACTTGTTAGTAAACTCTAGAAAAACTGAAATAGACTGTGTCTGAGTAAGTCAGCCTGTGTCAAACACAGTTTGAGAGGAAAATATTTCCTCAAATTTTAATTTCCTTCACAATTTGATGTAGTAGAAAACTTTGTAGTTCCTAACTTTGTTGTTCCACTCTTCACAGTCAGTACAGAGATGCCTTAGATCAACAGTTTCCTCCTCTAACCTCCTTGCACTTTTTATTTTTTTGTGAAAAGAGTAATATATTTGCAGCACTGGGTAATCTGCCTCCAGAAAATTCTTTAAAAAGTAAGGATAATTGCTCAGATTGGGGCAAGTGGTAGGTAGCTGTGTCTAAAAGAAACATCCCCAAATTTAGAGTCAAGAGCTTTCTTTGTCAATCATAGGAAATTAATTCTATCCTCATTATAAAATGCACATAACAATATATTTTTAAAGGGCTCTGGAAGAATCTTGACCAGTGCCTGACCAGTAAGAGTTTAGGAAATATTGATTTATGTGTAGGACTGTAGTAAATTCAAAGAGAGCTGAAGGTAGAGGCTACTACATTCTGCAATTATATTGTTTTATTCTTCTGAATACTATATTGTTTTATTACCTGTATCAGAAAAGAGAATCCCAAACTGAAGCTTTCAGGAGTTTCCTTTTAATTTTCTTAGCAGTGGTAATCTTTGTGACAGAGCCAGAGTAAAGAGAAAGGTGGCAATTGTGATGAGGATCCTTGAGTTTGTTTGCCAAAGGATGGAGGGGTTATAACCAGAGGTTGGCAGGAAGCAAGTTACCCTGTTTCTACTGATCCTTGAGGATCCATTTATTGCTTCTAAAAGGAGCACACTGTCAAGAGACAGTCTGTGCTTATTATCACTCTCCCTGGGGCGTGCCTTAATTCTTGTTTTTTTTTTTTTTTCTGTGCAAGTTGATACAATACCTTCTGCGTGCCTCAAACTCATCATAGGTAGAATGAAATATTAATAAAAAAGCTGACTAGTTGTTTGATTAATTAGTCAGCCAATCAGTAATACTATCTCTAAGTGCGGCCAATGAATAATCCTGTAAGCCTGAGGGAAGTAAAAGCAGCCCTAGATATCCCTAACACATCTGATATTCGCAGGGGGTCTCACAGTTAGTCAAGCTGGTCTGACATAGCCAGACTGCACTATTCTTTTGTTGAGCTGATCTCACAAAATACAACCTCATTCAAGCTCAGAGACCATGATAAAATGAGATAAAACAAATCCATTACAATTTTGCCTAAATACAGGCAAGAACAGTGTAGCAGTGCCATGCATAAAATAACAAACATTCTCTTATTTTGACTAAAGCAAGTAACTGATACTTTTTGGGGGGCCTATTATCATTTTACTTTCCTTCTTGTCTGTTCTCTCTATAAGTGAGAATTTTAAGATACCTAGTAATTTAATTATCCTTACTTTCAGATAACATCCAATTGGGCCAAACTTCCATTTCCTTAGACTCTCCCCCAAATCACCTAACCAAAGCACAAATCCTTTAATTGATTCTTTTAAACATCATCTTACACAGACATTTCGGGGGTTACCCATGGCGTACGTTATCCTTTGCTATAATGAGTAATGAATGCAACTTGTTCATCTACAGTTATTCCTGTGGTCTCAGACTAAAATTATTAACAAACCTAAAATAAGGTGGCTTTGAAGCAGAAAGTTTTCCCATGAGACTCTATTCAGAGATCTCTAAGATGACAGCTTTATCTAGGGACAACTTCCAGGCTCCAGGATGTTCCCACCATAAAAAGGGTCATTTAGTGCAGTCTTTCTGCAGCTTCTCTCTGAACAGAGGTAAATAGGAGGTTGGCTCTGAGATTACTTACCCCCAACAAAGAGGAAGACCCTTTTAACAAAACTGATCTCTTATCTCTCTATTCTCCCTATTGTGGCAGAAATTGTCACCCAAAAAACATATGAGTTCAACTCACTTTCCCATATGGGGACAATTTATATCTCAAAGTCCCCAGACTGGCAAGTCCGACACTCTGCACTGCAGCCTTGTTCACTTTTCTGCCCCACCTCCTAATTGCTTGCAAGGTGTCTTTTAAGTTTGGTAAAATAAAGCCACTCAAGCACACAGTGGACACTTAAGTAATGTGCTCTGAGGCAATTTTGCCATCTAAAAAATGTAAATGAGCACTATCTTAGTGTGTTTGGGCTACAAGTACTAAATATCATAAGTTGGTTAAATTTTAAACAGTAGAAATTTATTTCTCGAAGTTCTGGAGGTTCAGAAATCTAAGATCAGCTACCGGGAGATTCAGTGTCTAACGAGGTCCAACTTTCCGGTTCATAAATGGTGCCAACTCACTGTATCCCACACATGTGGTGGAAGTGTGAGGCATTTCTTGGGCCTCTTTTTTTTATGCTGGGGATCTCAGGCTTCTCCTGAAGGCACTAATGTCATTCAGGAGTGCTCAGCCATCCTGACCTAATCACCTTCCAAGAGCTCCACCTTCAAATAGCCACTCCCTTTAGGGAGTTTTTTTTTTTTTTGTGGGTACTGGGGGGTCGACCTCAGGACCTCGTGTGCCAACAGGCACCCGTGCCGCTGAACGATATCACCGGCCCTTTTTTCGTATGGGATCCGGGAGTCGAACTCGGGCCCTCGTGCTTGCCGGGCAGGCGCTTAAGCCGCTGAGCCATCTCACCAGCCCCCCCTTTAGGGAGTTTTAACATATAAATTTGGGGAGAACATAACCATTCAATTCATTGCAAATGTATAATGTGAATTACTTGCAGTGAGAGGGCCAAACCCTGTGGAGAAAATGGCCAAGAAAGGCAGGTGTGATTGATTAGTTAATAATATTCAGAGGTATCTGTACTCCTCTTTATCTCTTTTCTGTTCTTCCCTCTTTATCTCTTTTCTGTATTTCTTCTAATTTTTCCTCATCTCTTCGTTTGATCTGAGAATATATTACGTGTTTAAAAGAGTTTTGTGGCTGTCTAGTTGATATGCAATAACCTGTATACATTTAAAACATGTAATTTTATACATTTTGACACATAAGCACTATGAAACCATCACCATAATCAAGACAGGAAACAATCCTCACCCCCAAAGTTTCCCCAAGACCTCTGTAATCTCTTTCTCTTTCTCCTCCTCTAGGAGACCTCTGTAGGGGAGCTCTGCTCTTCCTTGTCTCTGTGGATGGGTTTGCATTTCCCACAGCTTAGGTGAAATAGGTCAGGCACAGAAAAACTAACTCTGCATGCTCTGACTTACGTGTAGAAGCCAAAAATTGATCCCATAGGAAAAGAAAATAGGACAGTGATTCTCAGAGGTTGCGAAGGATGGGTGTGGCATAAGAAGAGACGGAGGGAAGATGGTTAACAGGACCAATACTGCAGTCAGGAGGAATAACTTTCAATGGTTGTTAGCACAGTAGGATAATTATGGTTGATTACAATTATTTGAATATTTCAAAATAGCTAATAGAGACAATTTTGAGTATTCAAAACACAAAGAGATATGTCTGAGGTGATAGGTATGCCAATTATCCTGAGCTAATCATTACAGAATATATACATATGTTAAATATTGTACTTTACCCCATAAATATTTGTAATCATGCAACATTTACATTTTTAAAGATATAAGAATATATAATTTGAATTACACCATTATGTACTCATTTTTTAAAATTTCTGGCTTCTTTTACTCAGCATAATTATTTTGAAATTCATTCAGGTTGTTGCAGGTATCAATATTTCACTCCTTTTTCTTACTGAATAATATTCTGCTGTGTAAGGACATGAAAACTTGTTCATGTATTCACCTGTTGGTGGATGTTTATGTTGTTCAGTTCCTAGTTTTGGATTATTGTAAATAAACCTGCTAGGAACATTTGTGTCCAAGCTTTGTGTGGCATATGATTTTCCTCTCTTAAGTATATAGCTAGAGGTGAAAAGGCTATATCAGTTGGTAGATGCATGCTTATCTTTTCAAGAAACTTCCAAACTGTCTTCGAAATGTACTATTTTATATCTGCATGGGCAGGGTATGAGAGCTTCAATTCCTTTATATCATCAACACTTGTATAGTCAGCCTTTTTAATTTTGTTTTCTTGTATGTGGGTAGTGATATCTCACTGAGTTTTAAATTTGTATTTCCTTATCAATTAATTATTTTAAACATGTTTTCATTTGCTGATTTGTCATCCATATGTCTTCTCTGAATGTCTTCTCAAATCTTTGCCCATTTTTAATTGGACATTTGTCTTTAGTTGTATAGATTTATGGTATATAGCATGATTTTTGATATGTATATATATTTAAATTATTAGTACAGTTAAGCCAAATAACACATCTTATATACTTTTTATGATAAGAACAACTAAAATCTATTCTTTCAGAAAATTTCCAGTAGTTAATAAAATATTAACTACAGCGCTTATCCTGTATATTAGATCTCTAGAATTATTCATCCTACATTACTGCAACTTTTACCCCTTGACCTACATCTCCCCTTTACTCCTACCCTGTAACTCTCCTATCATTCTACTCTCTTTTTCTATATATTCCACCTTTTTTGGATGCCACACGTAAGAGAGATTATGCAGTAATTTTTTTCTGCATCGGTTTATTTCACTTAGCACAATGTCCTCCACATCCATTCATGTTATTGCAAATGGCAATAACATCTTTTTTTTTTTTCTTTTTTTGTGGGTACCGGGGGTTGACCTCAAGACCTTGTGCACCAGCCGCTGAGTGATATCACCAGCCCTTTTTCCATATGTGGGTTCTGGGAGGCGAACTCGGGCCCTCGCACTTGCTGGGCAGGCGCTTACACCGCTGAGCCATCTCACCGGCCCCTATTTTTTTTTTTTTTATAACATCTTTTAACTTCATCTTTTAAAAGAATTATACATGGACTTTCTTCATTGCTGGGACAAAATACCCAACAACAGCAACTTAATGAAAGAGTTTACTTTGGCTCACGTTTTAGAAGTATCAGTCCATGCTCAACAGTCTCAAACATAGAACCCATGTGGATGAAAGGCCTGGGAAGAGGAAAGCTGCATGACATCAAGGCAGCCAAGAAGCAGAGGAAGGAGAAGAACTGGGAAAGGAGACCTAACTTCCCAGGTCATAACCCCATGACAGGCGCCTCTGCTCAGGCCCCACCTTCTAAGAGCAATATTGCCCCAATCATTCATTCAATCACTTTCCAAAGCCCTGCTTATGAGCACATGAGATCTTTGAGGGACATTCTCCATCTAAACTATCACACGCACACACACACACACACACACACACACACACACACAGAGACACACACACGCAAGCTGTGTTCTTGGCTGTTGTGAATAATATTGCAATGAATAGGAGTGGTAAGACCTCTATCTCTATAAGGTGGTATTTTCTCATTTTTAGTTTTATTTATTTCAAAATTTTTATTGGTACATATTTGCAGTACATAATAATTACATTCACTGTAGGGAATTGGTACATGTACATAACACCTCTCAATTATTTTTTCACCTTCTCTCTACCCCCCTTTTATTTTGCCAGCATAAGATTCATTCATTTTAAAAGTTCTTAGAAAGTTAATTATCATATGTACAGAAACCAAACTAATAAACCAAAAACACCTAGAAAACACATAAGACCATTATACTAAATCAAAGTATACTTCTAGATATATTATCTATGCTTGAGTACAATAGCTGTTTTTTTCTCTGTTTTTCTCCTCTTGTCTTTTATTTTGTACTTTGTTTATATATTGAGATTTTCATATAAGAAAAACCATGTGATAGTTAAGCTTGTGTATTTACTTCACTTAACAAGTGTGTTCTCAAGGTGCATCCACTTTCTTACAAATGACTCAAGTTTATCCTCCTTTATGGCTCATTGTTTTATTTTTAAGCATTCTTTGTATATTCTAAATGCAAGTTGTTTAATAGATATAAGCTTTGTGAATAATTTTTTTCCCTGTGTGGCTGTATTTTTCTTAACAAAGTCTTCCCAAGGGAAAATATATTTAATTTTGGTGCAGTACAATTTGCTGTTCTATGAAAAATACTTATTCTAGTATTTAAGAAATATTTACCTAAGCCAGGCATCACAAGAATATTCCCAATATATTTTCTTCTTGAGGGTTTGCAGTTTGATGTCCGTGATCCATTTTGTGTATTTCATTTTTTAAACATTTTTTTTATTAGCAGATGTTTGTGATAAACACATTATGGGGCACTGGGTGCATATACATATCACATCTTGGTCCTTTTTACTTCCTCTTCCCCTCCCCATTCTCCTGTTTAGATAGCTAAGTCCACTCTCTTATGGACATGTAACCAAAACTTAAGTCATTCTAATTTCTGTCAAACATTAGCTCTAGACCTAAAAACTTCCACAAAATGTCCTTGTAATGATTCAATAAAATTAAATTAATCAGCTATACACAAATAAGCTTACATACCTCTGTTTCCCTTTAATGGATTTTTAATGCATAACTGTTAAAAGTGTTAAGATACTTCTTCCTTGTGCTTTATAGGATGGCAGTGTAACTTCTGTGAGCTTGGTTTCTAGCTTCTACTTTTGTTAGAAGTCTCCCAGTGTTTGAACTGTTCTTTGTAAGCAAACTTCAATTTTTAAAAATTTTTGATCTGATTTTATTTTTAAATTTTGACCTGATTTTCAATCTTTCTTATTTCTAGTTTTTCTTTTCTTTTTAACCTTTTCTTAGTATATGTTTATGATATACATTTTGATGTATTTTAGGAGGTATTGAAACATTAAATTTCAATGATTTTGATGTGGATATCCAACTATTCTAGCACCTATTCTAGGCTAGTAGTTAATAAAACTGCTAGCCATTCTACACTAAATTTCTTTTACACTTTTGTTGAAAATTAGTTCTCTATATGGCTATATGTCCGGACTCTCTATTCTGTTCCATTGATCTATTTCTGTAATTTAATAACAATGCCTCATTGTTAGGTCTTTGATATAGCAAGGTAAAAATCAAATAAATCAAATAAAGATCAAACAAAAGTATATGTAAGTAAATATATGGGTAAATTGGTTCCAAGTTAAGAAGGGCTCATGAAAGCGGTGGGATTCTTTTTCCATTTTCCTCTTAATAAATATATTATACTTGGAAGATTCCCTAGGATATCACAAAAAACTGGTCCAAAAGGCTCTAGATTCTCACCTTGCTCAGATTTTCTGTTTCATATGCCATTTCCCTTCTTGATTGCCAAAATTAATCTTTTCCTATCCTTTGAAAACACAAGCTTATACCTATTCTCTACTTGGTGCTTAATTTCTCTAGAGCTTTGTGGCCTTATACATTTATTTTGAAATATCGCCTACTCACAAAAGTAATTCTCTGACCATCTTTTCAAATTATCTCCTATCATATCCCAACTTTTTCTATATTTATGTTCTCCTTTGTTTTTCACTACTACTTATGATTAGAAGAATTAAAGATTTATGCATTTATTTGCTATCCATTTGTCTTCCTCACCAGAATGTAAGTTTTACAAAGGAAGGGCCTTTATCTTCTATGTTGGTGTAATTCCATTGAATGCCAAAGAGGTGTACAGATGTTGCTGAAGGAATGAGTGATATACATCAATTCCAGATGCCAAATGCCTTATTTATTTATTTATTTGTTTTTGGCAATGGGAATCAAACTCATGACCTCACACTTGCCAGGCAGGCACTGTGCCACTGAGCTATATCCCTGGCCCAGTGCCTGATTTATTTCATTCAGATAGTTGGACAGAGTCACCTGGAGCCATCAACAATATTTTCTGCATCTGTCTTCACCTTGGCATCTTAGACTCACTGGCATTTGTTCTGTCTACTTTTACCACATCCAGGCTGTGTGGTCACTTCAATTCCCTTCACTTGAAATTAACCTAAAAGTGTAGTGCCTCCACATATCAATCTTCCTTTGAAATGTAAAGCTATGTACAGGTGTGTAAATTATCTTGCACAGGTAGGAAAAGTTAAGGAGACATAATCTGTTTCATATTTTATGAATGGAGGACTTGAAGTTTGAGTTAGGAAAATAAACTGCTATTGCTACCATTGTGACTGTTTTCATCACCTATGAAGCTCATGGTAACTTCTTTCTCTTCTCTCAACTAATAAAAGTTTTCTATGTTTTTGCTGAATGCCACATATACACAAAATTATGCTCTATCAGATCAGTCTCTGAATTAGTGCAGGGCAGGTGAATCAGATTCAACTGGGTAAAATGGAAATGAATATTTCCAGTTAGACTGCAAAGAGTTTGATTTAGGTAATTTGGAGAAAGACCTGGGAATTTGTCCCTTAAAAATCTTCCCAAATAATTATGAAATAGGCAAGTTGGGGAGGTAGTGATGTAGATTGTTACTAATCACTTGAGTGTCAAATAAAAATTTTGAGTCAGTTTTGATTTGTCGATAGGCACAGTTTTCCTTATTTCTTAGCTAAACAATGTGTGAATGTTCTATTGTTCTGCTAGGAGAAAGGAAGAGATCTTTAGGCCAGAAAAGTCAAGTGTCAGAATGGATTGGACTTACTAGAAGTCAAAAATTATGAGGCCAATTATTAGATCAGTGACTTCAGGTAAATTTGAGCAGGTGTTGGACATCAGAGTAGGAGAAGAGTCTAAATAAGAGATATTCAAGTCAATTAATTCACATTATCAGCTATCATGTTCTAATTTGCAGGCAGTGTCTGCTGTAACTGACATATTCTTGTCCAGTACTTGAAAGTGAGAAATAACAGACAGAGTCTAAGTCTCTAAGAACCAATGAACAAAGACTTACTTTTAAGTGGGAGAAAAAATGAGGGAAAAGAAATTAGAGTAAACATGATCCGTTCATGAGCGCTCATTAATTTTGACTAATTTTTGTGCACATCTGAATTTTTCTCAAGGCAGCCTTCATATCCTTGTTCCGGAGACTGTAAATCAGTGGGTTTACAAGTGGCGTCACTGAGGAGTAGATCAAGGTTACAAACTTCCGTGTCCCCGCTGGATTTCCAGAGTTTGGGCTGATGTACATCACCATGATGGTCCCGTAGAACAGAGACACTACAGCTAGGTGGGAGCCACAGGTGGAGAAGGCTTTGCGTCTGCCAGCTCCAGAGGGCACTCGAAACACTGCTCTGAGAACCAGGGTGTAGGATATGAGGATGAAAAAGAAGGTGATGAAAATAATAGATGAGCTTAGTAAAGAACAGGAAAGCTCAATTCCAGGTGCAGGGATGCAGGACAGGGCCAGAAGAGGACCAGGGTCACAGACAAAATGGTCAATGGTATTTGGGCCACAAAAGGGGAGTTGAGCGATAAAATAGATAGGGACTGGGTAACAGAGGAAGGCTGTCACCCAGCAGAGGACAACCAAGTTTACACAGAGACGGCTGTTCATGATGGCAGGGTAGTGGAGAGGCCGGCAGATGGCCAAGTATCGGTCAAAAGCCATGAGAGGCAGCAGGAATGTCTCAGCGATGCCCAAGGAGAAGAAGAAGTAGAATTGGAGGAAGCAGGCTGTAAAAGAGATGGTTTTGGACTCAGAAAGGAAGTTTGTTAACATATTGGGAACAGTGGTATTGATGTAACAGATCTCCAGGAATGTGAAGTTGGCCAGTAGGAGGTACATAGGGGTATGGAGCCTGTGGTCCACCCTCACTGCACACACGATGGCCCCATTTCCCATCAGTGTCAGGAGGTAGGACACAGAGAACAGCAAGAAGAGGAGGATCTGAACCTCTCTGGAGCAGGGAAAACACAGGAGTAGGAACTCAGTCACTGTATTACCTCCTGATGCATTCATGGCTTCCTAAAATATAGAGAAGACAAAAATGAAAATGACACCAGTGACCTTATTTCCTAACCCTGAAGGATATTTCCTTTTTTTAAATACACCTAAGTTCTCCAGGTTCTATTAAATTAATGATAATTATACTAATGAAGACTATCAAACTTTGAGAGAGCTTTATGCTATCAGACACTGAATTGTTTCATCACATCCCATTTACTCTTTCAGAAGTTTCTCACGTGACACGATCTTTTGCAGTATACTGCTTGGAGAAGGTTAACAGTCCCGGAGTCTATGTCTGTGAGTGCAAATGTAAATGATCCTTAACATCAAACACAGACTTTCATTAAGATGGAGTTTTGGATTCAGAAAGACAAATGTTAGGCATCATAGAAAAAGAAGGAGAGAAAAGGGTAATAAATAGTATGGTGAAAATTTTGTGTATTTCATTTTTATTGTGGATTAGAGTTAGGGTTATCAGGATTCACATTTTATGATAACTCAGACAAAACATGTCCAAAGTGACATCCTATATTCAGTGTTTATCACTGCTTGTTAACTCAGGAAAGATTCAACTGCCCAGACATCTACATAGTGGATTCATTTGGGCTCCATCTTGTACCAGTTGTATTATAAAACGTATGTAAATGTTAGGCTATGCAAAAGTCTACTTCGTGTTAGCAATAACTGAAGAGTTTATTTGGTATATTATTTTAGGATTTTTGAGCCAGAGGTCTCAGGATTTCTAGAGATACTTCTCTTCTGGTTTATTAATGTATGTAGGGGCTCACCAATGTTTGATGGTCCCAAACAGAGGCCTCTGGGTACCAAGGCCAAAGTGGGAGCTTTGATTCATCTAGACAGGAATCTCTCTTTTAGTCCTCTACAGTTGCTGTTGTTTGAATCCCACTGTAGATCAGAAAGTTGGAGTTGTTTGGGAAGGCAAGGGAAGAGAAGGGGAGACAAGAGAATGGAAGAGAATGGAGGAGAAGGAAAGAGAAGGGAGAGACTTCATGAAAATCTCCTTCAGTGCACTAGATTTAGTTTGGGACACTGTCTAACCTCCATTGTGAGATAGGCAAAACGAAGTCAGTGTAGTTGCCTAAGATTTTGTTAGTAGTGGTTTGGTCTTAATTTTTTCATTTGCTTTCTGTATTAGTGAGGACACTAAATTAATAATGACAGTTGTCTTTTGGGGCCAGATGACCCACAGTGAAAATGATGGAGTAATGATGTTCATTCAAGTAAATACAAATATAAAATACAGTCCTGGACACTTTTTATAAAAAATGTGCTAGCTAAGATTACTTATTAATGTATTAGTTACGAAAATGATACTTTTCAGATTACATCATGGGATACCTTAAAGGGTAATTTTGAATATTGCATAGAATGGAAGGGATTTATAATTTTCCACATTTCACCTTACTTCAAATTTTCTTTAAATCCTGTAATTAGATCCTCTTTTGCATAGAACAGTTGTGAGCACAAGATTTCAGAGCACCCCAGAAGCCATGAGAAGAGAATACAAAAATCAAGAAATACTTGATTAGAAATGTGTATGAGAATTCCCATGATTTTTGCAGTCGAAGTGGGATTGACCCCACCAATCTGGAGTCCTAAATTATCTTGTTGCTTTCCTATCCTAGTAACTAAACCAAGTATTACTTAAAATAAAGGAGAGTTAATGTTCTCAGCTCTGCTTCTCATAGCCTTTTTATCAATCCTTTCCAGATTCTATTTCACTACATTTTCTGTTCTTCTAAACAGCTTGTATTTAATGGGTCCATCTTCCAGTTAATAAAGACAGAAGTTACACACCACTGAGTTCTTCCCACTCACACTTCCTGGAGTTTCCCAGCACTCTTGCTTGTGAAGATGAATCCCTTTCCATCCTTTCATGTAACTTGAGGGGTTGTTTTTTCAGCCACAAAAATGAAGGCAGAGGTAAAATGCACATTTAAGAGCTGTCTTATACTTGTATTGCTTCTGAGCCTATATCCTTATAGAACTGGCAGGTCTGACTTGCAATCTTCTGTTTTGACTGTAGCAAAAGGCAGGAAGGATGGAGGGCATGATATTTTTGGCAACTAGTAGCCACAGAGGTTAGGTTTGAAGAGGGATTGGTGTATTTACTACACACAGAGATTTATCTGTGTTTCTGTGATGCCTCAACTTACTCATCCTAAGGGATGTAGTCACCTGTGCATTCCCAAAATGGGGCTTTCTGGGGGAAGATTTTCAGTCCCAAATGATTCCTTCCTTTGAGAGTCCACTAATTGTCTCTTGGGACCCACTTTCTCTAGTAGTGATCATACCTTCTCTTCCTATTCTTAGAGCACCTGTTATTTTCCTCTATTGACAAGTTACTGTTATGATGGTATGAACACTAAAGAAGCACAGATTTGCTGGAACAAGAGGTGTTTGTTTATCTTCTTTTTTTTTTTTGTGGGTACTGGGGGTCGACCTCAGGCCCTCTCATGCCAGCAGGTGCCTGTGCTGCTGAGTGATATCACTGGCCCCTTTTTTGTATGTGGGTTCTGGGACTCGAACTCAGCACCTCATGCTTGCCAGGCAGGTGCTTACACCACTGAGCCATCTCACCGGCCCTATCTTCCTGTTCTTTCACATTCAATTTTATTCATTATTTTGAGTCTGTCTACAATTTTTAGAATCTATAGTTTGTCTGTGACAGCACTGAATCCAAGCCACTAGTCTACCAGAGAGCATCAATCTATATATGACAATTAACTTTATAAGGCCTTATAAAATAAACAAGTGAATCTGGTGCTGGCAAGATAAATGGAAGGTGGACAGAAGGGAAAAAATGAATTGAGATGTGTTATGTACATGTAACAATTACGAATGAATGTAATCATTACATATTGTAAATATGTGTTACTGAAAGTTTAAAAAAATAGGACATTACTCTCCATTTATACTTTTAGATTATTTTCAATGTTGTTTTTTAGCAGATATTCCTAAAAGTTGACATGGTTGTTGAAATATTCTTCCTTTAGGTAAGTAAGGTATTAAGTAAAAATATGTTGCAAACTCTTATACCTCTTTGTTTTCATTATGTAAGCGTGTGTGTGTAGTGTGTGTTGCACATGTGCAAGCATGGGTATGCACACCTACATCTCAGTATTTAACAGAATTTTTCTTCTAATCATGGCTCAAAATATCTCTAGTGAGAAATAATGAATGTTAATAATTTGGGTACATGGCATTTAATGAGCAAAATAGTTTTTTGGTTAACTACTTGAACTTGCAAGAAAGAGGGCATTGGAAGTTCCTTAATTTACTTTTTGATCATATCCCCCCCCCACTTTTATTGTAAAAGTCTGCTTGGGCTGTGCCTCAATCCTTTTTGTGCTGCTACAAAAGGACACCTGTAAGTATTTTACAGTGAACAGAAGTTTGTTTTCTCACAGTTCCAGAGGCTGGGAAGTCCAAGATGAGGGGCTGGCATCTGGTGAAGACCTCTTACCGCATCATCATGCGGTGCAAAGCAGGAGGGCAAAAAGAAAGAGTGCACTTCCAAAATTCTTTCATTGAGGCACTGAGTCCACTGGTGAGGATAGAGCACTCACAGCCTAATCACCTCTTAGATTTTCCACTTCCCCTTACCATTACATTGCCACTTCGTTTCAGTATGAAATTAGGCAGTGACAAATACCCAAGCTGTTGCAGGTCACTGTGACCTAACATCAAAGGCTGGGTGGATTAAACAAGAGCAATACATTTCTCATGGTTTTGGGTGTTGGGAGGTGCAGGGTCAGGGTGCCAGCTGATTTGGTACCCTAGGGAGGACCCTTCTCCTGGCTCCCAAATACAACTTTATAGTGTGTTCTCACAGGGTGGAGAGAGAAAGGGTGAGTGTTGGTCTATTTTCCTTATTTGTAAGCACTTCAATCTAGCATGGGAGCCTTAGCCTCATGACCCCTGTGGTGGATTAGCTAAAGGTCAACTTGTAACACCCTGCTGAACTGAGTCAGCGTGGTTCTGGGTACAGAAGGCCCACCTGAGAATTGTTGCCAACAGTATAAAAGCAGAACTAGAGGGGGAAGATGCTAGTACTGTTGACTCTTCTGGAGAAGCTTGTCACGCCGGCTTTCTTGATAGGAACTTGGCTGTTCCTTTCATTGGAGGAGCTTGGGTCCTTGCTGTTGCTGAGGATGGCTATGGTTCTCTTTGGCGGAGCTCTGGTCCTTACTTTGAGCATCGCTTTCTTGCTCCAGTGCAGATCCCTCAGCCTGCTGGCACAGACCCTTCATCCCACTGGCGCAGACTTTCTAGCTTCTACTACTGACTTTTGGGCCTTCCCAGTGCAGATCCTTGACACAGACTTGCATGAGACATTGTCGTGGGCTCTGGGCCTCCAGCTGGACTCGTGGAGGACATTTCCACGGGCTCTAGGTCTTCAGATGGACTCATGGAGGACATTGCCATGGGATCCAGGCCCTCAGCTGGATTCTTTGGGTCTCCAGTGTGTGGCGAGATCTCCCGCTGTCCTGCATTTGACTCTTTGGGTGAATATTATAAAATAATCCTATAAATCATGTGTCCTGTATTAAATCTATTCCCCTAGAAACCCTGACTACAACAACCTCCTCTAAGCCTGATTATCCCTCAAAGGCCTCACCTCCATATATCATCATATTTGAAGTTCAGGATATGAATCCCAGGGGAATCATTCAGTCCATAGCATGATCCTTTGCTTTATATTTTTTACTAATCTACCAAAAATATTTTCATTTTGACTATTTTAAAACTGAATAAATGGAATCATTTAATCTATTTTCAAAAAATTATTTTTAACATTATGTATAATAAAATCCACTCCTTGAATTCAATTTAGTTTGTTCAACTTATTCTTCATGTATTTTGGTTTATTTTTAGTTATATATTAAATTTATAATTGTTCTGACTTTCTGGAATTTTATTCCTTTTGCATTGTGCAATATCCTTCCTTATTCCTTAGTAAGGGCTCTTATTCTGAAGTCTACTTTGTGTGATATTATTTAGAGCTACTCCAAATTTCTTTTGATTAAAGGTTGCATGGTCTATATTTTTAACCTATTTTTATTTAAAGTAAATTTTTTAGACAGTATATAGTTGGGTCCTGCTTGTCTCCCCACTTGTATAGGTCTTTACTCATTTCATTATATCATTCACATTTAATATAATTTCTGATATGGATGAATTAAAATCGATCATTTGTGTAGCTACCTTCTAATTATTTTATCTGTTTATATTCCTTTTCCACTTTTTCCTGCTTTATTTCAAATTGGGTATATTTTATTTAGTTTGTTAATACACACATGTAGTACATAATGTTTATATTCGTTATGGAAAATTAGGACATGTATTTAAAACATTTCAATTCCTTTTTCCATCCCCTTTCCTAACCCTCCCTCCTCCCTTCCACTATCCCTGATCCCCTTCCCTTTTTTCGGTACATGTTTACAGTAAATAATGTTTATATTTCTTGTGTGGAGTTGGTGAATGTGTGTTGAGTATTTTTGAGAATCCATTTCAACACTATTTCGATCAATTTAATTATTTATTTATTTACTGTTTTTTGAGACAGGGTCCTGTTATGTAGTTCAGGCTGGCCCTTGAATTCACTACATAGTCTATCTACACTGGCCTCAAATTCCCAGCAATCCTCCTGCCTCACCTTCCTGAGTGCTCGTGTCACAGGCATGCACCCCCATTTGTGACTTCTATTTATTTTTTTAAAGGAATATTTAAACTAGAATTATAATATACATCTTGGTAAGAATCTAAGTTTAAGCAATATCTTCTTTATGTTTATTGTAAGAGTTTTACAATGGTATATTACAAATTCTTTGCTCTCATCCCTTGGGCTTTTTCTTTTTTTGTCACAGTATTTACTTTTATGTTTTCACAAACTCACACAACATTGCTGCATTATATATTTCATTTATTCCATTTCTAGTGCTTTTCATTTCCAGTAGATCCATGGCATCATATTACTTCTTGAAAAACTTAAAGGTTTCTTGTGTTGTAGGTCTGGTGTTAAAGAATTATCTTAGTTTTGTTCTATAGGAAAGTATATTTGTATTGGGTATAGAATGTTGTTTTACAGAATTTTGGTTTCGGTGCTTTAAAAATATCAATCCATTGTATCTTAGCTTACATTGTTTCTAGTATGATTCTGCTATAATCCCTACTTTTGTTCCTTTGTATGTATTATAACTTTTTTCTCTGTCTTCAAGAATTTTTGTCTTTGGTTTCCAGCAGGTTGAATATACTTATATTGTTTTGTGACAAGGTGTGTGTGTGTGTGCACAACATGCTTTTTCTCTTTCAACTTCTTGTATCTGTGATTAAGAGAATGTTATTTATTCTAGAAAATTCTTAGCTATTATTTCTTGAAGTATTTTCTTTTGTGTACCTACAGTATAAAATATCTTACTTAGAACTAAAGTAGAATCAACAAAAATGAATAGTTGAGTAGGGGTTAATGTCCTAGTTCATTTTCTTTTGACATTTGAACACTAACCCCTTTACTATATGTGAAGATGGAGTATGGAAGTGCTTTGAGTCCAAATGTGCTCACTGTCTGCCATGTTTTGTGCTACAGAAAATGTTACCCAGCTAGGAAGAGGGGAGTGGCATTAGTGTAGGAACTTGAAAACGAAGTGAAGCTCCTTCTATCTTTGCTCACTGAAAGAGAACTTGTAAGTAGTGGAATGTGAATCTTGCCTTTTGTTCTTTGAGGTAACAGTTTGTGAGTTGTGAGGAAGATTATGTTAGAACAATTGTTTCATCCATTTGACACTGGTCCTTTCAGAATACATGGTCTTAAGAATAATTTTTGTGATGTGTTCATAAGAAGACTGTGATTTTGAGTTGCTTTTTCTCTGTTTCCTCATCTTTAAAGTGACAATAATAATGCTATTTATTTCATATGTTTCTTATGAAGATTAACTAGGTTTATATATAAAACAATTACATTTAAAGGTAATGCATGGTATATTTAATGAAGAGTAAACCTTTCCAACTATTGTTGAAAAAGCTAAAAATATAGCACAGAAAGCCACCAATTAACAATTATGCAATAGTGTTCTCTGTTTAGTCTAAGTAATTTCCATAGAGATATGTTTCAGATAAGGTTACTACATGACAGGTGGACATCAAAACAAAAACAAGACCACCATTTAATGAGGCATGATCATAAACAAAAATAGTGGACACTCTACAACAGTGAAATTAACCACAGATCACTTCCCCCACGCTACTATAAAAAATTAATAGCAATTCCAGCATTGTTTCAGTCATCCCATCTTTTAGGTCAAAACTGTCAGAATGCCAGTCACTGAGTGTTTCTGTTTCCTGACAGCACCCAAGTCCATATAGATCCAAATGCATAATAGAGGCCTTTTTCCTCAAACTTTCCACTAAATAAATAGAACAAATAATAAACCAGTCCCAGCTGTGACTCAGTGGTACCACTGTTAAATTGAGATACTCTCTTTTATAGAAGAATACCAACACAATTAATAATACTTCCATTAATATTTTGTGAAAAACTCATCATCATCTTACAAGACCTTTACATTCCTGGATCTGGCTATTTTAATGGTCTTATTCTCACTTCTTCCAAGCCAGTCACACAGACACATCATGCTAGTTTTTGTACTAAAGGCTCTACTTTTTATTAGAGCACATTCGCAGTACATAATATTTACATTCTTTGTGGGTAGTAGGCACATGTACATAACACATCTTAATTACTTTTTTCATTCCCTCCCCCCTCCATGTCTTATTCCCCTTCCCATTTGAGAAAGATCTATCTATCTATCTCCCTATCTTTTGTCCTTGCTCTTCATTTATATTATGATATTTGAGTTTGTATGCCTGATTTATTTCACTTAACATTAAGGTCTCAAAGTGCATCCTTTTTCCTAAAAATGACTCATGTTTATCCTTCTTTATGGTAGAGTAGTGCCCCATTGATTTTTTTATGCCTGGATTATTCTTCTCCCAGATGCACATTTACCTAACTTCCTTGCATCATTGAGGTCTAATCACTGTCACCTACTCAGAGAACATCTTATTCAAAATATATGTCTTATTTCTTCTCCATTAATCTCTATTCCCTTATTCTATTTTCTCTGTACTATTTAACAAAATATCAGATTATTTATTAGTTTATTATCAAATCCATCAGGATCTGGACATTTCTGTGTTGGGAGGTTATTAATTACATCTTCAATTTCATTGACCGATAGGGGATTATTTAGAGTTTTATATCTTCTTGATTTGATTTTGGTAATTCATATTTATCTTGGAATCTGTCCATGTCTTCTGTGTTTTCCATTTTATTAGAATACCGGTTTTTGATATAGGTATGATGATCTTGTGGATTTTTGCATAATCTGTTGTGATTTCCCCCTTTTCATTACAAATTGTGTATATTTGAGTCTTTTCTTTCCTTTTCTTTGATAAGATTGGCTAAGAGTTTGCTAACTTTATTTAATCTTTCAAAGAACCAACTCTTTAATTCATTGATTGTATTGTTTTCTTAGTCTCAATTGCATTGATTTCTGCTCTGATCTTTCTAATTTTCTCCCTGGTATGAGCTTTGGGTTTGACTTACTCTTCTTTTCTGGAAGCTTGAGGTTCAATATTAGGTTATCACTCTGTTTTTCTGATATGGGAATTTGCTGTAAATTTCCCTTGTAGGACTGCTTTCATTGCATCCCATAAGGTATGGTATTATTGTTTAATTGTAGTAACTTTCTAGTTTCTTCTTTAATTTCATCTGTGACTCATCGGTTGTTCAGGAGGGTGTTATTTAATTTCCACGTGTTTATGAAGTTCTTGTGGTTTCTTTTGCCATTGATTTCCAATTTCATTGCAAAATGGCCTGATAATGTGCATGGGATAATTTCAGTTCCTAACATTTACTTAAGGATGTTCTATGAGCTAGTATGTGGTGTAATTTGGAGAAGATCCCATGTGCAGCTGAGAAGAATGTGTATTTTGATGGTGTGGGGTGGAACACTTTGTACACATCTATATAGTCCAGTTTTTCAAAAGTTTAGTTCAGTTCTGATATTTCATTATTGATTTTTTTGTCTAGTTGATCTATTTGTAACAGTGGGGCATTGAGGTCACCCATTGCAATTGTATTAGTGTTCATTTGATTTTTCATGTCCATTAATATTTGTTTCATATAGTTGGGTGTGTTGATATTTTGTCTATATATATTTATGATTGTTATATCTTCCTCTTGGATTGTTCCCTTTACAATCAGTCTTAAAACTTTTTCATAGGAATATTTTATTTTATTTTATTTTTTGTGGGTACCAGGGGTCGACCTCAGGACCTCGAGTGCCAGCAGGCGCCCATGCAGCTGAGCAATATCACCAGCCCTTTTTTCATATGTGGTTTCTGGGACTCGAACTCAGGACCTCACGCTTGTCAGGCAGGCACTTATGCTGCTGAGCTATCTCACTGGCCCCATAGGAATATTTTAAATGAATGATTGCATAAGTTCCTCATAGGCTTTTCCACTTTTTGTTTTGTTAATATGTATTTATATATATTAATGGGTTTCATTTTGATGTTTCAATACATACATACAGTGAGCTCTGATAAAAATTAGTGCCCCTTTATCCACTCTCTCCTCACTTTACCAATTCCTAGTAATCACTATTCTACATTCAGGTTAACATTTTTTTTAAAACCTCCACATCTGAGAAAGAACATGCAGCACTTCTTTTTCTGTGCCTGGCTTATTTCACTTAACCTAGTGCCCTCCCATTTTACCCATTTTTTGCAAAACACAAGATTTCATTCTTTGTAACTGACTAATATTTCATTGTGTACATGTACCACATTTTCTAGAACTGTTCATCCACTGATGAGACCTAAGTAGATTCCATATCTTAGCTGTTGTAAATGGTGCCAAAACAAACATGGGCCTACCGGTGTCTCTTTGATATGCTGTTCTGATTTCCTTTGGATTTGTACCAGAAGTGTGATACCTGTATATATGGTAGATCTCCTTTTACTTTTTTGTGGAACCTCCGTTCTTTGCTCATAATGGCTGCACTAACTGACAATCCCATGTAAGTGTATGACAGTTCCTTTTTCTCCAGCTCCTTACCAACGTTTGTTATTATTATTATTATTTTTTTTTGATAATAACATTCTAACTAGGGTGAGATGGTATCTCACTGTAGTTCTGATTTTTACTTCATAATGGCTAATGATATTGAGCCTTTCCCCATCTATTTTGTAGTCATTTTTGTTTCTTCTTTTGAGAAGTGACTACTTGGATAACTTCCCAGTTTTATTTGATTTTCTGTTTTTTTATTAAATTTTTTGAGTTCCCTATTCATTCTGGATACTAATGTTTTCTGAACTTTTGGGATATATTTTTAAAATTATGTAAGTTTTTTCATTCTGTTGATTGTTTCCTTTGCTGTGAAGCAGCCTTTTAGTTTGCTGTATCTAATTTTTCTATTTTTGCTTTTGTTTCTTGTGCTTTTGGGTCACATACAAATTACTGCCTATACCAATGTCTTGAAGACTTTCCCTTGTTTTCTTCTAGTACTTTCATAGTTTCAGGTCTTACATTTAGGTCTTTGACCAATTTTGAATTGATTTTTTTTGTACAGGGTGAGAGATGGGGCTCAAGTTTCAATCTTTTGCATATGGATATCATTTTTTTCTACACCATTTATTTAAGAAGCTATTCTTTCCCCAGCATATGTTCTTGGCACCTTTGTAGATGTATGGGTTTATTTCTGCAACCTCTATTCTGTTCAGTTTGTCTATGTATCTTTTTATGCCAGTATCATGCTATTTTGGTTCTGAGGTATGTCTCAAAATCAGGTATTGTAATGTCTCCAGATTTGTCCCTTTTCTCCATTTTCTCACTCCTTTTTACTATGTATTATCTCCCACATATGAGCATATAAAGAGCATTAAAAGGGAATATCTGTATATAAATTTTTTTGGCAAATCAATGATTAATACAGCTGAGTTATAATATTGCAATTTAGTATTTATTCAGTTTGGTTGATTTGCACCACAGTAGCTTTGGAAAGGGAATAGAGTTTGGATATGATTTAATTCCATGTTATACCATGCAAATTTCAAAATTTAAAAAATTTGAATGTGGTGGTTCTCACTCCTCTTCATATGTTACAAACTTCTGGAAGAACTTTTCAAACTACTTATGCCTATGTTCCAACTTCAATTCTGAGTCAGTTGGTTGATAATCACTACTCAGATGGAAATAGGTGTCAATAGAAAGTCCATGTGATGGTGATTAATGTAATCACTTCATAAATTATGAGGAGAAAAACCCATTTGAGACCCCTCTTGTCTCTCAAGAGCTATTCCTACTCCTCATTCCTTTTCTCCAATAAATTTTCCTACTCTTAACCTCTGTTGTTCCTTAGAAATCATTCTGATTTTAGGGAACAAGAACTTGGCATATCTGATATCTACCACTTCCCCTATATCATCTTGGAGGTCCCACTGAGATACTTGAAAGGAGAGGCTGCCAAACTCCAAGTGAACATGCAGATGGGACCAATGACAAATCTCTGTATAATATATTTTGAAATGTGTAGACATAGAAGCATCAGTAAGATGAAAGTGAACTAAGCAGTTCACACTACTGATCAACCTTGTAAAGCATTCATAACTGCTAAATTACAACATGACTTCTATCTGAGGCCCATTAGATTAGCTTTCTGGAGAAGTTCCCTGACTGTGGTTGCCCCTACACTGACACTTCTCAGCTCAAAGCAGCTAGATGGAAACTATGCTCCTTCTCCCCTAACTGCAGTTAGAGAAACCACTTCAGAGGGAGGAATATTATAGATAGCTAAGTTAGGTAAAAATATAGTAGGCAGTCAGACAGGGCTGAGCCCTCCAGGGAGTCAGTGCAGAAGATGAGGACTGTGGCTGGAGGTGTATCTGAAGATTAAAGTCACGATGGCTACATTTACATACTTCCTTAAGGGATGAATGGGGGCTTGGGATTATTGGTATCACCCTTTTGAGATTTCCCATTATTTCATTAGGGGTGAGCCATCTTCTCCCACCCACTAAGACTAAGACTAAGTTTAAGACTAAGTCTAAGTCTCAAACCACTAAGACTAAGACTAAGACTAAGACTAAGACTAAGACTAAGACTAAGACTAAGACTATAGTTTATTGACCAAGGTTAATGATGTCACCCATGTACCCTTGCTACCATTAGATCAATATTACCTAAGAAGAAAAAAAAAGAATTTCTGAGGTAGATCAAATTTTAATGTGCATATAAATATACTGATGATATCATTAAAATGCAGATTCTGATTTGATATGCCAGGGACGGAGTCCTAGGATCTTGCCTTTTAAAATACTCCCTGATGATGCTCACCTGGAGATAATAACCTCTGTATAATATATTTTGAAATGTGTACACATAGAAGCATTAGTAAGATGAAAGGGAACTAAGCAGCTCACACTATTGATCAAAAGAGGTTGATAAAGGGAGGAAAAAAGATAACTTTTTATACATTAACTTTTATCTGGTGAAATTTTCCATTGATTTGATTATCATTTAAGAATTTGTCCACTTCAGGTTGACCTCACTTTTTTTTCTAAGAAATTTTTTTTCATTTCATCTTGTATACATAAAATACAGATATTTACAGAGTGTAAATAATTACTTTAGATATTGTTTTGACCATCAAGAATGACAGAATCTGGCAAGGAAATAGGAACAAATATATTTGTTTTATTTAGATTGACATTATTGACATCAATGTGCTTTGTGGAGTTCTGAAATTACAGAAATTAATAAAGGATAATGACTTTTCTTAAGGAATTTATAGTCCAATAGGGATGAGGAGGCATGTGGAAACAGATTTGTATACAGTAAATATAGTACAAGGAAGAATGAAAGACATGTTCAACAGAAGTATAAGTAACCTACTATGTGCAAGAGGCAAGGAAGGCTATACTTTTGATATGGCATTTAGGATTTTGAAATGTACCCTTTGAAAATTTCACATCTATTTGCCAGTTTTGTGGCTCTTCACTGACAGGAGGGTTATAGTATGAATTCATTTGAATATAACTCACTAACATCATAGACCAATTTAGAAACCTCCCAGAACTTTCTTTAAGGCATCCTTCATTTCTTTATTCCGGAGGCTGTAAATCATGGGGTTGAATAAAGGGGTCAAAACTGAGTAGAACAACATTGTAAACTTCTGCATGCCCTTTGCTTGTCCTGACCCTGGACTCACGTATGTCAGCATGACTGAGCCATAGAAGAGACACACAACAGCAAGATGTGAGGAGCAGGTGGAGAAGGCCTTCTTCCGGCTAGCAGAGGAGGGCACCTGCATAACAGCTCTCAGCACCAGGGTGTAGGAGCTGATAATATAGAAAAAGGTGGCAAAGATGAGGAGGGAGCTCATGGTACCACATATGAGAACAGTCCCTGGGATTGGGACACAGGCTGAAGCCAGGGCCAACAGAGGACCAAGGTCACACAGAAAATCATCAATCACATTTGGTCCACAAAATGGCAGTTGGGTAATGAGTATCACTGGAATCAGAAACCAGAGGAAACCATAGACCCAGCACAAGCTGACCAAGCTGTAACAGAACTTTGTTGTCATGATGTTGGGGTAGTGCAGGGGGCGGCAGATTGCCAGGAACCGGTCATACGCCATGATGGAGAGGAATAGACATTCAGTTGTGCCCAGGCAGAAGAAGAAGTACAACTGGAGGAGGCACCTAGTGAAGGAGATGGTTTTGGCTCTTGAGAGGAAGTTGACCAGCATGTTGGGCACATCAGAGTTGACATAGCAGATCTCCAGGAAGGAGAAATTTGCCAGCAGAATGTACATGGGTGTGTGGAGACGGTGGTCCTGATGCACTGCACATATGATGGCCATGTTTCCAAACAGAGTCAGGATGTAAGTCACAAAGAATATGGAGAAAAGGAAGTTCTGTATTTCCCAGCAACTAGGGAAGCCCAAGAGGATGAAATAATTCACAGCATGGGAGGTATTTCTGCCTCTGAGGGCATTTCCTTCCATTCTGTGAGGATTGCTACATGAATTACATATCCAGAGGGAGTTTTGCCTTTTGATTCCTCCCCAGCGGAATGATCACTCTTCCCTGGTCACATGAAATGGGGTCTAGTCCAGTATTACCTATTTTTTTTCATTGCATATCCCAAAATATTGTTGCTGGGATTTGCTTCTATGTAGTTCTATTGACTTATAAACCATAGATAAATCAGTGCCCATCAATATAATAAATAAGGCTTTTTGAAAAAGTTTTCTTCAAATAAAAATAGGTATTCAATTATATGGTGTCTGTAATCCTCAGTAGGTTTCTGGTGCACCCATCTTCTGAGAATAGTGGCCTAGACAATGCAGATTATTGTCTGGGTTAAGCCAAGCAGAGATGTCTACTTTATCCTAAGTAATTCACTTACAACAGTTAGAATTGACAGACTGACCAGCACAATTCTATAGTCTAAGCAAAATAGAGGAGAGACCATAGGGGCACATAAACCAAATTTTAAAAAATAACCACATAGGGCCAGAGTGACTACAAGCAAGTTACAACTTAAGGGGCTACATTAAGTGATAGTTTGGGGCTATTATTAACATCTATTCTCTATTAATATCTATTCACGGGGTCCTGACTTTGGTATTATCAGAACACACAGAGAATCCTTTGAAAGTCGCAGCTGCAGGCAGGGTTGAGATCCATTACTGTGGCCCAGCTCGTCCTTTGCAGGCATCATAGATCTGGGCTTGAATCCCTGCTCTGCCATTTTGTAAGCAGTGCTTCCTTAGGAAAAGTCTCACTGTCCAAGACTACATTATTTTCTCTGTAAAATGTGAATATTAATATGTACATGGCAAGGTTGAAAAGAGACTTGCATAAAACAGTATGTGCAAAAATAGTTTAGAGTTTGTAAAATGCTAAGAAATAAAAACATATAAACTGCTCATGAATTATTATGCTGGATGTTAAATTCCCTTTACTCTTGTAAATCAATCTAGTTTTAAAACAATGACATGATCCTCTACATAAAAGACCCAAAATAATCCACCAAAAGATTCCTAGAATTAATAACCAAATTTGGTAATAGCAGGATACAAAATCAATGCACAGAAAGCAATAGCATTCCTGTACACCAAGAATAAAACCACAGAGAAATAAATTAGAAAAAAATATTGTTCATGATAGCATTAAGAAATATTGAGTAGTTAGGAGTTAACCTAAATAAGGAAGTGAAAGACCTCTATAGTGAAAGCTACATTACTTTGAAAAAAGAAATGGAAGAGGACATCAGAAAATGGAAAGATATCCCCTTTCCTGGATAAGCAGAACATATGTAGAAAAAATGGCCATTCTTCCAAAATTGATATACAGATTTAACACAATCCCAACCAAATAAAACAAAAGCATTCTTCACAGAACTGGAAAAAAATTAATCTTTAAATTCATATGGAACCAGAAAAAACCCAGAATAGCAAAAGCAATCCTGGGCAACAATAGCAAAGTAGAAGGCATTACAAGTCTGGACTTGAAGGTATATTACAAAACTACAGTGATAAGAAATGCATGGCACAAAAACAGATGTGAGGATCAATAGAACAGAGGATGCAAAAACAAGCCCAAACACATTCAACTACTAGATCTTTGGCAAAGGAACCAAAAACATTCATTGGAGGAAAGATAGCCTCTTTAATAAATGGTTCTGGGAAAACTGGCTATTCACATGCAGAAGATTGAATCTAGATTCGTATCTCTCATCATGTACTAAACTAAAATCAAAATAGATCAAAGAACTAAATGTTAAAACAGAAACATTTAACCTGTTGGAAGATAAAATAGGTAAAACTCTTCAACTCATAGGTATAGGCGAGGACTTTCTGAACAGAACCCTGTTACCCAGGGAACAGTATCAAGAACCAACAAAAAGGATTACAAATTAAAGAGCTTCTGCACAGCAAAAGAAACAACCAACAATGAAAAGACAACCTGTAGAATGGGAAAATACATTAGCCACCTAATCCTCAGACAGAGGACTACTATCTAGAATAAATAAAGAACTAAAAAAAAAATTAGACCCCCAAATTTAAAGACTGAAACAAAAAATGGGCAAGTAAAATGAATAGACACTTCTCAGAAGAAGTACAAAAGGCCAATAAATACATGAAGAACACAAAGTTGTGCTTTTCAACATCACTGGCCATTACAGAAGTGCAAGTTAACAACACTGAGATTCTATCTTACTCCAGAAAGAATGGGCATCATCAAGAAATCAAATAATAAATGCTGGCTAGGCTGTAAGAAAAAGGAATCCTTCTACATTGTTGATGGGAATGTAAACTACTACAACCACTGTGGAAATCAGTATGGAGATTTCTCAAAAAACTAAAAATAGAAATTCCTGTTATTCCCCAACTAAGTATCTTTCTGAAAGAGTTAAAGTCATCATTTTACAGTGATATATGCATACCCATGTTTATAGCAGCACAGTTCATAATAGCTAAATCTTGGGAGCAGCTTATATGTTCATCAACAGATGAATGGATAAAGAAATTGTGGTATTATATACAATAGAGTATTGTTTGCTATAAAGAAAGATAAAGTTAGTCGTTTGTAGGAAAATGGATACACCTTGAGACCATAATGCTAAGTGAAATAAATCAGACACACAAGGTTAGATATCCCATGGTTTCTCTTATATGAGAAATACAAATTATAAATAAAAAACCAAATAAAAGATAGATAATAGGAAGTAGGGAGGTAGATCTTTCTCAGATGGGAAGGGAATCAAGAGAGGGAGGGAGTAGAGAGAGTGGTGAGGGAAAGGAATTAAGGTGTTGTATGTACATTTACCAATTCCACTCAAGGAATGTAAATGTTATGTACTGCAAACATGTACCAATAAAATAAATAAAATACTATAAAATAAAATAAAGATTGCTAAAATAAATAAAACATAGGAGAATGTTTTCTGCCTGTGGAATTCTAACCAAGTGACAGGTTAAGTGGTGTGTGAATATACACGAATAGGAGAATATTCCTGAGGCGTTTCAGACCACATTAAAGATTGAACTCCCTAATGAGATTCCTTAAGACTGTTTTTTGCTGACCAAAAACCCGGGAGCTCCTATTTTCTTAAAGACTATCTTCCCTGGCAAGGGTATGACCGAAGACTTAAGTGGCAGGATCATTTACTGTGGCTGCGCTTGTGGCTTGTGTTCAGTATGCAGGCTTCAATCCGCAGAATTTCCCGGGTGGTACCTTCACCTGCACCTTCCTTGTCGTGCTTCCCCGTGGGTCTTCCTGTGGAAGTGAAGGTCAGACTGCCCTCGACTGATCATAACAGATCAGCACCAAAAAAAGCACCGTTTCAGAACAGGGAGCCTCATGAAAGCCAGGTTTGGTTGGATGCTACCATTTTTCTCTCTGCTATTCTTTGATTTAATGCTTTATTCTACTCTGGAGAATTCTGGCTAATTTTTTTTTTAATTCAAGGTAGTACAAGAAAGTTCGTCTAAATTTTAGGTCTTGATCTAGGACCAAGTTTAATTCAGAAGAAATATGGAATATGGGTTTTCAATCTTTGTTCACCTATCTTTTTTTCCTGCTTTCCAGTCTTATAAACCCAGAGTTCAAATGCTGTCTTCACCTTTTCTAACATCATTTATCTACAAAAACAAATTTAGTAAACTCATGCATAAATCTAACACACCACATCTGTGAAGATTTTAGCAGTTTTTATTTTCTTTAATATACACCAGGGTACATGACCAGATGGCACTCACACCAGATTAAATGGAGTGGCATTTATTGGGGGAAACTCATGGACCCAGGATTAGTATGGAATCTTAGAAATCACATATTCTTTTTGATCTGAACTCACTGAATCTTTAAAGTTGAAGTGTTAGTGGTTTTCCAGACTCTCTTCCACCAGCACCTAGAGGCCCTCTCTTCTATCTTCTGTCTGCTTGGTTTTCTAGCTTCTGCTGGAATAAACAAAGGCAAAGAGTTCATTACAAAGGTAGGCAGGATATCACCTCTGATCAGCCTTCATTTTTAGAAGTTGTAAAAAACTTCCTTGTTCTTTCTTACATTCCCATTTTTAGTTACTGTTTTGGTCTTGCTTCTACCTCAGGGAAGGGAAAGTGACTTATGTGCTCATCATATGAACACACTTTGTAGGATTTTGAACATGCACTGTCTTCCTTATCACTCCCGCAATTAGAAGTCATAATAGAGCCACGAGAGTGCTGAGTAAGTAGCCCGGATGTATAGACACTAAGTGGCAGCACTAGCAAGATTAACGTCTCTCTATTATTTTATACAGATGCTCAGAATAAGTGCTCAGAATAAGCATTACTTAATATTTATGGAAAAGGTTTCTTTCAATTCTCTTAAAACGTGCTCTCTTTGTTAACATCTAGTATTATCAACAATTGGTATAGATGGCTAAGTTAAAAACGGATGGTACAAAGGCAGTGAAAATAACATTTTATCTCTGGAAAACATTCTGGCACATATTGACAAACAGATGGTTTCTTAAAAATTTTGTAGAGGAAACTTTTGGATTTCACCTTAAGACATTAAAAACTGTTGCCTTTGTTAAATTTCAGTTTTTAAAAATCTTTCTTTTTTCATGATTCTTTAAAGAAATCAGTAATAATTTTGAAACTACATCTACAGATTCTTTTAGCACCCTGGGATATAATTTATGTAGGCTTGGAAACTTAAGATATTTAAAAAAATGAGCTTTACTTCATTGTCACGTAGGTTCTCTTTTACATATGTGCTCTTTGGAAAGGAGATCATCCATTGGAGCAGTCTGTATTCTAATTTATGATGGGTCTGGTGGCTCTCTCTTTTCAAAGAGCCTAGGATGGCTTGTTCTTTTTTACTCATTTTTATGCCAACTCATAAATCCTGCAAGCAAGGAGACTCTCTCACTACCGTGGTAGCTGCTAAACTTTGAAAGATTTTATTTGATTGTATTCTAGCAAAAAGCTCACTATATTTGTTAGAGAAACCAATTGATTTTCTCTCCCTGGTCTCCCTCTCTGTTTCTACATCCCTGTCTTTCTCTCTCTTCCCTGCATTTACTTCTATGGTGACAAGATGACTTGGGATTTCTGGAAAATATCTTATATAGTTTCAGTTCTTATATAATTAGAGGGCAATATTTCATATTACATTTTCAGTAAAATGTTTCTAAAATGTCATTAGCTTTTTGATTACTGTCTATCATGAATTTGGTTAATTTTTATTACTGCTTCTTTGCTACTATTATTAAATAATTATGTGATAGGTTCAGTTATTTTTTTAGGCTTACTTTTTAAACTTCATTTTGCTTGATATTTATTGACTTAAATCATTTAAAAAATTCAGTGAAAATTTACTGAGTGTCTCTTCTATTTTTGTATGTTTTTCAGCGTAGTGGATGTTTTAGACTTTATATTTATATACCTGCATAGTAAAATGTTTTAAATCAGAAATATTATTCTTTGTCAATAAAATTAAGGGACATATTAAAAGTGAAATTTTTATGTATATTATGGGAGTTAAATCAATAACCTTGATGGATGGAGAGTGTTAGCTTGAATATGAAAAATAAAATTTTCTTTTGTCTTTTAAATTATGAAAAGTGAATAATCATGATATAATACGAACAATCAGTGTTGATGAAGGTACAGTAAAATGATAGAAAAACTGCTGGAGGGAATATAAACGTGTAATATTTTTCTGGTAGACAATTTAGATACAGCCAGAGCTTTTAAAACATATGTATCCACTAACTAAAAATTAGGGATGTACAAAAATGAATAATTAATAAATTAATCATGGACCTGCTGAAGAATTTCCTGCAGAGCATGTTAACACGAAGATTCTGACTCAAAAGGACTAGATGGGGCTAGATATTCTAAATTTCTAATTAACAATAAGATAACACTGATGCTTTCAGTGGCAAAAGTTTATGTAATTCCTTGTCCTTCGTAGAGTTCTTTACATAGCAAAATTTTATGAAGTTTTTATACATTTCTATAGAAACAGTAAGTAATACAAAAGAATAGAAAAGTTCCTGGAAAAAAAATAAGCTTTAATAATAGTGTTACAAATCAGATGATGAATTATAATTTTCCTTTTTATATATGTCCATATTTCTCAAAGTTTCTATGAGAAGCCTATGTTACTTTTATAATACTACAAAAAAAATACCCTATAAAATACTGATTTTGAAGATACTCTTGGATACCTTCTATCTTTCCCAAGCACATTTTGTGATTTTTTCTGGAATGTTCCAAGTGCTGGGAAGCCTCCAATTTGTGCCATGTTTGACTTACCATGTAGGTTTTCATCTCCCCTTCATTTGCTATTTAGATTTAAAGGCAACAAACTAAGCCTTTGTGCCAGCCAGGGTTGAGGAGAAAGAGAAAATTTCCAACAGAGCACCCTAGAAGCTATATATTACTTTAGCTGACCGATACCCTTGCAAAAAACCTAGGAAGGAATTAGAAGTCAAGTTTAAAAAGTGGAATGCCACATTATTAGGACTGATAGCCATCATCTTTTGGAATAATCTCGTATTATTACTCTTCTGTCATTGGAAGGATTAATATCTTATCTTCAGCCTACTTTTCTTCCCTGAGAGAAACAAAAAAGTAAAAGACGTTAGGTTGCAATTTGGGTTTTACTTTAATTCTTTAGATTTAATTTTAAGAAGACTGTTGGAAGCTCACAAAACCTTGGCAATATTGTAGTAGAATGGATTAAATGAAGGTAATATAATTATTTATCTTTAATTTTTCTTTTGCCTTTCCAATTGGTGCAGTCTGAAAGTAATAGTTTCTTTTAAAGCTAGAAACTCTAAGGAAAAAGGTACTTTCTTGAACTCACATTTCCACGCTGACAATGTAATACATATTTTCAGTGTTCCACATTCCTGAAATATGGGCATCTGGATTTCATTGAAGGAATTGGTTCAGGCACTGATTGGGAATGGGGAATAATGTCTGCAGGTAAGCCTTCTCTTCTCTCCATTTCCTCTGCATCTCAAAGTCCTTTCCCTTGTGCTTGCACTTTAAATGCATTTGGGAAAATTTTTTTCCAGTTAGAGAAGTTATGGTTCTTTTCCACTAACTCCCAACCCTCCCTCCAGTAGCCCTGATAATGAAAGTTTGCATTCTTCACTTGTCCCTGGTGAAACCATTGCTCAGCCAGAGCCAGCTTCCCTAATGGGATGGGGTGGGCGCTCTCTGCTTAGATTGCCTTAGCTGGATGGACATTACCCCAAGGACCTATCTTTTGTTGAGTTTATTGGAATCACCTGATAGACCTTTTCTCTAATTAGACCAGGGATTCTACTCTATCTGTGCATACTCTGCTCATGTGGCATACAATTCTGAGCCACTTTCTTTGATTAAAGGGAATACTATTTTGTTTACACATTTTATAATTCATTACTTGGGTCCAAAGTAATGCTCATGGCTGACCTATTACTTTGCCATACAAATATTAATAGTCAATATTTATTGTAAACTTTTTATATGCTAGGCACAGAGATGAGTAACTTTGATAAATATACACACTTAATTCCCATAATAATCCAGTGAATTAGTTTTAACTATTATTTTTACTTTAGCGATGGGGTCTTGAAGCTGAAATAAGTGAATTAACTTGCTCAAGGTCTCCCACCTAACGAAGGTGAAAGCCAGTATCAGAATTCAGTCTGAGAGAGGAGCTTGATATTAAAGTATTTATTCTAGATCTTGACTTGGAAGGGAAGGAAATAATATTTACTGGTAACTTATCCCATGCCAGGCACTGTGATATGTGCTTACATATAAGTCATTTTATTTAATTCTTTCTGGGTGCCACTGCTACAATTTTTAGAAGTCAGGCTATAAATTTTGACTGTCAAAGTAATATAAGTTCATACAATAATTTGGGAGATTGAGAAAAGTTAAGAAACACCAAAATTTTTAACAGTCATGTAAATTCAGAGAAAAACTTGGAATATTTTCAGTGTTTTTTGGCCTAGCCTTTTTTTTTCTAATATGTGAGATTTTATAGCACTTACCATTTAATATTCTGTTTATGTGAATAATTTTCCATGTAATTAAAATCCTTAATTGTTTTTAAAGCTGCATAATAGTGTGTCTTAAAACATCCCCCTAATATATTTAGGGTATTTCATTGTTTTCAATTTTAACACAACAAAACCTGGACTTTAATGTTTAATTTTAGAATATTTATATAGAGTACATTATTTAAAAGAAAAATTTGAGAACAAAAGATATATATGATTCAATGTTCATGACATCATAATTACCAAATTGTTTTCTAAAATGTGTTCTAAAAATCCCATCTTTTGATGTCCTCATTAGAATGTGGATAACATTTTAAAAATTCATCTCTACAGCCAGAGGATAAAAACATTCATATCTCATCTTTAAGTCTGCATTCTTTTGGTTCCTAATTATGTCAGTCTTTATAATGTTTATTTCTCATTAGTATTTCTTGTTTAATAAATTATTCATATTTTTTGTCTATTGCACATCTGGTGTTTCATATTTTCTCATTAATTTTTATGCATTCTTTATATGCTAAGAATAGTAACCTTTTTCATATCTCCTGGAACTTTTTTCCATTCAATTTGTTTTTTAATTTGGTTCATAAAATATTTGGTATGTATATTTTTTAAATGGTAATGCTTTTAAAACTTAATCCCCCCAAAAAAAACAATCCCACTGTGGGGACACAAATTTAATAATAAAAGTAGAATTATTTTAGAAGGTGCTATTTTAAAAGTGCTATAGATAAAAGAAAAAAGTAAATTTGAGGAAAGAAAATTGGGATTACCAGGTAAGTGTGTTTGGAGTAGCAAGTTGGTCTTAAATAGGGTGATCTAGGTAGGCTTCATTAGGAAGGTGATATTTTGGACAAAGACTGAAGGAAGTAGAAATGTTAGCTCATGTAATTATTTTTGGAAGAGGTACTTCAAGTAGAGGAAACCATTATGACAAAGACTGTAATGTTGGCATATGTAGTACTTTTACAGAAAAGCTAGGAAGCCAGGCTGGCTCAAGGTAGGGTAAATGAGAAAGAGAAGGGTAGAGGTGGTCAGAGAAGTAAAAAAAGTGAAGGGTTAGTGGGGACATGAAGTTCATTTTAATGACTTGAATTTTTCTTTGAGTAAAATGGGAAATGGAGGATTTGGGGCAGAGGAGAGATAAGATCTGATTTAAATTTTTAGAAAATAAGTTTTGATGCTGTGTGGAAAATGGACCGTAGTGGAGCAAAATAGAAGCAGAACATCTTAGACAGCTACTTCCATCATTCTGGCAGTAGTACGGTGGCCCAGAGAGGGCAGTAGTGAGAGAGGCAGAAAAAAGGGCCATGTTCTGGCTCTATGGTTAGGGTAGAGCTGAAAGGATTTTATTATTATTATTTATACTTTGGGTTTCTCATATAAAAGAAACCATGCAATATTTAAGCTTGTGTGTATGATTTATTTCACTTAACATTATGGTTTCGATGTGCACGTGTTTTCCTACAAATGACTAAAATTATCCTTCTTTATAGGGGAGAAATACTCCATTGTATATAAGTACCACATTTTATGTGTATTCATTTCTTGATGGACATGAATGACCAAGGTAACAAGACCACCTCACCCACCTCTAATAAAATGCAAAGGAGACAAGAGGCAGTCATCTAAGGACTCTTATTTAATATTCAAAAGACAGATACACATACATATATATATTTATGTTTATTCTCACATTAGCGTCACTATATTATTATACCAGATATACACATGTTCCACTTTCCTTAATAATTGACTCTAAGCTACCTTTCTATAAGGCTTCCTCCCATACTCACTTATTCATCTTAAAGGGGTGAGAAGGAATCAAATGGCCAGAAAGAATGCAGACAGAGGTGTACAGGTCAGGGTCAAAGACAGCCAGAGAGACGATCAGATTGGAATAACTTCCAGGTGCCCACGTGGGGGATAGAGGAAAGAATCACAAGTCCTAAATAGAAGGATCCAGAGACAAGGGCTCAGAGGTCTTCACCTTCCTGATGCCCCCTACTTTTCCAGAGTAGCTGTCTATCTTCTCTTTTTCTACCCTTTCCCAAATAAACCATCTTTCTTAATTTTAAACTATGTCTCATTAATTCCTTATTGGTTTTGAGAGTTTGCAATTCCATTAGCTGCAAGTTCCAGCAGAGCAGCAGTGTATACATACCACCTCGACACTCACTGGTATTTACCCAAATGAATTTGAAACTTTATCCTCACAAAAAGCTGCATGTGGATGTTTATGACAATTTTATTTATAATTGCCAACACTTGGAAGCAACCAAGATGTCTTCTGTAGGTGAATGGATCAACTATGGTATATCCAGATAATAGGGTATTATTCATCACTGAAACAAAATGAGCTATCAAGTCAAGAAAACAAATGAAAGAAGCTTAAACAAATATTATTAAGTGAAAGAACCCAATATGAAAAGGCTACCTACTGTATGACTCCAAAGACATAATATTCTGGCAAATGGAAAACACGGACATCACAGAAAGATCTGTGGTTGTCAATGGTTAGTGGGAAAGCAAGGTTGAACATGCAGAGCACAAAGGACTTTTAGGGATGTTAGAACTATTCATATTTCAGAATATTGAAACTGTTCTAGGTAAGGAACCGTGTGAAGCAGAGACCAACCTAGACCTCTGTGCTTGTTGAAGGGCAACGTGGCATGGAATTTATTGTGCCTGCGTGCAGGCAGACAGAGGGCAAAAAGGCTGTCTGTAGAGAGCAAAGAGAAGTGGGCTTTTTTTTTTAAAGAGGGCTTGAAAGAAGGCAAGGGACATTAGGTAGGAAGGTCTCAGTTTACATCAGTGGTCAAAGTTCTCTGGCTGTCTTGTGCCTCAGTGGGCAAAGGCCTTGAGGTGTCTGGTGTAAATGTTTGGGTGTCTTCAGATGTCTAGGTGTTTGGAAGGTTACATGCTCCATCTTATCTCTTTTATGACATCCTGTGTTTGCTGAGGGCACCGGTATTGAGCTGAGAACAATGCCTCTGCCGGCAGACAGGTTAGGTATTGGGAGCATCATGTCTGAATTAAGTTTTACATTCTATAAGATGCTACAAAGTTATAGTGAAACCATTCTGTAATGATAACACTTATTATAATGAGATTGATGACTATCCCATGAAAATAATGTTTAGAGGACTATATTTTGATTAGCACTGTATTTTAGAATTCTGACCAACATACCTACTTAAATGTGTTAAATAAGTCAGCCTGACACTTTAACTATTCTCTTAATGAAAGTGGCAGTAAGAGAAAAAGGAGGTAAGTGGAATTGCTTCTATGATAGGTATTGATGGAAGCTTTTAGTTTTAGGATGATCTTAGGCTAGTTCTAAAAACCTGAGGGCTGGACCACATAGGTATTGTTGCCTTTAATCAGTGTTCAAGGACTTTAAAAAACCCTTCTTTTGGTTGTGGTTGGGCTGCAGCACCCAGTTTGGGCTGATTATGCACTAGACAATCCTAGGAGAATGCCATTCCTATGAAGTCTATGCCAGTGGTGCTCTCTGGAATTGTTCAATTTAACACCTGTGGCCATATGTACAGACTCTGTGACATTACCCATTTGAAGGATGAAAAAGGAGGAGGGCTGTAGTAAAGTTCTTTAATTTGATTGCATTTTTTGGAATAGCTATTTCTAGATTGGCTAATAGTCACTAATTCTTATTATATAGACTAAAATTATGGAAACAGCCACTGTATCATTATGTTTATTTCACCCTGAAAATCAACAATCAAGTGACAACCACCCAAAGATCAGGAAAAGGAAGACAGTAGAGGGACACCAACTACAGAGTGCATGACTACCCTTTCCATTGTCTATGTCTTTACAATTTATCTACCATGACACAGATTTACAGGTTAGGTATTTTGAAGTTTGTTTTTCTAGGAGGGAAGCTGATCTGGCCAAATTGCATTTGTTCTCACCTGGAACAGTAGTTCTCATAGGAGCTTCTGCAATGAATAGAGTGAATATTTTAGGGTCAGAAAATTCCTTAAGAACTCTGAGGTGGCAATACTTGCAGGAAGCCAGAGACTACTCAAGTTGCTTCCTTCTGAGGACTCATTAAAAAAGAAATTGCACACCCTCCAGGGCCATCAGAATGTCCCCTAGTGTTCCTTTATTGTGGGTCCTCAGGAGAAATCAAATACATTAAAAGGGAGTAACTATGACAAAGAAGATAAAATTTTCTATAATGAATAGCACAGTCGGAGGCAGAAGTGATTGTTAGAAATTTGTGCTTTCTTCTACAGACAAAGCTCTTAAAATTCACTGAAAGTTGGGCATATATCACCAGGGTGAGTGTGAATGAATCCTCCTGTTTTAGCTTATCTTTCACATAATATGTGACTAATAAAAATATGCTGAATGAATGAATAGATATCTTGAGTAAGTCACATAAAATAGCATATCACTCTGCATGGTGTATCATTTGTGACAGATCCCATTAATGTATACTTTGATAAAATTACCATGAGAAATGGTCAATGTCTGAGCTGATAGATATGCTAATTACTCTGGATACATGGTATACATATATTTATACGTCACTTATTATACCCTAATAAATACAAGTACTCTGTGTCAGTTAAAAATAATTGTATGCTTTAAAAGTTACCAAGAGACTGGTTGCTACTCTAAAAATTCCTAATATACAAGGAAATACATCTCAGCAAAATTTTTCAAATGTCTCAAAATTTAGGTTTTATTCAGTCCTAAAAATTCCTAAGCATTTGCATTTTGAAACAGTCAGTCATTTGCATTTTGAAACAGTCTTCATTGACAGGTCCCAGAATTTTAATATCTGTCTTGATCACATAATTATACTTCCAGTACTAGCAGCTATTTGGTAATGTTCTGTGTAAGGAACAGTGCAAGGCAGAGACCAGCAAAGACTACTGGGCTTGTGTAAAGGCAACATAGCATGGAATTTATTGTGCTGGGGTGCAGGCAGACAGAGGGCAAAAGGCCCTCTGTAGGGAACAAAGTAGGGAACAAAGAGAAGCAGGCTTTTTTATAGGGCTTGAAAAAAGGCAAGGGACATTGGGCAGGAAGATCTTAGTTAACATCAGTGGTCAAAGTTCTCTGGATGTTTCATGCCTCAGTGGGCAAAGTCCTTGAGGCATCCACTGTAAATGGATGTCCTCAAATGTCCAGGTGTTTTGGAAGAATCCATACTCCATCTTATCTCTTTTATGACATTCTGTGTTTGCCAAGGGCACCCTGGTGCTGAGATGAGAACAATGGCTTTGCTGGCAGACAGGTTGGTTATTGGGAGAATCATGTCTGAATTGAGCCTTACAGTCTGTTTTATAGTTCCCCTCCATAATCACTACAAATTGTTTCCCATTCACTCCAATTCACCTTGCTGATTTTACCAGTAATAGCATCTGGGCCATAATCATTTCAGGGATCAAGTCTGATATTTTGGGTGCCATATCTGATTTATTTATTTATTTATTTATTTATTTATTTATTTATTTATTAGTACTGGGAATCAAACTCAGGACCTTGCACTTGCCAGGCAGGCGCTTGTGCTGCTGAGCTATATCCCCGGCCCCCATATCTGATTTTTTATCAACTTCGATTCAGGTGTTTTCATTCAGGTGGAAGCTGAATAAAAATGCTAAAATTGAGGTGGGAGGAAGAGCTGGTGTTCCCGTTAACAGCTCCTATTCATCCCAGGTTGCAAAGAAGGAAGGAATGACAATTGTATTTTATAGCAGGCAGAGAAGGAGACAGACCTCCTGAAAATTATTTGATCAAGTGCTCTGTATATTTCTTCAGCTAGAAATCTGTTTGGATTAGATTATGAATTTTGGAATCAGGCAGGCAGGGTCCAAATCTTGGTTCTTCTGATTACTATTATGTGATGTGGGAAACTGTGACATATTTCTAAAACCTGGCATTTCAACAATTCATTTGAAATTATCCCCTGGAAAAAAATTTTTTAAAACTAATCCAGATCTAAAGGACACAGCTTCATCTCTACCTTCTTAGCTTTAGTATAGGTAAGGCAATGTAGGAAAAAGCTGAGTCTGGAGTTCTAAGTTTTAACTAAAATAAATTTTTTTCATAGAAAGAATTTTCCTAATTGTGATTAATTTGAAAAAAGAAACCTATAAAATTCCATTTAGCAACATCTGTACATGAAACACTTAGGAGAAGGAAATGAAGGAAATCAGCAGATAGGTGAATCAAAGAGTAAGATTATACAGAATAATATAAAAAAGGCTTAATTCAAAGCAAATTTAAGGTAGTTTCAGTTATCAAATTAGGCTCTTGCTGTTGATTTGATAATTCAAATATAATATTTTTGTTGGAAAATTAATTCTATTCTATGTTTTGGATATTTTTCAACATCAAGTTAACATTTCTTAATATGAAAAAACCGTGACTCTATGTTAAGCCCTTATTCCTGACATTGCATATGCAGACCTAAGACTATATCTAGAATCTGAATATTGTCCCTTTAGATTCAAATGAATAATTTTTTTAGAAGGAATGAGTTTACATTTTACTTTTATTAATTATTTTTATTAAAGTAGTCTGCACACACTAAACATTTAGTTTATGCCAGGTATTGCACTGGATAATTTAAAAACATGATCAAATTTAATGCTTCATTAACTCCAGATGTAGACATTATTATTATCTTGACTTGAAGACAGATTAAAATTCAGAGAGCATCATTTTTCCCAAGTCATAAGGTTCCTATTTAACAGAGAAGGATTTCAATTTAGCTTTTACTAAATTCTGACCCTTCATTTTTGCAAAGATTAAAAATGATATAATGGTGGTAAAATTAACCCTTTATTCTTTATCTGGTTGTTTCATTTAATTTTTTTCCTGATGAATAATACTTTTTAATCACTAATTTCATTATTTCAAATTAATTCCCAACCTATTTTCTATGTAGAATACTTAAAATATTTATAATTTTGTCATGTGACTAAAAATACTTGTTATTTTCATCTAGACTAATTCATTTATATATAATTTATCAATACAGTTTATCAGCCTTTTCCCAATAAAATTTCATTGTAATAGCTTATGCTAGTATGAATTTTCTTTTGTGAATGTTATTACTTCTTGTGGTAAGAATATTTAAGAATATCTACTCTCTTAATTTTTAAGCATAAAATACGCTATTGTTCATTATAGGTCATACAGCAGATCTGCAAAATTTATTTATATTGTGGAACTGAAACTTTGTCCTTGTTGAACAGTAACTCCATATTTCTCCCTCCTCTTGCTCCTGGAAAACACCATGCGACTTCCTATTTTTATGAGTGTGACCATATTATGCACCTCATATGTAAGTTGAGTCATGTAGTATTTTTCCTTTTGTGAATAGTTAATTTTATCTAGCATAATGTCCTATAGGTTCATCCACATTGCCACAAATGACAGGATTTTCTTCTTTTTTTAAGGCCGAGTAGTAATAGTCCATGTTATGTTATATAAAATTTTCTTTTTTAATTTTTATATTTATTGGTACATGTTGGCAGTACATAATGATTACATTCCCCATAGGCAGTTGGTACGTGTACATACATATCTTAATTGTTTTTTCACTCCCTTCTCCTCCTTTCCCTCCCTTCTCCATCTTTTGGTCCTCTTCTCTTTTGCAAATGATCTTTATCTGTCCATTTATGAGGATATTTAGTTTGTGCCATACTGTGGTTATTGTGAATATTGTCACAATAAACATAGGAGTATAGATTTTTTTTAAATACCAATTTTATTTTTTATGAATATATACCCAGAAATGCAATTGCTGGATGATATGAAACTTTCTTTTAAATTCTGAGGAATTTACATATTGCTTTCCATAGTAGCTCTACTGTTTAACACTGAGCATGTCCAGATTTCCAATTTTCATGAGTATTTCTTATTTATTTTTAGTAGTAATCATCATGAAAGGTACAATATGTCATTAAAGTTTGCATTTGCATTTCTTTGGTGATTAGAGATGTTAACATCTTCTTTGGAGAAATGTCTATTCAAATTGTTTAGTTTTAAATTGAAAAAAATTCTTTTTGCTTTTGGGTTGTAATCACTCTTTATTCTTAAAAAGTCATTTCAAATTTCCACTAAAATATATTAAGATGTCAGGGGCCCTACTTTTTCAATACACTCTATATATTTAAAGTCATAATTGATACTATATAGATTTAATGCAATCCCAATCAAAATGCCATTAGCATACCTCAAAGAATAGAGAAAATATTCCCAAAATTTATTTGGAATCAGAAGAGACCAAGAATAGCAAAAGAAATTCTGGGCAATGAAAGCAAGTCAGGAGGCATCACAATCCCTGACTTGAAATTATAGTACAAAGCTATTGTGATAAAATCAATATGGTACTGGAAAAAAAAAAAGACCAGAGGATCAGTGGAACAGAAGATGTAGACACAACTGCAAACACACTCATCCAACTTATCTTTGACAAAGGGGCCAAACATGTTCACTGAAAGAAAGATAGTCTCTTTAATAAATGGTGCTGGATAAACTGGCTATCCACATGCTGAAGAATAAAACTAGACCCATGTCTATCAGCATGCACTAAATTAAAGTCAAAATTGATCAAAGATCTAAATATTAAAACAGAAACACTATATCTACTGGAAGAGAAACTAGGTAGAAATCTTGAAGACATAGGTGTAGGTAGAGACTTCATGAACAAAACCCAGATCACATGGAAAATATCACAAAGAATCAACAACTGGGATCTCATCTTACTAAAAAACTTTTGCACAACAAAAGAAATCACCAACAAAGTGAAAAGAAAACCCACAGAGTGGGAAAAACTTATAGCCAGCTGTCCCTCAGATAGAGAGCTTATATGTAGAACATATAAAGAATTGAAAAAATATCAGATCCCTCAAATTCAAAGACCCAATCCAAAAATGGGCATGTGAGATGAATATGCACTTCTCAGATGAACAAATACAAATGGCAAATAAATATATGAAAAAATGTTCAACATCATTGGTTATTCAAGAAATGCAAATTAAAACAACACTGAAGTTTCATCTCACTCTAGAAAGGATGGCTATCATCAAGAAATCAACCAATAACAAATGCTGGCAGGGTTGTGGGGAAAAAGGAACCCTTCTCCACTGTTGGTAGGAGTGCAGACTGGTGCAACCACTGTGGAAATCAGTGTGGAGATTCCTCAAAAAACTAGGAATAGAGGTCCCATTTGACACAGCTACTCTCCTTTTGGTTATCTTTCTGAAACAATTAAAAAACATCATACCACAGTGATAGATGTGCACCCATGTTTATAGCAGCACAATTTGTAATACCTAGATCTTGGAAACAACCCAAATGCCTATCAACCTAGGAATGGATAAAAAAAGATGTGGTCTTTTTATACAATGGAGTACTACACAGCCATAAAGAAAGATAAACTTGAGACTTTTATAGGTAAATGGATGCAACTTGAGACCATACTCATAAGTGAAATAAATCAGATTCAGATATGTAAACATTATATTGTCTCCCTGGTATGAGAAGCTGAAAGAATAAATAAGTTCCAAAATGCACAATAGATATTGTGAAATGGGAAAACACTGTTCAAAAGGGAAGAGAAACTTGGGTGGGGGAAGGAGAAAGGAGAGAAAGGAAAAGAAAAAAAATACAGGATAGTTAAGATACTTATGCTGTTAGTTTCTCTTAGCTCATTGAAAAGAAAGGTTTGTGCTAATATCATTTGGACAATTTTTCATGGCTATATCTTGTACTCTGAGTAACTACTTTGAAGATAATGATATGCAATGTATTAACTATAGTTACTATCCTATTATTTTCTTTTGAAAATTTGTTTTATATATATTTTTTAAAAAAGTCATAATTGAGGAAAAGTAAATACTTGGGAATAATGGATGGGTGAAGAGCCAGGTCCAATAAATTCTACAGTGTGTGATATTCTAAAGTATGGTAAAGTGGCAAATTTTTCAAATATGACTGAAATTCTGTAGAAAATGGTAATGAAGAAGATTCCACAGAGGACATTTCTACAACATATATTATATTAGTTAATTGAGAACAGCAATCACTGAATTGTCAGATATTTATTATCTCTTTCATTTTGTAGATGTGCACTCCTAATTCAATAGTATTGCCTCCACATGTCAATGGATGAATTGAAGATGTCAGTCCAAAGCTTTTGAAACAAGTTTTTTGAGTTGTAACTTCTTTGGACCCCTACATTACAACAGCAATTCTTGAAAGATGGTGGTGGTGTTCTTACTAGAATAATCTGGAGAAGTGAGTTTTAAAAAAAGATTAGTTAATTAATAAATGAACTAATTTATTTAGGGATGCACATTATTATTGTGACCTACTATCTATAACAATGTACTTAAATGAGGGAATTTATGTATTTTATGATTGTGACTTAGGGTGTAAGTAATGAGATAATTCAAACACAGCTCAAGAGCAATAAACTTCCTCAAATTTCTTAATTGTCCTTAAGATAAATAAAGGTGACCAATTCAGCTGTGATAATGATTCATCTCTATCTCTCTTTTACAGGATAAAATTGGGGAAAATGCTTTGGAGGAAATATTTAAAGCAAAACATCGGATTGTGTTTTCCTACTTGCTTTACAATTGTGCTGTTTTGATAAAATTCCCCACATTGTTTAAAAGTTATTCCATTTTATTTTCTACTTATAAAACACTGTCTGTTTCCCATTAGGAGGTTGAGGTGTTATGAAGAACTGAATAAAATAGGAGATTCTTAAAACATAGTTTGGTTATGTCTGTGCCCATCACTTGTTAGAGATGTTAGAGAGGTATGTATATTTCAGATAGTAATAATACCATTGTCATTCATGAATTTATCCTTCTGGGTTTCCTGTGTAGCCGAGAATTAGAAATTCTCCTTTTCATTTTTTTCTCTATCATCTACATCCTGACTCTTTTGGGTAATAGTGCTATTATCTGTGCTGTGTGGTGGGACCAGCAGCTCCATACTCCCATGTATACATTATTGGCCAACTTCTCTTTCCTGGAGATCTGCTTCATTAATTCCAATGTGCCTAATATGTTACTCAATTTTTTCTCTAAGACAAAGACTATCTCCTATAATGGCTGCATCCTACAGTTCTACATCTTCCTCTCTCTTTGTGCCACAGAACTTTTCTTCTTGGCCCTCATGGCATTTGATAGGTATGTTGCCATCTGCTGTCCACTACACTATCCCATCATAATGACCAAAAAAATCTGTGGAGCCCTTGTCTCTGCCTGTTGGGTGGGTGGCTTCCTCTGGTTAGTGACGCCTGCCACTCTTATTTCCCAAGTTCCATTTTGTGGCTCAAATGTCATTGATCACTACCTGTGTGATCTGGGGGCAATGCTGGCCATATCATGTATACCAGTCCCCAAGACAACTCTGACTTGCAGCACTTTCAGTGCTGTGATATTGCTAGTTACTTTGTTCTATATCCTTGTGTCCTATATTCTGGTCCTTCGAGCTGTGTTTCGGGTTCCCAAAGGTTCAGGTAGGAAAAAAGCATTCTCCACATGTGCTTCCCACCTAGTAGTGGTGTCCCTGTTTCATGGCTCTGTCATGGTGATGTATATAAGTCCTGGGGCAGCCAATCAGCCTGGTCTGCAGAAATTTGTGACTATGTTCTATTCAATTGCAACTCCACTTTTAAATCCTCTGATCTATAGCCTCAGGAATAAGGACATGAAGATTGCCCTTAGAAAAGTCTTCTGTAAACTTTAAAAATTATTCCCAGGTGGGAGAAATCTCAACAAGATAAACTCTTTTTTGAATTTTATTGAAAATTATGCTTAAAAGGAAAAAAGGTACTAGATGTAGAATAAAAGCTTCCACAGGATTTCTTTTTTTTTTTTAATTTTAAAGAGAAGAAAAAAAACAAAACAAATCAAAAGAAGAACAAATTTTCAAAACAACATAATAGGAGGGTAACAATGGTTAATACATTACGTATTACTATCTTTAAGTTAGTTATTCAGGACACCAGACATTAGCATTCAATTGTCCAAACATTATTGGCACAAATCTTACTCTTCAATGAACTAAGTAAAAATGGTAGTGTATCTATCTTAATCATCTTATATATATATATATACAATTTTTTTTCCCTTTCCCTTCTTTCTTTTCCCTATTCCAGTCTCTCTTTCCTTTTGACCAGTTTCTTTTTGATTCACAATATCTATTGTACATTTTGGATCTTATTTACTCTTTCAGTTTCTCATACTAGAGAGACAATACGATGCTTACACATGTGCTTCCGGTTTATTTCACTTATGAGTATTTTCTCGAGTTGCATCCATTTACCTATAAAAGTCTCCAATTTATCCTTCTTTATGGCTGAATAGTACTCCATTGTATAAAAATACCACATCTTTCTTATCCATTCCTCAGTTGATGGGCATTTGGGTTGTTTCCAAGATCTGGCTATTACAAATTGTGCTGCTATAAAGATGGGTGCACATATATCGCTGTGGTACGATGTTTTTAATTCTTCTGGGAAGATGCCCAGAAGGGGAATAGCTGGGTCAAATGGGACCTCCAACCCTAGTTTTCTGAGGAATCTCCCCACTGACTTCCACAGTGGCTGTACCAGTCGACACTCCCACCAACAGTGAAGAAGGGTTCCTTTTTCCCCACAGCCCCTCCAGCATTTGTTATTAGTTGATTTCTTAATAGTAGCCATTCTTTCTGGGGTGAGATGGTATCTCAGTGTTGTTTTAATTTGCATCTCTCGAATGACTAGTGATGTTGCACATTTTTTTGTATATTTGTTTGCCATTAGTATTTCTTCATCTGAGAAATGTGTATTCATCTCAGATGCCCATTTTTGGAGTGGGTCTTTAAATTTGGGAGGTCTGATTTTTTTGAGTTCTTTATATGTTCTCGATAGTAATCCTTTGTCTGAGGAACAACTGGCAAACATTTTTTCCCACATTGTGGGTTGTCTCTTCACTCTGTTGGTGGTTTCTCTTGCTGTGCAAAAGCTTTTTAATAAGATGAGATCCCAGTTATTGATTCTTTGGGATAGTTCCTGTGCGGTTGAGTTTTTATTCATAAAGTCATTGCCTACACCAATGTCTCCAAGGGTTTTACCTATCCTACCTTCCAGCAGATTTAATGTTTCTGTTTTAATATTTAGATCTCTGATCCATTTTGAATTTAGTTTAGTGCATGGTGAAAGATATGGATCTAGTTTTAATCTTCGGCATGTGTAGAGCCAGTTTTTCCAGCACCATTTATTAAAGAGGCTATCTTTCTTCCAGTGAATGTGTTTGGCACCTTTGTCAAAGATAAGGTGGCTTAGTATGTCTGGGGTTGTTTCAGCATCTTCTACTCTGTTCCATTGATCTTCAGGTCTGTTTTTTTGCCAGTACCACACTGTTTTTATCACAGTAGCTTTATAGTATAATTTCAAGTCGGGGGTTGTGATGCCCCCTGCCTTGCCTTTGTTGCCCAGAATTGCCTTTGCTATTCTAGGTCTCTTCTGATTCCAAATGAATTTTAGGATTCTTTTCTCTAATTCTGTGAGATATGCTGTTGGAATTTTGATTGGAATTGCATTAAATCTGTATAACAATTTTGGAAGTATGGCCATTTTCACTATATTGGTTCTTCCTATCCAGGAGCAAGGGATATCTTTCCATTTTCTGATATCCTCTTCAATCTCCTTTTTCAGAGTACTGTAGTTTTCAGTATAGAGGTCTTTTACATCCTTCGTGAGGTTGATTCCTAGGTATTTCATTTTTTTGGATGTTATTGTGAAAGGTATTGTTTCCCTAATTTCTCTTTCAGTAAGTTTGTTATTTGTGTACAGGAAGGCTATTGACTTTTGAGTATTGACTTTGTATCCAGCTACACTACTGAATTTGCTTATTAAATCTAGCAGTTTTTTAGTGGAGTTTTTGGGGTCTTCTGTGTAGAGTATCATGTCATCTGCAAATAATGATAATTTAACTTCTTCCTTTCCAATCATTATTCCTTTTATTTCTTTCTCTTGTCTAATCGCTCTGGCTAAGGTTTCCAGAACTATGTTGAATAAGAGTGGGGACAGTGGACATCCTTGTCTTGTTCCTGATTTTAGAGGGAAGGCTTTCAGTTTTTGGCCATTTAGTATAATATTGGCTGTTGGTTTGTCATAGATAGCTTTTACCAGGTTGAGATAAAGACCCTCTATTCCAATTTTCTGTAGGGTTTTTATCATGAAAAGGTGCTGGACTTTGTCAAAAGCTTTTTCTGCATCTATTGAGATGATCATGTGATTTTTGTCTTTGGTTCTGTTAATATGCTGTATTACATTTATTGATTTACGTATGTTGAACCATCCCTGCATCCCTGGGATGAATCCAACTTGGTCATGGTGTATAATCTTCTTGATGATTTGTTGGATTCTGTTTGCCAGTATCTTATTAAGGATTTTTGCATCTATGTTCATTAGGGAGATTGGCCTGTAGTTCTCTTTCTTAGTTGGGTCCTTCTCTGGTTTTGGTATCACTGTAATGCTTGCTTCCAGGAATGAATTTGGGAGTATTGCTTCCCTTTCAATTTCATTGAAAGTTTGAGAAGTAGGGGTGTTAGGTCTTCTCTAAATTTCTTGTAGAATTCGGCAGTGAATCCATCAGGGCCTGGGCTTTTCTTTGTTGGGAGGTTTTTAATTACATCTTCAATTTCATTGGTTGATATTGGTTTATTTAGGATTTTTAAATCTTCTTGATTTAGCTTTGGTAATTCATACGAATCTAGGAATCTGTCCATTTCTTCTGCAATTTCCATCTTAGTAGAATATAAATTTTCAAAATAGGTATAGATGATCTTCTGGATTTCTGCAGGGTCCGTCGTGATATCACCCTTTTCATTTTCAATTGCATGGATTTGAGTCTTTTCTTTTCTTTTTTTAATAAGGTTGGATAAGGGTTTGTCAATCTTATTTATTCTTTCAAAGAACCAACTTTTTGCTTCATTGATTCTTTGTATTGTTTTTTTATTCTCCAATACGTTAATTTCTGCTCTGATCTTTATAATTTCCTCCCTTGTACGGGCTTTTGGCTTAACCTGCTCTTCTTTTTCTAGAAGCTCGAGGTTCACCCTTAAGTTGTTTATTTGCGCTTGCTCTATTTTCCTGATATAAGTATTTAATGCTATAAATTTCCCTCTTAGGACTGCTTTCATTGTATCCCATAAGTTCCGGTATGTTGTACTGTCATTATCATTCAGTTGTAGAAAGTGACTAATTTCTTCTTTAATTTCATCTGTGACCCATTGGTTGTTCAGGAGGATGCTGTTTAATTTCCATGTGTTTAGGGAGTTTTTGTGGGATCTTTTGCCATTGATTTCCAATTTCATTGCACTATGGTCTGATAATATGCATGGGATAATTTCAATTCCTTTGCATTTACTTGAGCAGGTTTTATGAGCTAGTATGTGGTCTATTTTGGAGAACGTCCCATGTGCAGCTGAGAAAAATGTGTATTCTGATGTTGTGGGATGGAACACTCTGTAGACATCTACTAAGTCCATTTGTTCAAAAGTTTGGTTCAGTTCTACTATTTCATTATTGATTTTCTGTCCAGTTGATCTATCTTTTTGTGACAGTGGAGTATTGAGATCTCCCAATATAATTGTATTAGTGCTTATTTGATTTTTCATGTCCTTTAGTACTTGTTTTATATAGCTGGGTGCATTGGTATTTGACGCATATATATTTATGATCGTTATCTCTTCCTCTTGGATTGTTCCCTTTACAAGGATGTAATGACCGTCTTTATCTCTCTGAATCCTTCTTGGCTTGAAGTTCACTTTGTCTGCAAAAAGAATAGCTACCCCTGCTTTTTTCTGGGTTCCTGTGGCATGGAGTATTGTTTTCCATCCTTTGACTTTCAGTCTATGAATTTCTTTCTGAATTAAATGTGTTTCTTGTATACAGCATATTGTTGGATCTTGCTTCTTGATCCATTTCGCCAGTCTGTGCCTTTTGATTGGTGAATTGAGACCGTTAACACTGATGGTTAAAACTGATATGTATTGACTTGTCATGATATTTTCCTGTTGTTGGTTCCCACTCTTTGTTTTTCCGCTTTCCGGCTATTTAATTATTTGCCCTGCCTGGTGGATTCCTTCTGTTGGGGTTTCTATCTCTTTCTAGAATGTCCTTCAGAACGTTTTGGAGTGCTGGTTTGGTGGTCATAAATTTTCTCAGATGTTCTTTGTCATGAAAGTATTTTATTTCTCCATCAATTTTGAAAGATAGTTTTGCAGGGTACATCAATCTGGACTGAAAATTATTTTCCTTTAGAGCTTGCAATACATCATTCCAAGCTCTTCTTGAATTGAGGGTTTGTGCTGAAAAGTCAGCTGTGATTCTGATGGGTTTTCCTTCATAGGTGATTTGTCTCTTCTCCCTAACAGCTTTTAAGATTCTGCCCTTCTGTTGAATTTCTGGGATCTTGACTATAATATGTCTGGCTGAAGTTTTTTTTTGATCATGTCTAGTTGGTGTTCTAAAAGCTTCACTTATAGGGGTGTCAAATTCCTTTTCTCTTCCAGGAAAGTTCTCCCTGATTATGTCTTTGAACAAGGTTTTAATGTCGTTGATGCTATCTCCTGCTTTTTCATTTATTCCAATTATTCTTAAGTTGTTTATCTTTGAGTCATCTAGCAGCTGCTGAATTGATTTTTCATGGTCCCTTGCTATTTTTAAGAATTTTTCCATTTCATGATCACTAATTGCAAGCCTGTCTTCTATATCTGAGATCCTGTCCTCACATTGGCTTATTCTGCTACAAATACTTTCAATGGAATTTTTTATCTCTTGGATATCTGCTTGAATCTGCCTTATGGATTCCATTTCTTTCCTATGCTGAGCATTCATGGTTTCTATAGTTTTCTTAAGTTCATCTATTTTTTTGTCTGTATCAGCTATAGTGTCCTTAAGCATGGTCTTCATTGTAGACATTATCTCTGCAGTTATCTGTGAGATTATTTCTGTTTTAATTTTTTCCAGAACCTCATTCAGTTGCTTTGTTGTTACCACTTCAGATAGGCCAGGTGGGTGGCTTTCGGATTGTCCCACCTTGTTGCTCCCTAGGTTTGCCTTTGGTGAATTGGATGTGTGGGGTCGCATCTTGTTTAAGTGTCGTCTCATTTTTTCTTTCTTTAATTCCTGGGGTGATGTTTGCAAATTACCTATAGTAGGTTACTTTATTGCTAGTGTTTAAGATCTTTAGAAGATGACTACTTCTCTGCAGTATCTTCCAAGTGAAGCTTGCTTTTAGGTTTTGAGCTTTCTGCCAGATCCTACCTCTTCAATTCGTTGGGTATGCGAAGTTGTTACCTGTTTGGCCCAGTCCTTGATTCTTTGGTACTGTGCCACTGTATTTTCTGTGTCCCTTAGTCAATCTCAATCATGAAATATCAGGAAGGAAAGATGTTTAGAACAATTATTTCACATTTGGCTATAATGTTAACTAAAGCATCAAACACAGCCTAGAAAATGACAGACTGAGCTAACCAGTTATTTACCACTTTTAGCTGTATAGAGTTGCGGTTATATAACAAAATCTAAAACACACCAGAAAAATTATATGCAGTATACAAGTCCTGTGTATGTCAATTTTTCCCTGAGGAGTTTAAATTTAAAATGAGTTAAGGAGGAAATAGAGTATTGGGAGAAGAGGAAGGAATTAGATGTAAGGTTAGAGGACCAAGAGGGATCCCACTAAAATTGGGACACTAGTGCAGAGGACAGGTGGTAGAAAGAGAAGGAAGGGATAAAAGGAAGAACAGATCACAACCACAATCACAAAGAAGTTAGAGGCGCTGTTTACACTCATATAAAAAACCAGAGAGAATAATGAAGGAAAGAGCAAATACACATACAGAAACAAAAACGAAGATAAAAACAATAAAACAGACAGATCAAAAATAAAACCCTACCAAAAAACAAAACAAAACAAAACAAAAACAAAAAAACCCTTCGCCAGAACAAAAAACAAATCAGTGAGGAAAAAAAAAATAAAAATAAAAAAATAAAAAGAATCAGTTCCAGGTGTTGACTCTGCTGTAGGCAGATACCCTGTGGTGACAGAGTCCTGTTCTGTGCAGGTCCGTCCCAGTAAGCCAGGAGCACCCTCTGGCGGGTGGTGAGCAGAGGCACGTACTTTCAGGCAGAGACCAGTCTAGCTCGCCTCCGCTCTCAGCGCCCTTTCACGATCCCTGGGCCTGAGAGGCTCAGCGCGCTGTCCGGAGCGCGGGTTCCCTGCACTGGTTCCCGCCGCTCTGTTTTTTCGCCATGCCCCCCACAATGGCGCCAGGCCAGTCGCTCTCTGGCACGGGACAGGTGTGGCTGAGAGTCCAGTCTCGTTCACCTGCTGACCTCAGCACACTTTCGTGGGCCTGAGAGGCCTCGTGCTGCCCTGTCCGGAGCACAAGTTCCCAGAGCAGTTTTCGAGGTGCTCTGAGTTTCGCCACACCCCCCACAATGGCGCCCGGCCGGTCGCTCTCTGGCGCGGGGCAGCTGTGGCTGAGAGACAGTCACCGCCGGTCAGCGCCATTCTCTGTCACTCCCCTGCCCCGCCGCTGTCTCAGGATTCTCCGTGGGGGCTCCCTGGGCACCAGCTGCCACCGTGTGTCTGTAGAATTGAGCCTCTGCGGTGCTGCAACTCCCGGGATAGTAGAAGGTGCGCACGCGCGGTCTGCTCCTTCTTTCCTTCTTCTTTGTTGGAAGTCACCCGTCACTGGTGCCGGGGGTCCCAGATTGCGCTTCAGAACTTCTCTGGGTTTTGGGGAGGCATCTCCCCCCCTCCTGCGCTTTCCGGGTCGCTATATTCCCGTGTTCCAATGGTAACTTTTAGAGAGAGTTTCGCTGCCTGCTTCTTACTCATCTGCCATCTTGAGGTCCTCCTGCCAGGATTTCTTAAAATGGAATGATAAGATAGATTTGATTCTTGTTCTTCATCAAAACTTGGTTGCAGAGATTTAATTAAAGTCCTCAAGTGTATATTTTGGTTTGACTACATTACTATTTTTAGTAAGAAGCAATAACTTCAAAAAGATAATATCCTTAATGCATCTTGGCAAAAGATTCTATTGAAAATCTGATAAAAACTATACCATCCTCCAGAATAATACACATGATACTGTTTATACAATATTTCACTTCTATCTCAGAGTTTTGACAGACCTCTCAAGTCATGGACAGCTTAGAGAATTGCAAATTATTTATCAAAAAATTCCAGGTGTACTAAAGAATCGAATGTGCAAAACTCAATCACAATAGAACCTTGAAAAAAAAGATTTCTCCATTTAAGTGTGATGTTAAGAATTACAAAGAAAAAGATCAGTAATGATAAAAGTTCCTCAGTGATTAAAAAAGATAAAAGATTATTTCACAGACTGAAATATATGCTGCCAGTATAACGTAGAAAGGGTTGATATCTTCTCTGTCATTGAGATATGGCTTTCTTCTGGAGTAAAGGAAATGCCAGTAAACAAGTAGGGCTTGTCTCATGCAATAAGAATTCAGGTACATTTCTGGTAGCATAATTAAGTTATACCACCAGGACACTAGGTTTTTTGCTCTTTTTAAAAAAGTCTTTTTGGTACTATCATCTATATCAATAGCTATTGCATTTCCAAGTTTCATACGTGCAGAACAAAAGAAACAGAAATACACTTCTGGAGGGTCCGCTTACTGCCCCCACCCCCAACTTGAACAATATCACAGGGCCAAAACTAGCTGCAGAGAATGTGCAAAAGAGAAGCCTATTTCTATCAGAAGGAAATGAGAAAAGAATTAGATGAGATGTTGAATAAACCTACTTAAATGTGTCTCACATTGTTAAAGACATTTTCATCAAGAGAAGAAATGTATTTTCTACAGATAAATTGGAAAAAAAACCATGAAATTGACACAAGCAGAAATATAATTTCTGAAGCATTAAGAATATTCAATCTCACTGGAATTTAGAACAAAAATTAAAAAAAAAGTTTCTGTCAAATGATTGAAATGTAATCCAGTGATAGAAAGTCAAATACTACATGATGTCTCTCATACATGGAATTTTAAAAAGTCGATCTCATAGAAGTTGAGAGGGGCATGGTGGTTACCAGAGGCTGGGAGAGTAGCAGGATGAGTAGGGTGGGGAGAGGTCAGTTGACAGGTACTAAGTTACAGGTAGAAGAGAGATAAGTTCTGCTGTAATCGATATAAAATAATTACCAAGATATTTTGCATTCATTTTTGTTTTCAGACAAAGTGGAAAACAAAAATGGAAAGTTAATAATGGAAGTTAATATGGAAACTTTTATACTTAGAGCACATATCAATATGGAAGATGCATTTTGAGGGCTCAATAGCCACATATGAATAGTGGTTACCATTTTAGGCAGTGCAGCTCTGAGGTTATCTCCTGTTATCCTTGTAATGGGAGTGTGTGGGAGTGGGATATGTTAGGCTTAGCATACTGAGAGATTTCATCAGTAACCTAAGATAAATGAATTGTGTTTCCTCTATTCTCTTTATTTACCACTATCAGAAGAAAGACTGAACTTAAGAAAATGGGCTTTAGAGGGGAAGGAGAGATAAAAATCTGGAAGCAGCAAAATAGACAAGGAGACTCCTCCTCTACTTGCAATGGAGTTAGATCGGACATCTTGAGAAGAGGGTCACAAGGGATTAGTATTGCAGCAGACTGTGGGGCTAGAATCATTGACAGGGAGAGGAAAAGGAAATTTGTGGGGAATTGGCAAAACTCTCTAGCTTTTTCTTCAATCTTATTAATACTGGGAAATAGACAAATAGATTTATGGTTGTAAACACAGAACTCGGGCAGGCTAAGCTCCTTAAACACTCAGTTATGTACTAGTCACGATGGTATGAATAATTCATAGATGTATAAAATTTGATATTCTTTTGGTTTTTGAGTAATTTCTAACTTCTGAAAGTACAGATGTGTCTACAATCTCAATTTAAATAGGGTTAAGAGACAACAAAACATCAGTACAACAGGAACTCAGAGGAGTGTTGTACGGAGATTACAGGTTTGAGGAGAGTGCATGTGAAATGTCAGAGAAAGTTGCATGGAGAAACCAATATTTAAGCTGAGTCTTGAATGATGAAGTTTTATACAAGGAAGGCAGGAGGGTGTGGAAAATGTTACCTTTACGTGGAGTGGCATACAGAATGGTCCAAATGTATAACTCAGTGTAGAATGAATGTGGGTTCTGAAAATAGATGAAGTTAGAAATGCTAGAACTCAGATATGCTACTGAGGTAGAACTTGATCCTATAGGGCACAAGAAAATACTTAAGAATTGAATGCAAGGAAATAACATGATATGATTTACATTTCTGAAAATTTGCTATGCTTAAGATTTTGTGTTGCTTCATTACTTGATGCCACAATTTAGCTCATTTTCTCCCCAAATGTGCTGTAAACTGTCCGCTTAACTTTAAGGAGCAGTTGAATTAAAATTAATTGTGTTTTTGGAATCTTCTGAAAATTTTACAGTTCCCCTTGGAGAAACTGGAAATGTCTCATGGTCTTAATAAAGTCATGGTTGGAAGTCTTTTTACATTAATGTCTACAGAGTTTAAAATTGATTAATGGAGCCAGACACAGTGGTGCACACCTGTAATCCCAGCACTTGGGAGGCAGAGGCAAGAGGATTGTCATGAGTTCGAGGACAGCCTGGGCTACATAATGAGTTCAAAGCTAGCCTGAACTACGTAGTGAGACCTTGCCTAAAAAAAAAAAAAAAAAAAAAAAAAAAAAAAAGATTAATGGCCTGCTGTTTCAACTGGGTTGAGATTCAATTAAAATCATTTTATTTCTAACAGTTTTTGCCCAGACTGAAACTCTGGGCCTGTCATACATCTTGAATTCCAAATAGTAGAATAGTTCTTGGGTTTCTACCAGATATTTGGCATCTGAATACAATTTAAAAAGTAACAGTGGTGGGGCCGGTGAGATGGCTCAGCGGCGTAAGCGCCTGCCTTGCAAGCGCAAGGGCCCAAGTTCGACTCCCGGATCCCACATACGAAAAAGGGGCCGGTGATATCGCTCAGCGGCACGGGTGCCTGTTGGCACGCGAGGTCCTGAGGTCGTCCCCCCGGTACCCACAAAAAAAAAAAAAAAATAAAAAGTAACAGTGGTGATGGCAATAATAATAGCTCCCTTCCTGAAGCCTGTGATAGCACATTTCCTTGTGGGCTTTTTTCTATTGTTTATAAAATTATGACAAATTCTGTACTAATGGTGTGGTTTTATGAGCCAGAAAAAATTACAGGGTATGTGATTAAATGGTCAAGAAGTTTCATACTAGAATATAGAGCCCATCTCAAGTAATAAAAATATAAAAATGTCCCAACAGATGTTTCAAATAAGGAAGAATCAAAATTTGGCAAAATAGCCAATAAATCTCTCTGGAAGCATGTTGTTAAAACTTTGGAAATAGTCTTGAAATGATGACATATTTTCAAAAAGGGGTGTTCAGAAGCAGGTTGTATGCAGTACCTACATTTACTCAGTCCTTTTTTACTACAGCAAATTTATTCATATTTTAGTTAATTAGATACAAAATGAGAGCTCATGGTTTTGAAAGCTTCCTAAGTTAAAAAGATAAAAGACAAGTACCTTTGTATGAAAGCTTAAAACATTATAGTAAACTTACACATATACTTGTTTTACATTCTTTTAAGAAATATCTAATTGCTTAGATGAAGTAAAAGGGGATTTAAAAGAACATTGGTAAGCTGTGCTGTTAATCTGCTCACCATATGTTTAACTTTTCTACTGGATATTTGATTTAGCTAGTTTGTTCACCAATACTTTCAACTGTTCTACTGGGTATATGGTACCTCCCAGATATCTTGAAGTTAGATATGATCAAAACCACACCTAAGTGCCTAAGAATGTGTAAATAAATATAATTTCCAGATGGGAGTTTTAAGAGCCAGTGGTAGATCAACCTAAGAAGGGTGGTGAAATTTACTAGCAAGGATAGAAAATGAAGGGATTACAGGCAGAAAGACCAGCATGGATAAAGCCATGGAAATTAGGAATTGATGTTATAACTTCAGAATAACTGAAAAAAGTCAGTAAAATAGTCTTTTCAGGAGTATATTTTCTCTTAATCTTTATATCTTAATTTTTTAAAATTAGATTTTATTGGTACATTTTAACATATATAATGATCACATTTATCAAAGAGAATTTGTACTGTACATGATATAACTTGTTTTCTTTCCCCATTTCCCTTACCTCCCTTCAACCCCTTCTCCTCTTACCATATACAAAGCTTTGTTTCCATGTTTTCCTTCCTTTCTCATTTTTTTTTTACTTTTCCCTTCTTTCCTCTCCCCCTCCCCTGTCTCTTATTTCCCTTCCCATTTGAGCATTTTCCTCCTATTTCGAAACACATTTTGGTCCTTATTTACACTTTTGGTTTCTCACACCGGAGAAACAATGTGGTATTCAAATACATGTGCCTATTTATTTCACTTAAGAGTACGGATCAAGGTGCATACATTTTCCTAGAAATGTCTTGAGTGTATCCTTTTTTATGGCAGAATAGTACACCATTGTATAAAAAAACCACATCTTTATCCATTCATCAGTTGATGGGCACTTGGGTTGTTTCCAAAATTTGACTATTACAAATTGTGCCGCTATGAACATAAGTCTGCATATGTCACTGTGGTATGATGCTTTTAATTCTTTTGGGAAGATACCCAATAGGGGAATGGCTAGGTCGAATGGAACCTCTAGTCCTAGGTTTTTAAGAAATCTCCACACTGATTTCCACAGCAGTTGCACTAGTCTACACTCCCACCAGCAGTGGAGAAGGGTTCCTTTTTCTTAAAGTTTAAGAAGAAGATTATAACAGTTACCATTTAATTAAAATTTAATTATAACTTTTATATTTTCAGTCACTAGTTTGAACAAAAATTTTACTCTACTTATCCTTTCCAGATTTTTTTTTTTTTGTGGGTACCGGGTGGTCGACCTCAGGACCTCGCGCGCCAGCAGGCGCCCGTGCCGCTGAGCGATATCACTGGCCCCTTTTTCATATGTGGGTTCTGGGAGTCGAACTCGGGCCCTCACGCTTGCCAGGGAGGCACTTAAGCTGCTGAGCCATCTCACCGGCCCTCCTTTCCAGATTTTAACATCTTCTGATTGTAGTCTGGACTCAACTTCCTTTCATGGGGCTGCTGTTAATCGAATGCTGTTGGTATGACTCTTCTTGCTAATTTTTTTCTTTTCCTATATCTATGCTTATTTGATTCAAGGTCTTCAGGTATTTGCAAATCTTTGTATTAAAAAGGACCTCAAAGGCCTGCGTAACTTAGTGTAGTTTTCTTATTTCTTCTCTACAGGTTTTTGCTCAAGGTAGGAGAATGTTTATGCTTGCTATGACTATCAATAGTCAAGATACCTTATTTTTTAAAGCAGAGCATATCCCAGTAAGACTTAGTGGTGATCTATTGGTAAATTTATTCACTGATATTCACTTTCTTTTCTCTCCTGGTGGATAATCAGTCTCCATAAAAATTATTTTCTTAATTTCTTACTGTTATTTTAGAATAACACCTTTGAAGGGAATATGCCACCAAATTACATCTTGATGTAGTCATTTACAGATTTTCTTTACATCAAAATGTAAATATTGGGTGCAACTGATCCTATGTTTCTTCTCCAAACAACTTTTTTCAAACACAGATCAAACATAGAAAAGCTTATTTATTGTTTGCTTAAAATACAAATGAGTATTCCTGATCCTTAGGTTCTTCAAGTGATGATTCTGGAACACAGGCCCTCTCTAGTTTTGCTTCACCATTTTCAGTAAGTGGCTTACAGAATTACTGTACTCAGTTGCATTTGGTGTCATTTAAGCCTTCAAATGAATAAGGCCTGTAATGTTGTGCATCTATCTTAATTAGATTCTGTGGACTAGAACTCAGGCACATGTCCACACCTAACTCCAAAAGGAACTTAGAAATGTGGTCTAGACTTCAAGAGGAAATGCGTTTGTCTCTGTAATGCAATTGATGTCTTCTTTTTTGACTGATATCCATTCTGTTTGATTTATATGTAGAGATGAAGAATTTATTAAGAATAGAGATTAGTCAGACACTCTGAATCTCTGGGAATACGATCATTCTGGATTCAATAAACAAGTTCTTTAAATTGACATTTGGACCATCTGAATGGGCAAGTTTAACCAAACTTGATAGTAATGGTGCATCTCAAACTTCATATGAGAATACTTTATTAGCTAAAAAATAACTTATTAAGAGCATGAGAGAGAACTTTGAAAGGAATAATACTGTGCTAAGGGCCTGGGATATGTGAGAGTGCATGTACATGTGTGTGAATGGATGTTTACCTAGAGTTTGTCTCCAATGTTAATCACTGAAGATGAATCCATTATGTCTGTATGCAGATTAATTTCCCCCTTTGCTCTCAGGGTTGAGGTCTCCAAAGACAAGGCCTCGTAGTATAGGGATAAAGGATGTGGGAATAAATAATGGGGACTAGAACGATGTGTGGCATGTTTTAGTCTCTGAGTGGATCTTTGTGAAGAGCCAGTAGGTGCTTTACTGAGGAATTGACCCTTCATATTACCGGATTGCATTTAGGATACATAGATATGGGCACAGTAATATAGTATGAGCAGTAACTTTTTTTTATGTCTCAATGTCCACTTTGTTTTATATGTTGATATAAAAAGGAGCATAAATTTTTCATGATTATTCTTTACAAACAGCTTTCCTTTTACATAAACCTTATCAAGATATAGGATTGAGGAAATTATTGATCTAATTGACATTTTTCCCTTGAAGATCATCTTCAAAAGGATTACATTCTTAATGGAAAAGGAAAATGGTGCAGTTTTCTCTTTTATAAGACTACAACAACAGTTTGGATGCCTAACTTGATTACAGTTCTCTTTTATATAGGTGATAGCATAGCACATCTTCAACCATTGTGTATTACTTATGGGAGAAGAAATCTTTTCAAGTAGCAACTAATTTATTTTATAAAATATAATACTCAGATTCAAAGGAATGAATAAAAAGCAGGAGAACTGGGATTCATTTGGGATCTGAGAGACATTCTTGGCAAGAGCAAGATGTTCAGTACTTTTGTCTCCAGAGTGGAACTGTATGCTGGGAGTGAATTCCTCTTTACTGTGAGGCATCCGAGGCAGAGGACAGTCTGTGGCAAATGGAAAGTGAAATTCTGCTTTTTCCTTTATTTTTCTCCTTTCCCCCTCAAGTGGCATTTATTAACACGTGTTGATTTTAAGGAAAAGAGATTTGGTTTCCACTTTTGCACTTTTTCTGAATCCAATAGTGGTTTATGTTTGTTCATAGTTGCTCCAGTCCAGCTCTTCACAGTATTCTTGAAGTAGCTTTTAAATAGTTTTTTTGCCAGTTTCATCAGCCTGTACCAAATAGTTATACAAAATGCTGTTCCTATAAAGCATTTACAACTGTACTCTTCCATTTGTCCAGCTCCAGTTTTCTTTTTTTTTTCTTTTAACTAGCAAAATATACTTAAACTAGTCAGGTTGGCAGTGTGTCCTATGCCGTGTAGCCCTATCTTTGTACCTTCCAGCAATTCTTTTGCAAGTACTCTTACTCTTTTGGAATTTTCTCTGAACATATATTTTTGTGTGTGACCACATATTTTTCCATGTTATTATTACCTAGTTGATGTTTTACCTTCATCATTGCCCTTGGAAAATTTTGTCTTTGCTAAGGTCCATTTCCCTCCCCAAACCATTTTTGTTGTTTTTCCTACTGAATATAATATCTGTGCCTCAAACAACCACAAAAAAATTCTTGGTCATAATCCTTTGTTGCTGTGCCATTGACAGCACCTAAATAAAGGTGATGGGATACTAACATCCACTCTACAATCTGTATCAGCTTCCCTTGGAGTTGCCACAAATAAACATACAATCTAAGTAAAAATATGTCCTTGCTACACAAATGAAGTTCCAAGATAAATATCCTTAGATATCTTTCAATCAAATTCAAACTCCTAATCTCCTTTTGTGTAGAAATTCTGGAGTCATCCACATACTGTTTGAAATTGTTTTGAATTATAAGAATCGGACAAAGCTCTACAAGATTGGAGGCTCAGCTTATTTTGCTCTTTTTTCTCTGTGTCCTAGATTGGAATTCATAATTTGCACATAAATGTTTACTGAGTAAACTGAAGAGAAAGGGAGGCATAAGGAAAAAACAGCTCACCTTTCCAGAGGGAAGATAGCAATATAACAAACCAAATTGATGAAAATAAACATATCTCTTCATTAGTAGGAAGGAACACAGTATAAATATTTCTGTGGTTCTCACTATTTCTGTCACCTCAACAGATCAAACCAATGAAGACATTGGAGACTAATAGCCTTGGGCCTGTGAGGGAGTTCATCTTCCTGGGCTTCTCTTGCTGCAGAGAGATCCAGATCCTCCTCTCTGTCATCTTCTCCTTCATCTATCTCCTGACCCTCATGGGGAACACATCCATCATCTGGGGATTGTGGTCCAGCCAGAAGCTCCACACTCCCATGTACATCCTCATGGCCAACTTCTCCTTCCTGGAAATCTGCTGTATCAGCTCTGATGTGCCCAAAATGTTGGCCAACCTCATCTTTCAGACCAAATACACCTCCTTTGCTGGCTGCCTGCTCCAGTTCTACTCTCTCTCCTCCATGTGTGCTGGTGAGTGTTTATTTCTGTCAGTGTTGCCATGTGATTGATTTCTAGCCATTCATAGACCTTTGAATTATCCTACCATAATGACCCATCATTTATGTGCCCAGTTGGTGATCTTCTGCTGGGTGGGCAGCTTTCTCTGTTTATTGACCCCTATGATCCTGATATCTCAGGTACCTTTTTGTGGTCCAAATACTATTGACCATTTTCTCTGTGATCTGCCAGCTTCACTGGCATTGTCCTGTGCTCCAGTGCCTGAAATTACTTTGACATGTGGAATCACTAATGTTCTCATCACCTCCTTTACCTTTTTGTACATTCTTGGCACTTATCTCTGTGTCCTAAACACTGAGTTACAGATGCTTTCAGACAGGCAGGCATAAGGCTTTCTTAACTTGTACCTCTCACCTTTCGGTGGTTTTGCTTTTCTATGGTTCAGTCATGGTGATGTATGTTAGCCCAGGTTCTGGGGAGTATCATGGGATGTAGAAATTTGTGACTTTGTTCTATGCTTTGGCAACTCCATTCTTTAATCCCATTATTTATAACTTCCAGAACAAAGATATGAAGGAGACACTTAAGAAATTATTCTCTGTGTTTTGTGGAAAATGTCTACAGGAGCAAAGAGTCAAATTTAAATAAGGCAACATTAATTTTAAGAGGATAGATGATCATAAGGCAAATGACATTATGGGATATCCTTCCTTTTATTCTGTTCTCATGTATTGGGAAGATAATTTAAAAGAATTCATTAGACCCATGATTTAAGTCTCAGGAAGTTATTGCTCTTATGTTCCTGATGTGTCTGTAACTTTTGTAGACTTCTCTTTTGTACTCTAATTTAATAAGATCTTCATATATTTCTCTATGAAAGAAGATTTGCTTATTCTTTTGGTTTTCATTACATACATTTTGTGGTTTTCATTTCATTACACTTCATGTGGTGTATTTCCACATCCTTAAACTCTGCCTTCATTGAAGCAAATTGTTCTTGTTTAGAGCATAACAACAGTTGAATGTATTGCAAATGTACAAATACACTACCAATGATTAGCTTTCACCATCCTTATTCTCCACTGATCTATACACTGAACCTGAAATCTTAACACTGTAATTCTTCACCTTCTCAAATCCAAGATTAATCTGTAGCATCTTTCCTGTGACACTTTGTTATCTTTTCTCATTATTTTTGTCTAAGTTCATCACTTTGTACCTACGATGGCATAATTAGTCTCTCTGTTTCTGATATCTCCATGTCATATTCCAGAATTACCTTCTTAAATCTCCTTTCCATGAGTTCCCACATTTATTTTCATTCTACTTACACAGGACAAATCCTTCTTCTCGAACTGTCCTTAAGTGTTATTTCTACTTATTAAATACGTCCCATCACTACCATCAGACTCCCTATCTCACATTAATCTAATATAATCAATTTCACAACCCGAGCTTAAAGTTATTCTATTCATACCTTGTCCATTTAGATACCACACATGAAACTTTCTTTGATAACATAATATGCTTTTCTAAATTCATAGCACTTTTCATTTTTATCAGATATTTACTCATAATTGGTCTGCCTTTTGAGTATCCATTGCAGCATTGTTTGTGTTTTGACTCTCCTACAAGTTAGATTATAGTTTCTAAATGGCAGGAAACATGAGTTATATTATCTCTTTACAGCTCCAAAATGGATTCTAGAATTATACCAATTCAATTAGTTATTGATTTAATTAACAAATTAATTTAAGAAAATTTTAAGGCGCTCTTACTGTGGATTTGGCATTACTTTGGACACTGGGGATACCTAGCTGTTGTGAAGCTCATATTCAAGTGTAGGGAGACAGAAACTAAGAAATGGAAAAATAAACATATTGTGGTCAATATCTCTATTGGTGATAAATTCTTTGAAGAAAAATAAAGTAGATGAGGGGAATAGACAGTAGTGGGTGTTAGGAGACGCTCTTTGAATAGGGTGGTCTGGGAAGGCTTCATTTAACCTGAATTTTGGGGAGACCTAAAGGAAACAAGGGAGTTCTATCTTGGTCATTTCAAATCTTCCATGAGCAAGAAAGAGAAACAATAACTTACTGAGTAATTGTTAGAATGTTGTAAACAGTAACAGGTACAAATATAGAACCAACTTCAAACTATTGCTACTATGGCAAGATTTTGGTTGAAAGCTGTTCCTGGAGATACACCATTAAAAAGTGTGGCAGACTCAAGACTGGTTTGACTCTTATGGGATATTTGGTTTGAAGAGGTCTCAGATCTCACGTTCTTTGATATGAATGCCGACAAAAGTAAACACATACCTGGGTGGGGGCAAAATATGGAATGTTTTGAGAATCCTTGGAAGCATATTCTTGGCATGAAAATTACCTTTGTTGTCATTAAGAAGATGGTACAAATGGCAAGCTTGAGATCTTATATCAAAAAATAACTAACACTAAATAATTATTGTTTATTTCCTTATTTGTCTTGAAAATGGAAATGTCTCTCATGGTTTTTTAAATTATGTACCATATTTAATTGATTTTTAGTCAAGTTAGATTTAATCAAACCTAAGATTTAACCAGAAGCAAAGTCTTTTTTTTATTTTAAAGAGAAGAAGAAAAAAAAAAAACAAAATAAAACAAAAAAGAACAAAATTTCAAAACAACATAATAGGAGGGTAACAATGGTTAATACATTATGTATTGTTATCTTTAAATTAGTTACTCAGGGTACAAGATATCAGCATTCAATTGTCTAAACATTACTGGCATAAACCTTTCTCTTCAATGAACTCAGCAAAATTAGTAGTGTATCTATCTTAACCATCTTATATATAAATACAATATTTTTCTTGTCCCTTCTTTCATTTCCCCACTCCCCCATCCCAGACTCTCTTTCTTTTTGACCAGTTTCTTTCTGATTCATCATATCTATTGTACATTTTGGATCTTATTTACTCTTTCAGTTTCTCACACTAGGGAGACAATACGATGTTTGCACATGTGCGTCCGGTTAATTTCACTTATGAGTATTTTCTCGAGTTGCATCCATTTACCTATAAAAGTCTCCAGTTTATCCTTCTTTATGGCTGAGTAGTACTCCATTGTATAAAAATACCATATCTTCTTTATCCATTCCTTGGTTGATGGGCATTTGTGTTGAGAAGCAAAGTTTTTAATGAAGTTTGTTGTTTCCATATGAAAAGTGGAAGGAATTACAATGTATAGGTTTGTATGCATAGTTATATAACCACACCACCAAAATATATTTTATTGTGTCATGATAGAAAAAGATTAACCTAAAAAATGAAGATTAACCTACATTTGAAATACATACACTAATAGGAGTTTCTCAGCCTGTGTCAAGACAAAGCTTGAAGCTTGTTCACTGAAATGAAGGCTAAGACAAGACATTTAAAAACCAAATAAACATCCAAGTGGAGATTTAAGTAAGTAATTGGATATGCAAGTCTTTATTTATATGAGGAGGGAGTTGAGATGAAAACTTGAGAATTATCAAAATATTAATGGTATTTAAAATATTGGACAATTTGAGATCAGCCTAAATCAGTGCTATAAACAATAATATACTGTGAGTCACATATATGGTGTTAAATATTTCAGTAGTCACCTTAAAAAGATAAAGAGACACAGATAACATTTTAAATAATAAATTTCATTTCACAAAATTCCTTCAAAATATTATCACATCTATATATAATCAACACAAGCATTATTAATGGGATATTTATATTTTCTTATTATACCAAGTTTTCACAGCTGATAAACAATTTTATATTCAAAGCACTTAGAAATTAGGACCATTAGGACATGTAAAGTATGTAAAGTATAGCCACCTGTGGGCCATGGTTTCTGTACTGGACCTGCAGGAATAATTGGAGGGCTGCTGATTAAATACAGAGCTCAAGTGATGTTGAGGTTCATAACCTCTTATTTCATAAATTTTCCTGACTTAAGCCCTAATTTTGGTGGGAAGAGGGCCCACTGAGTGTGTACATGGTGTTGTTAATGATCTCACATATCCACATATGACCATGTAGGAAAGCTTTTCCTGAAGGAATCTACTTTCACCTCATCGTCCTGATGTGTCCCAGACTGACAGAAGACCCTGCAGAAGCTGCATGAAATTTCCTCTTCACACAATTCTTTTTAACCTGAGAGGAGACTCCATCATTCGTAGAGCAATGCATAGGTATAATTCTATTTATGCACCAATTCAAATTGCACAATTCATGTTTTTATATGTAAGTGCTCAGAAAAAATGACTTGGAAGTGTACTTACTTAACTAAATGCATTGCTGAAGAGACAAGTTGGCTTGTAGGGAGGTGGAGATGTGAGGAATTCCATTATTTTGTACTTTTTGTCTTTTACAATAAAAATTTATTTCTGAAAAGCACACCACTTGCACAATTAAAAAATAGAGAAAATGGGATATAATTCATCCCAGTGTAGTTATACAAACCACTATTGTTGAAAATTCTATGTATACAACATTTAAACTAGCAACAAAAATATTTTAATTTTAAATATTTAAATTTTGCATATGAACATTTTAAAGACACCTGAAAACTTGCATATAAGTGAAAATTTTAGTTAATTTCTTAATTGCAGTCCATTGGCCCCTCTCCCAGTCTAAGAATTTTTGGCTTAATATGACAAGTAAGTAAAGAAACTTTTGTAGATATCCCTTGCAAGTTCTAGGAAGGGTGAAAGGATAGTGAGCAACATTCAATTTTACTGCAACTAATACAGATTTAGTGCCTACTCTCAAACTTCCAGTTAATGCAGCAATGACCTACGAGCAGCATGAGGCCATCTAACAGTTTCATTATGAGATGGATAATCCCCAGATACCCATTGGTGGTTTATTATTCCTCTTCCCACTTACTTCACTCTGTAACATGGTCTAGTTAAGTTACATCTTGTGCAACATCTATAGAAAACATTGCCTAGACATGACAAATCAAAATGAAGGGGTTTTTAGAGTTGATATTTTTCTTTTTTCTTTCTTTCTTTTTTTTTTTTTCTTTTTTGGTAATACTGGAGATTGAACCAAGGGCCTTTGCACTGAACTGTATATCCCCAGCTCTTTTTTTCTTTATTTTTTTTATTTTGAGACAGGGTCTTGCTAAATTGCTAAGCTACCCAGGCTGGTTTCTAATTTGTGACCTTCCTCTTTCAGCCTCCCAGAGTGCTGGGATTGCAGATGTGCACCACCACACCCAGATTCAATTCCTTTTTAAAATTCTTTTTTAAAATGCATGTTTGAAGTACATAGTATTTGCATTCCTTGTGTGGTGTTGGTACATGTACACAGCACATCTTAATTCCTTTTTTCCCATTCTCTCCCCTCCTAACCTCTCCCTCCATCTCTTGATCCCCTCCCCATTTGAGAATGATCTATCTCCCTACTTCCTGTTGCCTAACTTTTATTTTGCTCTTCATTTATAATTTCAGTTTCTCATAGAAGAGAAACCATGCTGTTGGGAGCCTTTTTCTTACTGCACCACCAACATGGCGCGGATAGCCTGCTTCCTATCAGCTGATCAGCCTATGTTCCGCATTTCTATGTTCCCTTATTAGGGAAGGTTTTGGGCAGCGGGCGGATCCCTGCGGCGGTGCCCAATGGGTGTGCTATTTGTGGCAGAGGGTGATTGGAGATGGATTCCTATATAGGAGAGTGCCCGGGGGAGGGGAAGAAGAAGAAGCTGGAAGAAGCTAGCTTAGATTGAGAACCGGCTTGGGTGCGACTTCGGTCCCTGTACAGCGTTAATAAATTGTTAATAACAAGTTCCACTTTCGTGTGTTCCTTGCTGGCAAGGGCGCGCAACAAGTGGTGGCCCGTACGGGGAACGAACTCGCGACCTTAGCGTTATCAGCACCAAGGTAGGTTTCGTTTTTACTCTAAGCCGATTCTCCCCAGTGAGGGAGGCCGCCGATAGAGCGGGATTCTCCCCAGTGAGGGAGGCCGCCGATAGAGTGGGATTCTCCCCAGTGAGGGAGGCCGCCGATAGAGCGGGAGTGGATCCACTAAACCTCCGGTTAGAGAGGGGCCGTGGGTGTGCAGGGAATTGCTGTGAAGATACTGCGCTCGACGCAGGTTTCGTACACTGCGCTCGACGCAGGTTTCGTTTTTACTGGCCCGGCGCAACTTAAGCGCCGGCCAAGTTTGAGGAAGTATATCTGCCTAAGCTCTGTAATGGGTGCTGCCTCATCTCACCAGTCAGTTTTGTGCATGCATGCAGGTACACCTTTCTCATGGCTTGCCATACAATCCACAAGGCCAGGGCATCATCGAGCGTGCTCATCGCACGCTCAAGGACTATTTACAAAAACAAAAAGGGGGAGTCTTAACCACCCCTAAGGAGCGTTTATCCATGGCTCTCTTTACCCTCAATTTTTTGACCTTGGACGCTCGGGGGGCCTCTGCCGCGGATCGACATGTAGGCGCTCCGATGGCCTCCAAAGGATTGGTCCGGTGGAAAGATGTATTAACGGAGCAATGGCGTGGCCCCGATCCCATGCTGGTATGGGCATGAGGTTCGGTCTGTGTTTTTCCACAGGAACAAAATGCAGAGCTGGTGTGGGTTCCCGAACGTCTTGTGAGACTCAGTACAACCCAGACTCAGTCCATTGACTCATCATCGGTGGAAGTAAGCGACACGCAAGGACAAAATGATTAAGGGAGTGATTGCTCTGAGGTTGCAAGGTTAAAAAAGAGAAAAACATGATTGTTGGAAAATGAAATAAAAAGCAGGACAATGGAAAATTAAACTGAAACCTTTCACCTGAAGATAAGAGTGTATTTAAATTGCAGGAGATCCCCATTTTTTAGTCTTGCCATGCCGTGTAGTTAAAAGTTAGTGGATGCAAGGACTGTGATTGTAATGGTTCTTTTAATTTGATTTTTTTTGTGGGTACCGGGGGGACGACCTCAGGACCTCACGCGCCAACAGGCACCCATGCCGCTGAGCGATATCACCGGCCCCTTTTTCGTATGTGGGTTCCGGGAGTCGAACTCGGGCCTTCGCGCTTGCAAGGCAGGCGCTTAAGCCGCTGAGCCGTCTCACCGGCCCTCTTTTAATTTGATTTTAATGTAGTTTTTAGATATGTTTGTAATCAGGTTAATTGGTCAAAGTATTGTGGTTTTAACCTTGAATTTTGATCACCCTTTGTATATTTTGTTTTTGGTGCAGAAATGAGTGCAATAAGAATTGTATATGTGTAATTGTTATATTTATGTAAATCTGAATAGACCAACACATGTTAAGTTTTCACAAATCTGCCACTAGAGACCATTGGTTTAAGGAAATGTGTGTGTGGTTATCAAGTTGACCAGGGGTGGATTGTGGTGGATTGACAACTGGTGGTCAACTTGTAACACCCAGGTGAACTGAATCAGCGTGGTGCTGGGTGTGGAGGGCCCACCTGAGGACTGTTGCCAACAACATAAAAAGGAGAACTGGAGAGGAAGAGTTGCTGCTGTTGGTTCTCCTTGAGGAGCTTGTCACGCTGGCTTTCCTGATAGGAACTTGGCTGTTCTCATCGTCGGAGGAGCTCGGGACCTCACTGTTGCTGAGGATGGCTGTGGTGACTTTTGGGGGAGCTCCGGTTCTTAGTCTGAGCATCGCTTCCTGGCTCCGGGGTAGATCCCTCAGTCTGCTGGCACAGATCCTTCATCCCACTGGTGCAGACTTTCTAGCTTCCACCGCTGACCTTTGGGCCTTCCCAGCGTAGATCCGTGAAATATCCTTGCATGAGACATTGTTGTGGGCTCTGGGCCTCTAGTGGACTCATGGAGGCATTGCCATGGGCTCTAGGTCTTCAGCTGGACTCATGCAGGACACAGCTGTAGGATCCAGGCCCTCAGCTGGATTCTTTGGGTCTTTAGTGTGTGGACAGATTTACTGCACTCTTTTTGTATATGACTCTTTGGGTGACTATTACAAAATAGTCTGCCTCTGGTGTTTGTGCCGCCTGCGGCGACGCCGCGGTAGGGATGTCGCCATGCTCGCTCAGGCCATTACAGCTGTGGATGCTGGTACATCTCCCCAAGTATGGCTGGCTGCCGTTCATTCGTAGCCTATGCAGGATGTAAGGCTAGCCGCACTGCACAGCAGTTGCCCTCGGGGTTGAGGGGACTGCTGGAATGCATGCTCGTATGCATGTGGGTCTGCTCCAAAGCCCCACCCCTGTGAAAAGGGAGCATTGCCAATAGGGATGAAGTAGTATGAGCCTGGCCATCTCATGCTATGTTAATCTGCTTGGCGTTTGCACAACAGGGTATGGGCCTCTACATTCTCCTGCTGTTGTGCCATTTAAAATTAATTAATTAGGGGGAGATGTTGGGAGCCTTTTTCTTACTGCGCCACCAACATGGCGCGGATAGCCTGCTTCCTATCAGCTGATCAGCCTATGTTCCGCATTTCTATGTTCCCTTATTAGGGAAGGTTTTGGGCAGCGGGCGGATCTCTGCGGCGGTGCCCAATGGGTGTGCTATTTGTGGCAGAGGGTGATTGGAGATGGATTCCTATATAGGAGAGTGCCCGGGGGAGGGGAAGAAGAAGAAGCTGGAAGAAGCTAGCTTAGATTGAGAACCGGCTTGGGTGCGACTTCGGTCCCTGTACAGCGTTAATAAATTGTTAATAACAAGTTCCACTTTCGTGTGTTCCTTGCTGGCAAGGGCGTGCAACACCATGCAATATTTAAGCTTGTGTAACTGATTTATGTTACTTAATGGTTTCAAGGTGTATCTATTTTCCTACAAATGACTCATTTATCTTTCTTTAAGGCAGAATAGTACTCAATCATGTGTAAATATTACCGTCTTTTCTTTATCCTTTTTTCATGTTGGGGAAGGCCACAGTACTGTCAGGCTTGAAGCTTATCTTCCCATAATTGGAATATATATTGCCAGGTATTAACTCCCTTAGGTTCTTTGTATCAAAGGCATGGGAATGTATTTTTGGTTTGGCCAAGCAGATACACCCACACTAGGCTTTGATTCAAAGGCTGGTAATACAAGAAGCAGGTGGGACAACAGTGTTGAAATACTGGTATAAAATGGTGATGAAACAGTTAACACAATTATTTCAGAAAATAGAAGTTCCTCACACAGAATGGCATTGGCAGCTGTAGCATTCAGTGGCCCACCGGAGCAGCTGTAGCCGTGGTGAAGGTAATTTTTCATTCGACTACTTCTGCAGAGTAGCATCGCTGAGCCTCAGCCTTGGTTTTTCAGCTTGCATTGATTCTGTGAAATTCCTGATATCTCACCAACAAATCCCTCCCTTTGTTTTGTTTCATCAGCCAGGGTTAACTTTTGTAGTATGAAAATAAGAATCATAGTTAAAAATCACACTATACTAGAGTTACCTTAGATAGGAGTAGTCTGGTAGTCTGCAGAGGGCAAGGAGAAACAACCTTTCAGGACTGCTGAGGACCCCAAATTCTCCCTGAGTTCCACAGTGGTCAAGGGAACATTGTCACTTAACATATTCAGTTAACAGTATTCAGAAAGTACTTCAAAAGTCAAAAAAATTTGGAAGAGGCCCATAAAATCTTTTTTATATGTACAGCTTGAATGTGAAATCTGATGTACACTAGATGCTACTTACATCATTAGCTTTTTATTCAGCATATAGGAAACCACTTCACAAATGCCACTCCTACACCAACAAAAAAAATTTTGTGCCATTGTTCAAAACAATAATTTCAGACAGCTGACACATGGTAAGGTCAAGTACAAGAGTTTATATTACATTGTGATCACCTTTAAACAGCTTAATTTTGGTTGGTGCAGTCCATTCTCTGGTTTCCCTTGCTTATTTTCTATAATAGTAAATGTTTCTCCACTAAAAAGCTCAGAAGGTGCAAAAACCCAGGTTTGGGTAGGCAGTACTTAATACTGTGGCACAAGTGCATGTCTTTGTATGTGTTCTCTTTAAAGTTGGTCTGAGAATTTCCTGTTTTTACTTGCTGCACACCAGGGACATTTTATCAATATTTGGTAGTAGAGAAAAAACAAAGGAAGAAACATGCCTGTTTCTGTGACATATACAAGGTCTTTGATAGAAATTTAAAGTATAGGTATAAAGTGTCCCAGTGTGTGGCTGTGGATGCGGAGAGGATGACAATGATTACTCAGAGATGAGATATAGTTCAACCACTAGGAACCCAGAGGGGCTGCTTCTTTAGCACAAGAGAGCCTCAGAGAAACAGCCCAGAGCTGAGACCTCTGCAGTTATTTATTTGTAACTCAATGACATGAGAAAAGATGTAGAAGAAAAGCACTTGCAACATTTTTGTTTAGGAGTTTTGGTCAGGGAACAGGGAAAGAATGGGATGATTTGTTATGCGACACATGTTGACCTAGTTTAAGCAATCATACTGAAGGGACGCAATGGCCAGAGCAAACATCTCACAATAACTGCTTTTAATTCTGCTGACTGTTGTCCTGCAGATTCTGCTATAAACTCTAACCATGCATTCCAGGAGTCCTGAACTATTGTCCAGAAAGTCCCTTCCTTTTTTGCACTCATTTCAATCACTCTTTTGGCCAGAGTCTCCCCACAAAAGATAGGAAGTACAGGGCTGGTGAGATGGCTCAGTGGCGTAAGCACCTGCCTGGCAAGCGCGAGGGCCCGAGTTCGACTCCCGGAACCCACATATGAAAAAAGGGCCAGTGATATCGCTCAGCGGCACAGGCGCCTGCTGGCGCGCGAGGTCCTGAGGTCAACCCCCAGTACCCACACAAAAAAAAAAAAAGATAGGAAGTACAGAGATAGATCTAAATGGGAAGGGGACAAAGAGATGAAGGAAGGGCAAGGGGGAGGGGAAGTAGATAAAAAGAATTAAGATGTGTTATGTATATGTACCAACCTCCCATGAGAAATGTGTTCATTATGTACTACAAACATGTACTAATAAAAAATAAAAATTGAGAAAAAATAAAGCAACAGATTTTTTGTGAATGCAGAGATGCTACATTTTATTATAGAAAAGCTATAGTTGCAAATGAAAATGTGAAAACAATTTGAAATACATAAAATAATAAGAAGCTAAAAGCCAAAGTGTAATTTGCAAGCATAATTCTTAGCTTTGTTAATACTAAATTGATTGCATTAGTTTCAGGACTTATAAAAATTTCCAAAATGGAAAACCAATACATTGGTGAATAAAAATTGCACAAAATTTTACTACAATGGGCCCTTAAGATGGTGGTTACTTGGGCTGGTGAGATAGCTCAGCGACATAAGCACCTGCCTGGCAAGCGCGAGGTCCTCAGTTCTATTTCCGGTACCCACATACAAAAAAAGTCCTGGTGATATCACAGCACGGGCGCCTGCTGGTGCACGAGGTCCTGAGTTTGACCCCTGGTACCCACAAAAAAAAAAAAAGATGGTGGTTACTTTTTGTTTTTGAGACAGTATGAGAATGCTTTGGGTGTAACGAGTCACACATTTATGGAATCAAATACTCGGATGTTCAGAAAATAGTTATACTTAAAAAAGAAGAAGTCTGTATTCCCAAGAGAATAATGATAGAAAAATATATATCATTTCTCTATAGTTTTAGAAATTTCTTTTCATGGTGCTGCCAGGACTTCAGTGCATCTTTCATGTCTTTGTTCTGAAGACTGTAGATCAGAGGATTAAAGAATGGGGTCACCATGCAATAAAACAATGTCACAAATTTCTGTGTCCCAAGATAGCTCCTAAAGCCTGGGCTTGCATACATTACCATGACTGAGCCATAGACAAGGAAACTACCAAGAAGTGGGAAGCACACATAGAGAAAGCTTTGCTCCTGTCCGAGCCAGCTGGGACTCTCAATACAGCTCGCAGAACTAAGATGTAAGACAAGAATATAAAGAAAGGTGATGAAGGTTATGAGTGAGCTTGCAGTAGCAGAAGTTAGAGTAGTTTTAGGAACTGGTAAACAAGACAGTGCCAGCAAAGGTCCCAGGTGACAGAAAAAATAGTCAATGATGTTAAGGCCAGAGAAGGGGACCCAGGCCATAAGAACTGCAGGCATCAGAACGGATAGAAAGGCACCAGCCCAGCACAAGACTACTAAGCAGATGCACAGGTGCTGAGTCATGATTGTGGAGTAATGCAGAGGCCGACAGATGGCAAGGAACCTATCAAAGGACATTGCAGACAGAAAGTAGACCTCTGCAGCACAAACAGAGGAGAGGAAGTAGAATGGGAGCAGGCAGCCAGCATAGGAGATGCTCTTGGTCTGGGAGATGAAGTTGGCCAACACTGTGGGCACATCAGAGCAGACATAGCAGATTTCCAGGAAGGAGAAGTTGGCCAGGAGAATGTACAGGGGTGTGCGGAGCTTCAGGCTGGACCACACCACCCGGATGATGGATGAGCATCAGGATGAAGATGAGGGAGAAGATGACAGAGAGGAGGATCTGGATCTCTCTGCAGCAGGGGAAACCCAGAACAATGAACTTACTCACAGATCCAGAAATATTATTGGCTTCTGTGGCATCAATTCTTCTAATCTTAGGAAAGGAATAAACATTAGTCATTTTCTCTCCTTTGAAAAGTTACATTTCTTTCTTCTGACTCCTAGACATCCCTTTAATATACTTTGATGAGAAAGCATCATATGGTTCCAAATTCACTTATTTCTCAGGGATCTGGCTTAGTCCAATGAGAGCAGGGTTTTAGGAAGCACCTGGCTCAGCATGTTACTATGTGCTCCTGTGACCCCCCACTATATCAATCTAAGTATTTTAGAGCATAAACTTTACTGACATCCCATAATGTGGCATCTGAATGACTCTACTTGTGATTAAGTTCATTCTACTTTGATGTATAATTTCATAATTTACACACATGTACTTATATACCTAATATTTTATTTCAGTTGCAAAGAAAATTTTGTTAGTATTTTGAAAATACCTCACTGCCTTTCATCAATTCATCTGTCAATGGGTAGTGGAGCTCAGAATAAAGCTCTGGAATTCCCTAACCATGCCATGCTGGATGTCCCAGGAAAGGACAAGTTCAGGACAAAGGATGTTTTGTGTTGGAGCTGTCTTAAATGCAGCGATTCTCCCCCTTGTCACAGATGAGTGCCTCAGCAGGCTGTGCCTCCCCACTCATCACAGATGAACATCAGAAAGTCTGATGCTCTTCTCTGCAGGGTATTCACCACCTCATTGATCACCTACACTGGGCCTTTTGTTGTCATCTCACCAGTGATTAATCTATTTCCAGGATTTAATGCGAAGATTTGAGTTCTAGGGCCATTTAGTTTACTAGTTGTGTTTGTAAGGGCTCCGTTCAAAGCTGAGCCTGATATGAAGATTGCCTGTGAGAGTTGCTCATGAAAGGTGATCATTCTAAAGAAGAAGGAACAGAAAGAATGAGAAAGAAAGGAGAAAAAGCCAATGAAGAAAAGAGAGACTAATACCAGATCCCTCAAAACCAAAGAAAATGTCTCCCAAAAAGGAGAATGTTTGATGCACACATTTATATTTACTGAACCCCCCATAATATTTCTGGGTTGCAATTATGTGGTCTCTGGTGACTTCTAAGAAATTGAAGCAGAAATTTGAATGGTATGTTGTACTTTTGGAGTGACATACTGTCAGAGTGAGGTAGAATTTACATGAAATCTTCTGATACAGCTCCAGGTGAAAAGCTCACCAAAAGTGTCTCCTGAAATAATCTTTTTTTTTTTTTTTAAATATGTGGGTACTGGGAGTCGAACTCAGGACCTTGTGCTTGCCAGGCAGGCGCTTATGCCACTGAGCTATATCACCGGCCCTGAAATAATCTTTTAATTCCACATTTACTAAGTATGCCACATTAGGAAATTATTAAATCTCAGTAAACTGTTAGATTAGTCTTATAACCTATTAATATGACATTGATATTTTTGATAGTGGATGAATGGAGGGTATGAGGGAATTATGAAGACAAGAAATAAATTGGGCATGCTGACCTGACACATACCTATGATCCCAGCACTCTTGGAGGCTGAGGCAGGAGGATCTAAAGTTCAAGCCCATCCTGGGGAACTTAAAGACTTAGTGAGATCCTGTCTCAAATAAAATTTAAAAAAGATAAACTGGGGATGTAACTCAGTGTGAAGACCCTGAGTTCAATTACTAGTAACTGCCAAAATGAAAACAAAAACAAACAAATCATGTACTGAATAGAATAAATTATTATTTGTAGCCTTATAAATAGTCCACTTCTTAAAATACAGCAGAAAAAAATGAAGGTCAAATTTTATTAACATCATATTCTTAACTTATGAAATCTTAAACTTGGAAAAATTTAGTAAATAATTTGGATTTCATCCCATTAAAAGGCAGCAAGATGACATATGAGGTGAAAGTTTTCCTGGGATGCAGACAGAGAAATATGAGAAGTCTAATTTTTATTTCAAAGCTTTTTTTCAGTAGAAACCAGATGCTTTTATATGCAACCAGCTGTACAGTTTTTTAGGCAATACACATCTTCACTTTTCCTAATGTTCCAAGAAGGTGAAGGAGACCCATCATCGCCAAGAAGGGAGCCCTGGTGATGGGTGAGTATCTCTGATTTGGTGCTGAAGAAAGCAGTTACTCAGAGGTGGGGCAAATGATAAAGTCTGATATGGAATGACAAGTGAAAAGAAAACCCAGCTGGACTAAAATACAGGGTTTGGAGAGTGAAAGCAGGGAAATTCCAGAGCTTGTGGGTGGTGGGATAACAAGTAGGGAGAAGATCTCTCCAACACAGAGTTTTGTTGTTGTTGTTCTTCTTCATGTGCCTATTTCTCCCACACACAGTGGACTGTGGAATATACGTGGAACATTTATCACCCTACCCATTATTTTTGGCAGTTTCCCATGGGGCTGGGTAGCATGAGCAATGCCTAATTGAGAAGGGCAGAGGAAGTGAAAACCAGCTCTATGACAAATCAAAAATTCAGGTGACAGTGCCTCCTGGGACCCAGGGGAAAGAAAGAGCAAACTCTTCTATTTCTGCAGGCAGAACTGAAACAGATGATAGCAATCAAGACCTGGGAAAGCAGCCTTTTGGAAAAGTCTGCAAAAGGAAGACATGGAGAAGCCTGAAAAATTTGCCATCTGAATCAATCAAGATAATCAGATCCACAGAGGTCTGCAGGGGACTATGATCAGAGCTTGAAATCAGGACATGAGTGAGGAGGTAGCAACAATCTGCAAAGCTTCAGAGAGGCATTTGTCTGTCTCAAGAGGGAAATTGTGGGACTATTGAAAGCAGACAGTAACACCAGTGAAGAAGGAGCTATGTACAAGATCTGGGTTAGTGCTACAACAAACTGTGCAAAGATGATTATTCTTTTTTCTACTGTCATTTCAGAAATTGTGGTTATTGTAAAATTGCTATTTTGCCGAATGTGGTTTACCCTGGGTAGTTTTTGTTTTTGTTTTTTCCCTCTTTCTATTCCCTTCTTTCTTTTTTGTTCTTCTTTATTGGTATTGGATGATTAAAATATTTTAAATTTCAAGGTTTTCCCTTTAGTCTATTCCCTCTTTTACTGTGTCTTCCCTCCTATCCTTCAACTCTTTCCCTGTTTTATTCCTCACAATCTCTCATTCTAGCTTTGCCTCTGCTCTTCTCCATCTACATGATAAAAAAAACACAACAAAGGACTGTATAAGTGCATTAGAGAGTAAGAATTAACCAATTCTATAAATTAAATGTACCATTTAAAGACTTATCAGGGTAATTCTTAACAAAATTTGGCTTAGAGAAACCAAACAAAACTACCAACAAACATATTAATAAGCAGAAGCAATATCACCCCCCTGCATCTGAAACTACATTACCACTCTTTTGCATACATCCTCTTGATGACACAAGTACTCTCCCCTACCCCCTTTACCACAGCTATAAAATAATTCTGACAGAGCCCAATTTTCTATTTTTTTAGCCTACTGACATATCCCTTAACTTTCTCTCTTCCCATTGACACACCCCTTCCCTTTACTCTTTCTCTGCCCATCCCCACACCTTACATTTCCCAGTACAATTTAGTCAGTAAGAAATATTGACAGAAGTGTGAAATTCTCAAAACAAGTTTTAATGTTTATGACTGATGTAGGTTTGGTTCTGTTGACATTGTTATAACCAGTAGAAACACTCTCTTTACAAATAGTGACAGGACTCAACAATTAAATTGAAATGCTTGTGGGGATAAACAATATCCCTAGATAAACAAAGAAAAACATCACTGGAAAATAAAATTTAGCCAAAGAGATATTTATATCATCAACAACCTCTCCTCACACTATTTGATCTCAAACTTCAGCACCAAAAAAACAAAACAAAACAAAAAAAAAAAAACAAATATGTGTTTATAAAACATATACACAGGAACATGAAAAAACAAGGCAAAAAATTCCCCCAGTGACTCCCAACTCTCCTAAAGCAGGTCCAGGCACACTGAAGGAGAGGAAAGCTAAGATCAGATGGCAGAGAGGTGTAAAAATGATTAAAGAAGACCTAAAGAAACACAGTAATTTCAAAGTAGATACAACCCAATATATGATAGAATCGACATACAAACTGCCCAATATAGATATGGGCAAAATGAATAAAAATGTGAAAGAGCTGACCAAAATAGTTGAAATTATGAATAAAAAATTCATCACAGATATAGACTCCATGAAATTCAGAGCTAAAAATTGTATAAAATTCATAAATTACAGAAATGAGCAATATGAAGAAAGGGTTTTGGAAATCAAGAACAAAATGGTAAATCATGATTAATTACTTACAATAGCCTTACAAATAAGAGAACAAGAAAAAATAATACGACAGCTACTAGATGAAGCTAAGAATACTACTCTAGGAGTAATTGGAATTGGAGAAAAATTAGAAGACATCATATGCGGAATAAAAAATGTATTTACAGAAGCCATAATAGAAAATTTTCCAGGTATGAGAAAAGATTTTAATATACTGGTATGTAAGGCTTATAGAACACAAATTAATGATGATGAAAAAAAAAAAAAACACTTTCCCCAAAACACATTGTAGTCAAAATCCCAGATGTATAACAAAAAGCAAAAAAAAATTACGCATAAAAGTGAAACCATCAAGATTACTGCAGACTTATTTAAAGGCCAGGCAAACTTGGAGTGAAGTGTTTCAATCTCTAAAAGAACACAATTTCCAGACTAATATATTCTGAAAAACTATCTTTCAAAATTGATCTAGAAATAATGATATATGACGAAGAGGATCTGAAGAGATACATGAACATCATTCCAGTACACCCCCACAAAAAAATCTAAAGAATATCCTAGGCAGAGACAATAAAGCCCTAATGAACATAGGCACAAAAATCCTCAGTAAGATACTCGCAAACAGAATGCAGCAAATCATCAAGAAGATTATATACTATGACCAATTGGTATTCATCCCAGGAACAGAGAGATGGTTCAATATACACAATCAATAAATGGAACCAAAACAATATACCATATCAATGGATCCAAAACCAAAAATCACATGATCATCTCAATAGATGCAGAAAAGCTTTAGACAAAGTCCAAAGCTCATTCATGATTAAAAACTCTACAGAAAATTGGAATACTTGGTCTTTACATCAATCTGATAAAGCCATCTATAAAAAACCAACAGCCAACATTATACTAAATGGTAAAAAACTGAAAGCTTTCACTCTAAAATCTGGTAGACAGTAAGGATGGTCACTATCACCCCTCTTATTTAATATAGTTCTGGAAACATTACTGAGAGCAATTAGACAAGAGAGAGAAATAAAAAATAAAGAGAAGAAAGGAAAAAGTTAAATTATCATTATTTGCAGATGACATGACACTCTACATAGGAGACCCCAAAAACTCCACCAACAGACTTATAGATTCAATCACCAAATTCAGTCATATAGCTGGATACAAAGTCAACACTGAAAATCAATAGCATTCCTGGACACAAATAACAAACTTACTGAGGGAGAAATTAGGGACCATTCATAGTAGCATAAAAAAATGAAATACTTAGGAATTACGCTAACAAAGTAAGTAAAAGATCTCTACATTGAAAACTACAGTGCTCAGAAAAAGCGATCAAAGAGGATATCATAAAATGGAAAGATACTCTTTGTTCTTGAGTAGGAAGAATCAACATAGTAAAAATGGCCATGACTGCAAAACTTTTATACAGATTTAATACAAACCCAAATGCAATAACATCAACATAGCTCACAGAATTAGAGAAAACAATCTTAAAATTCATTTGGAACCAGAGGATGTGTAGAATACAAAAAGCAATTCTGGGGAGAAATGCAAGGCAGGGGGCATTACAACCCTTGACTTGAAGTTATACTACAAGCTACTGTGATAAAAATCAGCATGGTACTGGCAAACAAAACAAAACAACAACAACAACAAAAACAAATTCCCCCCCAACCTATCCCAAACAGACCAGAGGATCAATGGAACATATTAGAAAATTCAGACACAACTCCAAACACACTTGGCAACTTTATCTTTGACAAAGGGGCCAAACATGTTCACTAGAAGAAAGATAGCCTCTTTAATAAATGTTGCTGGTAAAACTGGCTTCACACATGCTAAAAACTAAAACTAGACCTATCTCTAACATCATGTACTAAACTAAAATCAAAATGGATCAAATATCTAAATATTAAAACAGAAACACTAAATCTGCTGGAAGAGATAGTAGATAGAACTCCTGAAGATATAGGTGTAGGCAGAGACTTCACAAAAAACCTAGATTACATGGGAAATATTACAAAGAATCAACAACTAGGATCTCATCTTATTAAAAATCTTTGCACAGCAAAGGAAATCACCAACAGAGTGAAAAGACAACCCACAGAGTGGGAAAAAGTTTATGCCAGCTGTTCTTCAGACAAAGGGCTAATACCTAGAATATATAAAGAACTGAAAAAAATCAGACACCCTAAATTCAAAGACCCAATCCAAAAATGGGCACCTGAGGTAAATATGCACTTCTAAGATGAAGTATTACAAATGGCAAATTAACAAATGTGAAAATGCAACGTCACTGGTCATTCAAGAGATGCAAATTTAAACAACACGGAGATTCCATTTCACTCCTGAAAGAATGACTATTATCAAAAAATCAACCAATAACAAATGCTGTTGGGGCTGTGGGGAAAATGGAACCCTTCTCCACTGTTGGTGGGAGTGTAGACTGCTACAACCACCATGGAAATCAGTGTAGAGATTCCTTAAAAAACTAGGATTAGAGGTCCCATTTGATCCCCTTCTTGGTATATTTCCAAAAGATTTAAAAGCATCATGCCACAGCAATATATTTGCACCCATGTTTATAGCAGCAGAGTTTGTAATAGCTAAATCTTGGGAAACAACTGAAATGCCCATCAACCAAAGAGTGGACAAAAAGATGTATATATATATATGTAATGGAGTATTACTCTGCCATAAAGAAGGATAAACTTCAGACACTTATTGTTAAATGGTTGAACCTGGAGACCATACATATAAGTGAGATTAATTGTACACACATGTGTAAATGTCATATTGTCTCACTGGTGTGAGAAACTGAAAATGTAAGTAAGAATGAAATTGTTCAAGAGATATGGTGAAATGGGAAAAATTGTCCAAAAAGAAAGGGGAACTAGGGAGGAGGGAGGGGGAAGGGAAGGAAGGGCAAATAAGAAAAGAAGGATAAAAAGAAAAATCTTTGTAAGTAAGGAGGGGAAGATGGGTTGAAGAGAGGGGTGGGGAATAGGAGAAAAAATAGACTAATCAAGGTATATCATGTACAGGTACAAATTTCTGATAATGAAAGTGATCATTGTATATACCTAAATTGTACCAATAAACAATTAAATTTAAAAAGTTAAATACTGTATAGTTATTTTCATATGAGATAATCAAGTATAAATAAAGAACAAAATTAAATTAAAAATGTGTAATTTATATACAGTGGAGTACTAGTCTGGTGTAAATATGATAAATTTGATTCATTTATAGGAAAATGGGTGCATCTTGAGACTAGTAGAGTGTGAAGTGAAATGTAACAGACACACAAGGTTAAATATTGCATTGTTGATCTCCGCCGCTGCAACCCAGGTGAATGGTGTGGAGCGTGGCCCTTCCCATCACCATCGCTGCCACTGTGACCCAGGTGAATTGCACTAGAAGGCCCAGAGATCAGCCCCTCCCCTCACTGCTGCCATAACTGAGGTGAACCACTTGGGAAGGCCCAGAGACCAGAGGGAATGCCAGTGACACAGTAGGGTCCCAAGTAGGGTGCACAGGGTGGACAGGCAGGTTGAGTGACATGAAAAGTCTAAAGCAACAATAAATATGAGCCAACAGGTGGTAAGTTAGGTAAACCAGCATTGTGCTTGGGAATAAAGGCACATGGAATAGAAGTAGGTGGGTGGGGATACCCCTGTTCTGTCTTATTTTTATTGTTTTCTTTCTTTTGTTTTTTTTTTTTTATTTTATTTTTCTTTTTTCTTTCTTTTTCACTTTCTCTTTTCTTTTTTTTCTCCTTTCTAAATGGCTGGGGAGAACTCCAGCCACAGAAAACTAATCCCATCCCCCAAACCCAGACACCAAGATCAGATAATCCCTTGCTTAATCCCTCACTCGTTCTCTTCTGCCCTCTCCTCTAGTTTCCCAAAGTTTGCATGATCATCCTTTGTCCTCCAGTCTTGCTTTTAATTTCTTTTCAGTTATCTTTGCTTTATCCACTATCCTTCTTATATCTCCAGACCACAGGGTAAAACCACTCTACCAAGGAGAAACACTCTGAATACAAACTCCCAATTTACAATTTGATCTGTTATATAATTGTAGATATTTCTCCTATGGTTTAAAGTTCAAAATGAATAGCTACTACAGTTTGTCAGTTTCTAAACTGTGCTTGATGCTATTGTTATTGCTAATTACACTACTTCAGTTAGGATGTCATATCTGTTGTAAACAGTTGTTCACCCTTCTGTAACAATACCGGGAAGCTCTAGGGTAATAACCTCACCACAGCCCAGCACCAAAGAACTGGGGACTGAGCCAAACAGATACCAACATCTCACTCCAAAATAACTGGGAAGGTAGGATATTGGAACAGACACAAGCCAAGAACCTCCTACACACAGAAGACATCCCTGAGGAATAGATTTTGCCTAGAGAGGACTTGACACCAGTGATATAGCTACCTACTACAAAAACTTAAAAGGATCAACACAGAAAACAAAATAAAAATTATTGAAATAGAAAATAACAAGATGCAGAAACAAGATGCAATCTCAGACCTCAAGCCCAAGCAGAACAAGTCCAGGAGACCACAAGATAGAGGAAAATGGAAGACACAGACCTGAAATTTCTGAAATAATAGCAACTGAAGTAAAGAAACAAATCCAGCAGTTATAGAGGAAATCAGTTCAGAAATAATCTCTCAGGTAAAAAAAA